>CM060928.1:99545921-100795921 GCA_030765085.1 Allium cepa | reverse complement strand
CTTATCATTTGATTTATTATTTAATATCTTCTAGAGAAATATATCTTTAAAACCTTTCTTTTTGGTATATACAGAATCATTAAACCTCCTTTATTAAAATTTTATTTAATTAAAACCTTTTTAAATCTTGGATTAATTCTAAATCATTTCATGCTTTACTTAGGAAAATATTTTCAAATCATTTATTCAAATCTTAACAAAGATTTCCAAATCATAACTTTTAAAACGAGAAAAAACAATGTTATTTAAGACATCGTTTGCTGTAAACCCAAAATAATTAGTTTTAAATAGAGGAATTAAATCAATTCCAAATCATTTGTTTAAATCTCAATAAAAGATTTCTTATTTCAAATACATATCTTTTATTAGGTTGAAACCATGTTATCTAAGTTTGTAGATCCAAATTAGTTAGTATTCGTGTAAAACGGTTCCAAATTATACTAATTTTACTCGACATTAATTTCCGTATTCGACCATTACTATCCACCGAAGAGCGGTGAAATCACCTTTTAAATTCACATGGATAGTATAGGTTTCCTCCTTGGAATTTAATACCAAGTATAAGAAGATTATTTTTATATAATCCAAGTTGTTTAAATTTGGAAAATTAAATCTTTTACACTTGTCTCATTTTCGATATTTTGAACTTATATATTCCTCGCTCAGGAAAATGCCCAAGTGAGCTAGGGCACTGGTTGTTCCTGAACATCTTATTATTTAACCTTCTTACATCCAGATCTTAGAAATAGAAAAATCCAGTTTACTAATTGGCATTTAATTCCAAGATTTAATCACTTGATTATAACAACTTTTCTTTAAATCGTTTATTTAAAATCTTTAAGATAAATTATAAAACCTTTAAATCATATTTAAATACTCAAATATTTTGGAAAACATTTATAAAAGATTCGGGAAAGAATATTTAAGTTTAAAGCCCTAATCTAAAGTTATTACAAGTGCTGTAAAAAGTGCTACGAATGGTGTTTTAAGCTTATTTGATCAAAACAACTTTTCTATCATTTAGAAATTCAATTTTATGACTCAAATCTCTTTTGAAACATTTTAAAATATTTATAGAATTTATTCCATATTTTTAAAGAATTAAAAATATTATTTACAACGAATTCGTTGCTTTGATTTTCGAACTGCCAAAGCGCGACTATTTTGAAAACTTGTTTTGCTCATATTTCAAAATATACTAAAAAATTCGATCCTTTTCTTTTGTTTGAAAAATATGATTATAAGTGATTAAAATATTCTTAATATAACGAATTCTGACTTTAAATTCCTCATATAAATGGATTTAACTTTCTACGGCCCAAAATCGCGAACTGTCAAAACTTCATCAAATTGGATTTTAGTGTTTATAAAACAGTTGTAAAATATTTTATACCATTTTCAAGAGGTTTAACAATTTCATATATACCATTTTATTTATTAAAGGAAAGCGATTTCTTTTTTGAAATTCGACGTGTATTAAACGTGACTTGTTTCAATATCGGAATAAACATATAATCAACATCCAAACTTGATAACTAAATATAATAAACATCCATAGCAATCATATCATATTATCATATATATATATAGAGTTTCTTACTTGATTTACGATTAGGTTAATTTCAAAACGGCTATAGCTCCGCTATCTCAAAATCGTAGCTCACGACTACTAGCTCAATTTCTCCTAGGGGTTTGGCCTTGGTCTTAGAGGCTTGGAAGGTTCGGCCTTGCATGGAAAATGGTAGTGGAGAGCTTGGTTGCATAGGGACTTGGTCGAGGAGAAAGAAGAGTTTACTAACTTGAACTTTGGTTAGAAGTGGTATAGATTTCGATGGATTTTGGCATAACTTTGTTTTGATTTTTGTAATTTTTCTTTCTTAGGCTATTTAAGCAATTAATATAGCGAGGATAAAGATGAAATAGCTTAGGAATTAATGAAGAAAAGTGTGAATGAAATAAAGGGAGGTGGGTGCTATTTATAGGCGAAAATGAGAATGGAAATATCATGATATTTATATACAAATGCCTCACCATTTCATCACCACCACTTCACCCTCCTCGCATCATGTTTCGACCAAACATGCCTCCCTCTCATGTGCCTGTACTTGGTGTGTAAGTTGTTGACTTTGGTTTTGCTTAAGGGTGAAGTATATGGAAAATATCTTGATATTTTTTTATATATATATATGAATGTATAAGTATATCTTTATGTGTATAAATGTTCATGTGCATGTGAATGTGTTCATGTATATGTACATGTATGTGTGCATGTGTATATCTAAAATGATTCACAACGTTGCACAACTTTCTACGTTGAATCGTTATGGGTTTCGATTTTGATTTGTAGTCATATTTTCACTTCATATTTAATATATATTTGTAAACGGCATTTGAAAAAATATTTCTATCATTATATAATAATTAAAAGGACTTATTTAAAAATAAAAATAGTAATTAAATCATTTAAACTTAATTTAAGTTTAAAAAATCATTTATTCCAAAATAGCGATATCATTGATGATGTCATAAAAAGATTTTAATTTCAAAAATAAAATAAATAACTTTATTACATATTCTCACTTGTCTACATAAATGAGTGTATATGTCCAGCTCCATTTATGATGTCGGATGATCTAAGAGCTGTTTATTGATAAAACGATTTTTGTTTAATTTATCGATATATTTTCCAAAGTGTATATTTTGTAAATATTTATTCAAAATAAGATTACCAATATTATTATTTTTATTAAAAACATTATCATTTATTTTAAAAAATCATATATTTGAATATTTTAAAAAAAAATCCAGAGTGATGAATTTACGGGTCGTTACACGGGACCTATAATCAAACCAACTTTCGAAGTTATATATAGAGATCTTGGGGTGTTGGTGTGGATGAAATTCTAGATTAACATTTTTGTTGCTAGAAGAAGGGCCCGGACCTCCGTCATTTGTTCCCTCTTAGAAAGACCAGTGATGTCATCCTTCCGATCATAACCAACCTAGAAAATGAGAAACTAACGTCGAAGTTACCTTTCAATCTCCGCATTTAGCTCATTGAAGAAGACAACAATGAAAGATTAGTCACCCTAATTTTAGAGAGAGAGAATGGATAGGATTATGACCCCGTTTATAAACTTCAAGCACTTTAGATTAGGCAACTTTCAAAATATCTTTAAGAGTCCCTCCCAGAGTTTGCTTAACTCAGAGGGACGGTTAAGGCTATGGCAAGCAAAATCAAGGATTTGAGTATCATGGTGATGGAAAATCAAGGATTTGAGTATCATGGTGATGGAAAATCAAGGTTCATCTCTCCTAACTAAAGGAGCCTTCCCAGTTTTCCCAGCTCTTCTACCTCGAAAGAAAATCAAACGAGACCAAATCCTTACTCCTCCTAATCAAAGCATGTCTTAGATCTTTTTGGAAACTCGTAGAGAGCTTCGCTACCCAAACTATCCCCTATCCACTCAAGAGAAATCGAAAGGAAAGGATTATTATATTTATCATCAAGTGAATGGGCATGAAACATATGAGTGTCGGACTTTCTCAAGTCATAGAGAAGTTCATACAAAAAGGGAAATTGACTAAGTTTGTTAAATGATTAGTTTAATATCTTGATTTTATAGATATCTAACTTTTTTTATATGTTTCAAGAGAAATTCGTATAATGAAAGCCTATTCAACCAATCATATTTACATGCATCTTTCAAGAACATGGGTTACTATATTCAAGGAAGTCGCTTTTCTCAACAAAATGCTTATTTCAAGAACACAGGTTACTATATTCAAGGAAGTCTCTTGTCTCACCAGAATGCTTCTTTTAAGGTTAGCTCTTTCCTTTTTTGGTAAGCATAATCCATTCCTAGTACTTATAATGTTGTACTTAGCATATCTTCTTTCTAAGTTACTACACGTTGTGTGTGCATTAAAAGTCCTAATGCTGAAACTCTCTTATTTATCCGATGAGATCAATAACGAGTTTCCTTTTTCTTAAAAATATTAGTTCTCTTAACAATTCTCTTTCTCAAACTTAAAAAACAATTTCCTACGAAACAATAGAATCTACAATTGTTTGATTTCAAAATTCTTTTAGAAATCCAAGAGCACTCTTTTCAAAGAATTTATTTTTTTCTTTAAGTTACAACTAGCATTTAGTATAACTATTGACTTAAAATAATTTTAGATGGCCAACACCGGCCAAAAGTAGCTTTAGATGGCCGACACTAGCCAAAAGTGGTTAAAGATGGCGGACTCCAATCAAAAGTGGTTGTAGATGGTCGAACCGGCCAAAAGTGGTTATAGATTACCAACACCAACTATAAGTGGTTGTGGATTGGGATCCAATGATAAAATTGGTACACCTCGCCATAAGAGCACCCTTACAGTGATGCGCAACAAATTATAAGTCCATTATTACTTGGGTTCAAAAAGACATCGAAAAGTGGAATGCGTGCTGATAGTGAGTTATGATCTTTGAAATCATGCACTGGGTAGATCCCCAGTTAGATTAGAATGTTGGGTAGATTCCCAGTTAGATTAGATGTTGGATAAATTTCCAATGATATGTTAAAAGGAACCATGCTTTGGGTAGATTCTCGATTAGATTAGATGTTGGTAGATTCCCAATGATAATGAGGCCTGGTCAAAAGGAACCATGCATTGGGTAGATTCCCAAATAAAGTAGAATGTTGGGTAGATTCCCAACTAGATTATAAGCTAGGTAGATTCCCAACTAAATTAGAGTGCCGGTAGATTCCTAACTAGATTAGAAGTTGGTAGATTCCAAACTAGAGTAGAGTATTGGGAAGATTCTCATTTAGATTAGAATGGTGGATAGTTTCCCAACTAGATTAGAGAATTGTGTAGATTCCCAATTAATAAGAATAACAAGAAGATTCCCACTAATACCAAAACCTAAAGGGGAAAGCTTCTAAGCTAGAATGAGCATTGGGCAAGAATCCCCATCAAGGCTGAAAGGATGGAATCAAGATTAGTGGATAAGGATACTAAAGATATCGATATGAAAAGGTATCAAGGTACAAAAGCACTCCAAGTCAGAATTAAATGAATAAGCAAAATGATTTGAGTTGAAAGAACTAAGTAAATCGAAAAGACAAAAGAAGGCATCAGTGTTATACACAAATTATCCAAGTGATTGTTAGTACATCTGGAATGCGATATACAAGAAAGAAAGAGTAAGTGGCAACATCTCATAAGCCTTCAAATATGTTTTTGATCTTAGTTTTGGCCTCCTTAACAGCCTTCTCTAGGCGTGATTTAAAATGCTCTTCCAACCTTTCGTATTTCTTAGATATCCATTCCTTCTTGAATTACTTGAATGAGATTCTTTGACCATTCCTAGATCTAACAAGAATGTCTTATGAATTAAGAACTGGGGCAGAGGGAGAACTCCTCTTTGGTTGGGAACGAGACCCGGAAGGGACAATAGTGGTTCTATAAGAAGAACAAAGACCCATACCGGCACAACCTCTACCCCTTCCTCGAGTCGAAGGAGCCGCAACCGTAACCTCATTATTCGTTTACTTTTAGTTTCGAGTTCGTAACTTGATTGCCAAAAGTTCTTAGTGAGCTTCATCCAATTTTTTCAGAGGATAGATGTGGACTCCCATGAACTAGAGATGGCAGATTCTGAAGCCTGACCAGCAACCGGCAATACCTTTCGAATAGCATACTTTCTAGATAACCCTTCGAGAGTTCACTTTGAGGAATCGTTGTCCTTCAAGAAAGCATGAATATTGGTACCAAGATCAGGGTTACACTTCGTTAGTTCGGCTATTTATCATCGAGACTCCATTGCAAGGAGGCGTAAACTCTTTCTAGTTCTAAGCAGTTGGACATAACTACCCCTAAAAGAAATTTAAATTAAAACTAGAAAAAGCAGACCATGGTAAAGGTAATTCTATTTCCTTCTGTTAAAGATTAGTATAGATAGAAAAAAGAGGGAGAGAGATAATACACAATTTATTGTCCCCTAAGATAAGCAAATTTCTCCTTAGTAGCCAAAATAATCCTAAGGCCTCTACTCCTAGTACCAGCAAGGGACCTTGAGGGTCTAGCTATGTTGGAGAGAAAAACATCCTTCCTAAACCACCCTTGGGTACTGAAATTTTCGAAGAAGAAGAATCTACTAGGGATAGATTGAGATCAACTTCCGTAACATATTAGGGAACATGTTCCAAAACCTGTTCACTCTCGGGAGTCTTCCCTTCAGTAAAAGCTAAAGAAGACGGAGTTACACTTCAGTACTAGGAAGAACCTTCGGAGTTATAGCTAGGCTTGGATCATAGACTCTTCTTACGAAAGATAGCCTTTATTCTTCAACTGAGGGTCTCTCAGTTATTGTTTGGAAAGTTGGGAAAACTCTTAAAGGACCTCATCTCGAACATCTAAAGCGAGCTTTAATTTACCTCTACGATCCAACACTTGATTATTTAATCTAGTCCCTCTAAGCCCAAGGGATTTAATTGATTCGACATAAGTTCAATCGTGTGCTTCATGTACCTCTTTGATCTTATTGGATAAGCTTACATTCCGTAATCTAATAGATGTTAGCTGGGATTTAAGGGCACATATGGTTGCTAACAACTTTGAGTTTCTAGTTTGACTCCTTTTCCATAGTACTTCATAACAAGAGGTAAAATTGGACTTTCTCTATTTAAACATAGTTAAGGAAAAATAATTTCAGAATAGATACAATGGAGATAATAAAGAAGGAATTCAACAAAAACCTGTATGAAAATACCATCAAGGTCCACAACCATCATAAACAATGATAAAAAGAAATTGTATCAGAATTATTAGAGACCAGAGTTCAAACATCATGAGTAGGAGATTCTTGGAATTCAGAACTATGACTTACCTCGCCACCTTTGTCACCTTTCTCCATCGGTATTGATTGTTCAACATTTGCCATAGCTCGAGCCTTCTCATACTTTTGAGAGATATTCCCTTCAATCCTTTTTCCATTAGAATTAAAATCCATGGAGAGAATTATGCCTTTGTCCTGGTTGAACTCATAGGAATTGTTGAGGACATTAAAAGCTTCACCAACAGCCACCTTCTTGGCCTCTTCCTTAGTAATCAATCCAGGGACCCTTCTCTTAGCCACCCCCAACTCTTCTTTGTGCTTGGCCTTTTGATCTTTTAAGGCCTTCTCCAACTCTGTAATCTTGGTCTCAAAAGCTTTGGCCTCCATAAGCCTCTTTTTCCTCTCATCCTGGGCTTTCGTTTCTGTCTTCTCCTTATACTTGACAAACTGCTTCTCGTTAGATCCAACCTTTGCTTTATACTCTGCCAATTATCTCCAAACATCATCAACCTTTACTAACTCTCTTTTCAGCCTTTGCAACCCTCAGTGGAGGACTGACAAGTCAGCCAGGACCTGAAGAAAGAAATTTATTATACAAACAAAAACAACAACCAAGCTATTATTCCTAAACAAGTTGGGGTCGGCTAGAGATGGAACCCAAAATTAAATGACAAAGTCAATTTAAAAGTAACAATAACAACAACAACAACAACAATAATAAGCATGATAATAATAATAATAAAACAAATTCAAATAAGTAAACAAATAATAATAATAATAACTAAGTAAAATAAAAATAAAGATTAAAAATAAAAATAAAAAATATTTTAAAAAAATCATGATGATAATAATAGTAGTAGTAATAATGGTACTAATAGTAATATTGACCAAAGAGAAAAACTACGTCGTAGGCTCCTATTCACTAGTCATATGATCTAAAACTTATGATACTACCCCTAAACCAACCCTAAACCAAAAACTCCTAGCTCATGGCTCTGGTACGTGGATCACTAACTTCCACGTGCTCCTATCCAAAACCAGCTCTTTAGATATATTCCAATCATTCAAGTCCCTTTTTACTACTTCCTCCCATGTCAACCTTGGTTGACCTCCACCTCTTTTTGAGCAATTGACGTGGCATATAATTCCAACATGCATAGGTGCCTAGAAAGGCCTTCATTGGAGATGTCCAAACCATCTTAAGTGGTTTTGAACTAGCTTCTCCTCAATTAGTGCTACTCCAAGTTTATCACGTATATAGCATTTCTATTTGGTATCTTCTTCTATGACCGCGGCACCATCGCAGCATATACATATCTGCTACACTTATCTTCTGGACAATGCAATAACCCAAAATTTAACCCATAATAATCAATTAGTTAATTAATGAAATAATAAAATAACTTTGTGAAACTATCAGAATTGAGCCACGGGAGTTGCACCATTATGTCCATGGTAATTTTTCTGGTCAATTTCCATACATAGAAATTTACAACCCGAGTTAATATGAGCGAGATAGAAAGCAAAAAAGAATCAACGGCAAAAAAAATGTAGGAGGTCAACCCAGAGGTCGATTATCCCAAGGCCTAAGTCGACCGGTCGACCTAGTTTCAAGGCGGTCGACCTGTAGGTCGACCTGCCTACGTTTGGAAGCAAAGAAACATTTCTTCATTCCAGTTGTTCCAGTAAGCCTTGTACACTTTGTTTCACATTCTTTTGCTCCATCTGGTTCTTCCGTGCTTCCATCCGACGGCTCCTTTTCAACATATGATGTTGTTGCATCCTATTCAATCCCCAAATCCAACTGTCTGAGATCCACTTCTACCCTATAAATAAGCCCTGGGCCTAACACTTTTTCTCATTCTAAGATTTTCTCCAATCGAGTTCATCTTTTCAGGAAGGGCCCTAAATGGAATAATTTTCCAAGGCTAAAATCATTTTAAATTAAAACATTTAACAACCCATCCGGGAAGACCTTAAGGAAAGAGCTTAGGACCACAGGCAAGTGATTGTAATTATTTTAGATTTTTAAGCAATTTAAAATAATAGGGTTTCCAATGGTTATAGTTTTTATACGATTTTGGAAATACCTTTTCATCAGTTATTTTCAGTTTTTAATTTATTTTCAGTCTATTTCTTTTTAGCTATTCTTTTCAGTTAATTTTAGTTTATTTCTGTTAGTTATAGCCTTTTCATTTATTTAAAGTTTATTTACAGTATTTTAATTTATTTACAGTTATTTATACGATATTTACATCTTCTTCCTATGCTTTGGATTTCCTTCTATTTTCAGTTTTCTATTATTTCTCCTCCTTCTTCGCATATGGATTAGAACAGATTAAATGCGAATATGGATTAAAACTATAAGCATACTGAAATAACGGAAGATAAGACGTAAATTGTAAAGACTGTAATGAAAATGGAATTAAGATTGAATTGAGCCTAATTATGATATTAATGTTAGAATTGGATTAATTAAAGATAATTGGCCTAATTATAACTTAGAATTATAACAAAAAAGAGTATAAAATAAAAGAGGCTTATTTTCACACTTAGGCCTTGGGTTAAATAATAAGCATGATTATAACGTAGGTTATATACAAAAAAGAACGAAATGAGGCTTATTTTAAGACTTTTGAATTAATAAGTAGCGAAGATAATAATAAAGGCTTATTTAAATAATTTATCTAAGTTAATAAGAAAAGATGAAAGTAGGACCTATACTAAAAAGCATTCCCTATTAGACAAAATGGTGGTCTCACATTAGCCTAACGTGAGATGAGGGCACGCTTATGCTAACAATGGTAGTAATTGGTCAATAAGTAGAAGTCCAAATCATGGGGATTTCAGCAAAGGGATATTGTTTAGATGACGGGCCAGTACCAACATTTCCGCTATTATTTCTATGGACATGGTGTTTCACATAATTCTAAAGTGAGACGAGGGGCACAGTTATGCTGGAGCTTGAGGTAATAAGAAGACCCAATAGGTGGAACAATGGGTAACGTGAGCTTAGTGGTGGTCATGCGTGCGACTTCCAATGATGACTCATAAACCGTTATGAGTTCCAATCGCTTAGTATGTGTCTTTCGTAGGCATCATTGCCTTCTATGTAAGGAGCTATATTACATCTAGTCCATAATAAATACTTTGTGCATCCTTCGTAAACACCATTGTACTTTGTGCGTCTTTCGTAGATGCCATTACCTTATGTGTAGGGAGTTATATAACGTCTTGTTCGTAGTAAGGTCTATGGAGTATTAGGCCGATTAAAGGGTAGAATTAGGATTTCAGTCTAATTATAGGATTAGAAATTCGGCCTAATCAAAGTAGCGATCAAAGACAAGTGCAAATAATCAAAGTTAATCAATCATATTAATCTAATAAATTCATATTTATTACTAGCTTGTTCCTTCTTCTATTTCCTTTGTTTCTTTTTATATACTAGAACTGTTGTAAAGCCTATTACCTTTACTTTAGTTAATGATACTAGTAATTACTATCTTCCATCAGACTTTTAGTCTGACCCACTCCTCTATTTTCCCCTTCCCCTCATAGGCAATCAAGGAAGAGGATAGTAGGTTGTAGTTGCTTGGAGGTTTCTTTGAAGGAGATTCCACTATGTACTTCCACTTCTTTTATTTTAATTTTTCGTTCTTTACTTGTACTGGCACATGTTAGGGAATAGTTGTACTCTGATTTTTGAAGCTATGGTTTTCTTTGATTTCATAAGACATATATGTATGGTATTTTGACACGTGATGTATTTGGTATTTGGTGACTTATTTGGTTTTTAAAGCAATTATGAAGTTCTGTTCTAAATAAGTTATTATTTAAATTGTTTGCGCTGTTTTTACCAATTTTTGTCTTGTGAATCTTAGTCTCTGCTAGTTTTAATTTATACCTACAACGCACCATGCCTTCTAGTGTGTCCTTTTGGGTATACTAAGGGGTATGGGGTCTTTCGTTTGGTATCAGAGCCTAAGGTTATAAGATTCCAAAAAATTTCTTTTAAAAGTAAATTATTTTTCAAAATAACTTATTTAAAGATGTCTTTCAGAATTAAACTCTTACAAAAGAAGTAGTTATTAAGTGTCAAAGAGTTTTCATAAAAATCCCCTTAAAGGTTCTGTTCAACCTTCTTTCGATTCTTTCAAGCCTAAGTTTTTCTTTTCTATACATAGTATGACTGACTGGTTCCATAAAGCTACGGCACCAGTGGTGCAAGGGAAAGTGCCCAGTACAACACCAGTAGGTGGAAATCCCTTTAACGCACCTACATTAGCCAACTTTTCTAAGCTATGCAAGGACTTCACTAGTATATGAGGAAGAACTTTTTATGGCATGGAGAATTCATAGGAGACGCGAGCTAGGTTAGAGAATATGGAGCAAAGGTTTAGTCGGTTAAGTTTGGAGGACCGATAGAGTGGTTAACCTACATCTTGTCAACTGAAGGGAGAGCTTGAGAAGGTTCCTACAAGCTCTAAGAAGCAGTGGGGGAAGGACAAGAAGGATAAGGATAAGGACAAGAGGAAAGAGGGAGGACCTCTGAAGCGAATAAAGAAAAGGGGGAGATGTAAGCATTGTAGGATAACTGGTTATTACACAAAAGATTATAAGAAGGCAGGAATGAAGGGAAGATGTTTCAATTGTGGACAACTTGGTCACTTTAGTAAGATTTGTCCTTAGAAAACGGGGCAGACAACGAGCACACCTACAGCACAGATTCAGATTTTGGATACACCACCTTCCAACAGCAGACCAAATCGAGGTAGGAAATTTTGATTTCTATTCCTGATTTTTCCATTTAGGCTCTTTTCGATTGTGGAGTATCTCACTCTCTCATCTCTAGTTCTCTAGTAGATTGTTTGCACTTAGACATCTCTTTAGTAGTAGACCCCATTGTTTTTTCAAACCCCATAGGTGGATCGGCACACTTGTCCATGGTCTGTCGGGATTTGAAATTTTTTATCCTAGGCGTAGAATTTGACCGCGACGCCTACATTTTGGGATTTTCGGGGTATGGGATGATTTTGGGAATGGATTGGCTATCCACATATGGAGCTATACTAGACTGTGAGAGGAGAGTCGTTAGGCTAGAGACATGCAGCAGTATAACTCTCAAGTTTTCTTGCGACCTGCAAGGGTCAGTTATGTTAAGCTACCTTTGTCTCTCAATTCATCATCATCAGAGTTTGATTCGGTTCCTATCGTCCGAGATTTTCCAATCATCTTCGCTACTAAGGCAGAAGGTTCCGTTGATTATAGAGAATTAAATCGCTCACAAAGAAGAACTGATATCCACTCTCTTGGATTGATGATCTTTTTGACTAGTTAGTTGGCTCTTTGGTATTCTCCCAGCTTGATTTAGCCACTGGATTTCATCAGCTTAGGGTAGCTGAGGACAGCATTAATAAGACTTTATTTAGGACACCCGGCGGATTCTTTGAGGGGTTGGTTAGGCCTTTTAGGCAAACCAATGCCCCAACCTATTTTGTTGATTTTGAGTCGTGTTTTTAGAGGCGTCCTAAATAAGTTGTGGTGGTATTCGTGGACGACATTTTGGTGATTTTCTAGAGTATGGAGGAGCATGCTGTTCATCTAGAGGAGGATCTTCATACACTTCGCATTCTTCAGTTGAAAGAAAAGTTCTTGAAGTATCACTTTTGGCTAAGGAAGCGTGTTTGTTGGAGCATAGAGAAGGTCTACACATTGAAAGAGTTTGAGAAACGATTTTGTACATTTAGGTTCGGATTGTGAAAATCCAAAGAGAGGTAGGCAAAGATTAAAGATGTATGATAGATTAAGTTATAAGGAAAGAAGAAAGCCCATGTGTAGATAATTGCAGAAATTATAATTGTTTCATATAAGTGGATTTAAAAGTAACACCTTAGAATAAATATGAGTATAGGAACAAAAGACTTTAAGTAAGGAAATTAGATTTCCAAGGTTTAGGAAGGATACTCCTAGGGTAGTAAGTAGAAAAATCCACTTTATGTCTAACCCAATAAATTATAATTATTAGAATTGGAAAAAATTATATAATTGTCAATATTTTTAAAGTAAATATTAGGAATATAGTAAGAAATTTAAATTGGTTTTTATATGATATAAATTTTGTCAAAAGTAAAATTCTTTTTGAAGAATTATAGAGCATATATAGCTCTCTAGTTTCTTTGAAAGTAAACAAAGATTTTAAATATAAGAACCTAGAATGTATTAAGTATCGAAAACGTAGATTACAACATTTATTATTGTAATAGATTTTTTTGCAAAAATAAAGGGAGCATAGACTATAACGCTGCCATTATAATAGGTGACTCCCAAAGAAATTTTTCACATAGTAGGTGAGGTTTATTAATATTTATTTTTAATTGAATTCACACACTAGTATTTTTGAGTTATAGTAACAGTGTTTTACACAACATCTGCTTAAAACACAAATGAAAATGTATTTTTAAAAGATAATTTCTAAGAACAGAAATAAAAGTGATTTGTGAATACACTTATTGATTAATAAAGTATAAGGAAATATTTTTGATTAAGGATATATTAAAACAATTTTGAAGATGAGTTTTTCTGGTGTCCATTGTAAGAAAATATAATTTAAACATACTTTAATCTGTTGGAATAAAAAGAATAATGGTATAATTTTCTATGAAACTAATAAAAAAATTGTGCAAGTTACAAGAAATACATGAAAAGATGTACAAAGTATGGGAAGCACCAGATTTTGTATAGCCTATTTCGAAAAATATAAAATAAATTCGTTGTAATTTCACATAAACATGAAATCCTCTTTTAAAAAGTTCATAGAATATTTTAGCATTAATAATTTCTCATAGGAGAAAGTAGTTACAATACATTAAGGTATGAGACCGTTAGGTGTAATAAGAATATGTTTTGAAAAAACATAAGGATATTTTAAAGTTATTTTAAAAGGAAATGGTTTGTGAAAAAGTAAATAAGTTTTTGAAATGAAAAAATTAATAAAAGTAGAATTTGAAAATTCAAATTTTATAGAAAAAAGAAAAGTATTTAAAAGAAAATGAGGAATAAGTTTTGGACTTATAATTTGAAAGTTTTTCCTTCGAGGTTTGGGAAATAATGTAAATTAAAAAAAGCTATGAAGATGCAAGTCTAGAAAGATAAGATTTTAAGTAATCTAGTATTTTTGAATTTAATGGAAACTTAAAAATAACACATTTTAAAGACAAAGACTTTGGGATTTGATGTTTTAAAAATTTAAGCCTTTGTTTTTGAAATAATATGGTGAATACCAAATGAAACTTACAAATGTGGAGTAGATAGGAATCATTTCCTAGGTATAAAGTGTAAGGCTATGATGCAGACAACAGAGATTACTTTTACAAGTAGTAGGGGAAGTTCCCGTAAAGTGTATATGGCACTAGTGAGAACCTAGGAATGTTAATTCATATGAGAAGACTAAAGATGAATAGTAAAGTGAAATTAGTAAGATTGTAAGGCGCATGGTTGAGTATGAGTATTCTTGATTTTGGAGAAACTTGGGAGAAGCATCTTTCTTTAGAGGAATCTGCATAAGTTAGTAGTTCTCAAGCTAGCATTGGAAAGGCACCTTCCGAAGCTCTTTATGGAAGACCGCACAAGTCGCTTTCATGTTGGATAGAGTCTACAGAGGGATTGCCTTGGTTCCGACGCGGTTAAGGAGACTTCAGAGAAGACTAGTTTGATTAGGAGAAAATTCATATCTCATATCCGCATTTCTTTGATAGTAATTTTTTGAATTTTCAATTTTCCATCTTTAATTTTGAATAGGTTCTTTCCTTTATTATTCTTCGGGAGGGTAGAACTTAGGAGTTAACCTATAAATGGTAGGATTTGATGTAAAAATGTTATTAGAACATGTTATGGATGATGTATGCAAGTGGGTGCAAGTGTTTGCTAGTGGATGCTAATGGACACATATACTTACACTGGACACTATTATCTCTTAGAGATTGGCCTAACTAGGACAATAGAGCATATGCATATGGATGTATGCACATTTACATTTTTCTTAATTTCCATGGTTGCTATAAATGGATGTTTATCACATGGTTGTTGCATTTAGATGATGATTATAGCATGCATATAGAACTATCAGTATTCATTAGGGATTTTTGCATTCATTTGGATATATAGAACGGACATGATTGCATACAAGGAGGTCAACTGAATTAGTGGACCGTCTAATCTTTTACATTAGTTAGGGACATGGACACTACACTAATTGCATAAGTATCATAAAATTGCATTAGAGAAACTTAAGGACAATGGATGAATAGATGATGGTTGTGCAGTTGGTTGTAGAAATTGGATGAAAACATTAGTTCATTCTTTTATCCTTAGAGATTTCGGGGACGAAATCCCTTAAGGAGGGGAAATGCAACAACCCAAAATTTAATCCATAATAACTAATTAGTTAATTAATAAAATAACTTTGTGAAATTACCAGAACTGAGCCATGAGAGTTGTACTATTGTGTCCGTGGTAGTTTTCTGGTCAATTTCCATATATAGAACGTCAAAATCCGAGTTAATATGAGCGAGATACAAAGCAAAAAAGAATCAATGGAAATACACACACACACACACACACACACACACACACACACACACACACACACACACACATATATATATATATATATGTGTGTGTCTGTAGGGAGGTCGACCATCCCAAGGCCTAGGTTGACCGGCCGGTCAAACTGGCTTCAAGGGCGGTTGACTTGTAGGTCGACCCACCTACGTATTGGAAACGAAGAAACTTTTCTTCGTTCCAGTTGTTCCAGTAAGCCTTGTATGCATTCTTTTGCTCCATCTGGTCCTTCCATACTTCCATCTGATGGCTCCTATTAAGCCTATGACATGTTGCATCCTATTCAATCCTCAAATCCAACGGTTTGAGATCCACTACTATTCCTATAAATAAGGCCCTAGGCCTAACACTTTTTTCATTCTAAGATTTTCTCCAATTGGGTTCACCTTTTCAGGAAGGACCCTAAACGGAATAATTTTCCAAGGAGAAAATCCTTTTAAATTAAAATATTTAACAACCCAAAGTGGATCCAGGAAGACCTAAAGGGAAGAGCTTAAGACGACATGTGAGTGATTGTAATTATTTTAGATTTTTAAGCAATTTAAAATAATAGGGTTTTCAATAGTTGTTGTTTTTCTACAATTTTGGAAATACCTTTTTATTAGTTATTTTCAGTTTTAAATTTATTTTCAGTCTATTTCTTTTTAGCTATTCTTTTCAGTTAATTTTAATTTATTTCTATTATTTATAGCGTTTCCATTTATTTATGGTTTATTTATAGTAATTTAATTTATTTACTGTTATTTATGCATTATTTACATCTTCTCTCTATGCTTTGGATTTCCTTCTATTTTTAGTTTTCTTTTATTTCTCCTTCTTCTTTGTGTATGGATTAGAATAGATTAAATGCGAATATCGATTAAAATTATAAGAATATTGAAATAACGAAAGATAAGATGTATATTGTAAAGACTGTAATAAAAATGGAATTAAGACTGAAATTGAGCCTAATTATGATATTAATGTTAGAATTGGACTAATTAAAGATAATTGGCCTAGTAATAACTTATAATTATAACTAAAAAGAGTATAAGATAAAAAAGGCTTATTTTCACACTTAGACCTTGGGTTAAGTAATAAGCATGATTATAATATAGGTTATAATAAGAAAAAGAACGGAATGAGGCTTATTTTAAGACTTAGGATAAATTAATAAGTAAAGATAGTGAAGATAGTAATAAAGGCTTATTTAAATAATTTATCTAAGTTAATAAGCAAAGATGAAAGTAGGACCTGTACCAAAAAACATTCCCTACTAGACAAAATGGTGGTCTCACATTAGCCTAAGTGAGATGAGGGCACGCTTATGCTAATAATTGTAGTAATTGGTCAACAAGTAGAAGTCCAAATCGTGATAATTTGGACCAGGGCGCAACTAGATATTGTTTGGATCACGGGCTAGTACCAACAGCATTTCTCCTATTATTTATACGAGTGTGTATGCATGCCCAGATGGGCCTGCATCTAATCACAATGTGCATGCATTAATTTAACAACATGTGGACATTTGCTGGACATCTAAAATGCTACAGTGTTGGAGGGAGCCATGTACAAACTAACACAAACACATGCATGCTGCCTTTAGTTGGACTGACCATGTTATGTTATGTTAGGGCTTGGTTTTTTATTATATTTCTGGATGAAATTTCCCAAAGAGAGCGCAAGGTTTTTGACACTGAAAACAAAGAATAAAAGACTGGAATAATAAAAGGTGAAAACTTTTATCTAAACCCTAGAGCAGAGGCAACATTTTAACAATGATTTGGAGGCTACTATTTCGTATTGTTTGATAATAGATGGAGACATTACAATATGTATGCATTAATTCAACAACGTGTGGATATTTAAAATGCGGGACATCTAAAAATGCTTGTGCTAAGGGGATGTACAAATTAACACAGATGCCTATTGTGATCAGTTGGACTGACCCTCATTAGAAAATTCATTTCAATAATAGAAATACATGACGCTTCCATTAAAGATTAACAAAATACTCAGTTTTATAAATTGTCACTTCATAGGATCATTAAGTTGGTTGGGGGAAATAACAGAACGTGCATAGTTATCCTTATCCTTTCATAGAAATGTACATAAAATTATAAAACTATAATCACAAACTAACATTAATTGGTATGGTATATTCTAATTCCACTCAAAGTACTGCAAATTATCCACACTTGAACCTCTACAATTCAGATTCTCACTTTACATTTACACGCAATGTGTAAAGCTTAATGCTTTGTATATTTCATTGGTTAACACTTATAACTTTCTAAGCTTATAATTAGTAAATCTAATAATTGCCAATTTAAAATCCACTATTATTATTACAATATATTAGCAGCAGATGGTTGTTTGAAGACTACCACTGGCGTTATCCGCAAAGCTGCTTTCCATTTGCTTATTCAATTAGGGCTTTCCATTTACTTGTTTAATAGGATTGGATTCTATATTTTCTTCTCAAATCTGTGATATAAAAAAAGACAATATAATGTGTCAATTCATGAGCATATTATTTACTAACAAATTGCAGACCATTATGATTACAGTCATTTAACAGCAACATACAAACAATACAAAACAAAGAATTTAAGGCAGATCATGTCAAGTCTTAAATACATCATCATTAAAACTTGCTCATTATGGTAAGAACAACTACATTGGTAGGAGAGAAATAGAATGAAAGTGGGAGATGAAGGTTTGGTAATGAGATAATATTTGTGTGGCAAACACAGCCACTCAATTGGACTCTCTAAGAAGATACTTTATGGTAAGCTAGGCTTTTCTGGAAGCCTGTAATACGAATTAAGATGGAAAATGACAATCACTATACATCTATCTTGTTACCTGAAAATAAAATTTCACCTTTTGATATCAATCTCTGTTGCATTGTCATTCATAAACAAATCATCTCTCATAGCATGTTGGATGGTAAAAAAGAAACCCTGTGCAATGTGGGATAAAACCATCTAGGAATACAAACGATATGCGCATTTGCAAGAGCAGTTGATATTGTGCAAATAACCACATCAATGACAAAACCAAAGCCGTCAAATGACTGGATAATAAAAAAATAATCGATGCATATTCAAAGAAAATTCTAAATATCCTTTTATTTTCTAGACCTCTCATATGTATGATATATATTGAATAAGAGGATGCACGTTAAAATAAGTATATCTGTTTTCAGTGAATGTCTGAATGACAGATATTTGGTTGCCCTGTTTACTGGTGTCCAAACGCCTCTATTAAAATGCGTACAACACTTCCCTTCTATCTAAAACAAATTATAGCCTTTTAGGACTATATGCTTTAATTTCGACAGCATTTCACTTTTTTCTTTTGTACGCATAACTTTACATTCAAGGGATGTGTTATTATACTTTCTAAAATAAATTAAAGCCATTTAGGACTAAAGACTTTAATTGTTATAATTGTTAAAATATTACTTAACACTTATTTTCAAATAAAGATTATATTCATTTCTTAATTTAACGTCCAGGTGAGCCTGCATTTAATCACAATGTCATGCATTTATAGTTGTTCGTATGGAAGTAGATTTGACAATACCATTGCAAGCGTAAACTAAACCTGAAGAAACGTCCGAGAAGACAGAGATAACTGAAGAATATTCGTGGAACCAGTAAATTGAAAGCATTCATGGTTTTATCGTTCATTTCTTTTGTTTTAGTTTATTTTATACTATCAAAAATGGAAATAATACTTGTACTTTTATATGCATATGTTTTTTAGTTAATGTGGGCTGTGAGAAAAAATGTATCAAAATACATCAATGATTAATTATTTCTTTACCACTCTTTTGTACATTCTTATTTTTATGCTTTCAAGTAACTATTTTATTTAATAGTTAGAAATATTTAGTATAAACTGTACGTACGTGCATCTAATAGTTAAATATATTTACATTTTATTTAATAAAAAAAGAGTGGATGTGTGTTGTAAGTGTAAATGTTTTGGTAGTCACAAAACTTTTATTTCAAGTTGTTTAGTTAGCAGTGCAGTGAAAAATTGGTAGCAAAATTTCATTAATAGGTAGTTAGGGATAACCGCTTCATGTCTTAAGGGTTATACAGTGCAGCTTTCTAGAACTCGAACCCATGACCTCAATGAACTTTGTTTCATGATCGCTAGACAGCCCTGACCAACTGAGCTGTGCATGCAGACAAAATTATATTATATATATTATATGCACTTAATGCATATTAACTATTCAAACTATTTATTACATATGTTGATTTTGAATACTTTAATAATCAATGGATTAGAAAAAAATTTATAATAAATCAAAAGAAATTATTTATGTTTGTTGATTTATCGATTTTCAGCAAATATGATAATTATCTAATATCCGTTCGTATCCATGAATATTTGATATCCGAAAATGATTTCGGATGCAGATATGATACTATCCACCTCCGAAAGTATCCGTTTACATGCTATTAACTCACAAAAAAATTCTTGTGTCGTATACATCTTTCGATTTTAGTTTTCCATTATGAACTGATAAATCATTTACCTTAAAATAAAGTTCACATGGCAAAATCAAAAACAGTGCATGCTCAATCAGAACTTCATTGCCTTGTTTGTTTCATAAAAAACAGTTTATTCATTGTTCAAAGAATTTGGTATAATTCATGCTCTTACCATAAACTCAAAACCATTTTACAAAAAATGCAACCCTATATAAACCAAAAATCCACAGTCAACATACATTCAAAAATCACAAAGTCGGAAACGCCGCATAAGGAACTGCAGTCGCAGCAGCGCCATTGGAACCACCATCATCGGTCCAGTTCATCTCTCCCCAGTGCCACAACATACTCTCCCAAAAGCAAAAATATTCAAAACAAACATTCAACCTACTATCACTTATATTCCTTCTCCAATGCCCATCCACATACTTCCCTTTGGTAGCTTGCCTTTTGTCCCACACCAACTGCGCCTTCTGCTTCAACCTCAGAAGGCAAAAACCTCTACAGATTCTCTGGCATTTTATCGTGCACCTTCCACCATCTATCATGTTCCACATCCCTTGCAAACACTACACCAGAACCCTCATTTCGCAATAGCTTTAAGCCGTTGCAAAATAATTTCGCAACGGCTTTGAGCCGTTGCGAAATGGGCAGTGGTAAAAATTTCGCAACGGCTCAAATCCGTTGCGAAATATATTTTTTGCAACGGCTAAGGGCCGTTGCAAAATATTCTTTAGCAACGGCTTGTAACCGTTCCGGATTTTATTTTGCAACGGCTTAAAGCCGTTGCGAAATGTAGATGTATAACTGATGTTTTAAATATTAGCAACGGCTTTAATCCGTTGCTAATTACTATTTTTATTTTTATTTTAAAAAAAATCGAAATTTATCTCTGCAGCAGTGACAGTCATTTCATTATCATAATTAATACAAAAATTTGCAAATTTAACACTATCACAAAAGAAAGATTATTAAACCAAATATTTTCATAGATTAAACACAAAAACCAAACATAACATATGTTTGAATTATAATGTTCAACATCAACACATACCACTACATAGTACAACAACTATACATAACATACATAGTACAACAACGACATCATTACATAATACTACATGCATAGTACAATACATACGGTACATAATGTCTTCCTCCAATCGTCTAATGCTCCCGCCAGCATAAGTTCATGCCTGCACAAAACAAGAAATTGATGTTTGTTTATAAAGAGGTCAAATATCATATGTTTGTTAAAGTAAATAAAAAGCTACCGTGGTGCCAAGTAGAGCTGTCGTGCTATGCATGGCAGCATTTTGGACCGGGATAGGGTCCGATTGCAACGTTGTAAAAGATGAGTCGTTACAGTGCATGTAAGACCTTTCAAAACATATTTTGCTGAATTCAAACATGTGACTATGTGAATAAGAAGTTATTAGCAAAAGTCACAAAAATTACTCAGTTACAAAGCCAACATGTGTTGGAATTTACATAATAGGAAACTGAAGTAGGTCACTTTGTGATTTAGAATTTTAACAATGTATATCTTTTCATCATAGCCAACATTTCCAACAACATATCAGCATTGTAGTTTTGCATACTGACCAACAAGTCGACCAACTGCACCTGAGGCTGCTGATACAAATTTTTGCAGTTGCTTCTTGAGCCTGTGAGAGATGGAGACTTAAAAAGCATAATTTTTTTTGAGTGCTCACATTCATGTCAAACTTATATGTATAGCTAACAAACACAACAAGAAACTCAGAACAATTATCTTAAATGAGAAGGAATTAGAATATTGATGTGTGTATAATATAGAAAATGACATCGCGAAGGAATATAATGATCACTAATTGAATGCTTTATCCAACAATTTGTTTGTGAGCCTACGTGTAATCAAAGAAATATAACAAAGTATGGTTGGCTATACAAAGAATATGTATAAGTAGTATTGGATATATCTAACTGAAAATGATAAAATGGAAGGAGTACTACTATATCTAAACCAACACAGAGTGAAAGGATTAAAATTTAATCAATAGAACAAACTGACCTATAACCTTCAATGCGACCAATGTTTAATGCTTTACGGGCCCTTTATGTGTTAAATCTTATTCATCAGTTTATCAGAGCTACGGTCCATAACAACGTCTATTCTTTTTTTTAAAAGATTGATATATGTAATCCCATCAAAGATGATAGAGGTAGTAATGACTAATGTATATTGTAAATTAAAAACTTTACACAACAGGAAATTACCCAATAATGCATAAGAGTTTAGATGTCAATGCACTGCTAATCTCAAGCAGCCCAGTAGTTTTCCTGTAAAGTTCTTAACTACAAAACCAGTCAGTAAGGTACAAAAATTATTTTCCAATTACAATGATTAATTAAGTGACCCAAACTGATATACATAGAGCAGTCAGTGGGCTCTACTTGGCACGACATAACTATCTGCTTACAGTTTTGATTCAATCAGACTTTCTACTAGAAGAAATGTTTTTATGTTCAGATAATATTTGCTCACACCAATTGATTTCTTACATTTTTGCAATTCAGAATCATATTAGACGGATGTATCTTCCTAGCATTTGAGTGTTCATATTTTGATGCATAAATTTCTCTATTAAGTATGCTTGATTAATCTATTGGAAAAAATATAATTTGATTATCAATTCACTTTTCTCTCACTATTCAGTTGAAACTGAAATCTAGCTTAAAATTTCCTCTCCATTTCACCTCCAATAAGGATCTTTTTATATTTATTTTTTGATTTCCCAAAGAAAGCATTAATAGCAAATTGGTATTTAATTTTCCTGACACTTAAATTCTCTTTGATTGGCATTTATAACTAATTCATCTTATTAATATTTGATTACGCAAACTGTTACCATCTTTGTTTTCAAATGCCTTCTTCTTTTTCCTCTTCATTTCACCCATATGTTCTTCATTTGATGATGGCAGAACACAAAAGCAAACGATAACAATTTATAACACGTAATGTAAATAAATATATGTATGTGTCCCTTAAGCTAAAAGCAGATGGTTTCTACTTTTGGCATCACTTTATTAATTAGGTGACCAACATTTATAAAAAGAACGTATCTTCCTCCCTAAAAAAGAAGACTAACTTCCTACTTGAAAAGGAAAAATATCTTCATTCCAATATTTATAAATAAACAAACAAACAAACAAATAAATAAATAAATAACTTTCTACCACATAGAAACTAATGTTCTATGTTGAAAGGTTGATTATATTCATCAAACTACATATTATTTAGAAAACCTTCAATGTGTATGTTTGAATAGTCAAGAAATGATTTTATTTTATTTTTCATAAAATATTAAATTTTGAAATACTATTTCCACGAGTTTGGTGTTACACATATAACGTCACTCATTAGAAAACTCATAAAATATGTGATTTATGGTGAAAGTAGTTTTTAGTTTTGATAATTTTTGAGAAAGTTATTGTGCTTTAAAGTTTACAAGCAGTTGAGGGCAATTTTTGTAAAAGGAGATGACAAACTTGTAATTTAATTGCACTGAGGGACCCAGAGAAATTGGTAATGGGGTTTGTTGT
Source organism: Allium cepa (assembly GCA_030765085.1). Taxonomy (NCBI): domain Eukaryota; kingdom Viridiplantae; phylum Streptophyta; class Magnoliopsida; order Asparagales; family Amaryllidaceae; genus Allium; species Allium cepa. Next base: position 100,772,395 of record CM060928.1, on the reverse strand, counting down.
GAATTTAATTCACTACTAGGGATATATATGGTGAAAAAAAATCTGCCCCGTGACTATTTGTAACATGCGTGGAGCACATAATGATTTTGTCCTCTATCTTATATTTTTACAAACCAACATGTAGGAATAGGAATTGGAATGTAAGCAAGTGTTGTACATTAAAATAACCAGCCAAGAACAATTACCTCTAAGAATCCAAATAGTCAGTTAAGCCATCTCTAAATGCAATTGCAGCTTCAGAACATTTGTTGAAGGCATCAAAGTAAGAACAGCTTCAATTAGAAAATCCTGTGTCTTCTCCCACCTACATATTTGTACATGTAATAATCAAAATTCAAACCATACTCAAATTTCAATACTATATAGCAACAAATAATAAGAATATTAGATTTACAAAACATGACTACATATATGTATCTACAATCTGACATATAAGATGTTCATTGGTCATGGATGATGATATAAAAAAGCCAACAATGAACGAAGGTCCAAGATACAAATACAATTTGGTTACATATGCACCAACATTGTTGCACAAATACTTGTGCTTTCAACATAATTTCATAATCATAAATCTATACAATTACTTATGTTAAAATATAACAGATCTTTGTTTTTTTTTCTTCTTCGTTTTCTTTTTCCTTTTGTATACATCTTAAATCCTTAGTTTGCGACTACTAAATTCATTCATAACTTATGCAAAGTTATCTGATTCCTGTTGATCAGAAAATCGAGTTGTTGGATATTGAAATGATAACTGAAAACATTTCAATTTACCTTTCAGCTATCATGTAGTAACACCACCAATGTGTATTGTACAAGAGTGAGTCAGCTTATGCCAATTTAACAAACAGTCTGGTTTTTGAACCCAGCATAAAGAATTTCGGTCTCGATTTAACATGCAGCAATTACGACTATACTTATAGAACGATTCTTGGTTTATTCTTACGGAGGAACATGGACTGCTAAATTAACAAGGAAGACAATCTCATAATCAGAAATATTATGAACAGTAAATCCAACTGATTCTTGTTCATGTCATTTAGGCTTTAAAGTACTAACACCATGATGAACACCAATGTATCTGTTTTAGCAAATAAATAAAAATATAACTTGAAACAATGATCGTCCTAATTCAGCACATTTCAATAGATCGCCATTAAAATAAGAATACATGGAATACGACAATGGAGAAAATGACTTCAAAGGTTGTAAAAGCCATACCACTTGACTGTTGGCTTCATTTTTCTTCTCAATAGGAATAGTAGGCAAGTGTTCAAGTGGACGATAATCATCATATAATACCTACCTCGTCAGTTCATAATTTCCTCGACTGCAATAATCCATGACTTGCTTAATAAGTGGAAGAACAAAAGCAAACCAGTGGCCAACTTATCAAAAGATTACAAAAAACAACAAACCATGTCTATTTGACATGTAAATTGTACTTAAAACCTCATATGCATCATTCACTTCAACTTATAGTGCTTTAGGAGCAAAAGATTATAATGTTCCCGAAGTCAACGTGGGAGCGGGTAACCAGAGAAAACGGCTCTTTCCCACGAATCAAAAAAAAATAGCACATTGGCGTCCAACATTGTAAATGATAAATTTGAGCAAAATGAAGCCATTGTAAAATTATAGCAGGAGTCCAGCACATAAACGGTCCATTTTTTTCAAAACTCATACTTAAACCCTTACTTAACCATGTTTTACAGTAAATAAGTAATGATCAATAACAATACTTTTCACAACACAAATCTCCTTTCAATTCCCTCTCCAAACACAAAAACATATACCTCATTCGCCAAACTTTCCTATTTCAAATACCCCTTTCCTCGGCCCTTTTAGCTTTGCTAAGAAGCCACCGATAAACTTTTTCATGTCATACTTGACATGAAACAAATCTGGAATTGGTAAAAGTTTCCCCAATTTCATTTCGAGTTAACATTTCAGAGTTAAAGCTAACCACCGACGCATTATTTTTACAAAATAAACGTCAATAGCGGACTAATTCGTAGATGCAATGAGGTACATAATGTTGTTAGAAACAAAGATTTGACACCGAGTTTCCATATAGCATTACATAGAGCTGTATTACCTTAAATCAAAGAAGGAGAGTTGTAACGAAAATTAAATCAACCGCGCTTCCCTCTCCCACGTAACTTTCCCTTCCCTATAGCCTTCCCTTACGTACTTCCAGATGCCAGAATTTGCTGATTCTTCTAGAACTGGATCGATTGCGAAACCAGATGCCAGAATTTGCTCAAGAATCTGCGATTGTTTAGATGAAACTGGATCTGGTTTGGGAATAAGAAATTGGATTAGGGCAGGCGGTATTTTTTTGTTGGAAAAGTTAATTATCACGGGAGCGTATTAGTTTGGGAACGAGGGGCGTATGCAATTAAGTCAAGGGAAACTTGGTAATGGTTTAGAGCCTGCAGCAAAAACATTTGCACCAAAAACATTTGTTTATTAATCCTCATTTCACAACGGCTTTAAGCCGTTGTTAATAATCTTGCAACGGCTAAGAACAGTTGCTATTTAGCAACGGCTCAGAGCCATTGTTATTCTTTCGCGTTTGGGGGTTGCTAAACTGCTAATATGGTGTAGTGAAACGCCTGTAATATTTCCATATTCCAATTGCAGTCATAGTCCCTAAAGCACAGCAATAGCTTTATCCCTATGTAATGAATCACATACAGTTCAGGCGGCTCTGTCCTAAATAGTCTTATCTTCTTTTCCTTTATTTGATCGTGTCTCCTACTCAGAAGTTCTTCAAGAAGTTCATGTGTTTGGGAATTTTGTGTCACCACGTGAAGATTTAGTTAAGGTACCTTTGGTTCCCACCATTGTAGGACTCTATTTCGTTGATGTGGTCTATTAGATGGTTGAAGGTGCAGTTGGAAGGTTCTAGAACAATGACACCGGAGTTGAATAATCTGGCGTTGTTGCCTGTGGTGGTGATTTCTAGAAAGGTGAAGAGGTCGTCAATGCTTCTAAGGAAGAGGAGGTCGGCGTCGATGAAGATGATGCTGGAGTAGTCGGTCAGCTGCTAAAGGTGAAACTTACTGTAATTCCACTCGTTGTAGGAGTCGGTCTCGGCTTTCGGGTTTCGGATCCTTTGAATGGTATGGACCTTCCAGCCCGTTGCTTCAAGCCCGCTTCTTTGATGTTCGGTAATGGAGTCGTCTACCAATATGATGAAATTACAGGTGGAGCCTGCCATATGAATACTTTAGGCTGCTATTATGGCACCAAAGACATATACATTTCCTGAGTGGAGAATTGTTGCATATGCTTCTCGATTCTTTTTAGCATCAGAGAGTGGTCTTACTGTAAACATATAAATTCACTCAGAATATTTTCCATTTTCATAGATCGCAAATCTACATTGAACCATATAAATTATCACATTTTCTTCTTTTCAGGATTATGGACAGAGCTTAAGAAATGAATTATGCTATAGTATAAAAATGAAGATGTGAAAAACGTCTAATACTGAAAAATGAATAATTTGTTCATTCAAGCTGAAGTAACCAAAAATTTCTCCACTTGTTATGGATTTAATTTATACCATGTCAAAGTGAAAAAACAATTGGTGTCATAATGCAGGGGTAATTAAATACGACACAATAACAGTCATTGATTGATATATATTAATCTAACATTGAACCATATAGACTTATTCCTATACCTCTAGAATTAACAGCAAGCAACAATTGATTGAGGCTGTTTAACACTTGGAATTTTATCAGTAGCACTAAGTACAAACTTATTCCCTGCTCTTTCAGTAATAAAAACAGTATTGCTCCCAATAACCGAAGTTTCGAATATAACTCCATTAACCAATGCTCTATTTTTGATCCATTCACTAAGCTTGTCTTTTTTTACAACTTTCATGAAACTCAAAGTTTCATGAATCCCAAAATAAAACAAAAATGAAACCAAAATATCTATTACTAATTATTCTCACATGAAAATACAATGCCAGTAAGTCCAAGTGTTAAAACCATTAGTACAGAAGCTTTGAGATGATCCCATTCTGCAGTGTTGTCTCTAGTCCAAACTGCCTCATAATATTCGCTACCAGCAAAGAAAGCTCGTGATAAAATAACAGGTCTATCATTTCCATTACCACATTTCAATAGACCATTAACTGTAGCCATATGGAAATAACTTTCATATGCATACTGTACCTCACACAAATATGATGTCCTGACATATTTCAACACAAATAAATATATTTTCACCAATTAACAGAAGAGGATAACAATATTACTTTACCACACAAATTTAAGATTTTCTCAAGTCTACTGTAAAAACTTCAACATATAATTAACTGGTATATATCTCACTCTTCATTTTACTGATATTTCAAATTGGCTTACATAATTAATCAACCTCAACCAATATCAAGGAGACACATATAAGGACAAAATATTCTTCTCATAAACAGTTTTTGAAATGTATTACTTTATTTAAAGTACAATCACATTAATTATGAAATTTTTTAAGGATAAAAGATTATCCCATTGTAAAGTAACTTATTTCCTAATAATTTACTAAAGCATCAATCTCAAAACTCAATTTTTTCGCATTTTATGTTCTAGAAAACATACTATACTTGTGATCATCAAATTAATATTTAATTTATTCTCACTCAGTTTGTCATTGAAAATCATGGTAATATGTGTTTCAATTTATTAGTCGCAAATAATACATATTTAGCTTATAGTCATATTTAAAATGACATCATTTACCTCATAGTAAAAACACTAATAGACATGGATCTTGCCCTTTTAATTGAAACTTATATAAAGATGTAAATATGAATTTAATACCTATTTAATGGACTGCTCATTAACCTCATTTATGCTTACCAAATCTATGAATGGAATAAAGGTGATATATGTAACCATTTATTAGCAAAAGAATATATTCATAGACATATAGAAGGGTATCATTTATTGACATATTAACACATTAGCTGCTTTGATCCTAAAAGGTTAACTGAAACTTATATATGTTGTAAGTTGAAATGTATTACTTTATTTCAACTATATTCACATGAATTATGGAATTTTTCAAGGCTAAAAGATTCCATATCCTAATGTATGTGTAATCAGTTTTAGCATATAAATCACTAAAAATTCTTAAACATTTATATCAATACGTAAGAGGTAGCTCATAAAATTTAAATACATATATGTTTTATTTAATACATAAAAGAGTGATGATGAAAATGAAATGTATGAGTAATGTAAGTTATCAAAATAATAAGGAGATAGATCTATGCTCCTAAATATTCTTGCATACATTTAAACCTTCCAAAAGACATGTATTAGGAAATATAACATTACTCATGTGTTCATGAAAATTCAGCAAACTTCCATTTGGAGTCTAATAGCATGTCTCTGCTATATGTTTCTCATTATCTACATGTCTCTTTATTTCAGTTTCTAGTTTTTGAGGTTTTCTTTTCAAATCGTATTTTCTCAATTTAAACTTTATTTTTTATCACAGGCCACATACATTCATAGCAAGTGTTTCACTTGATATCATTCCTAGTAACTGTTTCATTTAATAAGCAGCACAAAAACCTTCAAGTGCTTCTTAGAAAACCAATCAAATCTAATTTCCCTTCCTAATACAATACATTAACTGTTGGTTATGTGGAAGTTAAATCTATACTCCTTCCTAGCTTAAATCACTAAAATAAAATTGTAAAAAAAGAAAATTAACGGCTGAAGTTATTATGGTCAATGTCAACCAACTCAGAAAATAAGGTATAAAAGCTCTAGGATTAATAAGAAATTGGAAAATCAAATGAGGGTGATCAAAATTTATAATACATATATCATATTCATGCAACACATTGAAAACTCTTACCAAGAAGTTGATAGCGCTAGCCAGTTTGTCTGCTCGCTCACTATACTTGGCTGCAATCAAATTGCAAAAATTGAAAGGTTAACAATAGTGAATGGTTCATATTAAAAAATAATAACATAAAATGCACTTAAACATACAATTATTGTAATTGGAAGTAGTGATAAACTGTAAACAGAGCAAAAGTAGGTGTACATGCTTCTGAGATAGGGTGGTATCTCTCTATCGTATTGACTTGCTTTACTTTTAAGTTCCATTTGTTGGTTCTCTAACTCTGTAAAAAAATTATAACTATATAATCAACACAAACATGATAGTATAATATAGTTATTGAACTGAATAATCATGAGTGCAAACATGTAAACCATTATAGCATATCAAATTAAATCAAAAATTGTCTCTAGGGTTTCGAACGATTTCGCTTACTAAATTGGGAAGGAAAAAACTAAGTAAACAGACATAAAGAGATTTCGACTCGAGCTTGGCGGTGGAGGAGTTGTGGATATGAGATTTCGACTTGAGATCGACGGTGAAGGAGTTGTGGATGTGAGATTTTGGCTCGAGCTCAGCGATGGAGGAGTTGTGGATGTGAGATTTCATTTCGAGCTCGACAGTGGTGGAGTTGTCGATGATGAGAGGATTCGATCTAGAGATGTAGAATGAATGCGTGGTGGAGATAGGGAAGGAAGGACGTAAGAGGTTGGATCTGAGAATGATTTAGGGTTTGATAGGAAGCAACGATGAGGGATTTTGCTAAGGGTATTTTTGGTATTTCAAAAAGACACGGTTGAAGATAGTTTATGGAAGTTTCATTATTAGTAGTAAAGATGGACAATGTATTTCACAAAATAATGAAGTGAGACAAAGGGAACTCTTATGCTGGAGCTTGAGGTAATAAGAACACCCAATAAGTGGAACAACAGGTAACGTAAGCTTAGTGGTGGTCACGCGTGCGACTTCCATTGATGGCTCATAAATTGTTATGAGTTCCAAGCGCTTAGAGTGTGTGTCTTTTGTAGACACCATTGCCTTCTGTGTACGGAGCTATATAGTGTCTAGTCCACAATACTTTGTGCATCTTTCGTAGACACCATTGTGCTTTGTGTGTCTTTCGTAGATGCCATTACCTTATGTGTAGGGAGTTATACAGCGTCTAGTTCGCAGTAAGGTCTATGGAGTAGCAGGCCGATCAATAGATAAAATTAGGATTTCAGCCTAATTATAGGATTAGGAATTCAGCCTAATCAAAGCAACGATAAAATATAAGTGCAGATAATCAAAGATAATCAATCATATTAATCGAATTAATTCGTATTTATTTGCAGCTTGTTCCTTCTTTTATTTCCTTTGTTTCTTTTTATATACTGGAACTGTTGTAAAGCCTATTAGCTTTACTTTACTTAAAGATTCTAGTAATTACTATAATTCCCAGACTTTATTTCTTACCCACTCTTCTATTTTCCCCCTTTTCCCCCCATAGGCAATCAAGGAAGATGACAGTAGGTTGCAGTTTCTTGGAGGTTTCTTTGAAGTAGATTCCACTATGTACTTCCACTTCTTTTATTTCATCTTCTTGTTCTTTACTTGTACTGACACATGTTGGAGAATAGTTGTACTCTGATTTTTGGGACTATGGTTTTCTTTGTTTTCATAAGACATATATGTATGGTATTTTGACACGTGATGTATTTGGTATTTGGTAACTTATTTGGTTTTTAAAGCAATTATTAAGTTCTATTCTAAATAAGTTATTATTTAAATTGTTTCCTCTGTTTTTACCTATTTCTGTCTTGTGAATCTTTGGCTCTGCTAGTTTTAGTTTATATCTACAATGCACCACGCCTTCTTGTGTGTCCTTTTGGGTATACTAAGGGGCATGGGGTGTTTCAGACGCATTGACTTTTATTAGACCAACATTCTGCACCATACAACATCGCATGCCTGATTGCCGTTCTGTCAAACTTTTCTTGAAGCTTCTGTGGAGCTTTCTTATCACAGATTTTGCCAGACGCTTATCGCCATTTCACCCATCTCGCTTTAATTATAAAACTAATATCTTCATCAATCTTACCTTCATGCTGCAATATTGATCCTAAATATCGAAAGGATTCCTTCTTGGGCACTACTAGTCCAGCCAGAATGACATCTCCATCCTCTAACCTTACATCGCTGAACTCGCACTTTATATACTCTATTTTAGTTCTGCTAAGTCTAAAATGCTTGTTTCTAAAACTACCTCCATAGCTCCAGTTGTCTATCAGCCTCAATCCTACTTACGTCAATTAGCACAATATTATCGGCAAAGAACATACACCAACCCTCTCTTTCCTCCTAACCCTCTCTTCCCTCCCAACCCTCTCTTCTTCCCTTGCTAATCCAAGCCTCATCGCGAACCCTGTCACGACCACTTCTGTTCCCTCTCCTTCCCTTTTTCCTGACCCTTCGCCCCCACCGTTGTCCCAATCTTTTCCTCCTTCTTCTGTTGTATCCTCATCTCCTCCTTCCATCCTTAGTGCTATTCCTTCTGCTTTCCCTCTTGCTCCTTCTCTTCCTTCTGCCTTGGGTCAACAGGAATAGACTTCCGTCTTTAAGCATAAACCAAAAAATGCAGGGAAGTACATCCATGTTGAGCTGAACATCATCTTCTCTGGTGATGTTCTCCAACCCCTTCTTGTTGTTCTTGATGCTGGCAAGGAAATATAGAGTGGCTACCTTGTGGGTTTTTTTAGACAAGCCTTTATCTTACTTTGCAGTGATTCACCACCTGAAGAGAACATGGAAGTTAAAAGGTTCAATCCAAGTTAAGTCTGATGGCTTTATCTTCCTTTTCTCTCTTTCCTTTGATGATGATAGGAACAAAATATTACTGGGTGATCCAATTATTATGCAAAACAAGCTCTTCATTATCAAACCATGGGACCCAACAATAGGCAATATATGTGGAAGTATTCGTGCAATACCTATTTAGGTGAAGTTTTTCATCATTCCAGTGTATGCTTTGTCACGTTTAGGTATGAACTAGCTATCTTTTAGGTTTGGCAAGCTGCTTTGCATGGACGAGTCAACGGAGAAAGTTGAAAGGTTAAAATATGAAAAATGCTTGGTTGAAGTTACTCCTAATAAGGAATTGGTTGATAGCTTTATTGTTCAATTTTTAGATGGTGGCACGTGTACAATTGAGGTAAGATACTCGTAGAAGCCTGAAATATGCACAATTTGTAAAAAAATTGGCCACAACACCAAACAGTGTGAATGTGTTGAGACTGTATTGGAGAAAAATATAGTAAATGAAAATGCCACTGAAGACAATAGAGAAGTGAAGGTTGATGCAGGAGTGACTAAGAATATGGTAAGAAGAGTTGTTTTGTTGTTCACAAAAAAAATAGTTTGACTAAAAGGATGATTCGTAGAAAAGAAAATAGGTTAAACTTGGAAAATGGAAATGTCAGAGCTGCTCAAAATCAAAAACTGGTGGGTGATAAATTAGGAAGAAATGAGGTTGTCTTGAAATGTAGCAGCAAGGACAATGATACGTAGAAAGAAACAAATAATAGCAACGAAACTCAAAAACAAAATGTTGGTGTAGCAAGAGATAACATATTTCTCATTTTGGAAGTGATAGGGAGAATGGCAATTTAGACAATGAAGGGTTTGAGGATGCCAAAATAAAAGATGATGAACATAACATAGCTAATGCAACAAATCAAGAAATGGATGGTAACAAACATATGGGTAACATAGAAATAAACTTTGACAATTCTAGAAGTCATGGAGTATGTGAGCCCGAAGTAAAGCCTGAAGTTGAGAAAGAAGTTGTATTGCACGAAGTTGAGCCTGAAGTCTTACGTAGTGCAAGAATGAAAATAAGGGTTGTGAATTATTCCTTAATTCAAGCTCTGATGCTCTGGTTTGTAAGGATCAAACAAGTCACCTCCAAGTAGCAAACTCCGTGCTTTGTTTATCTTCTGATGATTTCTCAAAAGCCACACATCTACGTAGCAACTTGTCTTGTACACATGAAAATGCAGTTAGAATCAAAGCTATCAATCAAATAAATCAAGCAGCTAAAGATACCACGTACTCATTTGTGCATGCATGCATGCATGAAACTTCAGTTCACCCCAAATCATGTTCCACTGTCAACACAACTGAAGACATTGTTCCTAATGTAAAAGATGTTACATCTTCACTGCCATATGACCACATCCCTCCTCCTTCTACCTAGAAAACCCCTCCTTTTCCTTCTAAAAGCTTAACTAACTCCTCTTCTCTCACATCTATATCAACCACCTCCATAAATGTTGACCCCAATCACCATTCTGAACAACCAATTGTTGATCCAACCGTCAACAATAAAAAGAAAAAATGGAAGAAAATAAAAGGGATTCAAATTTAGACTTGAATCAAAATCCCTCCAATAGCACCACTCCAATTGTTCCCGTGAACAAGAACTTAATATCTCCTATTACTAGGGAAAGTAGAAATAAAGAACTTGCCCTCCCCTATTAGTTTACTCCATGTTACACAATCTAGGTGTGTGGAATATAAGAGGTGTGCACCTTGAAACCAAGCTAAACTCCTTCTTAACTTCTAGGGCTGCTAGTTATATCTGCCCTAATTGGAGCCTATCTAATAATCTGATTCATGCGCCAAATGGTAGGATTATGATTCTTCATGACCCTCTTTTCTTCTCCCTTTCTACAATTTTTGCCTCCAAACAATACATCGAATATCATGTCATCCATATGCCCACCTCTGCTTCTTTCTACTTAATTGTTGTTTATGCTCACAACAGTGCTACTTCAAGGCAAGCTCTTCTTGACACTCTACCATCCTTTCGACAAAACACATACCCTTGGCTTGTGCTTGGAGACTTCAACTGATGCTTGCATGTCAGTGATAGACATGGGGGCAGTGCTCTATCCTTAAAGGAGATTACGCCTCTCAACAATGCCATTGAGGACTCTTCTCTTGTTGAGATTAAAACTTGTGGAGCTCCTTATTCATAAATAACTGCAGTAGACATGGAGCAATAACTTTTAGCAAAATTGATTTTTTTCTTCTATAACCCTATCATTCTCAACACTTGGCCCAATCTCCACAATCACCTCCCCATTCCCTTGCTGTATGACCATTCCCCACAAACTTTATCCTTTGGTGAGCCTGCCATGAATGTAAAATCCTCTTATAAATTTTTTAATACATGGTTACATGATAATGATTTTTTAAATATTGTTAGACAAGTCTGGCTTAAATCTTTTTGGGTAACCCTATGTTGATACTGTAGAAAATGCTTAAAGCTTGTAAGGAGGAACTGAAATCTTGGTGCAGAGTCAAATATGGTAAAGGCAACTCTATATCTAGCAGCATCAGAAACAAGTTAGTGGAGGTACAGAAGAACATGTTGGAAAACCTAGATGATCCCAGTTTCTCTGATCTTGAAAATGGTTTAAGCAATGAATACAGGGTGGCTCCTCAAGTGGAAGCTAGTATGATGAAGGAAAAAGCTAGCTTTAAATTGGAAGTGGATGGAGATAGAAACACTACATATTACCATGCCCCTCTGAAGGCAAAGCAATCCAAAGAAAATATTTCATCTATACGAGATCAGGATGGAATTCTCAGATCTTCTCCTGAGGGAATCAAAGAAAGTTTTTTATCCTATTTCAAAAATCTTCTTGGTAATACTAGCAAATTCTTCTCTGAACTTAGCACCCTGGACAACATTAATCTTCCATTTCTATCTTTTGCTGACAAGGATGCTCTATCTCTTGAAATAACAAATCTTGAAATAAAGCAGGTTATATTTGATATGAATAAGAATTCATGTGGTGACCCTGACGGTTTCAATGCTTATTTTTTCATAGCCTATTGGATTTAATTCGGTATGATGTGTATAAAGATATCCATAATTTTTTCAATAAATGCAAGATGCTAAGTTCAATGAATGCCACCAACATTGCTTTGATCCCCAAAGTTAAGCATGCTGATTCAGTTTCTCTATTTAGATCGATTTCTTTTTGTAATATTGTTTATAAAGTCATTGCAAAAATCATTGTTACCAAGTTAAAGTCTATTCTACCTAATGTTATTTCTCCAAACCAGGAGGCCTTCCTTCCTTCTAGATCTATTTTAGATAATGTGCTACTTTCACATGAGCTACTAAAAGGTTACAGTAGATCTAGTATTTCTCCAAGAGCCATGGTTAAGCTTGATATTAAGAAAGCATATGATTCAATCCGTTGGGAAACTATTGTCAGAGTTATGACACACATGAACTTCCCCTTACATTTTATGGCCTGGATTCATGCTTGCATTTTCACTGCTAGATTTTTAATTATTGTCAGCGGCCGTACTGGTTATTTCGAAAGAAGGCAAGATATTAGGCAAGGGGATCCTATGTCCTCTTACATATTCAACATCATAATGGATGTCCTGACTCAAATGTTAAATAGAAGTGTTGCTGCTGATAATATCATCCTACACCCTACATGTAAAGAACCTCTAAAGTTTGATGTCTGTTGATGACCTTATTGTGTTTACTAAGCCTACTATGTAATCCATTACAAGTATCTTGGATGTCCTCAATGATTTCTATAAGTTAACTGGCCTTAAAATCAACATGTCCAAATCTGAAATTCACTTGGCTGCTATCTCTCAACAGCTTTGTAGTGAAATATTGAATGTGACTTCTCTGCAACATCGTCAAGACTCTCTGTCTTATCTTGGGATTCCCATGGCCACTTCTAGGATTTCTAAAGTGCACTGTATGCCCATGTATGAGCGTATTATGGCCACTTTTACCATATGGACTAAAAGGTTTTTATCCAAGGCAGATAGATTAACCTTGATCAAATCTGTGATATTCTCTATGGTGGTGTATTAGTCAAGAAATTATATCTTGCCAATTCAGCTTCTCAAACTGATTAGGAGCTTTATGATACAATTCTTTTGGACTGGCACTGTTTTTTCTTACAAAATGTCCCTATGTTCATTCAAGAAACTTGAGCTCCCTTTGATAAAAGGAGGTATGGGAATCAAGAATCTAATATATTGGAATAAGGCGGCATTTGGAATGCATGTTGATACTTTCTTATATAACAAAGACAGTATTTGGGTTCGGTGGTCAATCAAGCACAACCTAGGTAAAAACATATTTTGGTTGATGCAACTCCACAGTGTAGTAGCTGGACTTGGCGCAACATCCTCAAATTAAGGCCTTTGTTACTTCCACATGTTCTTTATGGAGTTTCCATATGAAGGTCTGTTAGTTTCTGGAATGATCCTTGGATCAAGCATGGCTTAATCCTCAGAAACTTTTTAACATATCAACAAAAGCTTCAGACTAGTATTGGGCTTGATGCGAAGACTACTAGTATATACATAATGGACATATCACTTTACCTTACTCTTCTAACCAAGTTATAAGGAAATTATGGGTAAATTTTCAACAGTTAAATATAACTTTGGTGCAAGAAGACCATGTGCTTTGGTCTCAAAGGGGAGTGCAGTTCAAAATTAATGATGTTTATCATGCTCTCATGAACATTGATGCCTACCCTAATTTCAGTTGGAACAAGAAAATATGGATAAAGCATAATACTGAGAGAAATAATCTTTATCTATGGAAAGTTATTAATAATGCCATTAACACTAAGTCTAATCTTGTTGCTAAAGGGTTTGATGTTCAATTGGTGTGCAGTTTACGTAACAGTGACATGGAAGATAATTTGCATTTGTACTTCAACTGTCATTTTGTTTTCAATCTTTTGTCATGCATCATGTCCAAGATAGGTAGAAGAAATTGTTCTAGAGACAGTGCACAGGAATGGAGCATCATACATAAAGCAATAAGATGGAGGAGTCTGCAGACATATGTTCTTCTTTTTATATTAAAAAAATTTGTCAAATTGATATGGATTGAAAGAAATCAGGCTCTATTTCATGGGAAACTGAAGAATCAAGTACAAATGAAGCATTATTTTATGCATGAAATAAGGGTGGGCATGGAGCTTAGTCTTTTTGATATCCCTGACCGTATCATTCAATGCTTTGGTTGAGTGCTATCTGTCCTATTTTGGTTCTCTTTGTCCTTTTTTCTTTTTTCCCTTTTATTCTTTTCTTTATTGATGTGCTTGTTCCTCTGGTATTTCCCTTGTTTTTAGCTATTACCCTTAGCTTTTTTTTTTGCTTGAGTGTTCTTGTTCGTTTTTTCTTTTTCTAGCACAGTAATAAAACTGGTAGGGGACCAGTTAACCCTACTAGCTTTGCCAAACAAAGAACATACACTAAGGAATCTCACCTTATATCCCCTTCATAACGTCATCCATCACTAGGGAAAAAATATATGGACTTAAAGTCGACCCTTGATGTGATCTTATGTTAATGCGAAAGTCACTGGTTTCGTCCTCGTATGCTTTAGCACTAGTCACAACATCATCATACATACCTTGATAAGGGTAATGTCTTTGTTGGGACCTTTTTTTTCCAAAGCCCACCACGTAACCTTTCTTAGTACTTTGTCATAAGCTTTCTCCAAATCGATAAATACCATGTGTAGATCCTTCTTTCACTCCCTAAGCCTCTCCACAAGTTGTCTTATCAAGAAAATCGCCTATGTGGTCGACCTTCCAAGCATGAAACCAAATTAGTTTTTTGAAACACTTGCCTTTTTAATCGATATTCAATGACTCTCTCCCAAAGCTTTATTTCATGACTCATAAGCTTAATTCCGCTGTAATTTGTGAAACTTTGAATATCTCCATTATTTTTAAAAATTAGAACTTATATGTTTCTCCTCCACTCATCTGGCATCTTATATTATTTGAAAATATTATTGAACAAGTTAGTTAGTCAGGCTATCCTTGCATCTTCAAGGCATCTCCATAAACCTAATGCCTAGCCTGCTTTCATCCATTTTAGCGCCTTCTTTACCTTGAACCCTTGAATTCTCCAAACAATATGTCTACTGGTGGCATCAAAAGAGTCATCCAGCTCGATCGTAGTGTTACTACCTTCTTCAATATATAGCTTGTCGAAATAATCTCATTATCTATTATTTATCTCATCGTCGTTCAGTAAAAGCCTATTATCGTCGTCCATGATGCATTTAACTTGGTTCAAGTCTCTCATCTTCCTCTCGTGGAGCTTAGCTATCCTATAGATGTTTTTTACACTCCTTCATACATAGCTTTTGATATAGATCTTCATACGCCCGACCCCTTTCTTCACTCACCGCTCCCTTTGCGTTCTTCTTTGCCACTTTGTACTTTTGCATGTTGTCTTCGCTCCTGTGATGATGTAAGCACTTATAGTATTCCTTCTTCTCTTTGATATCCTTTTGCACATTACTATTCCACCACCATGAATCTTTAGGTCTGTATTTATTTCCTTTCGTTATCCCAAACACCTCAGTAACCAATTTCTGAATGCACGTTGCCATCTCATCCCATACGTCATTTGCTTCTTCCTCTATATTCCATGCCTCTTCTCCCATTACTCTACCCTTAAACAGCCGTGAGGCATCTCCTTTGAGCTTCCACCATTTTGTCCGACTAATCTTGTCTCTTTTATCCTGTCAAACATGTATTCAAGGACAAAGTTATTATGCAAACGAGAGAGATATATAAGAAAGAAGAGGTGCTTATCCCGAGGTGGTCCTCTTTCCCTATACTCCATTCTCCCAAAGCTTTCAATGTCATCAGCTAATTCCACCCTATAGTCCTTTATAACCTTAGGTAGGTGATCATCGATAGCAGAACGGGTATTGATCACCCGGTCCACCTAGTCTTTGGAAGAAGAAGAAGTCAGAACAAGGGCATTCGGGATAGTTGTGACTTTGGTAGAGAGTATGATCTTCTTGTGCTTTTTGATTGTAGATGGGTCCTTTGGAGGTGGTTTTAGTCGAATGGAGGTGGAGGAATATGATTTTTTTTAATAGCAGTTCACCTATCTCAAATTCGTCTCCAGAAGCCCATGTCACATGAAAGAGAAAAGCGGGTTAGATAAACCAACTTATGTTTTGTGAAGGTTATATCCTAGTATGCATGCTGTAAGATATTTAGAACCAAGGTCTACCTTCGGAAGCAGCAGCCTGTCTTTCAATTTTAGCACTTTTAGGATCAAGATGGAAGGATTCCTCAAGGTTACATAAATCAATCACATCTAGGGGCATGTCTCTGGCTGAAGGGGGATCGTATCCAAGAAATCTAGCCAAAGATGATAACAGCCCATAAACCTTAAGTTTGGCCTTGGAAAGAACAACATGCTTAAGCCTTTCCCTCTCTGGATTTTCATGACCACCTAATATCGAAAAGATCGTTAAGGGTTAGGGCCTTGTCCCTTCCAAGTTTAGCTTAAGAGATAAGAGAGGAAAAGATACAAGGAAATATGTGATCAAAACTTAAAAATAAGAATATTCTAAACAGGAAATATTTAAAAACTTACAAGTCTCTAATGGTTCAATAACAATTCGAGGATCATTTACCTTCACAAAAAACAAGTGAGTGGCTATCACCTTACTAAGTGGCTTGATTGGGGATATTTTTTTCCAAAATTGAAGGAAATACAAGGGAACTCCGAAACTCGATTGACATATGTAAGTTATATAGGTAATAGATCTCGAAAGTAGTCATGTTAGGGTACCTCTTCTTCCAATACAAGACTGCTAAAGCTGACAAGGTGCTATACAAGACCACCCTAAGTTGAGTTGGGCTAATTACATAGAACTCCAAGATACTAACAAATAAAGGAGCAAGAGGGAGTGATATTCCATTTTCCAAATGCTCTAAGGTTTGGTAAAGAACCCTTCGAGAGGCTCACTCCAGTCATCTTCTAGACCAGGAGCCTTGACCTCGACTCCCACAACTCCATAACTCTCCATCCAATTCTCCGGTTCTCCTTGATTAGTTATAGGTTTGTCCATCGAAAGGTCTAAGAAGGGACCAATGTTAAACTAGTTACTAAATAGAAATGTTGAAACTCTTACCAAAAAGATTTAAAGTCTTATGGTCCAAAAGGAAATTGGGCCTACAATTAGATTCTATAACCCAAAACTCAAACTTCTAAACTCTTTCAAAGAACCATCCTATCAATAAAGCGATTATCAACCTAAGTAGGTAAAAGATTTGATCTAAAGACAATATCTTGGTTTGATAAATAACGGTTATCATAGATTAGCTAATCGAACAATACCCCAAAATGAAGGTCAAACGTTGGTATCATGATAATCAAAATCGAATTTTTAAAAGAAGAATGCTTGCAAATACTAAGCGCTATAAAAGAAGCTAATAAAGTTATAGAAAAGATTGAGAACTTACTGTTTAATCAAAAGTTTGTAGTAATCAATGAAGTTTTCCTAGTTTTAATGGCGATTATAACTGTTGATAATATTTTGAGTAAGAAGAAAGAGGATGAAAGAAAAGGTTTATTTAAACCCTAGAACCAACGGTGGAGATTATCTAGTCATCAAATCCTAACTGTAGATGAAACGTGGCAGTGTCAGAATATGAATATTCCTAGAGCGGAGAAAAGGAATGCATTTTTCAGAGAGGCAAATGAAATGGAGACGGTGGCAGAAGCATTTAACACAAAAGCGGGATCTATCCTTTCAAGATCAATACCATGGCTTTCCTTTAGATCTCATAAGTCAAGTATCTCCAAGACCTTACGGTCTCGAATTGGATTTTGCCTTTTGGCACTGTAACAATTTTGCTTACCACTTAGTCTAGATGGTTTCAAGTGTCAAGCATGTTTTCAAAAAGTTTTGACCTTACGATCTCAAATTAGATTTTGCCTTTTAGCACCTTAATAATTTTTCTTACCACTTAGTCTAGATGGGTACAAGTGTCAAGCATGATTTTCAAAAAGTTTTGATCTTATGGTCTCAAATTAGATTTTGCCTTTCGATACCATAACAATTTTGCTTATCACTTAGTCTAGATGGCTTTAAGTGCAACTTTCAAAAAATTCAGACCTCACGATCTCAAATAATATTTTTCCTCTCAGCACCAAAATAGTTTCGCTTGTCACTTAATCTAGATGGCTTCAACTGTTAGGCATTAGTTCCAAAAGATTTCACCTTATGGGCCCTAGTAGATTTTTCCTTTCGGCACCGAAACAGTTTCACCTGTCACTTAGTATAGATGACTTCAAGTGTCAAACATGATTTTCAAAAAATTTAACCTTATCGTCTTAAGTAGATTTTACCTTTCAGCACCGAAATGGTTTCTCTTGTCACTTAGTCTAGATGACTTCAAGTGTCAGGCATTGAGTCCAAAAGATTTGACCTTGCGGTCTCCAGTAGATTTTGCCTTTCGGCACCGGAAAAGTTTTGCTTATCACTTAGTCTAGATTATTTTAAGTGTCAAGCATGATTTCCAAAAGATTCGACCTTACGGTCCCATGTACATTTTGCCTTTCGTCACCGAAATAGTTTCGTTTGTCACTTAGTCTAGATGACTTCAAGTGTCAAGCATGATTTTCAAGAGATGCTAGCTTCCATTCCCAAGTAGATTTTTCCTTTCGACGTCGAAACAGTTTCGCATCATCCAGATGACTCCACATGGAAGGTACAATTTTCAAAAGTTTTGACCTTACGGTCCCGATTTAGATTTCGCCTTTCGGTTCCCAAGCGACTTCACTTATCATTTAACCTAGATAGCTTCAAATGGTAAATATGATTTTAAAAGTTTTAACATCATGGTCCAAATTAAAATTTCATCCGTTCAATTTTCAAAACCCTCTCAATAAGGTTAGGTCTTTACAAGTTTCATAAGTGAAGCAATGTTCCTGAAAGCTTAAAATCAATTTTGTGATGTGAACAGAATAAACAAGCTAAGGATTGAACCTGATCGACAATATTCTTTTCAATATCCACCCCATACCAATCATATGAGGTGAAATTTTTGGGACATGTGTTACACTATAATTTCTACAAAGTACAAATCGTTAATATTTGAGACAAAATCTCCTTAGCTTATACTTTCGGGACCTATCTTTCGGTTTCTAATGAGAGCATGCAATTAGAGAGTTTGAATCAAAAGGTCAACCAAGGCCGAAATCACTATTCAGCTAGGACAAGAAGCCTAGCTAAGAGCATTAGTTGCCAAAGCTCCAAAGTAATTCAACAAATAACAGCGATAGGCGGCTTAGATAGCCCAGGCCAAGACCAACGGTCAAGAAGAATGTAAGATATGCAAAAGCTATATATAAAAGCATCATGTCAGCAATCCGTATCAAGTTACACTCCACCAGATGATGACAAGCGTTCAAATCAAGACCACTCATAGCAAGCCAGATCATCAATCCAAAGAGAAGACATTCATCCAATGGAGTTATGGCTTATTGGCTATAAATAGGTAGCAATACCAAGGCACAAGGGACCATTTGGAATAAAAGAAATTGACATAAAATCAAAAGTGTACTTTTCTATATTAGAGCTCTATCTAAAAACTCATTGATGGCGGAAAATCTTAGATTTAATGTAATAAGCCTCCCTGCTATATAAGAGTGGCTAAATAAGGAAAGGATACTGGACATAGGCACTTTCATCGGAACTACTATAAAAGTCTCGGTGTTATTTACTTTCAGTGATTTACTTTCCGCATATTTATTGTCCTAATTCAATAATTCAACGTCCAGTAACTCCAACAATACAACATCACATTTTGGTATTCCTATATCTAAGACCTATAATCAAACCAACTTCCGGAGCTATATATTCAGACCTTGGGGTGTTGATGTGGAAGAAATTCAGCACTAACAACCACATAGGCCAAGTATGTGATTTGTAACCTACCATGGGTTATAGTGAGTGTTACCCCTGCCCCTCCACCGTGTGGTTGGTTTATAAATCACGCACTGCAACTGTGAGATTTTCCAGTTAATCATTTGGATGAACACTTTCAAACCATGCACTTAGAATTTAGAAAAAAAATCAAAATAAGATTAAAATTCATGTTTTCTCGCTTCTGATTTCATTAGGTTTGCATTACCATCATCACCATGTATCAATTCAAGCCAAATTTGAGATTTTACTTAAATTTAGATTGCTAGGGTTTATTAGTTATGAGCAATTGAAGAAGGAAAATAGAATGAATTTGAAAAAGGCAAATCACATAAGGGCGATTTTGTCCTGCTTTTTTTTTAAAAGTGCGTATACTCAACAATATCATGTCTAAATAGAATCAGCCAGTTTGATATTATTGGGATCGGCCTCATGTTTTCTATAAACTATTACAAATGTAATTTAACTATTTTTGTTATTGGTATTAAGATCATTTCAATATATTGCAAGAATCTTTGTATGGAATAAGTTTTAATCCTTATTATTTACAAAATTAATATAAAAAATGGTGATATAAATTCCATTTATCACATGCTTATTTTGGTGATATGTTCAGGTCAAATGCAATGATGCTAACAACAAGCAGCAATCGTGTGTTTCATCGATGGTTTGCACGCTTCATGCTCTTTTTCCTAAGATGGAATTTTGAATCTTTTGTATGTCAGGACACCATAAGTCAATTTTTTATATCACTTTTTGGGGAAAGAAATATTTTATACTATCTTTGACATAAAAATATTGACTAAGGATTGACAATTTGGCAAATCAGTAAATGTTTAGGCGGTAAGAACTAGAAGAGGTGCTGCTCAAATTTTTGGAATTAGGTAAATAATTTTTTCACCTTCTCTTGCATTAAGTTGACATAGAATTTTATCTTCTAACATTACTCATTTTAGATACTACTAAAAATGAACTCTCTATGGAAGGAATATTATGTTTCCAAGTAAAATAGATTATGTCCATGACCATTAACTAATAGTGTTTTTATTTTTATTTTTATGTGCATTGGTTAGAAAACTATGTTTGATGGTTCGAATTGTATTACAGACTGATGTGCATTTTGAGGGCATGGGCTTTGTCATTCAACAACGTAGGATTCAGTGATTTTTTTGTTGCATGCCTTCCTATACACGATATTTATGAAATAATGCATGCCTTGTTGTTAGGCTATCAATATTCATTTTGGTATGGACTTTACACGTTAGACAAATGAGCAAATGAAGTATATTAATATGGTATTAAATATTTAATAACAAAATTTGGTTAACAAATAATATTAAATTAATTAACAAGATTTTCTAACAAGATGCACAAACAGTAATACCATATTGGTACTTGTATTAATTAACTGATAAACAAGTTAAAACAAGAAATATAAGTGATAATATGTTTGGTAGTTAACAAATAGCAAATTGTTAACTAATGTAACCTTGTTATTTTATTAAAATAAATAAACTGTAATAAACTTATTAATTATAACGTCCTTGTTAGGTTGTATGTTTTGATGTAATGTGTTACTATTGGCACTCAGGTTTTTTCTTCTGGCCACCACTACTAAATACCACCTTAAACAATTCCATTTCTCACTTCCTAACATTAAATACTATTATTATTTTTTTGCGTGAACAAGCATCCAAAATTCAAAACGCTTATTTCTCTCTTTCTTTTAGAATGAACGCCACCATCGGAGGAAAAATGAAGAAGTTAGCCACCATCGGAGGAAAAAATAAAGAAGTTAAGTCGTTTGTCAACAAGTTAAAAGCTCATCATCTCTCAACAACTATGTAATCATCGAGTAAGCATTCCTTCTTCGGTTATTTTGCGAAACCCTAGATTTTCAAATCGCAGTTGAATTAGCCTCGGTTGATTGATTTGTTGAATAATCAAAAAACTCTAAACTACGCATATATATGATTGATTTATTGAAGAAAAATAGACTTTAACACATGAAAAGGAAACTGATATCTTTCTGATCATCATAATTGGAATCATTCGTTAAATCTTCACCTTCCATCATCTATTAGGCAAAAAGAGAATTTTTTTGTTTAGGATTTGGAATTTTCAAGAAATATATAAGATATGCTGAGAAGAGATGAGAAGTACGGTTCTGTATGTCTGGGTGAAAGAATAGAATATGATGGTCAAAAGTGTATACAAAATATGTGTAAAATATAGGCGTCTATTAAAATTCTAACGGTGGTCAAAAATAAGATGGATGCCAATAGTAACACACTTGATGTAAACAGGAATGGTCGAAACACTATTTTCATTGAATAAACCCTGTTGTTGTTAATGGCATGAAACGTGCACCTATTATAAGTTTCGTAAGATATTCAATATATACTATATTATATCAGTTATTATAATTCAAGTCTACATATATAGTTGTGTAATAAGAGAGGGCTTGGCATTTGTGGACAAATTATCTATTGTCAGATGACTTATTATGAGCATTTTAAACCCAAAATGCATGCTTATTATCATTTTTACCTTAATTAATTTGGTTGAGTTATGTTTCCAAATTCTTTGTGCTTGTAATCTAATGGATAAGTTGTACTGTTTTTGCTTAGCCTAAAAGTTTTGACTATTGGTGTTATTTTTTGATTCAAAATTTCTTGGTAGTTTTTTAATACATATTATTATTCCAAAACTTACTTTTTTTGTAAGTATTTGACCATAATTTGTTTACCTTTTATTAGCAGTAAGTATATAAAAGTGGTAAAATATGATAAATTATCAAATGGGTGACTATATCTGGATTTTTCTTTAATTTACAACATAAGCACAATTTTATCAACTAACACTATAAATACACATATTCCATATTCAAAATTTTCTACGGTTCTTTGGTTTCATGTTATTAGTTATGCTACATTTTGTTTCTTTTTTAAATTTCAAAAATATGTTTGATTTTTTTGTTATCCTTAGATACAAATTCCAACTCTATAGAGAAACTATTGTAGTTGATTATGTACCTATATGTGGTTCAAACTATCATTTTATTATTACACTTCCAATGGGGAAGTAGGATTTAATGGAATAATCTTTGAATATACAATTGTTTTTTGTTTTTTAAGGATGTCTTATCATAATGGACTGCATGGGTGATTTCTCCGTTAATAGTACCTAACTAGTTAAAGAAACTGATAGCTTGCGATTGAGTAATTTTGCGTGCACTTAAGAGTTCTAAAAAATGCAGCTCAATAAAATGTTGTATGCTTCTAACTAATTTTGTCAATGTGATGGCAGATAATGGTTGAGACTAGGACTGCTGTAGAATTTTTCGAGCTACTCTGATTATATTGCATGAACAGAAGGTATAGAAAGAGAATGCATAGGCCTGAGGCATATGTTGATCTGTTGTTGAAGATAGCATGTATACGCATCTACAACTACAGTTCTTCGGGCTACTTGGGCAAACAAGAATGTAGGCTTGAGCTGTTGGACATGAAGTTGCATATGCACCTAAAACTGAACCTAAAGACAGAGAAATTTCTAATGTAAATGGTGGGGTAGACCTAGGGTTGAAACTGGGTAGGTGGTGAGCACAACACAACCTGAAATTGTGCTGGCTTGTACAGTTTGAATGTGAAACTTAGGTAGCTGGTGGCCATGAAATTTGTTTACGACTCCAAAAGAATAGCTGATGACCATGAAATTTCAAGGAGCATGTTGTTTTTTGTCTAATTCCTAAAATTTTTTTGCAACCATTTGAATAAATTATAATCAAATTTTATACACGGGTGTGGCGCAATGGAAAAGATAAGTCTAGATTTGGTAATAGATCCAGATTCGAGTCCTGTCTTTCACACACTTCTCGCAAAACAGTACCTAGGAGGTTTTAAGTACCATGAGTTGAAGCGGACATGCACAACTTAATCCCCGTAGAGTTGGTTCGTCCGTTGTATCTTCCGAAGGTCCTCTGTACTGCGGAGTGTACTCTAAAAAAAATTAGAACCAAATTTTAAGTTAATTGTTTTGTAATTATGTATAGTTTCTAAAGGCGACAAACTTTGACTTGAGAAGTAAGTTATGAAATTGTAATTTTGCTCATTGGATTTTCAGTTTATTTAGACGTACAGGAAAGTACACAAAGGGACGGACGTTCTTGACTAAGAAATTACGAGATACTGGGATGATTATATAATGGAATAGGCATCTAAATGGATGCATGGCTTTCATCAAGTACTTTATCCATTATAACTACAATCTTTTTAAAAATTATACTTGATAATTTCTCATAATTGTCAATGATTTCAGTTGAATATTTTCATATCACCATGTATAATTAAGCTACTAATAGCACTTAATGTCTGATGTGATTGGAAGTTATGGGAAATGGTGCAGTATAAATTATACTGGTGTGAACGGATATTAAGACTACTATAACACTACAAAAGGTGAATAGTGTTTTATAACTTATATAGAACTTTCCAAAATAATTTCAAGTTTTTAATCAAATCACAGATAATTAACACACTTGGTATTAACATGCAGTCATAAATATATACAAATGTAGTAAAAGTAAAGTAAAAATAAGAGAGATGACACCAGGAGTTTTATATTGGTTCGGATTAACCAGTCCTACATCCAGTCATGTATAGTATCTATACAGATTTCCTTTCAATCGCCTGCTTTGAACAGATAGCAAGAAAACCAGAATACAATCTTGATTTCAAGACAATAAGATACACCCTCCTGACTTTCCGAGCTTAGGGTAGACTCTCTTGATTTAAACGGACAACAAGATCATCCATTTGATTTGAACAGACAACAAGCACACCCACTTGATTTAAACGGGCAACAAGCATACCCACTTGATTTGAATAGACAAAAAACACACCCACACAAATAGTAGTAGAGAGTTGTTGATTCCAAATATAAAGAGTTGTACTTTGGATGCCCTTTGATCTTTGAATTAATGGGAGAATATTTGCAAATCAGTAAATATATTATGTATAATGGATGTAGTAAAGTAGAGATTGAATTTGAGTGGATTTTAAGAGCATAAAAAGTGGATTTTGTGAAATATATACCGAGAATTTGGGGTGAGAAGAAAAGTGACAAAGTTTTTATAAAATTCTTTTTCTAGCCCCATTTATGTAGTGTTTGAAGGGACATGACTATTCGCGAAGTGAAGAAGCCAAAAATCACAGCTCTTTAAAAATTTAAAAACATTTTTTTGACGGTACATATATCGACATACGTAGCTAGTTTGACGACTGTCATGCACATCCG
Source organism: Allium cepa (assembly GCA_030765085.1). Classification (NCBI taxonomy): domain Eukaryota; kingdom Viridiplantae; phylum Streptophyta; class Magnoliopsida; order Asparagales; family Amaryllidaceae; genus Allium; species Allium cepa. The sequence continues at coordinate 100,747,422 of CM060928.1, read as the reverse complement.
ATGCTTATATAATCAAATAGTGCGCTCCTGGAGCATCCGCCCGATGTTGCACGATTTTCAAGGGAAAGAAATAGAATACAAGAGAAAAGAAAAGAAAAGAAAAGAAGAGAAGAGAAAGAGAGTAAACATCACACAATCACATAACCCGTCATATATCGTACATCACTCTGATAAAATATAATAGTCATTAAAGATATAAAACAGACAAGAGAGTAATAACTACATGAACCATAGAATCAGAGTACACATGCTCATACAGTTATACAAAACCGTAATAGAGTTTACACAAATGATAAATAAACTCAACCGATACACAGTCTCTAATAATAGTAAATCAAATAGTATCAAGGATCCATAGTGTCGCATAACATAATAATCAATAATAAGCCCAAAATATAAGTAGATAAAGCGTCCCCTCTTGCTAGTCCATTTGCACAGCTTCGATTGTTGTTTACACCTGCTATATAGTCTACTCATTTAAGAGTACCCATGGTAATAAGAAGCAAAACATAAAATCTCTAATCAAAAAATAGTCTGGTGTGAGCGATAAATTATATCAAAACACTATAAAAGTCGATATAGTATATGGAACAGAGGGTACGGAGAATCATACATGATCGCCTATATCTAAAGTATTAGCACATAACATAGGATGTATGCTACTCTATATCATAGTCATCACGGGTGTACTACACATTAAAGTACTAAGGGTGTCTAGATATCTACATTGATAATATCTACATCATGTGACATCCCTAAGGTAATAAACAATCAAGCAAACATAACATCCATCATCCTTCTTCACGTTCACTCACTCAGTGCGATGGATATATGATATTCATATGACCTCCTCGTATAGTCAAGGACTACTCAACGTCCTGGTTTCTCGGTACTCGAATCCATGCCACTTAGTAGGCCAGGAACTAGACTGCACCCCCGTACATAGCCCAGGGTAAACGGATTGAAACATCATGTGATCCAGGGCTCCCCGTATGCCCAGGTGAGCATCCTCACATACCCCTGCTTTACGAGTACATATTGAAACCTATGGATATCGATGATCACATTGCACACATCATCCATTACAGAGTTTATCCTAGAACTGTCCTTATGACTCTCGTATGAAGTCATTGTGATTAGAAACTATTCTAGATAGCCATCGTTAGTCGTAGAATATGATCATTCGTCCCGCAACTTTCCACCGATGTTTCCTTCAATTCGACTCCTCGTCGGCTACTCTGCATGTTGAAGTATAACTATCCATCATCGAAGCCATCACTTCCTATTATAGAATCATCATTATCGAATCACAAAGTCATCGCATCGAAGCATCACATCCTTGCTTCAGTGCCAAATCACTCGTCGAAGAGCCATAGCATCAAATCAAATGTTGAGCGAAGGAATGAACGATCACATCATGTTCTTCAAATCCACTCCGTCGTCCACATCAAAGTTGGCTAAATTAGCCATCATTAATAGTGGTGGATATCGACCACTCTAGAGTAGTTGATAACGACCGCTTTGGTCATGTACTTAACCAAAAATGGCTAAGTACAAACCAAATGAAAATGGTTCGGCATCTATCCTGAAATTCAAAGCATGTCTCCAAGTCCATCTTTCATCTTCGGATCAATCGGCATGCACGAAACTTTGTGCACGAAACCCTTCTTATGGGACATTTCCTAATATTATATCGCCTTCGAACGACGTTTCAACCAAACTAAGAAAATAAGCATACATAAAACCAACAAGCATACTAGCATCTCTAATAGCCTACATACATCTATAATAACACACATACAATACATTCGAGCAACCAATATGGGATAAATATCAAAAATAGCCTAAATCTATCAATATCGTCAAAATAGTGAGTCAATAGGCAGAATTTGATATTTAATTTAAAACTAATTTAAAACACTTCTAAATTCTTTTATAAAATAAGATATAGGTATAAATATATTAGAAATCACATTTTAAAGTTAGAATTTATTTCAAAATGTCATTTTAATACTATACAAACAATCACAGTATGATGAAAGACAATATCACTCGTCCCAACAAAAGCTGATCAAACCAATCCCAAATCGTAGAGCTCTCCATCATGAGTGCAACGTAAGAAATAACGTCCAAAACAGACATCATATGCAAAGGATATGTGTAGTATAAGATTTCAGATTAAATAAACAATTAATTAACTTAATTAAATAATTAATTACCTACTTACCTTAATTAAGCTTTCTTCCCCAATCCTAAATCACTTATATGTGCAAGAGATATGCACAAGCAAACTCACTTCATTCAACACCTTCTCTCCTCCCTATCTCATAAATTACTCAAGCTAACCGCCTTCGCCTAAATGCCACGCTATGCGATTTCTTTGCAACAGACTCAAAGAAGTGAAGTTTGGCCACCTTAGATGAATCGCGATCTGCTGCTTGAAGCCATGACAACCAAATCTCAAATTCCTCCTCCAACCATCACACCTACTCAAATAAACGCCATCCTCTCCCCATCACATAAGCATCGCAACGCCGTCCCTTGATTCGCCTGAATCTGCCTCTAGCTCCGCCTGATCGAAACCCTAGTTCACAACCCCGAATAATCAATCTCGCCAATGGTGATCGCATCCAATTCCACCATGGTCAATGCAAATCTCTCTTCAATAAAAGCTCAATGAAACTGGTTTCGTGATTTTTAGTAGAGCGGATTGCTCGATTTTTTTTTTTGAAAGGATTTGGGAAGGTAACGACCATATTTTCTAAAAAATGAATGGAACGGTGAATGAACAGTTATGGGAGAGAATGAGTTTTAGGAGATAATTTTAAATTAATAAAATATTCCATTTATTTATTTTCTCAAATTAACGGTCGTACATTTCAAGCTTGGATGATCACACAACGCATCCGATCGCAACGAAACTCATCTGCGTACATCACCTCATTTTTTCGATCGCAAAGGTATATATTTCATCATTATACAATACTGCGCTCTAGGATGATAATTTCATGCCTTTCGAGATCATTTCTACCATTGGATCATCCGATCTCCAAATGTAGCGATGCTTATATTCATTTTAATTTGAACCGTTGATACTAACTCAGTGGAAGTGGTCTAGAGTCCTGATTCAATCGTATGCGAAAAACATATTTTTAGGATCGTCAATTAATTAACGATTCAACATTTAAATTAATGATTTAAATATCAAATCGTTAAAAATACGGGTCATTACAAGTAGGGTATGTTGACATACCCTTGCATGTTTTGAAAAAAAATAGAAACACTTTTGAGGTGTTTCTGAATTCTAGAATTTTATTGAATTATTTAAACATAGATTTTAAATACTTTTTAATATATAAAAAATTTAAAAAATATTTGTAGGACTATATTTTGAAGTTAAAATAAATATTTTAGTGAGAGAATATTCAAAGAAAATAAAATTGCTATTCAAGGACTTTAATAAATTTATCAATTGCCTATTAACTATTATTTATAGTCTTGAACTCTTCATATCTTTGTCTTTAAACTCATGAGTCTTCATTGTCATGATCATCTCTGAATTCTTGATCTCTACTCTCTTTAGTGATCTGTCTTCAAATTCGATCAAACCTGTGTAATATCCTGCAAAATATCTTATACATTTTGGGAAAAACATTATTATCTATATTTATATAGTAGTTGTTATCAAAATTAGTATTTGTGGTATTAATAGAAATGACATAAATAAAATTGTTATATTCATCTTGGATTCGATTATTGGTAAACCTTACCAGTAGAAAAATCATATAAGGAGCAGTGTCATTTGGACTGAGTGTGTGTAAGCTAGTTGTTGTAGCTAAGCATAATACAAAGTACTATAATATTTAGTTTTTCTTTTAAGGATTCAATTATAATGCTTGGTGTAATGGTAACAAATATGAAATATCAATAATATTTATTCTTTGGATGCGTATTACATTCTTCATTATTATAGAGACCCCTAACTCAATGACTAAACTTCATCGTCACTTCGGTGTTAACTCAAACGAATGAGGTCAACTATATCAGCACAAATATACATCCATGCCAAGTTGAAATTTTAATTCAAATATACATTGTTTGCTATTTTGACAAGGAAAAATGGGTTTGTATTTGGAATTTGTACAATCTCTACTTTTATAAGTTGTAGATAGGTTTATATTTTGGTTTACTTAATTTTCATATATATTATGGCCATTCCATTTTGGTAAATTAAATGAACCAAAGCATATCTGATAGTTCAATGTATTTTCACAAGCCTATACAAGTTCTCATCGTTGATTATTATACTTGTCTATTGGTACATAAGATTTTTTGAAGAAACGATTAGCTGTAGCAATGAATTGGTACTTGCCTTTAACCATCATCTATATAATAACATTTTGTTAGCACTAGTTGTTAACTTCCCTATGTACGGTTATGGATTTTACGTTGACTTGGTTGTTTTGAAACTATTGTATCTACATAGTTATAGATTTCATGTGAATATGGTTATTTTGATTAAAATATTGTGTATCGAATTACCATATAATATTTTGATTAAACTATTGTATCTACACGGTTGTTTGAATGTGATAATCGTATGAGATATTGTTGGTTTCATGCTAAAAAATGTTAATTATTATCATATAATATTTTGTAAATAAAATAAAATGGAAACTGAATGAGCTACCATGGCAGGGAAAATCTGCACAAAAAGTCAACATTTTTTAGCAGCGTTTAATAATGGCTTTAGAATATATATGTGGTTGCATTTATAGGAGGGTTTATGTTTTTATTTGCATCTTCTATAACAGCGTGTACGAAAACGATACTATAATATATTGTAGCAGCACAAACAATACTTTTTATTGTGGTTTATACAACACTATAATCAAATATTTTGGTTGCATTTCTAGAATGTTGCGATATGTTGCTTTTTGGCAGCGTTTGCGAAAATGCACTAGAAAGTCTTGGACTTTTAGTGGTATGTCGTATAATGGCATTCTCTAAAACGCTACTGTAAGTTTTAGTAGCCTTTTTTGGGCACTACTAAACCTATTTTTTAGTTGTAGTGAGTTTTGGGAAAAGTTTGGAGTCTGTCGGTGATAAGTCTTAGAGTGGTCGATTGTAAATCAGTTCTGGTCAAAAGATGCAAGGATTTCAAGCTTTGGGAGTTGGCAGTGGGTGTTACTTTGGGGAACAAGGTTAATAATAAGAGGTTTGGGACTAGCAAAATTAGCTAAGTATTGGAGATACCACGGACTAGTTTTTGAAAGCGTAACTTGGAGCTTCGGGTTGGATGCATGAAGATTTAGGGTCGCATGAGATTTCACTTCGGGCTTTAAGAGGGGGCCGAGCACTTTTGGGCTTTCTTTTGTACTTAGCCAATTCGACTAAGTACATAACCATAGTGGTCGGTGATGAACAACCTTTAGTGTTCAATACCGACCATTATTGGACAGTGGGATTTTGATATGAAATTTTTAGCCCTTAGGAAAGAGACCTAAGGGAGTGTGCCATAGTTGTTCTTCTATTCATTCAACGCTGGGTTTGAACATTATGACTCTACGATGAGTAATTTTGGCCGATGAAGCAATGGTGTAATGCTTTGACTTTGCGACTTCAGAACATGGCGATGATGACTCTATGACTTATATGATGAGTGTGTAGAGATGTTTTGAATGATGGCGACTCGATGATGGGAGTTGTGATGATGATGATTCATAAGGATAAGTTCGATGATGAGAATTTGTGGGTGGAATGTTGATGTGTTCTACTATGGAAATGAGTGAAACAGAATAATGATGTGTTCTACTATGAAGAAGTATGCAAATAGATCATTGATAACTCAGAGGTTTTGAATGTGCTTATAAAGAGGGAGTATGTGAGGACGCTCATCTCTATTTTTGATGTTGATACTAGATTGTTTGGTGTGATATGCCTTACTCTGGACTTTTTAATGTTGAGTCTAGTTCTTGATCTTACAAAGTGGCATGGAGTCGAGCATTGAGAAACCGAGATGATGAGTATTTATTGTCTCTTTGATGAGTTATATGAGCTATCATATATCCCACGCACCCAAGTGATATAAGGATTGTGTGATGGTTGCTATGGATGCTAAGTTTTAATTTATCACACTAGGGATATCATATGATATAAGTATTATTGAATTAGATGCCCAGACATCCAACATTATGCTTTGACCTATAATATACTCATACGATGATAGTGGGGTGGGGGGATTAGCAAATACGATTGTGTTAACTCTTTGGGTGTAGATCGCCCATAATAGGCTATTGTCTGACTCGAGGTTTTATGTTTTTCTTCTAATTATCTCGAGTACTCTTAAATAAGTAGACCATATAGCAGATATGGGACAATACATATTGTTGTGCAGACGGACTAGCAGGAGGCTACGCTGTCACATATATTTGGGATTTTAGTTGCTTCTATTTTTCCATGCAGCACTATGGAGCTTTATCGATGCTTTACTTTATTTAGAGATAGTATATTTAGGTTTACTTTTGATGTATAAACTCAATAACTTGTGTATGTGACTATGATGAACCTACCGTGCTCTAATTATGTGGTTCATTTTAGTTATTACCATCTCGCCTATTTTATATCTGTGTTGATTATTATATTTTATCCTTGCGTTATGAGACATACGACAAGTTCTATTTGGATGATTTTTACTTTACTTTACCCATGGAAATCGCTCTATATCGGTTGGGTACTATTATAGTGCACTATACATATCATATTGGGTATCGAAGATGTAAGCTGATAGTCACAGTTGGTACCATAACCTAGGTTGTGTAGGTTACCAAGGTGATACTTGGATCCATTAAAGATAGAGAAGACGTTATTGATCTAGAATAGATCGAGTGTATACAAGGGAGCATACGTACTTTTTATATTTTGATTTTTAAAACATGATATAGTATATTAATCGCACCACACATATGTGTACCATTGATGCAGCTTTTCATTTTGAAAGACTGATCATTCTTATGTCAGACTAAGAATGAACGGACAATTGAGAAATGCTGCTAAGAACTCCATCTTGGAGTAGAAGAAGGGCAGGTTCGAGGGTGGCTAACCCCAACATGTAGGCCATGTTTGTTGAGAGATGAGTAACATGTTGCGAAATGCCCAAGTGTCTGCTCCAGGTGTTGCTACTGGTGGTAGAGCGTCAGGTGCAGGCGCTCAGGGATGACTTTTCCAAACCAAAAGGCTACTCTAGCCTTAGTGGAAAACCATTTCATGGGATGGAGACAGCGGTGGAAATACAGAATTGGTTGGACACCGAAAAAAGAATATTTGATGACTTGGAGTTGGATGGTGCTATGAAGTGGAGGCTGGCCTCTAGACAACTGCAAGAAAGAGCGATGCGTTGGTGTAATGCTTATTGAGCTATGAATCCTGAGGATTAATTTATTTATAATAGGTTCAAAGTTCGATTTAAAGAGAAATTCATACTGGTAGCTCATAATTTGGTCTTGTTCCATAAATTTACTGACGTAAAAAATGGTTATTTGTCTGGTTCAAAGTACGTTGCTAAGTTCGACTCTCTTTCGAAATATAGGATGTCTTTTGTCGATACTCCATGAAAGAAGAATGAGAACGTTATCATTGGTTGAATGACCATCTTAGGGAGCGACTGACTGGTCACATTAGCAAGAGCTTTGAGAAGGTAGTTGAAAAGGCCTTACAACATGACAGCCTATTCCCAACGTAGAAGGTTGTTGTTTCAATGACCCGAAGCATCAAGTACGCAGAGAAGGCAAAAAGAAATGGAAAACAACAAAAAGAAGAAGCAACTTCAGAATAAAGATGCTTAGAAAGGAAAACGAGACCCAACTTGCTATAACCATAGCGGAAAATCTCATCTGAGCAAAAACTGCAAAGATGAAGGAATGAAGTGCTATAACTGCAACAAGTTCTGGCATATCTAGAAAGACTGTCCCAAGCCAGCGAAGAAAGCAGATGGTGAAGGCATATGTGCTCAGCGTAGTTCCATCTTTTTTGAATGCTCCATTAGTGAAGGAGAAAGCAAAAGATGTCTCTATTTAAGGTATAATTTCCATTTATGATGTTCCATGTGTGTTTTATTCGATACCGGGGGTTCACATTTCTTTATATCTATTGACTTGGTAAATAGATTGGGATTGAGACTCTCCTAGTAAACGGACCCTTGATTATGTCAAACTTAGTGGGAGGTCCAACTAAATTAAGAATGGTTTGTCGTGTTGTACTCCTATCAAGTTATGGATGCATGTTTGTTTATGATTATTTTGCACTTAATTTTATGGGGTTCGATGTTTTTTTGGGTGGACTGGCTGAAATAGTACGAAGTAATGAACGATGAACAGAGATTACACTTAGGCAGCCTACTAGATGATAAGGTGACGGTTAGATTTTTGTGTTTGCTCGAGATCCTATATGATGAGTTATCATTGAGGCCTATAACTAGGGACTATCTATATATATATTTGAGCAGGTAACCAGATTACCTCCACACAGAGAGATAGAGTTTATATAGATTAGGTGAAGGATGTCAGATCAATAGTTATGTCTTTGAGGTGAATGGCACCAAAAGAGAGTGGGAACTAGAGGTGTATGTGAATGACCTATTAAGTAAGGGGTTCAATTGATGGAGTATATTTGATTGGGGAGCATATGTAGTATTCTCTACTAAAATGAATGGCTTTTTGATGTTGTGTGATGTTCACCATGAACTGAATGAGGTAACAAAGAAGAATAAGTATTCACTCTTGCGTATTGATGACTTGCTCGATCAGCTTCATGGTGCGAAGGTGTTCTCATGGTTAGACCTTACGATAGTGTCATATCAACTGAGAGTGGTTAGATTTATTGTGTCGATTAAAACTTTTCATACACCATTTGGATTTTATAAGTGATTGGTTATGCTATTTGGGCTAACCAATGCACTAACATACTTTTGTTAATCTCATGAACTATCTTTTAAGGGATCAACTAAATAAGATCATGCTTGTATTCATTGGTGATATTCTTGTCTACTCATGGATGGAAGAGGAACACAAGATGCAGTTGAGGATGGTGCTTGAGGTGTTGAGGAATCACCAATTGAAGGTAAAGTGTTCTAGATGTCGCTTCTAGAGGAGGGAAGTGCGATTCCTAACCATGTTGTTTCTGAGAAGGGTATTATGGTAGATCCGATGAAAGTTGCAGCAGTCCAGGATTGGAATTGATTCAAGAGTGCTACAGATGCGAGGAGTTTCCCTAGATTAGCAGGATACTATAGATGATTCATAATGGACTTCTCTAAGGTAGCAGCATCGCTAACCAACTTGATGAAGAAGAATCATACTTTTGCTTAAGATACAAGGTGGGAGCATGCATTCGTGGATCTAAAGGAAAGGTTAACTAGTGCATTAGTGTTAGTCATTCTGAGTGGTAATGAGGAGTTAATGATATATACAGATTCTTTTGGTACCAAATTGGAACTGTAATGATGCAAAGCGATAAGGTCGCATATGCTAGTCGACAGCTGAAGCCACATGAGAGGAAATACCCAACCCATGATTTAGAGTTGGTGGCGATTGTTCACTTTGAAGATTTGGAGGCACTATTTATTAAGAGAGAAGTTTAGACTATTCACTGATCACAAATTGCTAAAATACCTCTTTTTACAGAAGGATCTTAACCTTCATTAGCGGCGATGGTTGGATTTCTTAGCCTCCTACAACTTTGACATTTCCCATACGTCTAGTAAGGGAAATGCAATCGCTAGTGTTTTGAGTAGAATATATGCCAGCTTGGGAGCGGTATTCCTACAATAGAAGCGGCTTGAGTATATTGTTGGTTATGGCTTCAAACCTCGATGTGAGCTTGAGCCGGAGATGTTGGGAAAATTAACTATTATACCTACTCAGATCGAGCGGATCTGGGCTAGTCAAGATGTGATGCCAAACTAGTCGAGACCATTGCTAAGAACGAGTGTGGACTAGAGTTCAAAGATGTGAAGTAGTGCATACTCAACCATGATGGTTGGCCCGTAAGCATGGAGGTTGTTTGTACCTGATGTCGATAGGTTTAGGGATGAGGTTCTACATGAGTGTCATCATTTGAGATTGACTAAACATTCCAGTGGCAATAAGAAAACATTTTAGTGGAAAGGGATGAAGAAGGACGTTGGGACATTTATCTCAAAGTGTATGAATTACCAGCTAGCAAAAGCCAAGTAGAAGAAGCCAAGTGGTTTGTTGTAATTGCTTGAAGTTCCTAAGTGAAAGTGGGAATGGATATTGATGGACTTCATCGATGGATTACCGAGCATCCGAGGTTGGTAAAATAGCATCTAGGTCATATTTCATAGATTCAAAGAGTGCTCAATTCTACCCATAATAACATCCATATTAGCTAAGTTGTATGTTAAGTGCATTGTATGATTCCATGGTGTGCCAATAAGAATAGTAAGCAATAGAGACCCATTATTTACTAGAGGCTTTAGGAAGAGCTTACAAAGGGATTTGGGAACAGAGCTGCATCCTTGTATCGCTCATTATCCACGAGTTGATGGAGAGACCGAGAGGATAAATCTTATCTTAGAGGATCTCCTGCAAGCTTGCACTCTTGGTTTTGCTGGCTCGTGGGATGATCATTTGCCTCTTATTGAGTTTGCATACAACAACAGTTATCAATCTAGCATCGATGTGGCACCATTTGATGCATTATATAGCTAACCATGCAATGCTACTTCATGATTGTGGAAAGCGGGCAAGAAATTGATACTTAGGCAATATATGATTAGAGAAACATTGGTGAAGATCGAGATCATTCGACAACAAATGAAAGCCGCTCAAGATAGATAGAAAATCTACAACGATAAGGGAAGAGATGATTTGGAGTTCTTCAAGGATGATTTTTTTGGTCAAGATCTCTCCGTTAAAGAATATATTTTGATTTGGTACTAAATATAAGTTGGTATTGAGATTTGGTGTCCTTTTCCAATACTCGAGAGGATTGGGAACCTAGCTTACAAAGTCAACTTACCCCAGAAAATGGTAGGTGTACATAATTTATTCCATGTTTCTCATTTGTGGAAGTTTACGCATGGCTCAGGCATAACTATTCCACTAGATCAACTAGATGATATCAAGATTTAACATAAATTGTTAAGGCCTACAAGACCTATCCATATCGTTGGATGTGATATGAAGCAGCTTAGGAAGAAGACAGTGGAGTTGTTAAAGGTTCAATAGAGTGAAAACAAGAGAGATTGCATATGGGAGGTTGTTGAGAGGATAAGGATTGCTTATCCAAAGCTCTTGACATATTATGATTTACATTTTATCGTTAGCCTATACATTTGATACAACATTTGATGTATATATTAGGTAGTTTAGTACCTTACACGCTACGACATGCGTAGATACTATTTCTTACATATGTGTGCATGTTTATGTGCTTATTGGTGGATGTTAGGCATGCAGGGTGCCAGTGTTTGACTTTACCGTTTATGGGATTTCGAGGGTGAAATTATTGAATGAGGAGAGGGGGAAGGTGTAATGACCCATATTTTATGTATCGAAGGATCGTAAAATATTATTTTTAAATACAAATTGGATAGTATGATGCTATAACTTTGGGTAATGTTGAATATTGACATTTTGACCTTTGGTAATTTTATTAGACAATTTTTCTTTGAAACTTGTAAGGCTTATAATTTTTTGTATGAGCCGAATTAGAGTCTTAAACTACTTCCAAATGAAACATATTATGGTTTCTCTTTTCTTTGAGTGGTTATAATATCTTTTTATACTTGTTATTCAGGAGGTATAACCATTTGAAGTAAGGCAGTCTTTGGACAGATTAGTGAATAATTAACGGGGCCCAAATTAGGCCTAAAAGATCATTTTGGGATTTCTGCCAAATGGAACTGATGGAACAGCCTCCATTAGTTACACTTCCTAAAAATGGTTAAAATTCATCATTAATCAACTCCTTAACCAAAAAGAAACTGCTTTAATTACCAAAGTATAGCCATTGGGGGGAGATTGGTGGGGGTTAGCAAATTTACTTTGGGGTACAATGGAATTCATAGAGATAACCGTTCCCTTCAAATTTGCTTTAATTTGTGTGCGTTTGGATATTTTGGTGAGTGGTTTATCTTCTCACTTTACTATGCTAGTTAATATAGTTAAAAATGACACTTTATCAAATGTTAAAATGACTTAAATGATGGATCTAAACCTAATATTGGATTTAAAAAGATAAATTTTAATTTTAATTGTTTTTGGGTGTTTTACCATAACAGTCTTCATTTTTAATTTTGTCTAGTTTACGATGTTGTAAATGTTTGATCTTATTTTATGGTGTGAATATAATGTATACATGCTTTATATTGCTTATAAATGGTTATTTGGTCGTATCTTTAATTTGACCGAGTGTAATTAGTAAGTGATCGACATTGGAGTGAATTGAGGAGCAAAAATGTTCAACATATGATGTGCTCACTTGGGTGTTCGCAAAGGCCTGGGAATGCTACACTTTTTGTCGCATGAAGATTGGGAAAGATATGATGAAATTTTGGGCAAAGTTTAGAGTGGTTGGTGGTAAGTGTAAAGTGTCGGTGGCAAAATTAGTTTGGGTCAAAAAATGCTAGGACTTCGGGCTTAGGCAGTTGGTGCACTGGTGTTGCTTTGAGGCACAAGGTTTATGATAAAAGGTTTAGGACTTAGCAAAATGTGCTAATACTGGGGTTACTGGCAACCAGTTTTTGGCATCACTTGCATCTTCGGGCTAGCGTATGAAGACTTCGGGTCACATGAAATTTCACTTTGGGCTTCGGAAGGAGAGACCGAGAGGTTTGGCCATTGGTTTGTACTTAGAAAATTTTGGCTAAGTACATAACCACTATGGTCTGTGAAGACCACTCTTGAAATTTAGTACCGATCATTATTGCATAGTGGGATTTTGGCACGAATTTTTTGGGGCTTAAGAAGGAAACCAAATGTAGCATGCCATAGTTATTCGTGTGCTCATTTAATGCTTGGTTTGAAAGTTATAGCTCTACGACGAGCGGTTTTGGCTAGTGAAGCGATGACGTGATGCTTTGACTTGGTGACTTGAGGATTTAGTGGTGATGAATCTACAACTTAGGATGGGTGTCTAGAGATGTTTCGAATGACAGTGACTCGATGATAGGAGTTGTAATGATCTATAAGTACAATTTCAATGATGGGAACTTATGGGAGGAATGTCAATGTGTTCTGTTACGGAAATGAATGAAATGGAATAATGATGTGCTCTACTATGGAGACGTGTGCAAAGGGATCGTTTATAACTTAGAGGTTTTGATGCGCTCGTAAAGATGGGGTATGTTAGGATGCTCATCTGGATTTTTGATGTTGATCCCAGATTATTTGGTGTGACTTGTCTTGCCCTAGACTTTTTTATGTTGAGTTTAGTTTTTGGCCTTATGAAGTGACATGGAGTCGAGCACTGAGAAACTGAGATGTTGAGTAGTCTATGGCTATTTGATAAGGCTATATGAGTTATTATATATCCATCGCACCCTAGTGATGTGAGCATTGTTTGATGGTTTCTATATATGCTATGTTTTTCTTTATCACTCTAGGGATGCCATATGGAGTAGGTATTATTGACTTAGATGCCTAGACACCCAAGATTGTACTTTGACTTGTAGTACACCCATATGACAATGAAGATTATAGATTGGAATATACAGTTATGAGCTAACTCTTTACATGTAGGGAAAGGACCGGTATGGTTCTCTATACCTTATGTCATATGTTTACTATATCGACTTTTATAGTGTTTTGAGATTGTAGACCGCTCATTATGTATCGTTGTCTGATTTGAGGTTTTATGCTCCGCTTCTTATTGTCTTAGGCACTCTTAAATGAGTAGAATGGATAGTAGGTATGCGATAGCACATGACATTGTGCCGATGGACTAGCAAGTGGCTATACTTTCACATATACTTATATTTGGGTTTTCTATTATTTATATTATGTTGTGTAGCACCATGGAGCTCTATTGGTGCTTTACTTTATTTAAAGATGGTACACCTGGGTTTATTATTTGATATATAAACTTTATAATTTGTGTAAATGACTATGATAAGCCTGTTGCACACTGATTATGTGGTTTATTTTAGTTAGTATTGTCTCGCTCGTTTTATATCTATGTTGATTATTATATTTTATCCTTGCGTCATGAGATATACGATAGGTTCTTTTTATATGATTTTCACTTTACTTTGCCATTGACAATCATTCATCATCAACTGGGTACCACTACAGCGCACTATATATGCTATATTTGGTAAAGAAGGTGTAGGGCTATCGTCATAGTTAATGTATAACATCTAACAGACATTGATGTGTATTGATCCATCAGATTTCATACATCGGTCGGTGCAGTGTTTATATCCTACATAGTGTGTTTATCCTATGTCTTGTACATGACATATGAAAGCATGATGCATAGAGTACAATCTCATTCATGCTGAAAAACAAGCTCTAACAAGCGATGGACCTATGTTTCGAATGGAATTCGTTAATGTAGGGACTACATTAATAGTCCCGAGTGAATCCAACGCCGGCTTGAACTTCGACCCTCGACTAGTGTATCCTTGAGAGACGATAAATCTTTGATGAGAAGATCTTTCTCAACCAATAAATGGGACCGTTGAGGGAAATTTTATTCTAGGACATATCAAAGCTCAAGTTCGTTTAAATCTTTAAGTGTGCACCTAGATAACCCATTGAGAAATCCCCAAATTAATGGAGTCGTTCTTGGAATTGCTTTAGCAGAAACCCAATTTTTCTCCATCAAGGCGGATCCATCCCTTGTCCAATCCTAACCAGAACCGATCCATCCTTTATTGCCTCAACTTCACCTTGACATGGCCATGGATAATCGGTGATGAACGGAGGTAGGCAATGGAGACTCAAATAAGAGGATTAATTAATGGCAACAACTTAGATAAGGAGATGGCGACAATGCAGCGAAACTAGTGGAGCATGGCTAGAGTGATTGAATGATGGTCAGGCGAACTCACCTTAGATAAAAAATAAATGGATTGGTGAAAGATCTCAAAGCTCAAGGTTGAAAATTTTGAAAAGCCCTAGCTTATACTCATTGAGGCTACAAGGGTTTGATAGTAGAATAAAAGCGAAGGCTAATTTTTTTCCAAGTTTTCTTATATACTAAAAGGAAATATCGATCAGTACCGGTCCATATATAATCACTGTCGATCCATAAAGTTTTTTCTAAAAAAGGGTAAAAAAGGCAATGCTTCTACCAGACCATGGATTAGAGCAACTCTCAAATGATTCTAAGTGACGAGCGAAATTAAAAAAAATTAGATTAAAAAACTACAGTATTTGATCTATGGAAGAGACGTGACTCGATCACTATATGGAAACGAAGTGTGTGGATTTTTCAGTTTTCCATGTAAGTGGTTCAAGTAAAAGAAGCATCTATGATGATCTGGATTTTGGTCGCTTGTCTTGGTTCAAAGCACACATTTATATCCTTAGAAGCGAACTTTGGAGGGCAAGTGTTATTCAGTATTTTTTCCCAAGCGACATTTAAGTGGAATTAGACAACGAAATGGTGAAAGAATAGATGTTAGACCCAAAGATGATCTAGTATAAAAACGAGCAAAGAAGAGGAGGGCAAAATTGATTTAATCCGTGGTCGGTATCGATATATGGATGGATCAGTTTTGATCAATCAAGTTTACCATTTTGCCCTTAGTTCTTAGTGGCGGTGAAGGTATCAAGGCAAAGAGGAAAATAGAGAAATTTAGCCAAGTATATGGATCGATGACAACCTATATACTCCCTCCATAAAGTCAATTTTTTCAATTAATACAAGCTCAGAAGCATCAAAGGAAAATTCAAGGAATAAAGCATCAGAGCTAAAGAATATGGGAGAAAATAAAAGAATTAAGCCAAAGTCATATATCGGTACTGATCCATTTATGGATCAATACCGATCCATCAAGATCTTGGAATTTTGTCTATTTCTTTTCTAATATCCTGAATCTAACTAATTGACGATTTCTATAATGTTCCAGCGATCCAAAATCCCAGACTTTCTATTTCAAATATAAATGGGAGGTGATCGTCAATAGATGGGAACTTTTGGATCTTCACGTACTCATATATAGGAGAAACTCTTCCATTTCCATTCTTAGGGTAGAATTTCTGTTTGGACTTGAAATTTTGGTAGAAATAGAGTGAATTAGGCATTAAAGTACTAACAAGTGGGTATATGCATATACAAACCACTATAAAATTGTTATTTTCTTGATTTTCTTACCTTTCTTCTTATATTTTACGTTTTCTCATTCATTTACCGTTCATAGATATAATTTTACATCCTAGGAATGTTATTGCTTTATAGTCCATCATTTGAGGGTGTTAAACCAATTTTTTGGCTAATAATAATTTATTATTAAATTAAATAACAATTACCCGACGGTAGATTTAAATAATAGAATAATTTTTATATGATATATATAACTTTATCTTGAATAATTAATATTTGAATGATAAAAACTAGTAAAATTTAATGTAAATTCAAATAACACATATTCAAACTTAATATTTCATAAATTGATGGTTTGTTATAATTGAAATATCATATATTCGAATCAAATGAATAATATCTCAATATATTTATTTTAATTAATGGCATTGTTGTGTACATATTTAAGAATATGTTAATATTTTGCTATTGAATACTACCAATGCATTTAGAATTTGACTACGAACTCATCGATACAAGTTGTGCATAAAATAGAGCTTGTGTGTAAAAATTATAAAGGATACACTTCATAAGGGTTAAATTATAACTGTTTTAATATGAGGGATTGAATTAAAAAGTTACATACCTATTCTTCTCCAAATGATGAAAATCATAGTCGCCTCTATATGTCACTATCATTAATTCAAACTATCCTAACGATCGACCTTGCCACTACAACGCTCCACATCACTTGCACCATCTCCGATCTTCTAATCGGATTCGACCATTCATGCATTGTTCCATCGAAATGTATAAAAACCCTTGTTTTTATTAAAGATCATTATCGTGATCGCCTCTTCTTTAATGATCTATTACAACCCTATCCGACTTCACTTTGCCTGACGTGGCAACTACTGCATCTTAGATGATTCAGTGGCACAATGTATACAGCATGCATGGATACACAAAACATAGTGAACAAAAATTTCTTTTTTAAATAAAAATAAAATATTTTACCATATATATATATATATATATATATATATTAAAAGTAATTTTATTTCAAACTCCTTGACAAACATATCGATCAATAACACATTTAACCATCAACTTCGCCTTTGAGAGATCCCACCTCTAACTCAATGGTGGAGCTACAAGATCCAACATTGAGGTATAATTTATTTGTATGGATGGAGAATGAAGTTCTATGTGTATGTAGAATGAGGCATCTAGTACTATTTATAGCAACGTTGGTGGACTATGTAAAATATGTTACCAAGATCTACTGCTCTAGGTATGACCCACGCAAACCCATTAAATTAATTCATCCTTACATATATTTTGACCCGCCTTATTTATAAACAATTTATAAAATTTCAGCTACCAAAATAAGATAAATATTATTTATTACATTTAACTAATTATGTTGGCTCAAAAATAATAATTAAATAAATATAAATAATTATATATTTCATTAATTAATTTTAGGCCCTTTAATAATTATTATTATTAAATTAACTAATGTAAATGTTATACTAACTTATACATAACAATAATTTATAATAATTTTTATAGATTATTTCAGTATATTATTTTCGATCAAAAACCAAGACTTGAGGTTGTAAACTCTGCCTTTAGTAATATCCAAAAAATTTAAATATTAAAGCTTATAAGGATTTTGCTAATGCATAGTAGGGACATGAATTTAGTTTCTTACAGATTATCTAGGTGAAATTTAGTTTCGTTATGTTTTAAACGACACCCTTAAGCAATGATATATCATGTACGTTTACTCTCCACTTCACTATATCACTTCGATTTCTAGAACTTAGTCAATGGTTATAACTATATCGATGTCCATAGTTAACTGCAAAGTCCAA
Organism: Allium cepa; assembly: GCA_030765085.1. Taxonomy (NCBI): domain Eukaryota; kingdom Viridiplantae; phylum Streptophyta; class Magnoliopsida; order Asparagales; family Amaryllidaceae; genus Allium; species Allium cepa. The sequence continues at coordinate 100,729,270 of CM060928.1, read as the reverse complement.
TAGTAAAATCCATGGTTCAATTGATAGTAATTGATGATTAACCGATTTTTTGTGGTCAAAGACTTTTGACTTTACATTGGCTACCAATTATAGTGATGCCTATTCGGAGAAGAAGAATCCATTCTTTAATAGAGTTTCACTTCAAGTGGTTCAAAGTTATATTCAATTATGGTCTTAACATGATCCATCTTGTTATGTGATGGACCATGTTCAAAGTATTATTTGGACACTTACGATTCACAATATTCTCAAGTCAAAAGAAAAATGCACATCGTTGAGATCTGTTAGACTTTTAACTTATAGAAGACTCTTAGTGAGTCATTCTATAGTTGTATGTAATCACTTGGGGCTACTAATGGTCATGAGTAATTTTCCGTCTGTCATGTAGAAAGCGTTTCGTACACTAGTCTCAACGGATATGTCGATATCTCATTCTCGACACAACTTGACTTAGAACATTTAAGGGTAAATAGTTAGTTTATCGATTTATTACTCATGGTTATGAACACATTCGTAAGGGCAATTAGTTAAATATTTCTCCTAAGAATTTTCTGCTTGTATATATTTAGCATATTAATAACATTATTTATATCCTAATATAATAATATGTACAGTTGAAAATAAACTAAATGCTTATTATTTTATTTCAAACGAAATTCAATATAAGAGTTAAGTTATATAATCAAATTACATAATTGACCGTAGGGCACATCCTTAACTCCGTTAGACCAAATGTTAGAGCGTTGGGTTATGTATTTAATTGAATGTAGTGAATGAAATGTTTTATGAACTTTTTATTGCATGTGCTCTTTGATATTAAAGATACAATAATAGATCTTGTTTTGTCATTGAGAAATAATATTAACAATAATGACAACATCATTAGTGTTCATTTTCGGTTTTGAAATGGGTGATGTGAAAGAAAGATGGCCTATGTACCATTCTGGGGACAAACCCATGTAGATTTACTTCCATACTTAGACATGCTTCTCTCTTGTAATATTAAATGCTAGCAAATGATAATATTTATTACTAACCCATCAACACAATACTATACGCAGAGCTATCATATCAACCATAATATTATAATACAAAACAGGGAATAATACATTAATACACATATGTACCAAAAGTCATCCAATTCTCATTTCCAACGGTGAAATCACAGTATCGAACAAGCGCTAATAAAAAAATTAAAAGTAAATAGAGCAATCAAACAATAATAATAACGCTGGTCACACATCAAAAAACAATAACAACTTTTAGTGAAAACAAACGTTCACATATGTTAACAAATGGTAAATACTAACAAACAAACACACAATACCATAGAGTACATACCAACAAATAGGAATTACTCACTTCAAACCATTTACGTCTCCCTTATAGTAAATACAAGAAGATATATCACTATATATAATAAGTAAACCAAATATAATGTTCACACTTGGTATGCATTAATTTGCAAGGAATGAATAATAATATATAATTATGCTTCTTTTCCGGTTTGGTAAAATGATTCTGTTATTATTTATTCAAACATCATCAATCTATTTCATATAATATAAATTTTATTATTACTATTATCTCCTCTATGGATAATAAAGTTGCCTTATGCCATAATAAATAATATTTAATCAAACATATGGAATTTAAATTATAAACTCATTTCAAAGTTATATTTTTGATAACCTCGAAATAGTAATAATATAGTAACAATGTTAATAACTATAATGTTTTACCATAAACACACATACACACATATATGCATACATACATATATACGTGTGTGCGTGTGTATATTTCCGTATGTTTGTATGTATTTATATATTTAAAGTAATGTTAGTATTATAATCTACCAAAGACATTAATTTATAAAACTGTTTATCATAATAATAATTTACTTAACTTAAACGCATTTTACCATTATATGTTTAAAGCAAAAAAATTCTTACTACTATCATTTATGAATTATTCCATAAATTCATAGGTAATAATCGTACTAAAACTTGCTCTTTCAGAAATAACATCATAAGTGCTATTTATAAATAACCTCCAAATTTATAAAATAGTTCTATGTGGATCTCTTTTTGATAGTTTTATATGTAAACTAAATTTTTTTTACCACTAGCTATTATTTGTCTTCGAATTTTAATGATGATTATCATGAAGTATATGTTATACTTCTACAATAATTCTATTATAGCTATCACACTTGATTATATGATTTTATTAATTCGATGGTTTAATATGCATCAATCAAACCAATATAACGAATAAGTAAACAATTTTATCCAATCATATTTCATAACAAAAACATCACGGTATGAAAATATTCATCAATGCTATACAATCATGTATCAATAGGGTATATATACACGAATGTATATCTATTTAATGTATTAAAATATAAATACTTACAACCTTTAGAACCCCGCCTAGACATTGCCACGAAGAGTTCTAAAACCAGCAAAACATAGTTATTAAAGTCGTATGTGAATCAGTGTTCATATGCAAAAGTTATATGGAACACCCTATAAAATAAACAGTAATTAATTAAAAATAATTAATACATAATTATAAAAGCCAAAAATAGGAATTTTAGAATTTGCCCTAAAAACCTTGCACCATTGTGTTTGTGGTAAAATTTTTGATCAACTTTCATATATAAACTTTTACGATCGGGGTTCAAATGAAGAAGTTATTAGCGTCTGAAGGTTTCAAACCAAAATTAATTCAAAGCGAAAAGGAAATAAATACCAACTAATTAGGGTTAAAGCAAACATTAGATATAAATATTAATGCTAAATTAATTGGCTATGTAAAATCTAATTAAATCAACGTTGAAAAGGAAACAAATAAAAATTGATGTGGGTAAAGATACTGAATATTAACATTTAAAAATAAAGAAGACAAATAAATATTTATTGTTGGAACGTTTAAAAATAAAGAAGACAAATAAATATTTAACGGTTGAAAGCCAACCGGTCGACCATCGTACTAGGACCAATCGACCACTAGGGGTCAACCGCCTACAAGAAGTGATCGACCGATTAATGAGTGGCGGGTGAGGATTGTACCTTGGCCTAACGGTCCAGATTTAATAAATAAAAATCTAACATATCGAATTGATTTGAATACCTAGGTTTACCCCTTTCTTTTCTTCTCGTATTTTCTGAATCAAGGTGCTAAGCTCCGCCATTTTCTTTTCTTCACAAATTCTAGGAAGTGTAGAAATTATAAAATAGTATATTATACATATATATGGAAAATAGTGGAAAATAAAAGAGAAGAAGAGTAGGGGTGAATCGATTCTGAGAAGAAGATGTAAATTCTAAATTAAAATTAAACAACGGTTAATTCAAATCTTTTCTCAGATCTATAATTCTAATAAATATGTATGTGCATTAGATATATATTTTGATTGAAAGCAAGAGATTCAAATAAGGAGAATAGATTTAGAACTGGAGATACGGAAACTACAAGGTGAGTGGCAAATCATTTGTTTTTACATAATATTACATTTATATCGTTATGAATTTGTTTCTTTTATGCCTGAATATAAACCAAGGAACTGTAGGCTCAAATATATAAAATGAACTTGAGTTATTGCCTACATATTCAGTAGATTGTTAATTTGATCAAATGTTGTATACACCTAAATCTTGGATGTAAGAGTCTAAAGTATGAGATAATTCATTGATAAGATTTTATGCTAATTCTATATTTCATTCTCTGAATGTTATAGGTTGTTAAACTTGAATTGAAGGTCATTTCAGATTTGATTGAGATTCATGTTTATATTTTAATTCATTGGAATAAAGAATATTTCTATATGAGTTTTCAATAAATTATCCAATTTTACAAATATGTATGAATGTGTCGTTGGAAATAACAAGGTATATGCTCAAAGGAAAGAGATGTGGAAAATATGGATGTTACTGTATTTTGTAACATCTATTTCAATATAAAATAGAAAGGTAAATTCCTTATAATTCCGAACACAGCACAATTCCTCTTTTAGATAGTCTATGGAAAGTCATAATGAAAACATTTCTCTTTGGGGAAAGATATCGTTCCAACGTATTAAAATGTAGAAATCTCTAAGTGTAGAGCTAAAAGTGTTACAACTATAAACAATAATAATCCCATCATCGATTAAATATACATGATTAGATGTGAACTAAGAAATAAATAATAAGCGCTAAATATAAATATGACAATGAATCGAAGTGTTAGTGAGGTCATAGTGATCAAGTTAAAAGGGTATTAATTAAAAAGAGATTGTATATGATACTTATTCGTAATAATTGAAAGGAAACGGTAAATGGAACTTAATTGTATAATTTTAAAAGAAGCATTGAAAAAAAGATAGTAAATGATACTTAATTGAATTAATTAAAAAGAAGTAGTAAGTGATACTTAGTGACAACCATGAAATTGAAATAAGAGGTAAGTTCATGGTAAGTAGATAAATACTAATAATTGTACTTAGGAGGCATAATAATTTTTCAATTGAAATTATATGGCCTTAAAAATACGTTTATGATGGGTGTGTATTATTGTGTCTAGCCCAAATATTTTGATTAATTATAAATGACACGATCATTGGTATGGGGATGCGAGGTCAGTAGTGTTACACAATAGAAGTATGACCTTTGCAAGGAGCTACCACCAATCGTGTATACATTGTACTAATGTGCGATATTTTCAACTGTAGGAACTATAACGATCAGCCTTTTCGACCCTCAAAAGTTGACACTAATATGTCCACAGTATTCACATATTGAGCATCTAAGTGCCGAAAAGACAGATTGTCTGGATGAAAGAAAGAAAAGACGGGACAAAATCTCACATTGCAACGAGTAATATATAATATACAACAGATCTTTACAAAAAATAAATTTTATATACATACATCAATCAAAGTAAATTAATCTATCATCGGCATAGACAGTTATAACAACCGGTCCTCACAAATGCTGATGAATACAAAACAAAAAATGCAGTGGAAATAAAGATATGTGAATACATCTTAAAGGCATCCAGATCTTCTAAAGATCCAAAACATCCATAACTAAATCTAGAATTATGCTCGGGTTGACCCAAGCATTATAAGAGAATAACATCTGGATCAGTTTGGTAAACCGGCATAAGAAACACGAATCATATGGATTTTTAATGCTAATTTTTTTCCAAATAAAGGTATCTCGTAAGATCATGCCGCATATAAACACGGAAGGATTTTTACCTTACGATAATCAAACTATTTTATAGGAAATCTTGCGATATTATAATAATGTCAAGGGATTAAAATAAATATTGATTCATCGATAGAATGGTTACACTAATTACAATCGATAACATACATAGTGTACAAAAGTCTGTATGACACGTATTGGAAAGTGGATTCCAGTAATGATAAGGTAAGGGACTACCTTTCGTATAGCACACTTCAAGATAAAATGTACCAAGGCTACAAACCTTGCACCTCTACCAACTTAGAACTGGCCTACCCCTTCCTAAATAGTACCTAATATTATCACCACCCCAGCCGCAAACTTGATAAACCATTTTCATGGCCCCAAGCATACATAATTAGCAAATATCGATCTAGATACAAGTGATGATCATACCCTAATGGTAGCAAACTACATAGCTCTACTACATCTCTCATATTTTAGTCATTTTCGGGTGTGATGCTTGAGGCAATGCTTTTTAGCAAATTCCACGTGGAATGCTAACATTGCCCTCTAGGCAACAATGCAATGTCAACATTCATCAAAACAAGTTGTTATGGGACCGAACAAACCGAAGGCACACTTCTACTACATCCAATTTGGAATCTTCCTCGGGATTAGTAGCAAGTATTCCTTTCTCTTCAAAAAACTCCATCTTTGATTTCCATCATTGTGATGACCCGCCCTTCTAACTACCAGAAAGACGCATCATCATTAAGAAAGAAAGGGGTAGAAATAGAAAAGAATAGAAAAGAAAGAAACAAAACATCAGAATCTCACAGCGGAACGGAACAAAATATATTATATCACGTATCTATTACATAGATTTATATATATCAGAGTTATATAATATCAATACACATGACAATCATACATACATCTGTCACTATATACATCAGAGATATAGTATACATCAACTATCACAGCGGAACTAGATAGATATCTACAACGCTGAAGCCTCCTGCTCCATTGCTCCTCCAGAAGTCGTCAAAGCCAACCTGAATCCCTTGGCTACCCGTAAAAATTTGGGTACCCGAAAGTTTATGAAAACAAAAATAAACTCCGGGTCAGACATGGGTCTGGTATGAGTAAACGGTTAAATTGTTTAACTTTGAAAACCATTTAAAAACAAAGGTATCACGTAAGACTCCCCACAAATAAATACGGGAAAGTTTTTACCTTACGCTAACCAAAACATTTTTATAGGAAATCCAGTGATATTATAATAGTGTCTAGGGTTTTCAAGTAAAATACAGAAATAGCTGAAATGCTTACATCTCACATTTCAACATAGTGTTTTTACCTTACGCTAACCAAAACATTTTTATAGGAAATCCAGTGATATTATAATAGTGTCTAGGGTTTTCAAGTAAAATACAGAAATAGCTGAAATGCTTACATCTCACATTTCAACATAGTTGGGCACAATCAAAACGTACGGCGCTTATTGGAAATTGGATCCCATACAATGGCAGGGCTACTGGGGTACCTCCCGTCACAGTACGTGGTCTAGATCACAGTACCGAGGAGCCACCCTAACTCCCCTGCAACACAAGGCCGGAACCATTCCTTACTGAACAGTCCCGAACAAGATAACCCCGCAGTTGGTGCGCATATCCAACCGCCCACACAGCCGAAATAAAGGGACATCTAGACAGGGGTATATCTCGTCCTGCTTGGGCATGACCCACCTAACCTTGCTACACCACCCCTGTTTTAGCCATTCCCGGTTGATGAGGCTTGAGGCTGCGATTACCTTTATAGGAAAAATATCTTAGAATGCTCATCGTCCACCCGACGATGTGCTGAAAGCATTCAATCCATACAAGTTCGTTCCGGGTTCGAACGAAACCGAAGGCATTATCTCGTCACACTCATTTTGGAATCACCCTCAGAGTCAACGACGATAACCCTTGCATTCTGAAAGCACCATCTTGATCTTCACTTGAGAATTCACGACCTAACGTTTAATTTGGATCGATGTGGTTTTCGGAATATCAATTGGATACCCGATCCCGGTCTCATTGAAATCCAAACGCCATTTTAAAGGTCAAGTCGTCTAATTAACTTAACCATTTAATCATTTAAATTCAACAATTGAATTAACATAACATTTATCACAGATGAATCATATACAATTGCCATGTATATATTACAGCATATCAGTGAGCATCACAGAATATCATCAATAAACATCACAAACAAATATACAACATATACAACATCCATAAGCAATCATCTTAAGTTCTCAATTTAAACAATTCAATTAAACCAATTACTTGAGGATTAACCTCTTAAACCTGCTAGATTAATCATTAGTTAATAATTCATTACTTATTCCATTTCAAAGTATTTAATTAATAATTAACTCTTAATTAATAATTATATCTTAATTACTTAGTTAATTACTCCTAATTATTAATCAATAACTTTAATTATTAACTTATAGAACTTAATTATCAATTACTTAATTACTTGAGAGTTAATCTCTTAACTCTGTTTAATCACTTACTTCCCTTCAAATTATTTAATCAACAAATCATTTCTTAATTAGTATATATATATCTTAATTGCTTAATTATTTAATTACTTTATTCACATTATTTAATTAATTACTTTCTTAATCAAGTTATCCAACTTCAATTACTTAAGTAATTATTTCTTAATCACTATTCTTCGATCTAAGTAGAACTTAATTATCTGTTTATTTATTGCTAATTGCTTCATTATTCATTTTTCAATTCTTAATTAAATCACTTGATTAATTACTATTACTTGTTTATTAATTAATTAAGTGGTTAATTACAATTTCACTTATTATTTAAAGTACATTACTAATTAAAATTACAAAGTAATTACTCTTAATTACTTTTGAATTCAATCAATCCCTATTGATTATTTACTTAATCAACGTTCAAGACTTCTTGAAATTAGATATCAACCAAATTACTAACTGAAACATTATTTGTTAACTTACTTAATTCATTACTTAATAGAAATATTAACAATATTTTAAAAACATGGTTAAGCTTAAAATAATTTGTTAATTTAAATAGTTAATCACGAGTTAAAAACTAATGTTAAGACTTAACTAGGCTAATTAATACTTGGATTAAATTTAAACTAAAACTTTGAACAGTATTTTTTTCACTGTGATACCTTACTGAATCCCATATTTATTAACAAATTTTATAATCAGCTTATACGCAAGTATAAAAGGACCTGAGACTTTCCAGCAAAACTCAAGTGTTGCTTCGAGAAACTCACCCAAACCACCGAGTCACCACCCAGGTATGCGACTTCCCCCTTTCTTTCCCCATTTTAAATTTTACAGCAAGCTTTCATATAAAACTTAATTATACGATAAACAACAGAGGGTCAACGCATACGAACTCAAGGAAACTCGAAGAAAACGATCAAAATTCTCGAGTATAACTCGAGACAGTGCCCCCCCTTCACCCAACGTCAAACACTGATACGCCCAGTGCCTGTACACGTGTACATCGCCGTTCATGGCTCCGGCGATCATCTGAGGCGTCGCGCAAATCACATTTAACCCCCACACAAGAATACGAAAGTTGATTTACTATTCAAGATGTGAATTCGAAAAATTGCAGTTGAACGCAAGAAAGACGAACGACCACTCTACACACAAAACACCGCGCCACCAAACATGGTCCACCGGAGGCGATGCAAACTCGTTGATACCTCGTCAACATCCCCAGCAACCTTCCCACTAAGCCATAACTCACTCGATCATAGGTACGAGTAGAATTTCAAAATTTACAGGCTTGAATAAAAATGTGCAGTAAAACCCTATTTCGATCTCATATCAAAATTCTATGCAATAGAAAAATTAATGAATATTTTTCCTAAGATCACATACAATCAAACTTGCTTCGATTCGAATTTCAGTAATTTACATTGAGTAATTTTCGAAAATTTGATGAAAGTTCAATTTTTGATCAACATGAAACTGCTCTTGATATATTGAACTAAAAATTCCCATTCAACTTTTAAAAATCAAATCTTTTAGTCATAATTCAAGATATATGTTTAAACTAGCTTTTTTATATGATTGAATCTACCTATATTTACTTGATTGACTGTAAACAGAAAGTGTAAGTTATTAATATGTTAAAACAGGTTTTAACAATTTACCTATATCAAGTTTAAACTTACCATAATCAAATGAAACAATTTAAATTTTAATTGTTTCAACCCTGTAACACAAAGCAGAAAACAGCATCTTCAATATATTCCAAGTTCAACTTGTAAAAAGTCTCAGATACATATCAAACAAAGCACAAACAATCTCATGAAATTATCTTACTGATTTAATTAACTTAAGTTTGAAAAGTTAAGTTTAGTCACCCAGAAACTGTTGAACTGAAATCCCTTGAATGCCTTGAACTGCAGTTGAAAACAGTCTGTGCTAGTTCATGAATCTGTTCTTCTTTTAGATTTCAATGTGTTTTCTCTTCTTGTTTTTAGTTTCTTCAGGTTCCATTTTTTTTCTTCTTGTTTCACGAATTTTCAGTAGCATAATAGATACATATAAGTAGAGAAAATGATGGGGAGGCTTTAACTGGACAAAAGTTTCCTGATAAATATCTTGACTTGACAAAATGGAGGCTGAGATATTAGCATTAAATGGTTGCTTCCTAAATAGGTTTACACACTCATTATCCTCAGCTGCACATACATAAGCATATATAATTGTTTTGTACCCTGCATAAGTCTATTAATTTGTACTCTTTCACTTTGCAGGCTTACACAAGAAGCTTTTCATTTAAACATATTTTCTTTGTACCTTAATTAGCTTGTATAGTTATTAAAATGTTTACATAATTATCATGTTTTGTTATGTCAAAGAATTTGTATGCAAGTATACTTATATTACATATTTATAAGTTTATTTTATTTTAATTCTATACATTGTTGTTTAGAAACACCACTTAAATCTTATTTTTATTATTCCAAAGTTTAATTTTTCCAGTGTTTAATTTGTAATATCTTTATATTTCATATGAATATAATTGTATTATTGAACTTATTATTATTAACTGCATTTATATAACTGGTATTAAGTGTCATATCTCATTTTACTTTGCTTACTAATTTTAAGGTTATGTTGTATGCCTGTTTGTCTATTTCAATTCTATTTATGTTATTTATATTATATTATTATTATTATTATTATTATTCTACTCTATACTCTGTTCTTAATTTAGTTATATTCATGTGTTATCCTTAAAATACTATATTTATATTTTATCTGTCAATATTGAAATTAGAATTGAGAGTTTACTCCTTCTTTATATTTATTTTATTTGTATTTAAGTATAAATATTTAAATTATGAGTAATATGATTTATTTACATTTATACTTATTTATCTCCATTTGTATTTTATTTAAATTATAAGCATAAGTTAACTTATATTTCACATTTATATTTTATATTGATTAACTTTGATTCCATTTCAAACATCATCATTCATATGTATACTTACTGAATATAAACAAAGTAAGATATTTTGATTTAATCATAAAAGACAAATTTTATTATGAATATTTTTGGAGATAATTTATTAAACTTCTGAATCAATTTCCATTTAAAATATATACCATTTATATAAACAATGGCAATTATCTCAAAATTATATCCGTTTCAAATGATTAAGTATACATTTTATTCAAATTGATTTGACTATTTATAAAAATAAATAGGGCCAAAATCCAGGGTCGTTACAATCATCTTCAAGATTTCTTCAATTCGAATGCTTATGTGGATTCAAAGTGGTTTTCAGATAACTCATGCCTATTCGATCCTGGTTTCTTCAAACCAATAATCGATAGCTTAAAACTGGTCAAGACTTGATAGTCGATTATTTAACTATTAAATAAACACATAAACTATCAAAATACTATAATGACACCAATAGCTATAATAATACTTAACCAATGCTACTACTACCTTTATCACTAAAAGGTTCAAGTTTTAACATATATCTGCGTCATATCAAATATGGTCATCCAAACTTTTAGCATCCAATAGCTTATATACAACTGAAATTTAAAATCATAATGGTGAGGAATCCGGATTCCTCTACAAAATTCCTTATATCTCATTTTATCTGTCATTCGCTTTTCAAAGCGGAAATTCAATCAAACCAAACCAATAAATCATTCAAGCATAAAAACAATAGTTTATATTTGCTATATATCATATAATGTTCAATCAAAGGCGAGTTAACTCACCAAAATTTTATTTGACGCTTATGCATTCCAGATCGATTTTAGTTCAAAATTACACTTGCACCAAATCAAATGAACAAATTCTAGTGCATAAATAATGCACCTACGAGCGTAATGCAAAAAGAAAGCATCTCGATTGGACCTTTTACGGAAAGATATTTATTTTATAAGTTTTGAGATTAAATTAAATAAATTAATTACTTAATCACTTCTATTAATTTTAATTATCATCACAAATCCTTCTTCCCCAAACACCTAATTACCTTCCTCTGTACATGCACGACCCTCCTCATTCGTGAATGCATTCGTAATCTCAACCATCTCTCAACGAAATCGTAAACCACCACCACCGATGAACATCACTTCGCCTCCTCTCTACATTCCTCACCACCGTTCGAAGCTTTCATGCCTCCATCAATTTGCGGCCTGGAATAGGTCTTCCCCTCAGCCATAAAATGACGCGACCCTAAAACCTATGTCGCACACCACCAAACTTCACCGATCGATGCTCCTCCATAGGAGAAACCCATTTCCACCATCATCGATGCCTGCCATCGCCTGTAACTCACATAAACTCAAAACCTAGTTCATGCCTACTCACGTCGATCATCTCCAACATCGGCCGCAACTAACCAAACTCCACAGATTTAAAGGTTAACACGCCACGACTTCAACGGATTCAATAGTTACATTTATCGTCGACCAAAGCTCTTGATTTTGATTTTTGATTTGGTGGTAGGTTTTATGGTTATAGAAAAAATAAAATGAACGGGGGAAAGAGGGGAAATGGAAAAATAAAGCAATAGTGAAGTGGTTTTGTTTATTTTATAATTTCTGACTCTTCGCTACACAGCATTCTGATTGCGTACGAACCATGAAAGGTAGAAATAAAACTACGATTGTGCACAGCAATGCGATATGATCACAAAATAATAACAAAATACATCGATTATCTTATTCTACGAAATTTAAAAAAATTATACCAAAGTTTGCCAAAATATTAGTCAATCAAGAATTAAAATATTTTTCATATTAAAAATTATGAAAAAACCATATAAATTCCTTTAAAAATTCGTCATTGAAAATCAAGTCTTTTTTGTTAACATTCGACTTTCTTATTATTTATTAAATTCGAATCAAATATGGATATTAAACTAAATTAAATATTTTCATTTGAAATGTTAAAAATTTTAGGTCATTTCATTCTTTTCCCCTTAAAAGAATTTCATCCCCCAAATTCCCAAGGAAGAAAATTGTCTTCACACCCTTAGGTTTTTAAGATTAATTGTGTTACGGAAAAATTCGACAGTACCCACTTTGTGCAGCTAGGTCTGAAAAATTTACAACTTACCGCAACTAGCCCAAATCAACAAAGAAAATAAAAGTCCATAAGTGGCCTCCCATAACTGGAGCATAAAATCATCAACAACAGTATATGCTTATGATATACCTTATAGATTATGTATGACGCATTGCAAACATACCCGTTAAGAAATAAACACATGCCAACTTATCAAGCAATCAAACTCTACTCCTGAAACAAAAAGCAACATGCAAGCCTTTACTTCCATTTTCCTGAATTTCACTTACATAACCCAAAAGATAGTTAAACATTACAATTGAAACAATACAACAGCACATTCATCATATATCATGAATCTAATCATGCTAAATCATATATAGCAATCACCTCACATAAGCATGCCCTATCAAACCATGTAACTTGCATTTCTAATATGAGAATTATACAATTATATTAAATCACGTGCGATGTACATATGTTATCCCTATGCAATATCAAATCCAATCACTTGCTCGATCTCATAAACTTCTCCTCCGAACTAGTATTGCTCACTCAACTTCCCTAGTGCGTACTCCGATTAGGTTCCTCCAAAAACTCTGTTCTCCTTACATACCCATATACTATGATAGAAAACTTCAAAATCATATCAAGAATCCAATTCAATTATTTTCCTCCAAGAATCAAGTGAAAAATCTTTGTTTGGGTCGATGTAAATCACCTCGAAATCATGTACTCGAATCTGGATCAAGAATAGTTATGCGAATAAACTGATCCATGAACAACTTACGTACTTATTCCATAGGTTTCTTAACTACATCGGTTCTTTTTACTTCAAATCACATTAATTTACACCAATAGTATATTTCCTTTGATGCTAAAATCAGTCATAAACCATTTCATAAAGCTTTTCTTAAGTTTATAAACATCTTATAAAACATAACTTATATTTATCAACACTTCAAAACTTAAGTTTATATTCGTATAATACTCCAGTACATCCTAAGAGTATATATACAATATCAATCTTCTTTACTTAACATGAATGTCCAACCAATTTGAAACTTATTTTACTTACTATCACTCCATTCTAGAGTTACAAAACTTTAGTTTTATAATTTCGCAGAAAACACTTAGCTTCAATTTCTATATCAATTGGGAAGTTTTCGACTGTCCAAAATCGTTGAAAAATCCATTTTATTTCAACAGCTGAAAACTACCCAACAACATATCATAATGAGTAGTATAAACCAAACTACCCTAACGTGTAGGATACGTGTGTTCGTAATAACTTATCTGAAACTTTAGGACTAATCACCGAGTTTTATTTCAAAACATTTTGAAATAATAATAATATACATATCTCCTTTTGTATATCAAATCATACTTTTAGGATTAAATCAAAATATGTTTTACCCAAATCAACACTTTATCAAACCACTATGATAGCATCCCCCACTTAGAAACTCAAAAATAAATGCTGATGATGCTGCACCAGAATTATTTTCCAGCGACAGAAGTGAGTTCAGCGCTTTCTACCTCCTTTAAAATCGCTTTTTTAAAAATATTTCTCTTCATAAATACTTTCAAATAATACTTATTATTTTCTCAAAACTTTGAAAACCATTTCAAACCACCAGTATTTAAGTTCTCAAATTCTCAGTTTTAAATCCCTTTTATTTATAAGCCATGTTTATAAAACATATTTATACAAATATACTTTCTTATATAAAATATCTTCACAACTATTTTTCTTTTTTAGATTATAATAAACAAATTTTATTAAAATTAAATATTAACCCAACATTATCAACGAACACCTTATAGTCAAACTGTGAAACTTAATTCAAAAGGTGTTTGTTTCAATGTTCCCACGATTAGTAATGTTTGCACTAAAAGTTGGCTCAAACACCCAATAGATTATATCTAGGGAAATAAATGAAGAAATCAAAAATAAAAAGAGGAAACAAGCATAAAACGGGTAAAAACAATGACAAATGAATTTATAGTGTCGATGTTGAATGCCTATGTCCACTTTGATGAAATAACTTTATTAATCACCTAAATTTTTGTATAAAAGAGGGATCGGATCACAATTCAAGAATATGATGGAATATAAAGAAAATAATAACGTAAAGATCCCTAAAATGAACAATGAACACTGCATTTATAGGAGTAGACAACCGAATATCTTTTGGAAAATTCACCGGCAGAATCTCCAAATGTAGGTGAGGTAACCTAGAAATTTTTAAGGCCCAATTCCCAAAAGGGAGCAATCGTCATCGATCGACCTTGGAAGCCATGTGACAACGTACGATCGGTTGTGTGGGTCCTCCTCCATGCTAGCTTTATGTTTCCAAAGTTGTTTGCATTTATGTTTTTAGAGATATTGATCTATTCTCGTTGAGTTGAACTATTGGTTGATGTTGTCTATTGCTATAGTGATATGATGTGATCCGATCCCCAACCTAAGGGAAGGGATAGGTACTGATCCCCTGCCCAGAAGAAGTACTAATCCATACTTAGAATGTTTCATAGAGTCTATCTTTTGGTTTCGCTTAATTGTTACTTCATATTGTTGTCAATGCTTGATCGTTGGACTCTGTGATCACCTCTTTGGATTGTTTTCCTTATCTATCATTGAGTCTAACTTTCCAATCAGTTTGAATATGTCTAGGTCAAAAGGATGTATAACAGTTGCCCTCCAAAGTATGTCTTATTTCGATCATGGCATGCTTTGATGCGAAGCAAGTCAGAGTCACGGGAAAGGCTTTCACTTAGTTTCCTGAACAATCATTACCTTCCCGTTGAATTGTCTTTCCAAAGAGTCGTATTTCTCTTTGTTTGTTGCAATGCTTGGTCGACATTAGTTAGTATGAGTCTAGGATGCAATCCTCGGTCTTTGTATATACTTGTTTCCATCGAGCTAATTAATTGAGCTAGTAGGCATTGGCTATCTACAGTGACTTCTTCAGAGAAATCCAGGTAATAATTCAATTCCGATAGATTCAAGAAATCAAATGTTGGATATGCACACATGGATGTTCATGTATGCACCTTGTTAATGGCTCCCGAACATGTCCACACGTTTATATGTTGTTGCCAGTTCTTCATGGTTCAAATGCTATTGCATTGCACTTATCTTTTTTTCCTTTTTAAATGGTTAAGGATCGGCTTTAATCCCCTAGGTAAGGGATCATATTTGATCCCCTGCATGGACTTAGTCAAATTTCAGGTTCAGAGAGGAGTAGGTTTCATGTCATATATAAGCTAATCACTTAACTTCTCTTTACTTTGCTCACTTAGATCTATAACCGAACCTTCATGTTCCTTCAAAGCTGCCATTAAAGGGCTTGAACTTGAGAAATTCATTAATCCATCCTATACCTTTGTTTATTCAAGCCTTCTTTGTCCTCTATAACCCTTGTTGCCACCTTCAATCACATCCATGCACCTAACTCTACTCAACCTTGCCCCAAATCAAACCGAACCCAACACCCTTGCCCCATTACTTTCAACTTCGAGTTCTTCCTCATTAATCGAGCCTTGTCTTTATATAGGTGGGTTCCATTTCGGTTGTATGCAATTTATAAATGGAATTTTGTGACGAGACGATGGAGTTGAACATGCTGGGGATTGTGAACGTAAAATTTGGTATTGGAGTGGAGAGAAGTGAAGGGAAATAGTGGCTAAGTGAGGGATCATTATGGATATGAGGAAGATGAAGTGGAATGAAGGGATTGGCATTAACGGGGTGAAGATGAAGTGATGGAAACGAAAATGGTTGAGATGGAGTAGTGAAGTCCAAGTGATCGGTTATAGGCATACGATCGGTTGAAGTGCTAAGAATGGATTGGTAGTATGGATGGAGATAAAGTGGATGGATCAATCATGCTATGGAGAGAAGGAAGTGGAATGAAGGAATTTGGGTATTAGTTGGTGATAGGGATCGGTTTAGGCATATGGAATCCAAAATGACCTAAGAGATTGCTGCCTATGTGAGGGATTGGGTACGATCCCTTTGCCTAGGGAGACTCGGTCGATTTTTAGTCTTGTTTGAGCACACTTGAACTTTAGAAATTGATTACACGAAATTGTATGCATGAATGAACCCAAACCCTTCCTTAAGGGCATAAACATGTAAAACAAACTTGGAAATGAACATTTTCAAACTTTGACATTTGCATAAGATTTCAAACTTGAACTTGAACTTGCCCATCACATGGTTTTGAAAATTTGAATGCAAAGATCGTACTTCATTACACGAATAACTGATCTTGGAGCTTATGTGAAATCTACAACCGTCGATGTACCAAACCGATTGGGACGGTCATCGATGACAGTCACTCCGCTCGAATCTCGTCACAATTGTCGTTTTAATTCAGAACTGTTTACCACTACATTGCATAACACTGTGCCACACTGCTCTAGTTAATGTTTTACACGGGGGATAGGTTAATTCTCTCTAACAATGACTATCTGCTAAGTTTGATAGTTATGGGTTACATATTCTTGAAGCATTTAGCTGTTATGGGCATTGAACAAACTACTTCACATGACAATCCCGGCGCTGAATCAAGCTTAGAAATAATATTTGCTCGACACATTTTGGGCGATCAATCAGAACAGAATGAAAGTTCCTATCAAGTGTTCGAAATTCCTTTGAATCCTAAAGCAGTAGTTGACCCAGCTTCTGACACTTTGGAAGATGCCATATTTCTAGATGACCTAGAAGATTTCCTAGCCTCGAAAGTCAATAAGGCTTCTCTTCAAAGGCTTTATATCAAACATGGGATCTCATTCGATGATGTACGAGTCCCATCTCTTAATGACATAGCCCACTCACCTCCAGAAGGATATATTGACTGAAATAGGCATATGTGATGGTAGGTTGCATTCCACCTTTCAATCCATTCATTTGGAAAATATTGCTTTATTTAAAATTGGCGGTGACTCAACTGCATCCAAACAGCTCTGCATTTCTGCACTGCACGTATATGATATTCCTTGAATTCTTATATTATGAGACAACTCCAGAAGACATGGGATTCATTTACAATCTAAATCTATGAATGGGTAGCCTCTCGTAAAACTTTCCTCGAATCATTCACTAGCTGCCAGGTCATAACTAGCGCTTGGAACAAATTGAGCCTTTTAAGAACGAATGGTTCTATGTGCGTTGCCCACTGATTTTGCAGGATAGCGGCTGGAAGGACATAAGTGTTGCTTCAAACTCAACTTTAAGTGCTTTTGTTCAAGTCGTATCCTAAACTAAGCAGTTTTTAAAAAAAATTGCAAGCAACCATCCGCGACTCAGTAATAATAGATATTACCGGTAGCGGATAAGAGCATTAGATCTCTTCTTACTAACGAGTGCCTTTTTTATCTTGGGCTTATAAGAAGAGGGCCGCAGCACGGGACTGCCAAGAAACACCAAGGAGAAAGTTGTATAAAGAAGAGGTGTCGTTGGGTAGGTACGTGACAAAGTTGGTCTTGTCGTTCCCTCGGTTGAGGGAGCTCAGGATGTCACCGAAGAAGGCGAGGTGAGGGGCGATGCTAATGAGCCTAGTTGTGATGACGTGAGCTCAAATCATGAGCCTACATTTGGACCCTCCCATGACTCATAGCTTCCAGCCTCAGAGAAGAGAAGAAGAAAGAGGCTCGTTTATAAGCTTCGCAACAGGCAAGTATTCAAGAAATCAAAGTCAACCTCTGCTGCTACGGATTTATCTAGCTCTCTACCTCTAGAAAATTTATTTGAGGGGCTATCGGGCGTCCCAATTCTAGATAATTTTGGAAATATGATTTCGCCAATTTAAGCCCAAGGGGCTCCGAATCTCCCATTTGATTTGGCACCGACATTCCTCCAACTAATGTAGAAGAGATTACTTTAGCTAGCACAGCTCCAGTAACTGCTCCGTTAAGGGACACTAGGACACTCACGATCACATGCACTACACCACACGACATTTATCTATCTTCAACTTCGGTGATCCTCATACACATTTGTTTTATTCGAAGGTTCCATGGGGTTTTATCACAACTATGATCACTTGAAGAAATCATCGTATTCTCAGCCATCTCACTTTGGATCTAGTTGAGGTCTGGACTCTGGTCGACAGCCTAGACAGGAAAGAGAAGGCCATGAAGGAAGAGAAGACCGAGACCGAAGCCACCAATCCAAGGACTCGTTGTCCAGGCGTAAGTCAAAATCTCAGTCTACCTGCCACAAGGGTGCCAGTCAACAACCCACTATACATAGTAGTAGAAAGTCGTTTCCTCATGCTCCTACTTTGGCTACTGCACCCGAGCAAGATTCAGGTTCTTTTGACTTTTGTCGATCCTCAAAATGCCAATCTGGTGCAGTAGGTCTTGATATTTCATCCACCAAGCACGACAAATGGTCCCTCTTAGCTCCAACTTCTCTTGATGCAATTATTGTAGAAAAAATGGCGGAGCTTAAGACCATATTTCCTTAGTTATGTTTTGATGAGTTCAAATTTGTTCTCACTTTGCATCTGATTCCTCTAGAGGTAAAGGACACAGTGCTCTCTTTTGTCAATGATGTATGTATCCAGCATAGTACAACTCTCTATGTGGTTGGGAGAATTTATGAGGTGTCGATGGAAAGGAAACATGAAATTGATCGCTTATCTCTTAAAGCAATCCATGATAAAGATATCATTAAGCACTTGGACGAGGAGGTCAAGCAGTTGGATACAAAGCTGGTCGATGCTGGGGAAAAAGCCAACGAGTCTTCTAAAGCTGTCGAGCATTTAATGAAAGTGAACTAAGCTGAACTGGACGCTATTGTTCGTCGCAGTGGTACTTTAGCCCTTGAAAAACACGTCTTCGGAAAGGGAAGGATGTGCTGAAAAAAGACAATGATGCCTTAGCCTTTCGTATCAAATAGCTTGAGGAGGAGCTTGAGAAGGAAAAGCATGAGAAACTTGAGGCTCTGCTGGAATCTCAGTGATATCGTAAAGAGACCGTCGAGATTCGTGAAACTAAAATTGAGACTGGCAGACAACTTATGCAGATGGAGGCCCTTAAGGAAGAGGCTAGGGAGGCTAGTCAAATAGAGATAAAGGACGAGTTCAGTCCATTGCTAATATATTACAGTGCATGGATCCTTATGAATCGCAACCTCTGCTTCCTTGGAGAGGGGTATCTCGAGTCGCTTGTCGAAGCCTAAAACCATATTGTAGATCCGAAGAAGAAGTCCCTCGATGGTGCTGAAGTGGATGAAGAGCAGCTCATGCATGAAATCTTACATGATGAAGAGCCCGATGAACTCAGGGCTGCTCGGCTTATTTTACTCATTGATCCAGCGACCACTGGAAAGGGGAAAGATTGTGGTGAAGCTCCCAGATATGGTCCTCAAGACCATCCTCCAAATTAAGTAGTCGATGTTTTGGATTTGCATGCCCTTGAAACAGAAACAAGCTATAATCTAGATCAACTAGGGATGCACAAGTCTTTTGGGTTGTCTCCGATCCTTGAAGGCGTCACTCCAGCTACAATCGATGGCCAATCAGGCGATGATATATCTCTTATTTCTCCGATGTTCAAGAAGGTTTACATCTCGCGCCCAATAGTCATGGGTTTATCCATTGATCTTCATGAAATTGTAGGTCCGCCTACATCTGTCCATGCTCCTGATGATGGTGTTATTCTGGGATAGCAGGCGCTGATCACAGGGTCCACTACGGACATCAATGTATAGGTGGCTCCTACCAATCAACCTGCTAAGACTCTGACCCAAATGCTGAAGTCGTAGGGGCTTTGAATGAAGGAATGACTAATGACCAACAAGTCTAGGATGAAACAAAGGATGTTGTAGTTACTCATGCCTCTGAACAAATTCGTAAACTTAGCATAAAGGAACACATTGAAAAGGATGAGCTGGATTTGCAAGCCAAGAAGGAGAGTGCTGAAGTGGATATTACTCCGCTCCAAGTTATACTGCAGGGCGATGTCACTTCAAAGGAGGTCGAAACTTCTGTATCCCACGGTGAGATTGCTTCTGCTCCTGTCTTTGAAAGCATTTTTCCTAAGGGTCGAAGAGGAAAGGATGAGGTAGTAGCTCTGGAGAATCCATCCGAAGAAGCCCAAAAAAGAAGAGAAATAGCCATCGAATCGACTTAGGTAGTATGTAGCTAGGTAGCTATTTTCTTTTTGTTGGCCGCAATTATACGGGTACAACCCCCCTTTTTGGCCTTTAGTTTTTAAAATAAACTTGTACTTAGTTCCCAAGTTTGAGTATATGATAAAAATTCTTCTGCTTCTATTCAGTTTTTATATAAAACTTGTTTAATTATTTGAGCTATTACGATTTACATTCAATATACTTGTTACACATTGTTCGTCATTCAAGTTGCAATGTTTTTTGGTCATCCATTAATTCGAGCGTCGATTTAAGAAATCCATCTCAAGGCCTCCTTTCGATTGTGGCCTTAAGTCATATCAAACTTTAGGAGCGTGCCACAGTGTCATGTTGTTGTGTTCAACAGTTAAGCAATTATAGTGCTGCCTCCAGTCTTGGGTTGGCAGATTAAGTTCGTGGAAGGTCGGGTCCCATCCATGGTGAGTCTATACTCCAACTGTCGGGTTCAACCGGAGTTGGAGAACGAATGGTCGATATTGGTTTTGTTGATACTCTTATCTGCACTCTGAGGATCAGCGTTAGTCGATGGGCGATCAATCACACCATTTGATGTATATAATCTAGAACACACTCTAGGGACTGAAATTGTTCTGGGAAACGGTTGAATCACTTTTCCTTTGATTAATTCCCCAGCCCCCAAATCTGGGGCAAAAGTCGAAGAGTGATCGGTCGTATCACGACCAGTTTTACTTTACATTCATCCCGTCGAATCAGGAGACGAATTTAGTTAACAGATGGTCGAGTCACGTCCAGTCTCTGTTTATGCTCACCTCGTCGAACTACGAGCGAGAGTTAATATGAACGGTCGAGTCAGTTCATTCTGTTTAATTTGATAATGAACCCAAGTATTTGGTTGGCACTAAAATCGAGGTACGTGTTGGTTTATAGTAGGCATATGTAGATGTAAGTTGGTCGCATATCACAACTATTATATTATGCAAAAATAATTCATAGATATAGGGCATACTCTAGATTTTATTGCAAACTAAAAAGGAAGTGACAAAGTCTATCTTATTACATAGCTTTGAATCCAAATGCAAAAGCAACTTCCAAATGAAATACAACTGAATGAAATAAAACTAAGTGAAATAGCATCATAAATTCTCGCTATTCCATGCTCCAGGGAGTGTTATGCCATTGACAGTGGATATTTTGAAAGTTCCATCTCCAAGCTTCTGACTAATGACATACGGTCCTTCCCATCTTAGACCCATGTTTGCGGGGCAAGGAAAGATCCATTTTAGGACAAAATCGCCAAATTCAAAGGTCCTAGGTTGGACTTTAACAATATAGTACCGAGCGACTCGGTGTCGATGTGTAGCTGCCCTCAAGTCAGCTTCTTAGCGATTCTCATCAACTATGTCTAGATATTCCAAAAGGAGATCACTGTTAATTCTGGGTTCATTATAAGTCACTCGATGAGAAGGGACTTCAAGTTCAACGGGAATCATGGCTTTAGAGTCGTAAGCAAAGGCTAATGGAGTGTGGCCAGTGGCAAACTTATGGGTGGTTCTGTACGAATTCATCAACCCACTTGCCTTAAGCCTTTTTTGAGCGCTTCTTTAGAATGGACTTTATGATTTTATTAATAGCTTTGACCTATCTATTAGCTTAACGGTGAGAAACTGTCGCAAATCTTTTCTTAATACAATATCGACGACAGAAGTCTTTGAATTCAACACTATCGAATTGGGTCCCATTGTCGGTTATGATTGCTCGAGGGAGACCAAAACGACAGATGATATTTAGAACCATAAAGTCGATTACTTTCTTTATAGTGATTGTGGCTAAAGGTTCAGCTTCAGCCTATTTAGTGAAGTGATCGATTCCTATGATGGCATACTTAGCAGCACCTTTGGAAATCGAGTGGGTGTCCATGATGTCAATAGCCCAAGTAGCAAATGGCCGTAGACTGACCACCTGAGTGATTCCCATCGATGGGGCTCTTGGAATCTTTACAAACATCTGGCACTTGTCACATCATCTAACATAATCAGCCCTGCTTGATGACAGTTGGCTAGAAATAACCATAGTAGAGTATTTTCTTCACTAAGGTTTACCCCCGATGTGATCGCTATATTCTCCTTCATGAACTTCTTTTAATACTCACTTGATTTCATCATTGGCGATACACTGAAGCAGGGGGATGAAGAAACCCTTCTTATACATGACTCTTTCTTGAAGGATATATAGTGAAGCTTTACAAAGGATCTATCATTTTTCATTCCTCTATTCGAGAAGGATTCCCTTTGCAAATAGTCTTTGATCGGAGTCATCCACGACTCCTTCTCGTGCATCGTCTCTAAGAACCAATCAATCACCTTCCGGTCAATGCTCAGAGAATTAAGTACTTTAACTTATATCAAGCCCATTTGTTGTGCATTCCTAGAACTGGCCATTTTGGCCAATGAGTCGGCTTTCTCATTATGTTCTCTAGGGATGTGTGTAATGGCATAATGCTCGAAATGATTAGCAACTCTTGGATCCGGTTGAGGTAAGGAGCAAATCTTGCTCCTTTGGCCTGATATTCTCCCTTGACTTGGTTTACTACTAACTGGGAACCACATGAAATTTGCAATGTCTTTACTCTCAGTTGTTTAGCGAGTTTAAGCCCAGTGATCAAGGCTTCATATTCCGCTTCATTATTCGTTGTAAAGAAGCCAAGTTTTAGAGTGTAGTAGATCGAGCATTTCTTAGGGGTTATTGGTATAACCCCAAAGAAAAAAAACATATCGTTGGATGCTCCTTCCGTATACATCTTCCATCGGATGGTCGGTTCTCCACTGCTCTCCAAAGATTCAACCTATATAGTGAATTTAACTATGAAATCTGTCAGTGTTTGTCCCTGGATGGCCCTATGAGGAAGATAAGTAATATCGAACTGACTCAATTTGATGTTCCATTTAAGTATCCTTCTAGACATTTTAGGTCACTGTAGGACCTATCGTAACGGTTGGTTGGTGAAGACATTAATAGGATAAGCCTAGAAACAATGGCAGAGCTTTGTTGATGCGATTAACAGGCAATACACGAACCTCTCCATTTTTGGATTGGTCCTTTCAACACATGTCAATCATTTGTTAACATAATACACTAGCCTTTGGATCTGATTCTCTTCATGTAGCAGTGCGGCACTTATGGCATGTAATGATACTGCTAAGAAAATATACAAACCTTCATGATCCAGTAGCTTGGACAAAATAGAGGCTCTCTCTAAGTGATATACCACAAATTGAAATGCATTAATACAATCCTACGTCCATTCAAAGTTACTCTTCCCTCTTGTGATCAAGTCGAGGAAAGGGATTCACTTATCGGTGGCCCTGGAGAGGAATCGACTCAGGGCAACAACCTTCCTATTTAGGCTCTACACCTGCTTAATCGTCTTTGGTACTTGAATATCTTTGATCGCTTGAATCTTCTCGAGATTGGCTTCAATTCCATGAGAGTTGACGGTAAAACCTAAGAATTTTCCTGATGCAATGCTGAAAGAGCATTTCAAGGGGTTAAGTTTCATTTTATATTTTTGGAGAACATGAACATCTCCACCAAGTCATCGATGTGGTGATCATCATGGTTTTATGAGCATATCATCCATATATACTTCCATTGATCGCCCGATTTGGTCTTTAAACATTTGGTTGACTAGTCTCTAGTAAGTAGCATCAACATTCTTCGGTCCAAAAGGCATCACAATGTAGTAGTATAATCCTATGTCAATAATGAAGCTGTGGTGTTCCTGGTCCAGGATTTGCATCAGGATCTGATTGTATTCGGAGTATGCGTCCATGAATGAAAGTTGTTCATGTCCAGCGGTTGAGTCTACCACTTGGTCGATCCTCGAATGTGAAAATCTATCTTTCAAGCATACCTAATTCAGATTTGAGTAGTCGACACATGTTCGCCACTTTCCATTAGCTTTTCTCATGAGAACTAGATTGGATACCCATTTCGAATAAAGGGCATCATGGATAAACCCATTGTTTTTGAGTTTATCCACCTTCTTTTTAAGTGTGCAGTAGATCTCTCTGTATCCATGTCATCGTTTTTTTTC
The DNA here is from genome assembly GCA_030765085.1 of Allium cepa. Classification (NCBI taxonomy): domain Eukaryota; kingdom Viridiplantae; phylum Streptophyta; class Magnoliopsida; order Asparagales; family Amaryllidaceae; genus Allium; species Allium cepa. The sequence continues at coordinate 100,704,250 of CM060928.1, read as the reverse complement.
ATTGAGACATGCATCGGGTCAATTTTCAATGCATGGTCCGCAATAGTCTACAAGTTCCTACACATGTCAAAATGGGTGCAAGCGAACACATCAAGATTCACTCGGAGAAAATGAGCTAATTCCTTCATTATCATTGTACTGGGCTGTAATTCGATCTTCAGGACCCGTGATGGGTCGTCGTGGCTGATCGTGATGTCGATCAACAGTTCAGTAGGTTAGCCTCGGTCTCTTTGGGCTCCACTTCTTCATCTTATGGATCTATATCTTTATCGAACTGACTGTGATTCCCGAGCCAAGGCTCGAATGCTAATTGCTTAGCTTTGTTATTTTTGATGTAGAGAGACGTCTCTATATCCTTTCCTTTTTTTCCTTTCGCTGAGCATCCCTCAACTCAACAACATGGCAGGCACAGCTAGTCGTCTGATCTCCATGAATAATTCCCATGCCATTATCTTTGGTAATTTGAGTGTCAGACATTAAGTGGTGATAGCTTCCCTGAATTCAATGAGGGCCAGTCGGTCCCAAAAAGCATTGTACGGAGAGTTCACATCCATCATAATAAAAAGCAGCACCTGCACTCTTCTTCGGCAACTTTCTCCTAACTGTACCAATAGCTTGATATAGCATACCGCTTCAATTGCAATACCTTAATGCAATGAATATGGGCTTTGCACAGTTTCAAATCTTTGGCTTCCAATAACAACTGGTAGTATGCCTTCTTAAAAATAATATCATAGAACTTCCACAATCAATCGAAATCTGCCTTCTTAAAAATAATATCATAGAACTTCCACAATCAATCGAAATCTTTCTCACTAAGACCGATCATAGCTGAAATCACCATTGGGTCGATTGTAGGTGCCTCATCCTTGTTTGCATCTCTACTCCGAAATTCGATATCATTTGTCATAGTTCGCCACTGCTTTGTTGGAGCACCGTTCTTCGTGTTCGAGCAAGGCTTAATGTCAACATTTCAGATAGCGTTCATGTTATGCTCCATTTCATTTCAGCTTTTGTTGGCCGGATGTGGTCCTCTAACAAGGGTATTAATAATTAATCTCTCCCCTACCGATCGAGGTTCCTCAACACTAGGCGAAGCTTATCCTCGATTGGGGTTGGATGTCCCTTGCCCACCATCCTGCAGGGCTTTAAAAAATTGCTGCAATTTTCTTTCTCGAATTAACTTTCCTATAACATCACGAAGGTTCTAATACTCGTCCGTGGTATGTCCCTAACTTTCATGAAATCTACAGTACTTTCTGGATTGTCTCTGCTTCTCCATCGATTTCTTTGAAGGTGGTTTCCTATACTGTATAATGCTACAAGTCGATAGACAAACAATCGCTAGCGACGTATTCAATGGTGAGTATGTATCAAACGATGGGATCCTTGGCTTCCCTCTTCTAGAATCCAATCTTCAATCGTGGTTTCTATCACCGTCTTTCTTTAGCTCATTCGGTTTTTTAACATTGATTTGAACATTCATGGAACTATCACCAGACTACTTAACTGCTACATTACTTTGTACTCCCTTAGGGCTTAGGCCTACAACATCTCTCTTCATGGTTCGCTTTGCCTCCTCCTTCCTAAGAAACTGAGCAGCCTTTGCAAAGAAATGGTTTAATGTAGAAGGAGGCTTCCCGCAAACCAATCGCCAAACTCGGAATCGAGATCGACTTCCCTAGTAAGTGCTATGAGTATTGCATCATCATTTAGATTACTGACTTCTATAACAGCTGTATTAAACCCTTCCATAAAATCTTTCAGCGACTCCCTTGGTGCTTGGACCAAGTTGGAGAGTGACATTACACATTAGGGCGAGTCGTGTGCATGAGGAACTGCTCCTGGAACTTCTTTGCTAATTCATCAAATGAAGAGATTGACCGCAGTGGTATAGTGAACCACATGGTCGCAACATCCTTTAAAAAAATAGGAAAACACCCGCATTTGACTGCATCAGTAGCTTGGACAGAGTCCATGTGTCATTCGTACTTCAAGAGATACTGCCTGGGGTCGGCTTTTCCCATAAAGGCTGGCATCGTAGGCATATGGAACCTCCATGGATATTGTGCATGTATAATGTTGTCGGTGAATAGAGTAAGACTTCTGGAGAGTCCCCAATCATCGTTGGTTAAGCCTTGACTTTCTTTCACTAGTTGTCTCACGACGGCTGTTAAGTCTAGTATTTGGAGAGTTGGTGCCAGGTGATAGTCGTATTCCACCTCACGTGAGTGACCCAATCTATGTCGCCGGGCAGCGCTACATTGCCTTAGCTCCTATTTCTCTTGATCTGTTTCCTGACCAGTAGTTCTATCATCATCTCTAAACTGCGGTTCAACCACGTTCACCTGAGCTCCAATACCTTGATCGATCATGCCACCTCTAGAGTAAGATCCTCCACTTGCATGCTAACTACCCTATGGTTCGAGGGTTCAATGTCGATCCCCCTAATGGATTCATTACCGATCGGCCGTAACCAATTGCTTGATTCCATCCTGACGTTCCAGCCACATATGCATCCATTATGCAGCGTCTATTTCTGTGATAGTCATCAGATGAGGAGTAGTTATCCTATCCTAAGTATGGAGTAGGCTCACTCCTTGTATTTCCATGCTAATCTTTAAACTAGTTCATCAGGTTGACGTTAGCCTGGATTTTCTGGTTGAGCTGCTGACGGCTATCCATCAGTTCATTCATTAGGACTTCAAAGTCTTCTTTGGTGACGTAGTTAGCTGGATTCTAGGGATTGACAGCAACCAGTTGTACGCTCTGATCAACCTGTTGAGCACTAGTATCTTCATTACCTTCAACATCACGGGAAGTAATAAACTAACCATGGAAAATAGCTTCCTTCTAGATCTTCTTCAAATCTGAGTAGAAACGGAAACATATTAGCAAAAATACAGATCTATCTCGTGAATATGGGAATCCACAAGTAGATGATGAGATCCAATCAACATGAGAATTCACTCTCAGTGGAAGCACCAAAATGTTTGCACTGGTACAAACATCCAATACATTATATGTAGAGAAAGAAATGAAGAAATTAAAATTAAAACAGAGGAAACAAGTAGAAAGCAAGTAAAAAACAATGACAAATAGATTTGTAGTGATTCAGTGTTGAATGCCTACATCCACTTTGATGAAATAACTTCATTAATCGCTTGAATTTATAAGTACAAAAGGGATTAGAGTGGAATCTATGAATATAATGGAGTACAAAGAAAACAATAGCGTAAATATCCTTAAAATGAGCAATGAACACCGTATTTATAGGGGTAGACGACCGAATATCTTCCTAAAAATTCATCGGTAGAATCTCTAGATGTGGACGAGGTCACCCAGAAATTTTCAAGGCCTAATTCCCAAAGGGGAGTGATCGGCATCGATCGACCTTGGAAGCCACATGGTGGAACGCGATCGGTTGTATTTGTCCTCCTCCATGCTAGCTTCATGTTTCCAAAGTTGTTTTCATAATTGCCTTCATGTTTTTAGAGATATCGATCAATTCCCATTGAGTTGAACTATTGGTTGATGTTGTTCGTTGCTATAGTGATATGATTCGACCTGCTACCTAGGGGAAGGGATAGGTACCGATCCCTGCGTAGGGGAGGTACTAATCCATATTTAGAATGTTCTATAAAGTCAATCTCTTGGTTTCGCTTGATCCTTATTTCATATTATTGTCTGTGCTTAATCTCTAGACTCCGTGATAACCTCTCTAGACTGCTTTCCTTGTCTATCATTGAGTCTAACCTTTTCAATCAGTTTGAATATTGCTAGGTCAAAAGACCGAATAACAACAATCTACCTAACTCATGCACTGAAAAATTAAAACTGCTCATAAACTGGTTGAGCACTATTCAAAGATCAACAAACAATAGTCAACGCTCATAAACTAGCCGAGCCAACTAATCAAACAATAAATGATAAAAATCGAATATTATCACTTCCTAACAAACACACATCATAAATAACTATAATCAAATTTTGAAAATTATTCTTTCATATATAATATCTAGGTAAAATTATATCATTTACCAATTTTAAGGCGATACTATGTCTGTCTGCCTTGTTCAAGTGTTTAGAAACCCCTGTTGATACAGTTTTTCCTTCTGTATCGAGCAAAATTCATAAACTTCTCAACAGATAAATCAACATAATATAAAACATTTTGTTGCACTAAAAAATATGCATTTACACACACACACACACTCAAACTCATTCTAGGGTGTTACTAACCCTATCCCTAACGAGTCTACCCCACCAAAGCCTAGGTGTTCGCTCAACCTAAGCTCTGATATCACTTGTAATGACCATCCTTTTCAACAATCAAAATTCGACACTAATATAACACGAAATTCGTGTGCCGAGCATCCAAGTTCCAAAGAAATAGATTGTTGGGTGAAACAAAAGAAAAGACAGAATAAAATCTCACATCATGATAAGAAATATATAGATACAGCAGATCTTTATAAAAGAAAATTTTTATATACATACATCAATCAGAATAAACTAACCAATCATCAGCCTGGACTGTTATAACAACATGTCCTCGCAAATGCTGATAAATACAAAAAAGGAAATGCAGCGGAAATAAAGATACGGGAATATGTCTTAGAGGCATCCAGTTCATCTTTTAAAGCTCCAAAGCATTCATAACTAAATTTGAAAACATGCTTGGGTTGACCCGAGCATTATAAGAGAAAAACACTCAAATGAATCTTACTAAACTAGCATAAGAGACAGAAATCATATGGATTTTTAATGCTAAAAAAACCTTTCAAACTAAAGGTATCTTGTAAGACCACATTGCACATAAACATAGATAGGTTTTTATTTTACGATAACCAAACCATTTTATAGGAAATCTTGCGATATATAATAATGTCTAAGGTTTAAAATAATTATTGAATCGTAGAAGGTATGGAAACATTAATTACATTCAATAGCATACATAGTATACAACTAAGTCCTTAAGGCATGTATTGGAAAATGGATTCTAATAGTGACAATGTAAGGGACTACCTTCCATACAGTACACCTCTAGATAAAATGTACCAAGGCTGCAACCTTGCAACTCTACCAACATAGAACCTGCTTATCCCTTCCTGGATAGTATCGAATATGATCACCACCCTATTGGCAACTTGATAGACGATTTCTATGGCCACAATCATACATAATCCATAAATATCGATCTAGATAGAAGTGATGACCATACCCTAATGGTAGCAAACCACATAGCTCTGTTGGATCACCCGTATTTTAGTCATTTTAGGATGTGAGTATTGAAGCTACGTTCTACCTTTTTAGCAAATACCACTTGAATGTTAACACTGCCTTTGGGCAATAATGTAATGCCAGCATTCATCCATACAAGTTGTTAGGCGACTATATAAATCGAAGGCACTACTTTTACTACATCCATTTTGGTATCATCCTTACGATTAATAGCATATAGTCCTTGCACTTCATAGAGCTCCATCTTCGATTTTATCATCTTCAAGATGTCTTCAATTCAAATGCTTATATGGGCTCGAAGTGGTTTTCGGACAACTCATGCTTATCTAATCCTAGTTTCTCCAAACCAACAATCGATAGTTTAAAACTAGTCAAGATTTGATAGTCGGTTATTTAACTATCAAATAAACAGGTAAACCAACTAACGATTTAATTTCACTTGGAAACCACCGATGATGAAACACATAAGCAACTACTAAGGCTACTTAATTAATCCTTTCATTAATTAAACTACTCTATAAATACTTGTATAAAAATACCTTTTACAAAAGATATATTCATAAATCCCTTTTACTCTTTTCAATACTTGAAAATATTGATATACTTATCTTAACTTTATAGGTATACTCACAAAACATTTCACTTCAAAACTATTTTTTTTCGTTAAAACAAATGGCATTTAAAACATTGATAACAATAAACCAAAAGCACTTTCCTTTTGGTCAAGTAAATGGATCATGTGTAAATTAGACCAAATATACTTACCACTACTTCCTGATTTCAAACTTGTGTCATCCCATGATTAACAATGAAGTCGGACAAGTTATCATACTATCCTTGCCTTGATATACATTCTTAATTCTCGGCATAGGGACAAGTTTCCCTACCTTGGAATTTGCTGTTAAGTATGAAATAATACTTTCCATACCACCACAATTTAAAATGATCATTTATAGAAATCAAATTTCATTCCTTTTATAAAACTCCATTTTATAAATCTCTTTTATATTTATAAAACTCCTTTTATATTCCACAAAATGTGATTTATTTTCTAATTATCAAAATGGTATAACTTCCCTTTTAAAAATATCATTTATTAATCTATTCTTTTATCTATAAAATGTAAGTCATCGGAATAAGGATCTTAAGGATAAATTAACACTAGAAGGGGGTGGATAATGTTTAATTGATTATATGAATATTATTCAAATTCTTTAAGATTCTACTTAGAATGATGTAATTAACAATCCAGAATCAAAGTGCAAATGAACGTAAATGCAGTTAAAGTAAAAAGGAAAGAATACACTAGGATTCTATATTGGTTCGGAGTTACCCTACATCCAGTCCCGCACAATTCCTTGTATGGATTTATTTTCAACTAGTAAATGCAAATACAATCTTGATTTCAAGGCTACGAGACACACCCTTCGGAATCCTGACCTTTGGGTAGACTCGCTTAATTTTTGGGCTATAAGCACACCCACTAGATTTACGGGCTACTAAGCACACCAAATTGATATACAAGCTACAATCACACCCACGAGTTTAGCGGTATCATTTGATAGAGTTTTACAGACTCGGATCTTCGATATTGATTACAATTGATCCTATAACTCTTGAATAGCACTTTAATCTTAAGAGAGATGATAGAAATTAGAAAGTAGATGAAAGAGAATCCAACTAGTGATGATTGAATTTGATTCTAGTTGAATTTCGATAGAATTTGGGTAGAAATTGATTTAGAAATCAAGAGAGTGAGAAGTAGAGAGGAGAATAAGAAAGTAGATATTAAAAATTCGTATGGAAGTCTGGTATATATAGGGAAACAACGGTCATGTCCATTCGTGAAGAGATACGACGAAAAGACACTTCCATTCAAATTTGAATTTTAAAATCCCTGGCCTATATGTCGACCTACTTGGAGAGGATATGTCGACATATCCCTTTGTATATTCAAAAATCATATAATAAAAATTATTTTGAAAATACTATGTTTTGTAAAATATTTTGAAACTTTGTACAAACAATGAAACATAATCATATTAAAACTTAATAAAACTTTATAAAATAATTTTGAAAGATTTAATAAGAGTATTCAATATAATGTAAATAATATAAAATCAATATGGTTATAAATTATAAGTAAATATCAAAAATCGAATTATAAATATCAAAAATAAACATAAGGAAGATATAAATTAAAATACCAAAATATAATAAATAAAAATATACTTAAAACCATAATATAATATCTTTGTAAATATAAAAGGTTAAGAATTTATTTTGAGTAGTATTTTAAATACATGTTTGAAAAGATTATTTTGAAAACTATGATACTTGAAAAATATTTAAAACTTAATTGAAATAGAGAGAGATCAAGAAAGTGCTATCATGGTTTTAACATAAATTCTAAGACTTTACAACTTATTTGGAATATCTTGAAATCTTGAACTTTTCGATACTCATGAGTCTTTATTCTTGAACTCTTGAATATCAGCATCTTGAATCTGCTCTTGATAATGTACAGTCTTCTTAATCAACACATGTCCAATATCATGCACTATATACTGTATATATCTTGATAAAACATTAGTATCTATATTTTATATAATGTTTATAGTTGTTATCATCAAAACCAAAACCTAAGTTACTAACATAAAATACCATTTAAAACTCTATCTTTTTATACGATTTTTTTTTATAAAGCATTTGACCAATATTTATTTCATTATATTTCTATCTTCTTTTAAAACAGAATCACTACACTATAAAAGGTAATTCCCTTTTTTCCTTCATAATAAAACTTATATTAACTTTTTTGTAAAAGAAATACTTCTTGAAATACTTTTTAAAACAATTTTATATAAATTGGAAAAGATCAACAAAAAGGTTGAAATAAAATAAAGAAGTTCATAAACCATTTCTAATTAAAACGCCATAGAAAATTCCCAAAGTCATTTTTAAAATCATCATCAAATCAAAACTCTTTTCAAATCAAAACAACAAACCTTTGTATTTCAAAATACTATAATGACGCCAGTAGCTACCATAGCACTTAACCATTGCTGCTACTACCTTTATTGTTAAAAAGGTTCAACTTTTAGCATATATATGCCATATCAAATATGGCCAACTACTAAACTTTTCACATACAATAATTTATACAACAAGTATGTAATTGAAATTTAAAATCATAACGACGAGGAATTCAGATTCCCTTATAAAATTTCCTATATTTCGTTTTATCTGTCATTCGCTTTAGCGGTAATTTAGTCGAACCAAACCAATTAATCATTCTAGCACAAAAAAATAGTTTATATCTATTATATATCATATAGTGTTCAATCATAGGTGGGTTAACTCACTGAAATTCTAGTTAATGCTTACGCTTTACGGTTTGATCTAAAATCGAAAGGCAATCGATTTTAATTCAAAATTCCACTTGCTCCAAATTCGACAAATCAATTCCATTGCATAAATAATGCTCTTATAAGAACACCGCAAAAGACTGCATCTCGATTGGACTTCGTATGGAAAAGATATTCGTTTTATATTTTTGAGATTAAATTAAATAAATTAATTACTTAATCACTATTATTACTTTTAATTACCATCACTAATCGTTCTTCTTGAAACACCTAATTACCTTCCCATGTGCATGCATACCCCTCCTCACCCATGCACACATGCCTAATCTCGACCAACTCTCAATGAAATCGGAAATCACTACCATCGAAAAACATCACTTCGCCTCCTCTATGCTTTCATCACCACCGTTAGTAGCTCGCCTTCCTCCATCAATTTGCAACCTAGAACGGGTCATCCCCTCGTCCATAAAATGATGCGACCCTCAAACTCATTTTGCATACCACCAAACTTCACCAATCGATGCTCCTCCATAAGAGAAACCCATTGCTACCATCACTAAAGCCTATCATCGCCTATAACTCACACAAACTCAAACCTTAGTTCCCGCCTACTCACGTTAATTATCTCAGACGTCGACCACAACCAACTAAATTCCATAGATTTGAAGGTTAACCCGCCACGAGTACAAAAGATTTTACGGTTTAATTTATCATTGAACAAAGTTCTCAATTTTGATTTTGATTTGGTGGCTAGTTTTTTTACAGTAAAAAGGAAATGAAAAGGGGAAAGAGGGAAAATGTAAAAATTAAAGAAATAGTGAAGTGTTGGGTTTTGTTTATTTTATAATTTCCGGCTCTTCGCTACACAGCATTTTGTTTGCGTACAAATCACGAACGGTAGAAATAAAAATACGATCATACACAATAATACTATATGATCGCAAAAACAATAATAAAATACACCGATTATCTTATTCTATGAAATTTCAAAAAAATATCAACATTTGCCGAGAGATACGTCAAACGGTAATTTTAATATTTTCCAAATTAAAAATTATGGAAAAATCCTATATATTCCTTTAAATATACGTCATTGAAAATCAAGTCGTTTTATTAACATTTGATTTTCTTATTATTGATTGAATTCGAATCTTGAATATTTAAATAAATTAAATATTCTTATTTGAAATGTTAAAAATTGCAGGTTATTATAGGACCCGTAAGGATATACGTTCGTGTATAGGTTTAGAAAATATTCCAAAGTGGGTTCGCCTCGAATTTGAAGTCTTAAATAGCCAATTAGAGGTATATATTATTTCCAACATGAGGCACTAAGTAACGAGGTTGGCATTTACTTGATTTCGTTAGGTAATATAAATTAGACAGTTGATGAAAGCTTGGCTCTATATCAGCATTGTTGTTACCATATATTCGAGAAGTAAGGTTGTACGCGTAGGTAGAGAGTGCCTATTAGAAAGACTTAGGTTACGCCTAGAGAAGGACTACACTCCCTACGGATATAGGTTTCATATGGGATATACAAGTGTCTCAAATTTTATTTGTTTGTTATCGTTGGTAAGTGGGCTAGTTAACCCAAAAATAAGTCATTTAAGATGAGTTCGTAGTATGACTAATAGTTATAATGCCATTATTAGGCACCATCGGGAGATTCCCTTATGTACGTGGGAAATTTGACCTAAACACCGCGGTTAATGCCCAGCGTGGTGCATAGTTTCAGATATTAGCGAAGAATGTATCCTTGTCCATATAGGATGGTGATTCTTATGCGCGCACACACACACACACACACACACACACACACACACACACACACACACACACACATATATATATATATATATATATATATTTCACACCTCAGGGTGGGTTGGGCATATCGTACGCATATATAAAGTTAAAATTGTTAAATTTATGAATAGTAGACATAACACGCAATGGAAAACAATCGGCATAAAATAGTGTCATAGATAAGATATGTAATTTACTTGTCATTAGAATGTTGTTCTGACTCATACCTCATTACAGCCTACATGATAGATTATAAAGGACATGAAAATAGTGAGAGGACAGATTTTCTCGTGCATGCTTTGCACTGAAAAAGGCACTAGATATCCAAGGAGTGTTATTAGTTCCAAGCTATTAGCCTTAGTCGATATATATATGTTATATTATACTTCATTATTCCACTATGAGTTATTATCGATAGCTCTTCGATATACTTATGTTTATTTTAGGTTATCATAATCAACGATTTGGATCCTAATAGACTTAGGTTTTTCAATTTAGCAAAAAATCAGGCCCTTTTAAGGTATATGTTGTTGCATTTAGTATCGGAGCTTAGGTTAGTTGATCATAGATATTGGAATATGTTGAGTGAACATACTTGTACTTTTACCTAAATTATATATATTACTCCAAACCCTACAAATGATTGTAGAAGTAGTTGCGACTATAGTATGAAAAGATGGATAAGGAAGCTATGAGCAAGATCGACTAATAGAGTTAAAAATATATGTATATCTCGATCTCCCCACAGAAGATATGTCATACTGTAAGACGTTAATATAAGAAGAGCATGAGTACGACATATAGAAGGGTCCCTAAAGCTGGATGGTACTTGACTTCCTTATCGGGTCTAGATTTCCATTTGGTTATGGATCCCTGTCGGACTATCGATTAGTGATGCATGTTAAATCCAGATAAATAGAAAGTAAGGAATCTATATGTTATAGGTATTCTAAAGTAATAACAGAGCAAGTTCCTAAAGGAAGGTGTGTAGTAATCGCTCCAAGATGATAGTCAGATTTTTAATACATATTCTGAATGAAGAGAAGTCCAAAAGAAGAGATAAATAAAACCCAAGCTGAGTCTGACCCCATATGAAAGAATTCAATAAAAGGTTTTTATAAAAATTATTTGAAGCGATTTTCAAAGGATTTATTAAAAGTAAAAAAAAAATATTTTTAAAAATAAGTAAATATTAAAATTTTCCTTAAAATAAAATATCTTCTATATTTTATTTAAATAGAATTTCTAGTTGAAATTGAAAAAAAAAATTGGACTGAAAATTTTAATTAAAATTACTAAAGAGGCATTTCCATTGAAATAAATAGAAAATAAAGTGTATATATAGCTCGACTGTTTTTTTCATTTTGTAAAATTGCAGCTTTAAAATTCTTTTAAGGGGTAAATAATAAGAAGTGGTGCAGGATTTAAATGAGGTTAAGCGTCCAATAGAGAAAGTGATAGACATGCTTCAGTGCAAAGAATAATTAAAATAAAAATTAAACGGAAGGAGATAAGAGCCCGAAAACTAAAGCGGTAGGCTAGCGCACTGATATAGGTAGATGGGAGTGTTTTCGGAATAGTTACGGATGAAGATAGAAAGAATATTCTCATATATGGAAAATACAGAGAAAAATAACTAAAATGGATTTATACATAAAAAGAGCTAAATAAGAAGGGCAATCTAAATAAGAGCAATTTAGGTAGAAAGAATTTAAATAGAAGCAACGTTAGGAACCTATATTAAAAATAAAGTTGGTAGTCTAGTTACAAACAATATAAAAAGTTAAAAATAAAATATGATAGTTCTATAAATATGTGTTGTAATTGCATAAATCTTTTAAAAGTCCCCTTATATACTATTAGAGTCTTCGCTAAGGTTGGAACCGGAAATAACATGGGTAATGGAAGAAGAATAAAAGTTATCATTGTCTACTCCTGTTTTTATTATTTAAGGTTATAAAAGATGTTTTATAAACGTTGTAATAATGCAATTTTTGAAAATGGTTTGAGCTTTACATGCAAAACCTAATAAATAAGTTAAGTTAAAAAAATTACATTTTAAGAAGTAAAGTCTTTATGGTGAAAAGGTTTTAAAGGATCTATTTTGCAACCAAATTGGTCACAAACACCCAAGAATAGATTTATGTCAAGAAGTAAATGAAGAAAATTAAATTGAAACAGAGGAATAGAGTAAACTAATAAGCAAATCAAAACAATAACCAAGAACACCAGGATTTATAGCAGTTCGGCGTCTAATGCCTACGTTCACTTTGAAGATTGATTCACTATTAACTTCATTACAGTAGCAAACATCAAGAAGTGAGAGTAAAACTTGATTAAAGTAAAGGACTACGTAATCTGTGGTGTAAAGATACTCAAAATGACCCCCTTAGGCCAATATTTGTAGGTGAAGGCAACCAATAATCTCTCTGAAACTTCGGTTATAAGACCTTCTTATCCATATGCGCCCACGATAAGGGTTGCTAGGCCCAAATCCCTATGGAGATGGATCGGTAATGATCCATCCATTGATCGATTCTAGAGCAGCGATCCATATGATGGCTTCTTCATCTTTAGACATGTTGGTACTTCAAATATCTTGTTGATTGAGCAAATAGAGCTCATGCATTTGTTTAATCTTTGATTCAGATCCACTTGTAGGCCTTTTCTGCCGAACTATTCCAAATAGACCATGCCGATCCATGCCCTTCTGCTTACACTGATCCATGCACATTTAATTGTGCTAATATCTCTATTGCTTCAACTGTGCCGATCCATCATAAAAACGTCTATACTATGCCGATCCATCACATGACCAATCATGCTGATCCATATACTTACATCATGCCACGCCGATCCATCACACGACCAATCATGCCGACCTATATACTTCCATCTATACTGATCCATCATACAACCAACAATAATGATCCATCTGATTTGCGTTAAGCTATGCTGATCCATGACTTGCCCAAGACAGTTTCCATATTTCTTGCATCCTGCATCGTCTATCTACCAGCTCCATTCAATCCTGGCTTCATATAACTATCTAAACTCTACTTCTAGGTTCTATATCCATTGCTTCATGGTCTTCCTTCTTCACAACAGTTGAATCTGTCCTGCACAGTCAGTCCAACATAGCCATGTCAGGATACTGGATAACACTTTCCCCCCAAAGTACGTCTTGTAGTTAACATGACATGCTTCAAATCGAAATAAATGTGAGTTGTCGAAAAGATGTCCATCTAGCTTCCTAACTGATTTCTATTCTTTTTTCAAATCGTTTTCCAAGGCATTGAGTTCTCCATTGATCGTTAAAATGCTTGGTCGAATTTCAATAATATAAGTCCATTATCATATTCCATCAATATATACAAATCCGTTAACGCGGGACTTATAAGCCTTTCATTATATGATCCAGCCTCGAAATTCAAAGTTTCAGGTTTGGCTGCAATTCCTATTGATTTCAAGAAGTTGAACTTTTAAACCATTCCCATGCATATTCATATACACATTTCTGTTGTTGGCTCCCGGACGCGTTTGAACGTTCACATGTCGTTGCGAACTTTTATAGTGTTTTGTATGTTCGTGTTTACAATCAAACCTTCATGAGCACTATCATCATTCACTTTTCACTCATCCATCATTTTCATTTATATTTCTTCATCATCATTTTTTAGTTTTTCTTTTTTATATATGTGTAGGGATCGGCATTGATCGACATTCAACATGCCAACCCATTGCCGAGGTTGTGCTAATAGGGATCGGTAGGCCATAATGTCGATCCCTCCTTACCTTTGACTCGTTCAACTCTTTAGCTGATTCCTCTTCCATGCCCACATATATATAAACCTTCCTTTATTTCTTTCTTCACTTTTTTATTCCACTTGTCTTGGCATAAACCATCCTTTTCGAACCCAGGTTCTTTAAACTTTCAACCTCACATCCAACTTCGATTCAAGCCGCACCAAAAACTTGCCTCCCTTTCACTTATGATTTGATAATCCTCAGACATCCATCCCTATTTTAACTCGCATATCTATGCCTTCATATAGTTACGAATCTGTGATTCTCCTTCTAACTACATGACAAAGTCCTTAGCCTTGAGTTGTTAGTGAGTGTTCGAGGTAGTGATGATGAATGTTTTTTGAGCATGGATGGATTGATGGGTTGTGTTAGGATGCGAGAGAGAGAGAAAGAAAGAAGAGGGAGGAGATGGGTTTGGTCGTTCGGCTGTTTTTAGCTAGGGAGATGATGGAATTAAGGAAGGTTGAAGGGTGGGTTCGGAGAAGAAAGGTTTAGAATGGGATCGGTATATGGTAGGGATCGGTGTAGAGAGCTTTTGATGGAGGGATCAGTAGCTGTGGTCTAGTAGAGGGATCGGTAGGGAGTTCTTGGAGAATGGATCGGTATTAGGTAGTGATGTAGGGGTCGGCATTCCCTACTTTGGCATAGGGTTCGGTGTAGAGGCTTTAGATTGAGGGACCGGTAGGAAGTGGTCTGGAAGAGGGATCGGTAGGAAGGTCTTGGGTAAGGGATCGGAAATGAAGGCAGGGGACTGGCATTTACATTGTTGACTAATCCGATCCAATTCATTTGAACATTCATTGCTAGTTTGCCTTGCTGAACTCGAACATAAGGTGATAATAAACGACATATCATGCATGCTTGAACTGTTCAACTTGAAATTGATCAACTAAACTTCAGGAATTTAAAATACGGACCAGGCGATGAACTTGCTAATGAACTTAAGTAACAGACATCATAATTTGATACGTCGATAGTCGATCCCAAACCTTCATTGCCGATCAATTTTCTTGCCAGTTGAGACAGTCAGTGATAACGGTCTCTTCGGACAAAGTTCCCAAGTTTTTCTGTTTTATTTCGCTTTTCTAGTTTCGAACTATCTATATTTATTGCATAGTGCGCTACACTAGTTCACACTTAGCATGGGGGAATAGGTTGTTTTTCTAATCTTGATTATATATTAAGTATAGATGATAAATATCCCAACGCTCGAAGCATTCAACTGACATGTCATCTGATTCGGTGACACGACATATCAGTTCTGAGGCGAAGTCAAGTTCTGCAACTATATCTGGAAGGCCTTCTCCAAGCCATCATGTAGAATGAACAGAAGCGTCTAACCCACAAATCGACCTTTTCTTTGACATTCCAGTCCTTCTAACGAAAATTATTAGCCCCGATGTTGTTGAGGGCGCCATTCTCCTTGATGATCCAATGGATTCATAGGCTTCTCGAATCAGTGAAGCCGCTCTTCGTCAGTTATGTTCAATCCATGGAATTCCATTTGAAGATGTTTTGGTTCTTACAAGGCATGATAGACCACACTTGCCCCCAACCGGGTATATAGCATGGAACAAGTTTATGTGCCGGGCTAGATGTGTTCCGCCTTTCAATTATTTTATCCGGGAGATGTTGATACATCTCAGGATCGCTCCTACACAACTTCATCATAACAGTTAAGCTTTCATTCATGGGACTTTCTTGCTATTCATGAATAATCTATTTCATCCGCCTACTCCTGAAGACATCAGATTCACTTATAATTTCAAAATACGATCGGGAAGCCCTTCTTACGTCTTCCTCGAGCCTTTGTGAAATTGCCAAGTTTTGACGAGCGCTTGGAACAAACTCTCATTGTTTAAGCATGAATGGTTCTATGTGCATTGCCCCCTTGGATTCGCAAGACGATGGTTAGAAGGACGTAAGTACTTTTTCAACTTTTCCTTTGAATCCACTAACTTCCAGAGTTCCTTCAAGTATTCGCCTATGCCCTAAAGGCATTAATTATTCTAGGGCGATCGCTGCCATTCGTGCTACCCCGTTGAGGATCGGGACATCAAACTCCTTCTAGCCGATGAGTTTCTATCTTTGTTCGGGTTGTTGGAGGACGGCCGTAGGGTTGGACTTCCTAAAAGCACGACATTACTAAGAATATTGCCAAACAAAGAAAGGATACAATTAACCACATTTTTCCCCTACTGAGGGGACTCGAGAATATACCGAGGAGGGACAGACTAAAGATTCTCAGGTCAAAAACTGGGAGGTGTCGATGCAGGCCTTGAAAAAGCACCAATGGTTAAACCGTCGCAAGTCGGACAATCCCAAATACCTACAAAGAGAAAAAAAGAGGTTGGCATATAGGCTACGTAGAAGAAAAACCACAACGGACCTAGAAGTTGTTATTACTCCTCTTGAAGAGAAATCATTGTCTCAACATTTGAAAAGTTCATTAAAGGGATTATCTAATCTTCAAATTCCAGATGACATCATGTCCTACGACTTTCCAAACATTAACATCGAAGGACTTAACTCTCCCACAAGAAGTGACGAAGGCATTCAACCTTCTAATAAAGGGGAGAACACACCAATGAGAAAAGCTACCATCACCGGTCTGTTGAGGGGAACGCTAGGGCACTCAAAATCACTTGCACTTCACTATACACTTGTTATTGATCTCTCGTACAACAATTTCTAGTACGCTCTTATTTGGTCTTTACAGGTGCAATGTGTCAATCAGAGCCTTTGATCGTCTTTGAAGCTCCTCAGCATACCATCGACCAAGCCGGGTTTCAAGTACACTCGACGTAGAGAAAAGGATGAGGGATGGGATAATCACTCAAGGGAGTCTTCTACTTCTTCCAAACGCAAATCCTAATCTCACACATCTCGATAAGGCGAGCGGTCCGATTTTCCTGCCTAAAGTAGAGATTGACCTTCCTATCATGGTCCTTATATCGCCTTATCTCAGGAACCGCATTCCGGATCTTCAAGCACCAGACAATATCACGAATGCCGTTTTGAAAAACATCCTATCGCTACCTCCGAACCACCATTGCCGGTCTCTTCTCCTGACGCTTCCACATCAGAGAAATTGACCGAGCTCAAATCCACCTTTTCGAAAATTTTCTTCGATGTTCTTAAATTCCTTCCCTCTATTCATATAATACTAGGACATGCGAAGGAAAGTTCTAGCGCGTGTGAAAGACGTATTTTTGCAGCACGAATCATTCATACTCTTGGTAGAAAAAGTTTACGAAGTTTCTATCGAGCGACAACACGAAATAGATCATCTCAAGTTGGAAGCAATACATAAAAAGGATATAATCAAGCACTAGGATGTTGTGTTACTAGAATTCAAAAACTAAATTATTGAGGCAGAAAAGAACGCTAAGGGGATGGCAGAGGCGGTAAGCCATTCGAAAACTTCTTATAAAAAAGAACTCGACACGACACTTCATCGCAGTGGGACACTCGCTTAGAAAAGGACTCCTTGCATAAGGAGAAAGATGCTTTAGCTCGCCGCATTGAGGAGCTTGAAGAATTGTTAAAGAAGGAAAGGGAGGAAAAATTGAAGCCCGGAAGGAATCGTAGAAGTATTGCGAGTAAGTTGTTGAGGCTAGGAGCTTGAAAGCAAAACTTGACGACCAATTTGCTAAAATTGAAGCTCTCAAAGAAGAGGCCCAAGAAGAAGGCCGAAAAGAAATGATCAAACATGTCAACTCCCAAGTGGAAGCCACCATGGAGTCTGGTAGGAATGAGATCAAGGACTTATTTGATCCGCTGATCATAGAATACAATGCTAAAGTCCCGCTCCACAATGACATAAGTTTTCTTGGCAAGGGCTCCCTTGAATCGCTTGCTAAACCTTGGGAGCATATTGCTAAGATGGAGAAGGAAGAGCTGGGTGAAGTTGACTTTAATGAGGAAGAACTAGTGAGGGAGGATCTTCGCGGAAGCGAGCCTTCGGATCTGGCCGCTGCGAAAATTCAATTTTTCAAGGTTTCTGCACTATTGAAGGAGGAGAGGATATTGTTGGGTCTCAAGGAACTGATCTTAAGGGTTCCTCTCCAACTCAAGTAGCCAGACCATTAACTTCTCTTAACATGGAGCAGAATCTCGGCTATGATCCGGATAAGCCTGGCTTTGAATCAAAAATATTATCTCCCATCCTCGAAGGAGGCACCCCGACGACTATCGAAAGTCAACCAGATGCTGGTATCATACTATACTCCGTATATAAAAAAATTGTCCTTCACATGCAATGGCCTTTATCTAACATCCTTGTTTTATCAAATTTTGTAGGTCTTCCGGGTCCTAATCAAACTCTCATAGTTGGCGTTATTGTAGGACAACACGAGGAAACAGCCAAAGACCTGACTGTTACTAATGTTCCGGGACCCGATGCTCAAGTCATCAGTGCATATGATGTAGATAAGACCGAGGATCCACTCCCGACCGATGAATCTAGTGATGTGATAATCCTTGGTGCCTCGGAACATATTGATGAGATCAGCATGAGGGAACAGATCGAAAAGGAGGAACTTATGAAAAGAAATCTCAAAATTGAACCCGTCGAGGTAGATGTCGATGATCCTCATCTCGTGCCACTGCAAATTATTCCACCGGGCAGGTCAATTCCCGATGAAATTCCTCCTAATTCCTCAAGATCTCCGGCCAAAGGCGGCATAGGGTCTCGAAAGAGAAGTATGAGTGGCTCCACCCTTGAAAAATCAAAAAGGGAAAGAAAATCGAAGAAGTAGTTGTTACTTCATGTCATTATATATAGCTTGCATAATATTTTTTATCACTAGTCGTAGTTGCGTAGGTATGAATCCCAATCTTTTGACATAACTTGTATCAAAATTTTGGCACTTTTAAATAAAAGTTTTTGTTTTCGGCTATGCTTCATGTGAATTTTTATTCGAGTAGACGAACGATTACTTTCCGTTTAATGTACTTGAAGTTCATTGCTTATAAATGCTGTTAACAATCCACCATCTCCATCTTAAGGCCTTGATGTGGTCGTGGACTCAAGTCATCTCAAACATTAGGTTTTGGCCTTGGTGTTGCGCTGTCGGGTTCAGCGGTTCTTTTTTTTTATGGTTCTGCCCCCGCATTGATTTGGCGAACCCGAAAATCGGACGATCGAATTCTATCCTTAGCAAGATTATACTCCTCCTGCCGATTTCAGGTCGAATTTTATGGAATAGAGAACAGTTGAAATCCACTCATCTATTCGCGGCGTTTGTATAATAGAGAACGGTCGAAATCCACTCATCAATTCATGGAGTTTGTGAAATACAGAACGGTCAAAATCCACGCATTTATTTATGGAGTTTGCGGAAAAGAGAGAGGTCAAAATCCACTCATCTATTCATGGTTATACTCCAGTCCGCTCTTTGGGGACTAGGAGTTATTTTATGGGAAGTCGATATCGCTTGATTTATGTTTATACTCCAGTCCGCACTCTAGGAGCTTAAAGTTGTTTCGTGGGCAGTCGATATTTTCCCAATTTATGTTTATACTCCAGTCCGCACACTGGGGACTTAGAGTTGTTTCCTGAGTAATTAGGTTGTATTCCTTTTGGTTGATTGATTATATTTCATTCCCACGGTTCAGGCAGGAATTTTTTAATCTCCACATTGTCGATCATATTTGTTCTTTATTATGTGTTCCATTCTCTGGATCATTTACAGGAATTGTTAAGCGAGCAAATTGACTAAGCCCATATTATTAAGCGAGCAAATTGACTAAGCCCATCTTGTTTGATCCCATCGGGGGTTAGCACGATCGATTTCAAACTTTGGGAGTTTGTTGACACATATCGATATCAATCAATTTCGTAGTGTACTTGAATATAATACAATAACAATCATGAATACAAAGGAAGCTTGAAACTTTACTCATTAAATGGAGAGGAACAAAATAATCTATCATAGTACATATTCTTAAAATCAAGCGCTAAGAAAAACTCTAAAAGTAAATAGAACTGAAATGTAAAGAAAATAATCTAAGTGAAACAGCGTTGTAAATGCTCGCTATTCCATGCTCTCGAAAGTGTAATGCCATCGACAGTCGCTAGCTTGAAAGTTTCTTTTCCAAGCCTTTGTTTAATGACATACGGTCCTTCCCAAATTTAATTCATATGTGACGGGGTAGGAAAAACTTGTTTCAGGACGAGATCGTCAATTTCGAAGGTTCTTGATCGCACTTTAGTGTTGTAATATCGGACGACTCATTGCGGTGTGCAGCTGCTCTTAAATCAGATTCCTCGCGCTTCTCATTTATAAAGTCCAAAAATTCCACGAGAAGATCTTTGTTTGTTCTGGGGTCATAGTACTCACTCGATAAGAAGGGACTTCAAGCTCTATTGGAATAATGGCTTCGAAACCATAAGCGAGGGCGAATGGAGTATGGTCAGTCACGGACTTGTGAGTGGTTTTGTAGGCCCAAAGTGTCGTAGGAAGTTCATCCACCCACTTGCCTTTAGCCTTCTCCAGATGCTTTTTCAGAATAGACCTTATAATATTATTCACAGCTTCAACCTATCCATTTGCTTGCGGGTGAGCAACCGCTGCATATCTCTTTTTAATGTGGTATCTTCGATAGAAGTCTTGAAACTCAGTACTATCAAATTGAGTCCAATTATCTATTACAATGCTTCGTGGGAGACCAAAGCGACATATGATGTTTCGGACGACAAAGTTGGTTACTTTCCTGGCCGTGATTGTAGCTAAAGGTTCCGCTTCGGCCCATTTGTTAAAGTAATCAACTGCCATAATAGCATACTTCATGCCACCTTTAGAGATTAGTAAAGAATCGATAATATCTATATCCCACATGGAGAATGCCCATGGCTGACCATTTGCGTGATTTCTGTTGGCAGAGCTCTCGAAACTTTTGCATATATTTGGCATTCATCACATCATCTTACATAATCAGCAGCATCCCGATTTATGGTTGGCCAATAATATCCATAACGGAGTATCTTCTTCACCAGAGTTTGCCCACTAGTGTGATTGCCGCATTCTCCTTCCTGAACTTTTTTCAAAACACGTTTTATCTCATCATGAGCGATACACCAGAGAAGTGGGATTGAGAAACCTCTCCAATACATAACTCCTTCTTGCACAGTATACCGTGAAGCTTTGCGAAGGACTTGTCACTTTTCATTTCTTTTATCAGGCAGGACTCCGTGCAGTAAATAGTCTTTAATTGGAGTCATCCACGATTCCCTTTCAGACTTTGCCTCTAGTGCTTGATCGATTTCCATCATGTTTATACTTGGGGTATCTAATACTTCGAACGATAACAAACCCATCTGATGTGCATCGTCGGTGCTAGCGAGCTTTGCCAACGAATCAGCCTCTCTATTTTGATCGCATGGAATATGTTAAATGTCATAGTATTCAAATTCAGTTAACAACTCCTAAACTTGGGTAAGATAAGGGGCAAGCCGCTGTCCTTTAGCCTGATAGTCTCCTCTAACTTGATACGCCACCAATTACAAATCGAAAAAGATTTCAAGGGACTTAATTCCAAGTTCTCTAGCAAGTTTAAGTCCAGTAATCAATGCTTCAAACTCAGCCTCGTTGTTTGTTGCAGGAAAATCAAGCTTCAAAGCATAACAAATTAACTGGTTTTCAGGGGTTATAAGCACAATCCCAGCTCTGGAACAATGATCATCAGACGCTCGATCATATATAACTTCCATCGTACAGTGGGGATTTCACTTCCTTCTGTAAGATCATCCTGCCCAGTAAGCACTGCTATGAAGTCCGCCAAATCCTGACCGTGGATGGCTCTCCGAGGGAGATAAGTAATGTTTAATTGTTTGAGCTCAATGTTCCACTTGAGTAACCTCCCAGACATCTCAGGCCACAGTAGGACCTATCGTAATGGCTGGTCGGGGTAAATATTAATCGGATATGCCTGAAAGCACGGGCAAAGCTTTTGTGATGCAATTAGCAAGCATTACGCTAGTTTCTCTATTTTTGGATAATTCCTTTGGGCTCCTGTCAAACGTTTACTGACGTAATACACTGGCCTCTGGATTCGATTCTCCTCACGAACAAAGGCAGCACCTATAGCGTGAGCTAATACAACATAATAAATGAACAACTCTTCATGATCAACCGGCTTTGACCAAATAGAGGGTCTCCAAATGATTCACCGGAGCTTGAAACGTGTCTTTGCAATCCTACATCCATTCGAAGTTTCTTTTTTCCTTTTTAATCAAATCGAAGAAAGGAATGCATTTATCAGTAGCTCTAGAGATAAATCAACTCAAAGCGGCAACCTTCCCATTCAGACTGTGCACTTTTTTGGGTTCTTGGTGCCTAGATATCGCGGATAGCCTGAATCTTCTTTAGATTAGCTTTTATTCCACAAGCATTGACTATAAAGTCCATAAACTTTCCTGATGCCACACTGAAAGAACATTTCAAAGGGTTGATTTTCATCTTGTAATATCGGAGGATGTCGAACATTTTTTCCAAGTCTTTGA
Organism: Allium cepa; assembly: GCA_030765085.1. Taxonomy (NCBI): domain Eukaryota; kingdom Viridiplantae; phylum Streptophyta; class Magnoliopsida; order Asparagales; family Amaryllidaceae; genus Allium; species Allium cepa. The sequence goes on along the minus strand of CM060928.1, from coordinate 100,681,516 downwards.
TATGGTCGCCTGATCGTTGGAACTTCATGAGAAAATCATCCACATACACTTCCATTGTATTTCCAATATGACCCCTAAGCATCCTATTAACCAAGCGCTGATAAGTTGGTCCGGCATTCTTCAATCCTAACGGCGTTACAACATAACAATACAACCCAACATCTATAACAAAACTAGTATGCTCTTTATGGGGGATATGCGTTGGGATTTGGTTATATCTCGAATATGCATCCATAAACGATAACAATTTGTGTCTCGCGTTTGAATATCCTAGCTAATCAATCCTCGGAAAGGGAAACTGTCCTTTGGACATGCTTTGTTCAAATCTGAATAATCAATACATGTTCTCCATTTTTCATTCGCCTTTTTTACAAGCATGGGATTAGATACCCACTCAGGATAAAGGGCGTTGTCGATAAAACCATTGACTTTTAGTTTATCCACCTCCTCTTTAAGAGCAGCAGATCTCTCCGGATCCATGCCTCATCTTTTTTTGCTTAATTGGAACATGCTTTGGATCAATATTTAATGCATGGCTCACAATGGCAGGCGAGATCCCACACACATTAGAATGAGGCTAAGTGAATACATCTAGATCCACTCGGAGAAAACCAGCACGTTCTTTTATTATTGAGGGGCTAAGCTGCGACCCTATCTTCAAGACTCGTGATAGGTCATCATGGCTGACCGTGATATCAATCGTCAGCTCAACCGGCATAGCCTTTGGTCTCTTTGGGCTCCTCCTTGTCATCTCTCGGATCTATATCTCTATAGAACCGACCATATCACCCAAGCCAAGGCTCAGGCGCCAATTGTCAATCTTCGGTAACTTGGATGCGGACATATTTGTCCACACCTTTCCCCTTCTCCTTATGTTAAGCCTCCCTCAACTCAGCTACATAACAGGCATGTCTAGTCGCTTGATCAACGTGAACAACTCCTATACCATTATCCATTGGAAATTTTAAATTTAAACACTACAGGGCAAGAGCTGCCCGAAATTCAACCAGGGCCGGTCGGCTTAGAAAAACATTGTACGGCGCATTAACATCCAAAACAATAAATGGTAGGATCCGCACTCTCCTACATGCACTATCTCCTAATTCAACAGGAAACTCCACATAACCAACAGCCTCAGTCGCCACGCCATTAAAACCATTATTAACCCGCCTTTTGGCAACACCGTAGACAGGAGGATTTAACTAAAATCGACTGCTCGTTTGTCGAGTCTGGAATACGATAGGTTTGAGGCAACTGGAAGGATAGACGATCAATCATGGATGATAAATATGATTACGAAGCCAGGGTTCGGCATAACATAGGTCAGTCACGAGCGTTAGGTCATTGGAGTTCGGCCATGTGGGTTGGTCATTCGATCAAGGTGGCTCGTTCGTACACGGCTCGGTCAAGGGGAGGAGATTATGCATTGTTCGATCATGGTGCTTAAGCCTAGGTGGCCCGGTGCGACTGGCTCGGTGAGCATGGCTCGATACAAGTGGGTTGGTGTTGTGAAGGTGTTGGTTCGATAGGAACCCGAGTCGGTTATTGGAGTGGTTCGGCAGTGAAGGTGGTTCGGTCATGACGAGTGGATTGGCATCACCAGTGGATCGACGTCATGAGTGGATCGGCATCACGAGTGAATCGGTATCATATGTGGATCGACAATTATGGTTGGCTTCGAGATGGACTCGAGTTGGTATAGGGAAGTCTCCAAGTCGGCTATGGTGAAACCACGGTAGGATCGACATTGGAGGAGGCAAAAACTAACTTCGGGTCAGCGCTTATCTTCCTTCGGGTTGGCTAAAGAGGATCGGATCGACAGAAGAAGTGGGGATCGGTGTATTACAGGGTCAGCATGTTATAGCTGCTTTGGGTCAGCTGTTCATTTGCTTCGAATTATGGATAGGTTAGCTTCAGGTTAATACCCAAGATGCTTCAGGTTGGCATGTACAAAGCTCAAGGTCGGTCGTGATGAAGGGCGTAAGTCCGGCTATGGTCTCAATGGGCCCGGACTACTCAAGAAGCCCAGTAACTCGGATTTTACCTATAAATACATCTGGAGGGGCTTAAGAAAATGGAGGTTCATTCTGTTTCCCTTTTTTTCCCTATTAAGTCTACTATGCCATTCTCGTTTTAAAGACTCTGGATTGTAACTGTAACTGATTCTGATATCAATAGAAAGGAAATTTCTGCAGTGGACGTAGGTCGGAGTTAGCCGAAGCACTATAAATTATGTGTTACTACTGCTTTCTTTTTAATTTTAACTGTTCTTCATATTTATACTCTCTACATACATTATATCTGTTATCTGTGACTGTTGGTTGGTGCTTTCATCTGGATTTGGGTGTTAATGACCAATTTTGGTGCTAACATTTTGGTGCTTTTACCGGAAAAGCTAGCACTCGGGGATTGGAAAGCTTGGATTTTGGATTTAAAGGTTAAGGAACTTGGATTCTGGAGACTATGGCGAGGTAATCCACCAGGAGACAAAGGATGAAAAGGAGTCAGCAAGAGGGAAGTCAGGAGGCTTCCACGGGAGCTAATCAAGCCTCGATCTATATCACTAGGGACAAGATGCAGGTTATGATGAATTCCATGCAGGAGTAGTTGATGTAAAGGAAAGATGAAATAATGCAGACACTTTTCAGACAATTTAGACAAATAGGAACTATAAGAGCTCAGATCCATGGAGCTGGATCAGAAGGACTCAACCAGCAAGTAGATGAAGTGGTTCAACAAGGGGCAGCCCCTAATCAGCAAACAACTATCAATTTGGATGGACCTAGACTCAGGGGCACACCACCAGGTAATGCTGGACCGATCCATGGAGGTATACCAGATGACGCTGCATAACCCTGGGCCAATAGGAATACAAGAGTGCGTTACGACGAGTATGTACAGGAATTCCCTCAAAGACTTGGAGGGCAGTTAGGAAATGTAGATGGGGGCAACCCCTGGTAGATAACACTAGATTAACCGACATTTTCAGGCGAACCATTCGTGGAGGTCCAGCGAACAGAGATTTGGAGGGAGTAAACAAAAGTTCATTTACCCGTAACATCGAAAGGCTAGGAATCCACCCGATTTCAAGTTGCCCATCTTGGAAGTATACAATGGTAAGACAAATCCCACCGACCACTTGATGAGGTACACAAGACATATGGAGGTGTTGTGGGCATCAGAGGAGGTTTTGACCCGGTGTTTCCCCTATACTTGATCGATATAGCTGCTGTGTGGTTTAGACAGCTGGAAGATGGATCTATTGGAACATGGATAGAACTGGTTGATAGGTTCTTGAAGCAGTTTCGAGTTCACATCAAAAGGTCGAAGAATGTGATGGCACTGACGTCAGTGAAACAGAAGATGGGAGAATCACTTAGGACTTATTTAACTCATTTTAATGCAGCAGTTGCTTCGATGGATCGCCTGGATCCATCAATGGTTCTGATGGTGGAGGTGTCAGGAGTCAGGGGTGATTCGGATTTTAAAGTATCGTTGATACGGGATCCACCAATGGATCTCGGGGAATTCTTTCACGAAGCTGAGAGATTTCTTCGACAAGAGGATGCATGTTTGGATATGAGGTCAAAGGAAGTAAACATGGTTAAGGATGGAGAATCGTTCGGTGAAATCCTAGGTAAAGACAAGGATAAAGGGAAGAGGAAGCGCTGAGGAGAACCAAAATTATCCACTTATACAAGACTGAATGAGACATTGGAACGAATATACTTGGATACTCGGGATCGACTTCCTTTTCGAAGATCGGCAAGAGGGAACCCTCAGAACGTGAAAGGGTATCAGGAAGGCACTGTCTCTTTCATGACCTGAACGGGCATGATAATAACAACTGCAGGCATCTAAAGGAAATAATCGAGGAGCGTGTAAGGAATGGTCAGTTGTGGAAATATGTCGAAGCTCGGAATGCGGCGGTGGAGCAGTAGCAGCCAACGCCTACCTTGAATGACGATGGCGTGAGGCTCAGGAATGGTGGTCGGTTGGTCATTAACTAATCATGATGGTTTGGAATAAGTTACAAACTCCGAGAAAACGGCTAAATCACTTACTCATGTACGGGGATAGAGATAACCCTTAGGCATGCTCTGGGATGATGATAGACCATGACGCTCTGATTTGTGAAATCTTTTTTTTTTCTTTTTGGCTTGGAGACTTGTTTTTTCTGCTTTGGTTTTGGAGTTCGGTTTGAACTCCCTGTTTTGTTGGTTTTCTGGTTTGGATTTTGGTTTGGATGCTTGATTTTTGATTTGGATTTTGAATTGGACCTTTGATATGGATTTCTAGTTTGAATTTGGATTTTGGATTGGATTTTGGTTGACTTTTTATCAGGTTTTTGGCTAAAAGGTCGTCGGGCACGGACTATGCTCGGCAAGGATCCGAATAGACCAAAATTCGGCCAAGGACTTAGTCCCCCTATTATCTATCAGTTACTATTTTAGGTCTTTGAGTATGGACTATGCTCGGCAAGGGTCCGGAAGGACCAGGATTCAGCTTAGGACTTAAGCCGTGGCATTACTCAGCATTCAGGAACATGAACTAGGAACACCATGGTATTATTTGACACAAGTCATCAGGTGCAGGTTACGCTTGGCAAGGACCCGGAGAGGTCCTCGATTCGGATTAAAGGACACAGAGAGGTCCCAGACTTAGATAGAATGATCTGGAAAGATCGAGGATTCGTTCAATGGATTTGGGTGGATTCGGAATTGACTGACGACTCAGAACAGTCGCGGTGTAGACTATCGGATATGGATGGAATTGCTTGATAATAAATGGAACAATGGCTTCAGTTATCGGATTTGAGACTATTCTAAACACATCTTCCAATAGAAAGGCATGTTTTGGTGGGGCAAATGTTAGCCCACCTTTTGGCAAGGCTATAGACAGGTGGATTTAACTAAAATCGATTGCTCATTTGTCAAATCTGGAATACGATGGGTTTGAGTCAACTAGATGGATAGACGACCAATCACGGATGATAAATATAATTACGTAGCCGGGGTTGAACATGTCATGGGTCGGCCATGAGCGTTCGTGATGTGCATGTAAATGTGCATGTTTTTACCATCATATTTAATCTACTTAAATTAAATAAATAATCATATTGGGAATTTTCACACGTTTAAACCAAAATTCAAATTATTTCAAAATTGTCACATATTCGTCTTCATCCAAGGACAAAATGGTCATTTTTATGCATTTATAAAATTGTGAAAATTTACTTGGAATTTTCCATGTTTTTTTGTAGGAAATTTGGTGAATTTTACAAGTGGCTTCATGATAATATATGCATGCGCAAGAGTAAAAAGAACAAATGAAAAGGAAAATAATTCAAAGTGATGATCATGGAGGATCCCACCCACTTACCTTGATTTTCAATTAGGAGCTAAGCATATGATAAAGGACATAAAAGCTTCATGTACATTTAAGTAAGGGATTAGTGGATGTTAATGATTACTTGGCCACCACACTACCTCAAGGGCAATTTGGGCATTTTCCAAAAATATGAATTAGGATTTAACACATGTATATATACCCCTTATGTTTCATGTAACCTTCCTCTTAGTTAGTCTCTCTTTAGTTAGTTTTAGGCTCAAAATAAAACCAAGCTCTCTTCTTTCTTGCATGGCTACTTAGCCATTTCTATTTCATGTATTTTTCCTTTTTTATGCAACTTCAATACATTTTATTTTCCTTTTCATGCTTATTTACTTTCATGTTGTAGTGTAGATTTATTTTCCATGTAAGTAGAATAGTTTTTCTTTACCTTGCTTTTTTTTCCTTTTCTTTTTCATTCATGTTGCAAGCTACATTTGTTAATAAAATGACAAATATGAGAGGCTAAACCCCTTTAATTTGTGGATAATGAAGCTTTCTAATTATGTAGCTTCAACTATTTGTTAATTCGTGCTCTCTTTTTGTGCTTAGTAAGAATGATTGAAGTGGTTTAATTGTTGTTTTTGCTTTGAATGTGATAGCCTATATTGTTGACACCAAATAGGCTATGCTTAAACAATCACTAACACAAATGCCTCTTCATCAAAATATGATTATGGCATAAGAAAGTGATTTGAAATTCAAATTTGATGGTCTATATTTCTAATCAATAGTTAATAGGCCATACTTAAAATAGATTTCATTTTCATGTCATTTTTATCAAAGTTAGTAAGTGGTTTAAGGTATGTATTATAGTTTGATGGCTTATGGGCTAATCAATAGCACAAATATGTCATACTTATGATAAACACATCAATTAAAGCACTAATGACCATAAAAGAGAGATCATGATTTCATATATGTTGAACTACATGATCTAGAGAGTGGATTTATTTCCTAAATTATCACTCAACTCTTATATGTGCTTCGTTTTTGTTTTAGTTAGTTAGTTAATTCTTTAGCTTAACTTTCATTCGACTTTGGTTTAATTTGATTGAATAGAATTTTTAAAATCATCAATTCCCTATGGATCGATCCGTATTCGCCACGTACTACAAGTGTACGTTGTGCGCTTGCGGTTTATTTTAATTTGAAATTTTTCGGCAAATTTCTAAACTGATAGAAATTCTGTCAATTAACAAGTTTTTGGCGCCGTTGCCGGGGAGTTGTTTTGATTTTGATTTTCCATTCTTCGAATTATTATTCATTTGATTTTTGTGTGTTTTATTTTGTGTGTGTGTTTGCGTTAAAAAAAAATTGAGTTTGTCGTTTGATTTTTTGTGTACGTGGTTGTTCTATTTCCATTTTAATTTGCATTTCAATTTACAAAAAAAAAAATCAACATACACAATTTAAAAAACAAAAAAATATATTTTCTATTTCATTTTGCATTTACAACTTTCTTTTTTTTACAATTTCATTTTGCATTGGCACTTTCTATTTACAATTTTGCATTCTGCGTTCCTCCACTTTCCTCTACACAGTGCCACCTCCTGACTTCATAACAACTCTACTGCACAATCTTTCCCAATCCACCTTACTGCTTTAGTGCACACAAGTCACTGCTGACTAAACCAAACCATCACAGTCACAGTGGACTACAACCCTATCTCCATTGGTATAACACTGTCTTCCACCTCTAACAACACTATCTAACACTTCATCAAACTTCTGCCACCAACCATCTTCCAGAAAGTCACTACACCCCAAAATCACTCACGCATACTCATCACCATACTCTAAAACTTGTAGTGATATCAGTATTTGCATTGTCAATACAACGTATATACCATATTTACCCTCAGCCATCATTTACTTCGGCCATCATCACTGCCTTTTGACCTAGAGAACTCCATCATCCTCCAACCTTGCTACATCCTACAACCCACAAAACCAGCAGCCTCACCACTGTTATACTGACACAGCTACCATTCATATATAAACCACATCACTTCCCCTCCACAGAACAACACACATCTTCCACTTCGTATTCAAGTATGCATCCACATCATCTTCATCACCTTCCCCGACATTCACAGCACCAATTTACTGTGAACAAACTTTCCCAATTCACACTGCAACCCACGAACTTCTACATTACGCCGACCACTGCGATTCCCCAATTCAACCATCACTACAGAAATTCACCTCCACTTGTCCCTCAACATTCAATCATCACAGCCTCATCAAACCACTGCCTTGAATTCACCCAACCATCGCCGCAACCATCTGCCTCCTACTGCCGCACCTAATTGAGCTCCGCCTTACACTAAAACGATCACCACTGCATCTCCATCAGGCACGCGAGCGCTGCAACTCCATCATCATCATCACCACAAACAACTACAAATGCCCCAATCCGAATCATCGAACAACCCAATTTTGCAATCAAGTCCCTTCGCTGTTCAACCTCAATCAAGAACTATGAACGAGAACAAAACAGCTTCTTCATGCGATTTTATTCTGATTTGTGATTTGTTTTTTATTCCAGGATAATTTTCTTTGTTCGATTTTGGATTGAAATGAGATTTTGAATAAACCAGTTTTCGATTTTGAAGTTATACGTTTTAATAAAGAGTGGTTTATTTGTTTAAGGGTCGGGTTTGGATTGAAGGGCCGGGTTTGGATTGAAGGCCCGATTAAGATCTCCAAGCTATTAGCTCGAACCACCATCATGATGAACTTAAGCAACTCCAATCCCAGAGAAACAAATGCGATTGACAAACCCAAAGGCTGGACGTTATCGAATCTACACCTACTATTTGATTATCTGAAAATCCCAACTCTAGGCTGCTCGTGTGGAAAATTGTGGGCACCCAGAGTTTAGAAAGGGAACAATAAACTCCAGGTCAGTCATGAGACTGGTCTGAGCAAACAAAATTTTTTTTGAACACAAACAAACAACAAGCGAATTTAAAATTGAAATCCGCAATGCTTTTTGGAAAATGAAACTACCATAAATCCTCCCGGCACACACACAATGCAATCGCACACTTGGGGGAGATTTCTCCTTATGATAGTCAAACATGCTTGATACGCAAAATCCTTTTGATATTATTATTAGTGCATAGTGCATAAAACATTTGCAAGTATAATATTAATCTTAGCCAGTGTACGTACCATTGTAGTATGCCTATATAACTACCATGTTAGATGGCAGGTTGTACAACTAAAACCGTACAAGGTGTGTATTGGTGATTGGATTTCCAATAAATGGTCAGGTAAAGAAACTTTCTAGGCCACATGGGTACGCCTCTGGAGGGACACCCCGAGAACCTAACCGGATCTCTACCAACATAAGGCCGTGTTACCTTTGTAACTAGGTAAATGCCATCCCCCGGTCGTAACCGATCTTTATCTGAGGCGCCTCTCAACCAACAACCGCAAAGTAATAGATTTGCAATAGCCACATAAGTTAAGTATCTCGGCTTCATACCATGATACCACTTCTATCCAGAAGGAAATGGACATACCTTCAAGGGGCGCTGCCTCCAAATAACATTGTTGCATCCTTCCTGTTTCGACCATTCCGGGTTGTGAGGTCCGACGAAGTCTCGTCCACAAAGCTACGCTTTACACAAAAGTCATGCTTTGATCAACACATGATCAACATCACTTTGTATGCCACATTACCAAATTGGGAATGTATCACTAGTAACCATCAACTACATAACCTCTGAGCTCGTACGTCTCAGAGAAGGGTGTTAAACTAAGGTAATAAATTCTCCGCCACCAAACAGAAATGTATTTGATAGAAACCAGCTTTACATCTCAAAGTGTAACGTCTGACATACATCCATACAAGTCTGTTTCGGGTTCGAACAGAAACAAAGGTACTTCACAAAGAAGCCCTTGCAAATCCGAATAATCCTTAATCATGTCCGGACACCCTATCACAAAGGATGATCAAATCTCTATACCGGGGCCATTCGATGCAGAGATATTCGACAGGTAATCCTTTCTCTTCCGAAAATACCCGATCTTCACCACCAGTCTTCAAATGCAATCCATAATGTCGTATCATTATTCGAAATGGGTTATATGACACAAAGTCATCTCCCAGCTAAACCGAATAATGAGCGCAATATTTAAAAAAACATATGGATATTAGGATCTTAGTTAAGTCACAACTTAAAGCCCAAAACCTTTCTTCAAATGGTTTAAACAAACTATTATTTTCAAATCTTTAAGAAAAAGATTCGATTCACAAAGTTCACCAATCTTTCACAAAGATTCATTCATAGCTTTCATAACTATTTACGATTTAAATCTTTTATACAAAAGATACACCTTTAAGATCCTCTTCAATTTGAAAACAAAATTCACCATCCTTTCACAAAGATTCATTCATAGCTTTCAAAACTATTCCATTTCAAATCTTTTATACAAAAGATACACCTTTAAGATCCTCTTCAATTTGAAAACAAAATTCACCAACCATTCACAAAGATTCATTCATAGCTTTCAAAACTATTCCATTTCAATTTTGAAACCCCTTTCAACAAAAAATGGAAATCCTTTCTTTATTTGGAAGCAATTATCATTTGAAAACAAATACATTTTGTTTCGGAAAAAATCTGATCAAATATACACAAGTTATAGACTTTAAGAAAACCAACGAACTGTCGTATTATTAGCAAGTTCTAATTTAAATTAAATTAAATTCCCAAATCAATTTATTTAAAATAGTTTTAAATTCATATATACAAATTGTATCAACCTTTCAAACCATGATTTCCAGAATAATTTCAAACAATATTTAATAAATTATAGTTTATTCAAAACTAAATTCAAGTTTTCAATACTTCCATTTCAAAGCTTTTCATATTCAATTCAATTCCATTTCCAAAACCATTTGGATTCAAACTTCAACTAAATAATATTTAAATTCAAAATATATGTGACTTAACCGATTTCCTCGTGCAATCCACATTTGTGTGTGCATGATGTAGTCTAGGGGTTTTACACGATAGTGCATCATCATCAATCATCACAGATTCAATCATATTATTATCAATAAGCGGTATAATCTATAATGCTTATCTTCCATTCACAGATTCACAGATAAATAATATACATTCATCACTAGATAAATAAATTACATTCATCACAGCTCGAATCAAAAAAATTCATATCACAAAGCATCACACATCAGGGATGTCAAACAATTCAAACATTCAACAGAATCCAAACATTCATAAGTAAGATCAATATATTATCTGATTAATTTAAATCAGATTAATTACTTATGAATAAATTACTAATCTTGGTTAATTAATATTAATTAATTACAAACTTAATTAATTATACTTTAATCATTTATTAATTAACCTTTGATAATAAATTAATTAACCTTTAATTATTACTTAATCAACCTTAATTAATAAATCAATTAACCTTTAATCATTAAATAATTAACCTGTAATTATTTAATTATTCTTTAATTAATTATCCTTAATTAATTACATTTATTAATTAACTCTTCATTAACAAATCATTCCTTAATCACTTTCATTAATTAATTAACTTTTAATTAATTAATTATCCTCAAATTAATTTCCTTAATTAATAAATCACATAAATTAATTATCCTTTAATTAATTATTCTTTAATCACTTGATTAATCAACCCTTAATCATTAGTTAATTATCCTTAATTATTAATTAATTTTCCTTAATTACTTTCATTAATAACTAATCATTAATTACTTATGATCTTGATTAATTAAAAGATAAAACATTTTATCTTAATTAGTTACTTCACCTTGTTTAATAATCTTGTAATTAATTATTATTAACCACCTTAACTTAAACTTTAAGTTAAATTAAAGATTAAAACACCTCATCCTTTTTAATCATTTACTTAATCAAAATATTAAGTTTATTTTCGAAAAAACATGGTTATACAATAAAATTCTTTTAAACTTAGTTAAAATAAAATAAAAACCTTTAACTAATTTATTAACTCAAATATAACAAGTTTTTATTTAAAAAAAAATATTGATTAGGAAATCATTTAAAACTTGATTAAATTTAAACTTTTTAAAACTTGACATTTTCTTCTTTTGAAACTTGCCCACATTTCAAAAACCCGAGCCATATTAATGAAATCCTGAACACAACTTCGAGTTACTCCTTCCTTCGTTTTCCCCAAGCAACATCATCGTTTACTTCGAGATTGCCCCGAGACCAAAATTCCCAGACACCCCAAATTCGAGTGTGCACGTGCGCGAGGCAACAACAACGCTCTGATCATCGATGATACCTCCGGCATGTCGCCGCGAACCACCACGACTAGCCCAGCCCTCCAGAATCTTCCCATTCATCGTCGATCAAAATTGAACAACTTGACCCAAAAACTGGAACCCAACCCTCTAATAAAAACGCCTCGCCAATGAAAATCTGTCCATGCTCATCCACGCCATCTTGACCAAAGCTTCACCTCGACCTCCAACATCGATTCCCCCTAGACTGGCCTCGTCTGATTCGCCATCGACGGCTAGCTACCCCTTCAAACTTCGACGAGCAAATAGCACAATAAAACCCTAGATCGACGAACTCCTACCACTACAACACTTTATAAAATCAATCAATATTTTTGCGAACTTCCCCGATGCTCCAGCCACCTTCACCAATGACCACGACACCCAGTTCGACTTTGATCGTCGAAATTTGGCTAATTTCCATTTACCGTTCAACTTTGAATTTCTCGAACGATACTATACTAAAAATCTCGATTCTTCCTTTAAAATTTATGATTTAGGAAGACTAACAAGATTATGTAATCAAAACTCAGATTTAAATCAACTAAATTTTGAACAAATTTTGATTCTACTGTGCCTTAATCTTTTCCAGTAACCTTTTTTACTTTTAATACTTAAAAATATTTTTAGAATTAAGATCTTGCCAATTCTAACTTATTTCATTTAGGCATCAAAGTTTAAAGATGATTAGAAGATAAGATTTTAATTTTTAAACGGGTTTTTAGACCTGGAAATGATTAACAGAGACTTATATTTTTTTTCCTATATACTGATATGCACACCTTAATCCAAATATATATATATATATATATAGATATGCAGATATATTTTCATCCAATACAAACATATTCCACAACACATATCCAATATTAATCACAGGCAAACCAGAATAAATATATGGATTTAAGGGTTTGCTCACCTGACTTTTGAAAGAACAGAGCAACGGATTTTATAAAATGCGAAACTTTGTTTGATTATTTCATCTTTTGTTTTGATTTCTGTTTTGATCTGGAGATGATCATGATGTTGAATACTTTCTTGATGTATATGAGTTGAAATCTTGCTTAGCTTGATTCCAGGTTGCAAATTTGAATCTACATGCTTGTTTGATTTTTTTTGTTTCTGATTTTCATTGTTTCCAGGTTGAGATGTTTTGAGATCAGGCTTTGATTTTGAACTGCTCTGTTTGATCTTCATTTTCCAGGTTTCAGATTTCTTTTTGAACTTGTTTGAAGCTGTTTTGATTTCCAATTTTTTGGTTTTTATTTGCTTTCCAATTTTTTTTCCTTTTCTTTTTATTTTTAGAAGGTGAAGAGAAAGTTTGAACTGAGGTAGATAACCAGGTTTTCCTCTTTTACATATTTTCCTATAATTCTAGATTAAAAGAAAAATGTCATCTTGCCACTTGTAATTATTATTAACACTTGTACAAAGTCATATTATTTTTCTTACACTTGTTAACATATTTAAATTTATGTTTAATCTTTTTCTTGAATTTATTTACAAATTATGTTTTAAACCTTACTTCATTTTAATTTATGAAACAAGTTTTTATTAATATGTTTTATACTTCCAAAAAGGTATATTCATATCAAAGCTTTTATATTTAAAAGAAATGATCCTTTTATAAATATTATTAAATTTCAAAAGATATATATGTGTGTGTGTAATTTTAAATCTTTAAGTTAAATCTCGCTTTACATATTTACAAACCAATTTTTTTTAATTCATATATGTTTTCTTATTAAATTCCAAAAGATATGTATATTATAAAATTTGACCTTTAAATAGCTTTTGATTTTAGAATTTATATGATATAAATATTTAAATATATATGATATAATTAGAAAACAAATTTCATTAATTTAAAATATAGAGTATTTAAAATCTAACTTATTTTTAATATATTTAAATTTCCAAATCAATTTCTTTATTTAAAATCTTTTTTATATATATTTATTCCAAATTTTCAAATTAATTCTCAATTAATCCCAAAATTTTATATTAGTTACCAAATTAAATTTGAATCAAAACCAGGATCGTTAAAGATTCCTCCCTTAAGAAAATTTCGTCCTCTAAATTTGCTAGGGAGATAACAAAGAACAAAATGTTTTACCAGATCAAACTGAATATCTATTCTGCATTTGGCTTACCAAATCAGAATACCAACAATAATTATGAGAACGAACATTCAATGCTACAAAGGATACTTTGGTCACCGGATCTACGAAACAAGCAGGGGCATCGATTAGTTCGAAGGATAACTAACCGTTCGTAGAATACATCTGGACCCAACAGAACAAATAATGTATACTCAATCCAGGTTGGAATATCACAAAGTATATACTAGCTTGTTCCCCATCGGACTTGGATTCTCACAAGAAATCACAACAAAACCTCCTAAAGTTTGATTTTAACCAAAATCGTTCTATCGATACATTTTATTTCAGTTTCATATTTATTAACCAATTTATTTCAGTTAAAATTTTAATTTATTAAAGTTAAAACGGAAAGCTGATAGGGAACTGATGAAGAGAATATGAAATAGGAACTTATCTACACGATTCGAAGGGTCACCATCATACCAAAGCTCCTCCCTCGAGCTACCACGAAGCCATCTGAGAATTGGTGATCAAAGAGATTGACAGAGAAAGTTGTTTCTTTTGTGGCAGGGTATCGACCATTTGAAGTGGTACTTCCCTGTCCCCTGCCTCGTCCTCTTCTTGCTCTCATACTTACTACCAGTGGATAGTAAGAGAATTTACTGAGGCATACGAATGGATATCTTAGGGATATACTCATTCTAGGGCATTTATATCCCCATCTCTAATGAGTTACCTAATGTCTTATACTCTTGAGCTAAAGTTTAACCTTCAGCTCTGATACCAAGTTGTCATGACCCGAAATTCAGTGTCTGAAAATCGACATCCATACTTTCCCGTATTTGAATGCCGTAGATTCAAACGTTGAAATTCGATTCGCGCCGGAGCTTATAACACATTAAGTACAACAACACAGCGGAAGAAAATGAATGATATAACATTGATACACAATATTTGATACAACACATTGATACAAATGAACATCAATATCAGAGCTACGATATAACAGCGAAAGAACGACAGCGGAAGAGATAACTCCACCATGATTTCCAAAAGAGAGTGAATCCACAGACTGCATTCTAATCCAATTCAATGCTCCAACGATCTCCAAGCTATTAGCTTGAACCACCATCATGTTGAACTTAAGCAACTCCAATCCCAGAGAAACAAATGCGATTGCCAAACCCAAAGGCTGGATGCTATCGAATCTACACCTACTATTGGATTATCTAAAAATCCCAACTCTAGGCTGCTCGTGTGGAAACTTGTGGGCTCCCAGAGTTTAGAAAGGGAACAATAAACTCCAGGTCAGTCATGGGACTGGGATGAGCAAACAAAAACAATTTTTGAACACAGACAAACAATAAAAGAATTTAAAATTGAAATCTGCAATGCTTTTTGGAAAATGAAACTACCATAAGGCCTCTCGACATACACAATGCAATCGAACACTTGGCGGAGATTTATCCTTATGATGGTCAAACATGCTTGATACGCAAAATCCTTTTGATATTATTATTAGTGCGTAGTGCAGAAAACATTTGCAAGTATAATATTATTCTTAGCCAGCATATGTACCATTATAGTATGCCTACTATACCTACCATGTTAGATGGCAGGTTCTACAACTAAAACCGTATAAGGCGTGTATTGATGATTGGATTTCCAACAAATGGTCAGGCAAAGGAACTTCCTGGGCCACATGGGCATGCCTTTGGAGGGACTCCTCGAGAACCTAATCGGATCTCTACCAACACATAGTCGGGTTACCTCTGTAACTAGGTAACTAACTATCACGAGTATGCCATCCTCCGATCGTAACCGACCTTTATCCGAGGCGCCTCTCAACCAACAAACACAAAGCAATAGATTTGCAGCAACCACATAAGTTAAGTATCCGGGATCCATACCATGATACCACTTTTATCCAGAAGGAAATGGACATACCCTCAGGGGGCGCTACCCTAAATAACCTTTCTGCATTCATCCTGTTTCGACCATTTCAGGTTATAAGGTCCGATGAAGTCTCGTCCACAAAGCTACGCTTTACAAAAAAGCCATGCTTTGATCGACACATGATCAGCAGCACTTCATATGCCACATTACCGAATTGGGAATGTATCACTGGTAACCATCAACTACATAACCTCTAAGCTCATACGTCTCAGAGAAGGCTGTTAAGCTAAGAGAATAAATTCTCCGCCACCAAACAGAAATGTATTTGATAGAAACCATCTTTACATCTCAAAGTGTAACGTCAGACATACATCCATACAAGTCTGTTCCGGGTTCGAACGGAACTGAAGGCATTTCATAAAGAAGCCCTTGCAATCCAGATAATCTCTAATCGCGTCCGGACTCCCCATCACAAAGGGTGATCACATCTCTATACCGGGGCCGTTCGGTGCAGAGACATTCGATAGGTAATGCTTTCACTTTCGAAAATACCCGGTCTTCACCACCGATCTTCAAATGCAATCCATAACATCGTATCATTATTCGGAATGGGTTATATGACACAAAGTCCTCTCCCGGCTAAACCGAATAATGAGCGCAATATTTAAAAAACCATATGGATATTGGGATTTCAGTTAAGTCACAACTTAATGCCCAAAACCTTTCTTCAAATGGTTTAAAAAATTATCATTTTCAAATCTTTAAACAAAAAGATTCACTTCATAAAGTTCACCAATCTTTCACAAAGATTCGTTCATAGCTTTCAAAACTATTTACAATTCAAATCTTTTATACAAAAGATACACCTTTAAGATCCTCTTCAATTTTAAAAAAAATTCACCATCCTTTCACAAAGATTCATTCATAGCTTTCAAAACTATTCCATTTCAAATATTTTATACAAAAGATACACCTTTAAGATCCTCTTCAATTTGAAAACAAAATTCACCAACCTTTCACAAAGATTCATTCATAGCTTTCAAAACTATTCCATTTCAAATTTGAAACCCCTTTCAACAAAAACTGGAAATCCTTTCTTTATTTGAAAGCTATTATCATTTGAAAACAAATGCATTTTGTTTCGGAAAAAATCTGGCCAAATATAAACAAGTTATAGACTTTAAAAGTATAAAATAGAAAATCAGCGAACTGTCGTATTATTGGCAAGTTCTAATTTAAATTAAATTCAAATTCCCAGAATAATTTATTTAAAATAGTTTTAAATTCATATATAGAAATTGTATCAACCTTTCAAACCATGATTTCCAAAATAATTTCAAATAATATTTAATAAGACATAATTTATTCAGAACTAAATTTCAATTTTCAAAACTTTCCTTTCAAAGGCTTTTCATATTCAATTTAATTCCATTCCAAAACCATTTGGATTCAAACTTCAACTTTTAAACAAAATAATATTTAAATTCAAAATATCTATGACTTAACCAATTTTCTCGTGCAATCCATATTTCTGTGTGTGGTGTAGTTGAGGGGTTTTACACAATAGTGCAACATCATCAATCATCACAGATTCAATCATATTAATATCAATAAGCGGAATAATCTATAATGCTTATCTTCCATTCACAGATTCACAGATAAATAATATACATTCATCACAGATAAATAAATTACGTTCATCATAGCTCGATTCAAAAAAAAATTCATATCACAAAGCATCACACATCGGGGATGTCAAACAATTCAAACATTCAATAGAATCCAAACATTCATAAGTAAGATCAATAAATTATCTGATTAATTTAAATTAGATTAATTACTTATGAATAAATTACAAATATTGGTTAATTAATATTAATTAATTACAAACTTAATTAATTATCCTTTAATCATTTATTAATTAACCTTTAATTATTACTTAATCAACCTTAATTAAAAAATCAATTAACCTCTAATCATTAAATAATTAACCTTTAATTATTTAATTATTCTTTAATTAATTATCCTTAATTAATTATATTTATTAATTAACTCTTCATTAATAAATCATCCCTTAATCGCTTTCACAAATTAATTAACTTTTAATTAATTAATTATCCTCAAATTAATTTCCTTAATTTATAAATCACATAAATTAATTATCCTTTAATTAATTATTCTTTAAGCACTTGATTAATCAACCCTTAATCATTAGTTAATTGTCCTTAATTATTAATTAATTTTTCTTAATTACTTTCATTAATAACTAATCATTAATTACTTATGATCTTGATTAATTAAAAGATAAAACATTTTATCTTAATTAATTACTTCACCTTGTTTAATAATCTTGTAATTAATTATTATTAACCACCTTAACTTAAACCTTTAAGTTAAATTAAAGATTAAAACACCTCATCCTTTTTAATCATTTACTTAATCAAAGTTTTAAGTTTATTTTCAAAAAACAAGGTTATATAATAAAATTCTTTTAAACTTAGTTAAAAGAAAAAAAATATTTTAAAACTCTTAACTAATTTTCTAACTTAAATAAAACAAGTTTTTATTTTAAAAAAATATTGATTAGGAAATCATTTAAAACTTGATTAAATTTTAAAACTTGACATTTTCTTCTTTTAAAACTTGCCCACGTTTCAAAAACCCGAGCCATATTAATGAAATCCCGAACACAACTTCGAGTTACTCGTTGCTTTGTTTTCCCCGGGCAACATCATCGTTTACTTCGAGTTCCAAATTAGAATGTGCACGTGCACGAGCCAACAACAACAATCTGATCGTCGATGATACCTCCGGTATGTCGCCGTGAACCATCACAACTAGCCCAACCCTCCAGAATCTTCCTATTCGCCGTCGATCAAAATTGAACAACTTGACCCAAAAACCGGAACCCAGCCCTCTGATAAAAATGCCTCGCCAATGACAACCCATCCACGCCATCTTGGCCAAAGCTTCACCTCGATCTCGAGCATCGATTCCCCTTAGACCGGCCTCATCCGATTCGCCATCGACAGCGAGCTACCCCTTTAAATTTCGACGAGCAAACAGCATAATAAAACCCTAGATCGATGAACTCCTGCCGCTACGGCACTTTATAAAATCAATCAATATTTTTGCAAAGTTCCCCGATGCTCCAGCCACCTTCATCAATGACCATGACACCCACTTCGACTTTGATCGTTGGAATTTGGCTAATTTCCATTTACCGTTCAACTTTGAATTTCTTGAATGATACTATACTAAAAATCTCGATTCTTCCTTTAAAATTCATGATTTAGGAAGACTAACAAGATTATGTAATCAAAACTCAGATTTAAATCAACTAAATTTTGAACTAATTTTGATTCTATTGTGCCTTAATCTTTTCCAGTAACCCCTTTTACTAATAATACTTAAAAATATTTTTAAAATTAAGATCTTGCCAATTCTAACTTATTTCACTTAGACATCAAAGTTTAAGGATGATCAGAAGATAAGATTTTAATTTTTTTAAACAGGTTTTTAAAAGCTGGAAATGATGAACAGAGACCTATATTTTTTCCTGTATACTGATATGCACACCTTAATCCAAATATATATATATAGGTATGCAGATATATTTTCATCCAATATAAACATATTCCACAACACATATCCAATATTGATCACAGGCAAACCAGAATAAATATATGGGTTTAAGGGTTTGCTCACCTGACTTTTGAAAGAACAGAGCAA
Organism: Allium cepa; assembly: GCA_030765085.1. Taxonomy (NCBI): domain Eukaryota; kingdom Viridiplantae; phylum Streptophyta; class Magnoliopsida; order Asparagales; family Amaryllidaceae; genus Allium; species Allium cepa. Next base: position 100,662,073 of record CM060928.1, on the reverse strand, counting down.
CAGATTTTATAAAATCTGAAACTTTGTTTGATTATTTGATCTTTTGTTTTGATTTCTGTTTTGATCTTGAGATGATCATGATGTTGAATACTTGTTTGATGTATATGAGTTGAAATCTTGCTTAGCTTGATTCCAGGTTGCAAATTTGAATCTGCATGCTTGTTTGGTTTTTTTTTTCATTGTTTCCAGATTGGGATGTTTTGAGAACAGGCTTTGATTTTGAACTGCTTTGTTTGATCTTCATTTTCCAGGTTTCGGATTTCTTTTTGAACTTGTTTGAAGCTGTTTTGATTTCCAGTTTTTTGATTTTCTTTCCATATTTTTTTTCTTTTTCTTTTTACTTTTAGAAGGTGAAGAGAAAGTTTGAACTGAGGTAGATAACCAGGTTTTCTTCTTTTACATATTTTCCTATAATTCTAGATTAATTAAAAAATGTTATCTTGCCACTTGTAATTATTGTTGACACTTGTACGAAGTCATATTATTTTTCTTACACTTGTTAACATATTTAAATTTATGTTTAATCCTTTTCTTGAATTTATTTACAAATTATGTTTTAAACCTTACTTCATTTTAATTTATGAAACAAATTTTTACTAACATGTTTTACACTTCCAAAAAGGTAAATTCATATCAAAGCTTTTATAATTAAAAGAAATGATCCTTTTAAATCTTTAAATTAAATCTCACTTTACATATTTACAAACCAATTTTTTTTATTCATATATGTTTTCTTATTAAATTCCAAAAGATATGTATATTTTAAAATTTAACCTTTAAATAGCTTTTGATTTTAGAATATATATGATATTACTATTTAGATATATGTTATAATTAGAAAATAAATTTCATTAATTTAAAATATAGAGTAATTAAAATCCAACTAATTTTTAATATATTTATATTTGAATTTCGAAATCAATTTCTTTATTTAAAATCTTTTTTATATATATTTATTCCAAAATTTCAAATTAATTCTCAATTATTCCCAAAATTTTATATTAATTACCAAATTAAGTTTGACTCAAAATCGAGATCGTTACAATGTATGAGTATATAATTTTGGGTTAAGTTAGGATGAATCATTTGTAATTAATCACTGTATTCAATTAGTTGCATTAGTTCATGCAAGTTTAGAAAAAACCAAAAAAAAAAAATTCAGTATCCAAAACTAAAAAAATTGTAAGTATTTCTTAACTTAGTTTTTTTCCTTTTCCTTTTAAAATTTTCAAATTAAAAATCCAAAAAAATACTTGGTTTTTTTTAGGAAATCATAAATCCAAAAAAAAAATCTTTTTAAAAAACAAGAAAAATTTGTAAAATAAAAAACAAAACAAAAATCAACTTCCCTTTTGAAAAATAAATTTTACTTGTAAATATTTCTCCTTTAATAAAAAAACCAAAAAAATTTCTTGAAAATGTCCGAGTTTCCTTTTCCTTACTCACTTGAATATAGTTGTGAAAATCAATATAATCCATATAATTTCATTCCAAATTCGTATGGATATTTTAACAACAACTATTGTTTAAATGATTCGAGTTTTGAACCATAAAATTTTCAAAATAACGAACAACCCTCGAATCTCGAAAATAACATTTCATCTTTACTTGAACTCTCTACACAACAAAATAAAATGATAAATGAGTTGTGCAATTCATATTTGTGCGATAACTCGAATCAAAGTTTTCAAAATAATCAAAATTTGAATTCACTTCAAAATTCAAATGATTTTGATTATAACGCATGCCAGTTTAATTTTGAACTCCAAAATGAATTTCAAACTCAAAATAAAAATGGAAACAACTTTTCAAACGAATTTGGCAATGGGAATAATCTTATCCACGTTACAATTGAAAATCTTTGTTCTCAACAATTTCAAATTGAAAATCCTCCAGTTAATAACTATAAATTCAATTTTGTTGAGCAAATGAATGAAATTTACGACGATCACATGGATTCGTTGTTTGAAACTTATATGAAACAACGTGAACTACAAAACCAAATCCCAACGTGTGAAGAGTCGAGTAATAATCCATCTTTTACCCAAATCGACGATTTCCAAATAACAACTTTTGAAATTGAAAATAAAAATCATAACGAAGTTGTTGAAAAATTGGTAATTAACTTGATAAATTAATTAATTATCCTTTAATCATTTATTAATTAACCTTTGATAATAAATCAATTAACCTTTAATTATTACTTAATAAACCTTAATTAAAAAATCAATTAACTTCTAATCATTAAATAATTAACCTTTAATTATTTAATTATTCTTTAATTAATTATCCTTAATTAATTACTTTTATTAATTAACTCTTCATTAACAAATCATCCCTTAATCACTTTCATAAATTAATTAACTTTTAATTAATTAATTATCCTCAAATTAATTTCCTTAATTTATAAATCACATAAATTAATTATCCTTTAATTAATTATTCTTTAATCACTTGATTAATCAACCCTTAATCATTAGTTAATTATCCTTAATTATTAATTAATTTTTCTTAATTACTTTCATTAATAACTAATCATTAATTACTTATGATCTTGATTAATTAAAAGATAAAACATTTTATCTTAATTAATTACTTCACCTTGTTTAATAATCTTGTAATTAATTATTATTAACCACCTTAACTTAAACCTTTAAGTTAAATTAAAGATTAAAACACCTCATCCTTTTTAATCATTTACTTAATCAAAGTTTTAAGTTTATTTTCAAAAAACAAGGTTATATAATAAAATTCTTTTAAACTTAGTTAAAAGAAAATTATATTTTAAAACTCTTAACTAATTTTCTAACTTAAATAAAACAAGTTTTTATTTAAAAAAATATTGATTAGGAAATCATTTAAAACTTGATTAAATTTAAACTTTTAAAACTTGACATTTTCTTCTTTTGAAACTTGCCCACGTTTCAAAACCCGAGCCATTTTAATGAAATCCCAAACACAACTTCGAGTTACTCGTTCCTTCGTTTTCCCCGGGCAACATCATCGTTTACTTCGAGTTCCAAATTAGAATGTGCACGTGCATGAGCTAACAATAACAATCTGATCGTCAATGATACCTCCGGTATGTCGCCGCGAACCACCACGACTAGCCCAACCCTCTAGAATCTTCCCATTCGCCGTCGATCAAAATTGACAACTTGACCCAAAAACTAGTACCCAGCGCTCTGATAAAAATGCCTCGCCAATGACAACCCATCCACGCCATCTTGACCAAAGCTTCACCTCGACCTCCAGCATCGATTCCCCCTAGAGCGGCCTCATCCGATTCGCCATCGACAGCGAGCTACCCCTTTAAACTTCGACGAGCAAACAGCATAATAAAACCCTAGATCGATGAACTCCTGCCGCTACGGCACTTTATAAAATCAATCAATATTTTTGCGAAGTTCCCCGATGCTCCAGCCACCTTCATCAATGACCATGACACCCAGTTCGACTTTGATCGTCGGAATTTGGCTAATTTCCAATTACCGTTCAACTTTGAATTTCTCGAATGATACTATACTAAAAATCTCGATTCTTCCTTTAAAATTCATGATTTAGGAAGACTAACAAGATTATGTAATCAAAACTCAGATTTAAATCAACTAAATTTTGAACTAATTTTGATTCTACCGTGCCTTAATCTTTTCCAGTAATCCCTTTTACTAATAATACTTAAAAATATTTTTAAAATTAAGATCTTGCCAATTCTAACTTATTTCACTTAGACATCAAAGTTTAAGGATGATCAGAAGATAAGATTTTAATTTTTTAAACAGGTTTTTAAAAGCTGGAAATGATGAACAGAGACCTATATTTTTTTCCTGTATACTGATATGAATACCTTAATCCAAATATATATATATATAGGCATGCAGATATATTTTCATCCAATACAAACATATTCCACAACACATATCCAATATTGATCACAGGCAAACCAGAATAAATATATCGGTTTAAGGGTTTGCTCACCTGACTTTTCAAAGAACAGAGCAACAGATTTTATAAAATCTGAAACTTTGTTTGATTATTTTATTATTTGATCTTTTGTTTTGATTTCTGTTTTGATCTTGAGATGATCATGATGTTGAATCCTTGTTTGATGTATATGAGTTGAAATGTTGCTTAGCTTGATTCCAGGTTGCAAATTTGAATCTGCATGCTTGTTTGGTTTTTTTTGTTTTTGATTTTCATTGTTTCCAGATTGGGATTTTTTGAGAACAGGCTTTGATTTTGAACTGCTTTGTTTGATCTTCATTTTCCAGGTTTCGGGTTTCTTTTTGAACTTGTTTGAAGCTGTTTTGATTTCTAGTTTTTTGGTTTTGATTTTCTTTCCAGATTTTTTTCTTTTTCTTTTTCTTTTTAGAAGGTGTAGAGAAAGTTTGAACTGAGGTAGATAACCAGGTTTTCTTCTTTTACATATTTTCCTATAATTTTAGATTAATAGAAAAATGTTATTTTTCCACTTGTAATTATTGTTAACACTTGTACAAAGTCATATTATTTTTCTTACACTTTTTAACATATTTAAATTTATATTTAATCCTTTTCTTGAATTTATTTACAAATTATGTTTTAAACCTTACTTCATTTTAATTTATGAAACAAGTTTTTACTAATATGTTTTACACTTCCAAAAAGGTAAACTCATACCAAAGCTTTTATAATTAAAAGAAATGATCCTTTTAAATCTTTAAATTAAATCTCACTTTACATATTTACAGACCAATTTTTTTTATTCATATATGTTTTCTTATTAAATTCCAAAAGATATGTATATTTTAAAATTTAATCTTTAAATAGCTTTTGATTTTAGAAATATATGATATTACTATTTAGATATAAATGTTATAATTAGAAAACAAATTTCATTAATTTAAAATATATAGTATTTAAAATCCAACTTATTTTTAATATATTTATATTTGAATTTCGAAATCAATTTCTTTATTTAAAATCTTTTTTATATATATTTATTCCAAATTTTCAAATTAATTCTCAATTATTCCCAAAATTTTATATTAATTACCAAATTAAGTTTGACTCAAAACCGGGATCGTTACAATGCGTGAGCATATAATTTTGGGTTAACTTAGGATGAATCGTTTGTAATTAATCACTGTATTCAATTAGTTGCATTAGTTCATGCAAGTTTAGAAAAAACCAAAAAAAAAATTCAAAATCCAAAACTAAAAAAATTGTAAGTATTTCTTAACTTAGTTTTTTTCCTTTTCCTTTTAAAATTTTCAAATCAAAAATCCAAAAAAAAACTTAGTTTTTTTTAGGAAATCATAAATCCAAAAAAAAAAAATCTTTTTAAAAAACAAGAAAAATTTGTAAAGTCAAAAACAAAACAAAAATCAATTACCCTTTTGAAAAATAAATTTTACTTGTAAATATTTCTCCTTTAATAAAAAAACCAAAAAAAATTCTTGAAATTGTCCGAGTTTCCTTTTCCTTACTCACTTGAATATAGTTGTGAAAATCAATATAATCCATATAATTTCATTCCAAATTCGTATGGATATTTTAAGAACAACTATTGTCTAAATGATTCGAGTTTTGAACCATAAAATTTTCAAAATAACGAACAACCCTCGAATCTCGAAAATAACGTTTCATCTCTACTTGAACTCTCTACACAACGAAATAAAATGATAAATGAGTTGTGCAATTCATATTTATGCGATAACTCGAATCAAAGTTTTCAAAATAATCAAAATTTGAATTCACTTCAGAATTCAAAGGATTTTGATTATAACCCATGCCAGTTTAATTTTGAACTCCAAAATGAATTTCAAACTCAAAATAAAAATGGAAACAACTTTTTAAACGAATTTAGCAATGGGAATAATCTTATCCACGTTACAATTGAAAATATTTGTTCTCAACAATTTCAAATTGAAAATCCTCCAGTTAATACCTATAAATTCAATTTTGTTGAGCAAATGAATGAAATTTACGACGATCACATGGATTCGTTGTTTGAAACTTATATGAAACAACGTGAACTACAAAACCAAATCCCAACGTGTGAAGAGTCGAGTAATAATCCATCTTTTACCCAAATTGACGACTTGCGAATGACAACTTTTGAAATTGATAATAAAAATCTTAATGAAGTTGTTGAAAATTTGGTAATTGACTTGGATTTCAATTCTATTGAGGGTGTGGAATCAAATTTAAAATTCGACCTTCCTTTTCTTGATTTCGAAAATTTGAATACAACAACTTTGGATTTTGAAATTGATATATGCGATGAAGTTATTGATAATCCAATAAAGGAAGATGAATTTAAGAACATGATTTTTATGGACTTTTCGAAAATGAGTCATTAAATTCTAATGGGGAAGATTTCGGTCACCTTTTTGACTTTAGAATTGATAATTTCGAAGAAGTTTTCAATGATAAACTTGAATTTCAATTTGGTGGAAACAAATGTGAATTTCAATCAATTGTTTTATCAACCCCAAAAATCAATGAAAACAAAACAACTCGTTTAATTTTTAATAAAACAAAATTCATTTTTCCAAATCGACAATCAACTTCGAAATCTTTTACGATTTGGTTTTTCGTGCTTAAGTTTGCCTCACACATTTGACAAGACAAATGAATCGGGCTTTGCAAGACCGTTTCAATTACTTTTTGATGATATACTTTTTAATCCCGTGTAAATACCGTTTATTTTCATGTAAATATAAGTTGTTTTTTTATTTTTTATTTTTCTCCTTCCACTTGGGTTGACTTTGGGGACACGGTCAAAATCAAGTATGGGGGGGACTCAACATCGTTTTTTTAATTTTCATGGTTTATTTTTTCTTTTTCTTTTAAAAACCCAAAAAAAAATTAAGCATTTTGATTTATTTTTAAAGAAACGCTATTGGATAAATTTATGGTTTTGGTTTATTAAATTGAAATTATTGAAAATTTATTTATCTTAACAAAAAATAAAAATGAAGTTTGTTTACAAATAACAATGGTTTAACTAGTATATAGGAAGATTCATACGTGTTAATTATGAAATACATCCTAATTGAAAATATTTGCTTTAAAAAGTGGTTGATTTAAAGTAAAGATATAACATTTTTTTGTCTTCTAAGTTAAATGGTGCTAAGATGATTTTGCAAAACTCTCTCTCTCTTAAAAAAATATATAAAAAATAAAAACAATAATAACATCCAAAGTATTCACTCTCATTCAAAAGTCCTCACGGTTATGCATGGGTGAATTACTTGGAATCTTTGATTATGTGCTTTCATACTCATTTAAAAGTCCTCACGGTTATGCATGTATGGAACACATGTAAAAAAATAGACTTTATAAAAACCACCTACGGTCGATAGATGTATGCACGAAAGTGTGTGCACCCGCCATGCTCTGTACTCCCCTCACATAAGCTCGAAACGCAGTCCATGGATGGTATATCTGGCATCGGTTTACCTGAGCTAGGTATGTAATTTTGCTTGAAAATAATGAGAGAGCAAGCAATTGAAATCGTAGCACTATTTTTACTTATTTGATTTGATTTGTTATTGAAAAGAAATAAAAATACCATTTTGATAAACTTTGATAATCAACTAAGGATCCATTTCATAGTTACACTGTGTTGTTAACCAAAACAACGAGTTAAACTATAGTCTATTTGTTATGATCACTTGATTTTTGTTGGAAATTTTGACGCTTAAATGACATAAATTTTCAAGATAATACCCAAAACCTATATTATAACTTATTTGTGTCAATTTAAAAATAAATCCTTTATTTGTAAATATTTTTAAAAACGTGCATTCATCTCTTTGTAAATAAATCTTGCATTTTGTAAATATTTTCATCCTGCATTTGGATTTTGTGGGAAGTATCCGCTGAAAACCCTCACGAGACAACACTCATCCTACTGGGGACACCCAGAGGTTTAACTGCTTGTTGCATACGCTCAATGCAATCGTGCTCCTTACGAAAACGGATTTATCTTAGTTTTTCTTTATTCGAGCATGAATAAAAATATAAGTTTGTGGGTGTTTGATGTGCACGTAAATGTGCATATTTTTACCACCATGTTTAATCTATTTAAATTAAATAAATGATCATATTGGGTATTTTAATATGTTTAAACCAAAATTCAAATAATTTTAAAATTGTCACATATTCATCTTCATCCAAGGGCAAAATGGTCATTTTTATGCATTTATTAATTGTAAAAATTTACTTGGAATTTTCTATGTTGTTTTATAGGAAATTTGATGGATTTTATAATTGGCTTCATGATAATATATGCATGCACAAGAGTAAAAAGAAAAAATGAAGAGGGAAATAATTCAAAGTGATGATCATGGAGGACCCCACCCACTTACATTAATTTTCAATTAGGAGCTAAGCATATGATAAAGGACATAAAAGCTTCATGTACATTTAAGTGGGGGATTAGTGGGTATTAATGATTACTTGGCCACCACACTACCTCAAGGGCAATTTGGGCATTTCCCAAAAATATGAATTAGGGTTTAACACATGTATATATACCCTTTATGTTTCATGTAACCTTCCTCTTAGTTAGTCTCTCTTTAGTTAGTTTTACGCTTAAAATAAACCCAAGCTCTCTTCTTTCTTTCATGGCTATTTAGCCATTTTTATTTCATGTATTTTTCCTTTTTTTATGCAACTTCAGTACATGCTCTTTTCCTTTTCATGCTTATTTACTTTCATGTTGTAGTGTAGATTTATTTTCCATGTAAGTAAAATAGTTTTTCTTTACCTTTCTTTCTCTTTCCTTTTCTTTTTCATTCATGTTGCAAGCTATATTTGTTAATCAAATGACAAATATGAGAGGCTAAACCCCTTCAATTTAGGGGTAATGAAGCTCTCTAATTATGTAGCTTCAACTATTTGTTAATTTATGCTCGCTTTTTGTGTTTACTAAGAATGATTGAAGTGGTTTAGTTGCTTTTTTTTGCTTTGAATTTGATAGCCTATATTGTTGACACCAAATAGACTATGCTTAAACAATCACCAACACGAATGTCTCTTCATCAAAATATGATTATGGCATAAGAAAGTGATTTGAAATTCAAATTTGATGGCCTATATTTCTAATCAATAGTTAATAGGACATACTTAAAATAGATTTCATGTCATTTTCATCAAAGTTAGTAAGTGGTTTAAGGGATGTGTTATAGTTTGATGTCTTATGTTGGCTAATCAATAGCACAAATATGTCATACTTATGATAAGCACATCAATTAAAGCACTAATGACCATAAAAGTGAGATCATGATTTCATATATGTTGAACTACATGATCTAGAGAGTGGATTTATTTCCTAAATTGTCACTTAACTCTTATATGTGCTTCGCTTTTGTTTTAGTTAGTTAATTCTCTAGCTTAACTTTCATTCGACTTTGGTTTAATTTGATTGAATAGAATTTTTAAAATCATCAATTCCCTACGGATCGACCCGTATTCGCCACGTACTACAAGTGTACGCCGTGCGCTTGTGGCTTATTTTAATTTGAAATTTTATGACAATTTTCTAAACCAATAGAAATTTTATCGATTAACAGCTCGGTCATTGAAGTTCGACCATATGGGTCGGTCATTCGATCATTGTGGCTCAGTCATACACGGCTCGGTCAAAGAGAGGATATCATGCATGGTTCGGTCATGGTGCTTAAGCCAAGGTGGCCTAGTGCGACTGGCTTGGTGAGTATGGCTCGACGAGCATGGCTCGATATAAGTGGGTCGGTGTTGTGAAGGTTTTGGTTCGGTAGGAAGCTGGGTCGGTTATTGAAGTGGTTCGGCAGTGAAGGTGGTTCGACCATGACGAGTGGACCGGCATCACAAGTGGATCGGCATCATGAGTGGATCAGCATCATGTGTGGATAGGCAATTATGGTTGGCTTCGAGATGGACTCGGGTCGGTATAGGGAATTCTCCGGGTTGGCTGCGGTGAAACCAGCGTAGGATTGGCATTGGAGGAGGTGAAGATTAACTTCAGGGTCGGCACTTATCTTCCTTCGGGTTGGCTAAAAAGGATCGGATCGGCAGAAGAAGTAGGGGTCGGTGTATCAATGGGTCGGCATGTTATAGATGCTTTGGGTCAGCTGCTCATTTGCTTCGAGTTATGGATAGGTTAGCTTTGGGTTAATACCCAGGATGCTTCAGGTCAGCATGTACAAAGCTTAAGGTCGGTCGTGATGAAGGGCATAAGTTCGATTATGGTCTTAATGGGCCCGGACCACTCAAGAAGCCCAATAACTCGAATTTTGCCTATAAATACAACAGAAGGGGCTTACGAAAAGGGAGGGTCGTTCTATTTCCCTTCTTCCCCATTAAGGCTATTCTGCCATTATCATTTTAAAGACTCTGGATTGTAACTAAAATTGATTCTGATATCAATAGAAAGGAAATTTATGGAGTAGACATAGGCCGGAGTTAGCCGAACCACTATAAATTTTGTGTTACTTGTGCTTTCTTTTTAATTTTAACTGTTCTTCATATTTATACTCTCTACATACATTCTATTAGTTATTTATGACTGTTGGTTGGTACTTTCATATGGATTTGGGTGTTAGTGACCAATTTCGGCACTAACAACCATGTATGCAAGCTTCAGATGATTTTTAATCATTGGCCTTCATTCTCATTTGATCATACACCTTCTTGAAAATTATCTTCACCTAGCTTCCACAATCAATTAAAATCCTTCTCACTAAAGCAGGGCCAATCATGGTAGAAATGACCATTGGGTCAATTATAGGGGCCTCTACTTTATCTGCATCCCTGCTTCTAAAACACAATATCAGCCGTCATTGTGCGTTATTGCTTTGTCAGAGCTCCATATTCCGTATTTGAACAGCATTCAAAATCTACATGCCTTATCGCGCTAGCATTCCGCTCCATTTCTTGCCAACTCCTATCCCAGGGTGCGGTCCTCCAACTATCGTGTTTATTACTACTCTTCCACCCATCCACGTAGACTACTTAGCCTTATGCAGAGCTTGTCCTCGATCGAGGTTGGATGTCCCTTATCCGCCATCCTACGGAGTTTTCACAAACTATTGCAACTTCTTTTCCTGAATCAATTTTTCTATGACATCCTGGAGGTGCCTACATTCATTCATATTATGTCCATAACATTCGTGAAATTGACAATACTTCCCATTCTACTTCTATCTCTCGGACGAATCTTTTGGTTGCGGCTTCCTATACTGCGTGGTATTGCAAGTGGATTGATAAATGTTCTCTAGGGATGTGTTTAGCGGCATGTAATTTTCATACATTGGAATCCTAGGCTTTAGTCTTCCAAATTCCTTCTTCCGCTCTCGGTTCCTGTCTCCGTCTTTCTTTTGTTGATTCGGCTTATTCTGAACATTCACCCGAACTTTCTTGGAACTTTCATCGAACTATTTTATTACAATATTACACTGCACTACTTCTCCACTTGGTCCTACAACGCTCTTTTTCCTAGAAGACCTGGTCTCCTCTTTTCTCAAGAACCAAGCTGTCTTTAAATAGAAGCGTTCCAACGTGGCAGGCGGTTTTCTAGCTAGCCAATCACTAAACTCAAATTCCGAAACAATCCCTTTCACCACATCCATAAGTGTAGCATGATCATTTGGGTTACTGACTTCATATCGGTGGTATGAAATGTTTCCAAATAGTCTTTCAACGATTACCCTAGGGCCTAGATCACACTAGAAAGGGACATGACATCTTTAGGACAAACTGCGTGCATTCAAAATTGTTCTACAAACTTGGTTGCCAACTCATTGAATCTCGAAATTGACCACGGAACCACATTGTTGCTATCTAGGAAAGGGTTATAGGAAAGCATCTGCACTTGGTTGCATCATTGGCTCTGGAAGAATCCATCACCTATTCGTATCTCATAATATGCTGCCTGGGGTCGATTTTTCCCTCATAGGCAGGCATTGATGGCATGTTGAACCTTCTTAGATATTCTGCATGCAAAACATTGTTAGTAATGGGGTACGGCTCGTCGAAATTCCCCAGTCATCATTGGTCAAACCTTGGTTCTCTCTCATGTACTTTTTGACCATTACCAACAAATCTGGTGTCTGGATGGGTGGAGCCAAGCGGTGGTCGCGCTCCACCTCACGTGGATGGTCTATTCGATGTCTAAGGGCCATTTCACACCTTCTTGGTCCATCGTCCTTATGGTGTGCACCTTGGACATCCATCTCGTCATCATTTCGGTGAGGTACCTGGTCAGCATTCAATCGAACTCCAACGTCCAAGCTTTTGGGAATAGCTCCTGTGTGATTCCCCAAGTGCAATAAGGGAATCACTCCTTTGGAGGAGGGATCAGTACCGATCCCTAGGAAGAGATTGGCACTGATCTGTCTTAGCAGACCATATTGGTCTGCTAAGCAGCGATCCGATGTTTCTACGCGATCTCCTTCAAGCCTGCAACGCCTAAGCCTCTGTTGTTCATTCGACGAACTTGAACTTTCCGATGCTGAGTAAAGAATGGGACCCCTTCTGGTGTTCCTGCGTTGTTGCTAAGTTATCTGGTTAATCGGGTTAATATTGGTTTGAATCTGCTCATTCAGCTATCTATGGCTTTCCATCAACTCCTTCATCAATTTGTTAAATTCAGCTCTGGTTATAGAATCAGCAGGGTTCTGGACTTCAGCAGTATCAACATTCAAATTTTTAGGTTGGTTGCTTGGGACTCCTTGTTGAATACTAGCAGTCTCATTCCCATCAACACTCTGAGAAGTGGATCTGGTATGTCTTCCTTTTATCGATTTCCTTGCTTAGATTTTAGTAAATCTGAATAATACAAGCAAGTTTGTGAAGAAAACTATGGATCTCCTTTGGGGGATTTATCCAATCCAGTAGCAGTAAGGGGATCCTAACAAGCTGAGAATCAGATTTCTCAGTGAAAGCAACAAAATGTTTGCAACCAAATTGGTCGCAAACACCCAAGAACAGATTTATGTGGAGAAGTAAATGAAGAAAATTAAATTGAAACATAAGAATAGAGTAACCTAATAAGAAAATCAAAACAATAATCAAGAACACCAGGATTTATAGCCGCTCGACGTCGAATGCCTACGTCCACTTTGAAGATTCTCTTTATTGATTCACTATTAACTTGATTATAGTAGCAAACAGCAAGAAGTAAGGAAAAAACTTGATTACAATAAAGTACTATGTAACCAATAGAGTAAAGATCCTTAGAATGACCCCCTAGGCCAGTATTTATAGGTGAAGGCGACCACCAATCTCTCTGAAACTTCAGCTACAGGACCTTCTTATCCATATGGGTCCACCATAGGGGTCGCTAGGCCCAATCCCAATGGAGATGGATCGGTACCAATCCATCTATTGGTTGATTCTGGAGAAGCGATCCATATGGTGGCTTCTTCATGTTTAGACATATTGGTACTTCAAATATCATACTGATTGAGCAGGTAGAACTCATGCTTTTGTTTAATCTCTGGTTCAGATCCACTTGGAGGCCTTTTCTGCCGAACCATTCCAAATAGACCATGTTGATCCATGACCCACTGCTTATGCTGATCCATGCGCACTTATTTGTGTTGATCTCTCCATTGCTTTAACTATGTCGCTCCATCATACAAATGTCTATGCCATGTCGATCCATCACATGACCAATCATGTCGATCCATATACTTCCATCATGTCACGCTGATCCATCACATGACCAATCATGCCAACCCATATACTTCCATCTATACCACTCCATCATACAACCAACCATACCGATCCATCTGATTTGCATTAAGCTATGCAAATCCATGGCTTGCCCAAGCTAATTTCCATATTTCTATCATCTTGCATCATCTATCTACCAACTCCGTTTAATCCTGGCTTCATATAACCATCTGAACTCTATTTCCAAGTCCTATAACCATTTCTCTTTGATCATCCTTCTTGACAATAGCTGAATCTGTCTTAGTCCAATATAGCCATGTCAGGATACTGGATAACAGCTTGTAGGATCTATTTCACCCTAGAGGGGGTGAATAGGGTGATACCAAGAATTAAAAAAATTAATGTGGAAATATATAAAATAATTGCAGCACTGATAATAGCGGAGTAATAAAACTAGAAATAGCACAACACAGATTTACCCAGCTTCGGCATAACCCAGCCTACGTGTAGCCCCCAAGGTTTCTACTAGAAATTAAGTAGTCAGACGCTTACAAACGTAAACTTGCGACACCCGCTAACAACTAACATAACTCTATGCTCAAAACCCTGCCACAACTCAGCCACTGAGTTTCGAATTCACGAACTACACCACCGTATTCATAACCTAGTCACACGACTAGAATTTTATAAAAGTTTAAAAGAAAATTACAAACTAAATAATAAAAACAAAAGCCTAGTTATAAAAATAAAGCCCAAAATAAAATAAACAACACCGGCCCAGTCTGTAACTGAACTGTTATGGTTGAACATATGCTTGGTTGGAGTCTGTAGCTGAACTGTTCTAGTTGTCGCTGCATGTATACATATGTGTAACTGCTTTGTTTTGTTCATTGCCTAGTCTGCATTGATGTATGTTGATCTGTACACTCATGTTATACATTACTAGTTCACCTGAGTTTGGTTTGAATGGTTGCACATGGTTGGTCTTTTCTGATCTGGGTCAATTTCTTGTACCATTGATGGTCTTATTTAGTCTGATCTATTTTCCCTACTTTGCACATGTGAGCATGTTGAGTCATTTGTGTTCATCTGGAAGTTTGTATTCATGTTGACTTTGACTGCTCTGTTTCTTTTTCCGATTCAATTCTTTGCTGGTACTTGTTGTAGATGTTGAAGTTTGTTCTAGTCAGTTGAGGCTGTGTTGATGTTACTGGTCCATTGAGCTAGTTGCTCCCTTGCTCGAAACTGTTTTACTGGGTATTTCCAAATATATATATATATATAGACACACACATATATACATATATATACATATAGATATACATATATATATACATACATATATATACATATACATATACACATACATACATATACATATACACATATACATATATATGTGTACATATACATATACATATATATGTGTACATATATATGTGTGAGAGAGAGAAATTGGCATCAATTTTGGTTTCAAGTGTATGCATACATCTATGTTTCATATGATATATACATACATATATATACATACATACATACATACATATATATACATACATATACACACACACACATATATATACATATATACATATATATATACACACATATATGTGTGTGTGAAATTGGCATCAATTTTGTTTTCAAGTGTATGTATACATCTCTGTTTCATATGTATGTAGTTTTCATTGGTCTTTGTTCATGCATCTAGTTGCCTATATACTTGTGCTATTATGTTTGTGTATATAATTGCATAGATGCATACATATAAGTTTGTAGCTCCGGCCAGTTAGTCCATTGTTCTATTGCATTGCATCATGTGTTGCCTTGTGTCTGACCATATGCATATGTTGAGTGTCATTGTGATCATGCGTGTCTTCACTGGTTCATTCTTGAACTGTTGTTGGTGCACCTTGTTCCCTGCTGCCTTCTTTCTTGTGTTTGGTCTATGTAAGACTAATTTCATGTTTGGGTTGTTTATGTTATGTAGTCTGCTTATGCACTTGAACTCGTAAGCCTGACCATTCTATTTTTGTTATTGTATTGCACCTAAGTTGAACCCACCATTTGGTTGGGTTTGACCTTATGCCCACCTGCCCCTGCAATTTTATCAAGTGTATATCGTGTGCACGGCTTTGTAACATGTATAGTGATACACTGTGCATGTTACAAGCTGTTCGTGTAAGGAGAATTCAAAAGAAATAAATAACGAACAACCCAAATAACTGAGGCAAATAACATTTTCAAAAAATAAACACTTTATTGTGCACTACAAAAATATTCCTTTTCCAATTTTACTACGTCAGTATTTATTTTGTAGATAATTCAGATGCGGAATTCAATCTAGAATAGAGTTGAAGATAAATACGAGTAATTGAGTGATATATAGTGAGGTGAACATTGTAAATTGAAATTTGTGATGTAATCGAAATTGTAATGTAATTGAAATTGTTTATATATAGTGAGAGCTCAAATTTGTACTATTCAAAATTGTAATAAAATATTTGTTTGAATTTAAATTTGTGTTATTTATTTTATTCAGCAAATATTCATTAATTATGTGAAAAATAAAACAGTACGATAACAAATACATTTAAATGAATATATATATATATATATATGTTTATTATCATCAAACAAAAATCATATACTAGCATATTCAACAATCTCCCCCTTTTCATGATAATGAACATATATTTAAGATTTTGAATTTATTAAATGTATTTTATCATTGATGAACTCTATTTTCTTCCCTATTTGAATGCTTCCTTTCTACAACAAAGCTCCCCCTTCATATGTGCATGAAAATAAATAAAAATATGCAAATGAACCTAGATGAATATGCGAATAAAAAGTAAAATATTTTACGTTTATTTTCCAAAATCTTGACTTTTCTCTTCCCCTTTTGTTATCGGCAAAAGAGTAATAGTGTTAGAAATTATAGAGATAGAGTGATAGATATTAATACAACATTAATACCCAATCGAGTATAAATATTAAATTTTAATAAAAAATCAAACAAAAATCATAAATACTTTGTTATGCACATATTCCACTTTAGAGTGATAGGGATGACGTCGGCATATAAAACCATATAGTTGTGTCTATTTGTGGTATATTTATATCAAGAATTTGAATATATACTAACCATGCATAATCGTTAGGACTTTTAAATTAGATTGGTAGTATTCCCAATTTTTACAAAAAAATGAATTTCAAGCATCTTCTAACCATGCATAACCGTGAGGACTTTTAAATAGGATTAGAATCAACTTGTCTATTTAACAATCAATTTTGATATGTGTTCCATACATGCATAACCATGAGGACTTTTAAATGAGCATGAAAGCATATAAACAAATATTCCAAGTAATTCACCCATGCATAACCGTGAGGACTTTTAAATGAGAGTAAATACTTTGGATGTTTTTATTGTAATAAAATAAAAATGAATAATTTCCCGTTTAAAATACCACATTTTGACATACTATATTGGATTTTAATGGGAGATGGTCATGGAATTTTTACCATCAAAAGTTATTATAAGTATTGTTTAAATTTTTTAATGAAATTTACTAAATATACCGTCTCAAGTCATAATATATGATTAATATCAACACTCATCACTTTTTCAGTCACTACTTATCTTTTCGATAATTAGTAGTGTATCAGATTGGTTAAAATAGGCATTTAAGATCAAAATCAAAAATGTAAAATCAAATTCTAAAATGCCTAAACTGAGACGAAGTCAACAAAAACTATTTTATCGAAGGGGTTTTGTAAAAATGTCTGTCAATTGAGAATCAGTTGAAATGAATTTTATGCAGATATTTTCGTTGGAAATATGATCTCTAATGAAATGATGTCAAACATCTATATGTTTTGTCCGTAAGTGATGTATAGAATTATCTGTGAGATCAATTGCACTTTTGCCATCACACATTAGTGGGACTCGTTTAAAATTTAGGCCATAGTCTTGCAAAGTTTGTATCATGCATAAAATTTGAGCAGAGCAACCACTTAGAGAAATATACTCTGCCTCGGTGGTGGATAAGGTAATACAATTTTGTTTTCGACTTACCCACGCAACTAATGAATGTCCCAACACAAAACACGTTCCACTAGTACTTTTTCTATCAACTAGACTATCAACATAATCCGCATCTGAATATCATTTTAAGTCAAAGTTGTCATTAGTTGGATACCATAGACCAAACCGTGGGGTGTGCAACAAATATCTTAAAATCCTCTTTACAGCTTTTAAATGAGATTCTTTTGGATTTGATTAAAACCGTGCACATAAACAAACAGCGAATATAATGTCAGGTCTAGAAGCAGTAAGATGAAGAAGTGATCCAATCATACCTCGATATTTCTTTTGATCAACTACCTTACCTTTTTCATCCTTGTCGATTTTAATAGTTGTGCTTATAGGGTTTTTGCAGGTCTAGCATCTTTCAATCCAAATTTGTTGACAAGTACTCTAATATATTTCATTTGAGAGATGAATGTACCTTTATCACTTTATTAGATTTGAAATCCTAAAAATAATTTTAACTCACCAACCAAGCTCATTTCAAACTTCTCCTGCACGACTTTTTCAAATTTATCATACAACAAGTTGTTAGTGGCACCATAAATAATGTCATCAACATATATTTGAACAATCAAAAGATCATCATTTCATGTAATAGAAATAATATGGTGTCTACACAACCCTTTTTGAACCCATTTTCAATGAGATAGGTGCTAAGACACTCATACCAAGCTCTATAGGCTTGTTTTAATCCATATAGTGATTTCTTAAGTTTATATACATGGTTTGGGTATTCATTACTTTCAAAACCTTCTAGTTGTTCAACAAATACATCTTCTTTCAAAATCTATTAATAAAAGCACTTTTAATATCCATTTGTCTTAGTTTAAATCCTTTATAACAAGCAAAAGCTAACAATATCCTAATGGATTCTAGTCTTGCTACTGGTGCAAAAGTTTCATCAAAATCAATTTCTTCAATTTGATTATAACCTTTAGCAACTAACCTAGCTTTATTCCTAATCACATTTCCACATTCATCAAATTTATTTTTAAAAATCCATTTTGTTCCTACGACTAGATAATCATTAGGTCTAGTTGCTAAAGTCCAAACATCATTTCGCTCAAATTGATTTAGCTCTTCTCGCATAGCCATATAATAATTTTCATCATTAAGAGTTGTATCTATGTCTTTGGGTTCAATTTCTGAAATAAATACACTATATAGACACACATCATACAAATTTCTAAAGGAGGAATGAGTTTGAATACCTGCATAGGATTTCCTATTATCAGTTCTGGAGGATGATCTGCTTTGAATTTCAATCTCTCTGGATCCAGATTTCTTTGGACTTCTTTCATGGTTGTAGTTTCTTTTGGTTTTTCATTTTCATCTTTTTCGTTCTCCTCTTCAACATTGCTTTTGGCTGTTTCCTTGATTCGATCATCAATACTTTCATCAAATTTCACATTGATTGACTCCATGATTGTTCTCGTCCTTTTGTTTATACTATATAGGCTTTGCTTCTGGACGAGGATCCCATGAACATGACTTTGTCAGCTTTTGGCTCAAATTTTCCTAGTTGATCACCTGTATTAAGAATAAAACACGGACAACCAAAAACCTTGAAATATGCAATGTTTGGCTTTTTATCGAGCCATAGTTCATATGGTGTTTTCTTAAGAATCAACCTAATCATGACTCTATTCATTACATAGCAAACTGTATTTACTGCCTCTGCCCAGAAGGACAAGGGTAGTTCATACTCGTTTATCATAGATCTAGCTAACTCCTATAAGGTTCAATTCTTTCTCTCGACTGCTCCATTTTGTTGTGGAGTATGTGGGGCAGAGAATTCATGTCTAAATCCATTTTCATCACAATAATTTTCAAATTCTCCACCATGATCGCTTCTTAGTGAAATAATAGAAACTTCTTTCTCGTTTTGAACTAATCTTGTGAATTTAGTGAAGTAAGAGAAGTTTTTGATTTTTTAGCTAAGAAGTATACCCACGTGTATCTAGAGTAATCATCAACCAATACGAAACAATATTTCTTGCCATCTAGACTTGCAATATCGTTAGGTCCAAACAAATCCATATGAACTAGTTTAAGGACTCTAAAAGTGCTTACATCGTTCCTGGCATGGAACGATGATTTATTAAGTTTTCCAATAGTACATGCTTTACATAAAGTTTCTGATTTTGAAATCATGTGATGGCAAACCTCTTACCAAATCTTTTCTTTTTAATTTTTTTAACAATTTCATGCTAGAATGTACTAATCGTCAATGCCATAAATTTACTTCCACATCCTTAACTATCAGACATTTAGAAAGAGTAAGATCATCAAAAGATATAGAGTATATATTACCTTCCCTTTTACCTAAAAACAGTATTTCTTTTGATGATTGTTCAACAATTTTGCACAAGTCAGAGTCAAAAATAACATTCATTCCCTTATCACATAACTGGCTAATTGAAATCATATTATAGTACAGATTTTCGACATATAATACATCATTTTAAGATAAATGTATTGTTACCTAATTTACCTTTACCGATAATTTTACATTTGTCGTTGTTACCCATTGTGACTCTGCCACCTTTGTACTTCTCTAGGCTAAGGAACTTTGATTTGTTGCCTGTCATGTGCCTGGAATAGCCAGAATCCAGGTACCATTGTTGTTGTTCCTTAGCCAGCCAACATACCTACGCAAGAAAAAAAAATTAGTGACCTATTTGTTTTTATAGGTCCATGATTGTTAGTGACAGAAGATTTTGAAAAATATGTTTATGTGGACCCAAAACAATCTATATTTGTTCCTTTCGGCACCCAGATTTGTTTGACTTTAAGGGATTTTATTTTCGTGCATTTTGGAACTCAAATTGGTATGGTTTTCACGTGTTTGGGTCCATACCAACAATTATTGTGACTGTGTCCAGTTTTTCCACAAATCGTGCACTTGGAATTGACTTTATCAATTTTGCTTCAAACACGTTCAGATTGAGTATACCCAAGTCCTTATCTAACAGTATTGACAGTTTGTTTCCCTAATAGCATATTTAGTGATTTTTCTCCTCTGGAGAATTTTCCTAAAGTTGTAAAAAATTGTTGGACTTGTGTTTTGGGTGATTCATTTTCATTCAATAACAAGGTGCACATTTTAATAGAATTTTCTTCCTAGTGTTTTCACTTTCTTTTGAAATCAGAATATCGTTTTCAAGTGATTTAATTTTAATTTCTGATATTTTAATTTCTTCTTCAAGTGATGGACACTTATCACACTTAGAGCTCTTATTTCGATAGTTTTTAACCAATTGATCGAGCTATTTATTTAATTCTATCAAACTATGTATTTGGATTCAATTTTAGCATACTTTTCCCTAAGTCGTTCAAAACAGCCATTTATTTTATGAAAATATATAAGTAAGTCCGAATGAGTAAGTTTTGATACCTCGCTTGGCTTGTCATAATCACTGTCAGTTGTTTCTCCTTGAAGACATGGATTTTTTTTTCACTCTCACTGCAGTGCCTTCATGTTCATCTTCATCACTTTTCGTCCCAAATGCTGCAAAACTTCTCCTTTTCGGTTTCTTTCGTGGGCTGAGTCGATTCTGAGGAAAATTTGACATGATATGACCCGGTTTATTACACTTGTGGCAAATGATCTCCTGTTTTTCTAAGTTTTATAAAACTTTGATGATTCTGCTCTTCGGTAGATGATTTTTGACTGGATTTCCATATTTGCGCTCCCACCATTTGAATATCTTTATTAGTAGTGCCAGTTCTACTTCACCATCATCATCATCTTCACTTTCAATTGTTCCTTTGAGAGCTATTGATTTCTTTCGAGTATCACTTCCTTCACTTTCTTCCTTGAATTTCATTTCTAGATCATAAGTGGTGAGATTTCCAATGAGTTCTTCAACTTTAACTTGTTTCAAATACTTAGATTCTTGAATGGCAGCAACTTTCGCTTCAT
Organism: Allium cepa; assembly: GCA_030765085.1. NCBI lineage: Eukaryota > Viridiplantae > Streptophyta > Magnoliopsida > Asparagales > Amaryllidaceae > Allium > Allium cepa. The sequence continues at coordinate 100,640,405 of CM060928.1, read as the reverse complement.
AATTTCATGGAAGGACTCTGAAGATTTTTCGGACTATTTCCAATTCTATGCATGGTTTTCCAAGAGCGTTTGATTTGTATACGAGATTAGAAAGTCATCCGTACATCTCTTTGACATTTTCATCCTTGGCCATTGTGAAGTTCTCGTATTCGCTACTAAACATGGCAAGGTGAGAGTCTTTGACTTGGAAGGTTCCTTCGTGAGTCACTTTAAGCGTGTGCCAAATTTCCTGCGCGGTTAGCCAATATGAGACACGATTAAATTCAATTCGATCCAATGAACAAATAATAGAATTCATAGCATTAGCATTCTGCATTTTATTTGCAGGATCAGTCCATTGATCCATTGGTTTTTCAATTTCTTGATTATCTACCATTATAGTTGGTGTCCTATATCCTGTCTCAATAATATTCCGAGCATCAATGTTTTTCAAAAAAAATTCATTCTAGTTTCCCAATATGCATTTTTCCCATTGAACATGGGTGGCATAACTATGGACTGACCCTCAACAAAATCATTATTAAAAGAAGCCATTTAAAAAACCAAATTTTAAAAATAAAAATTGTTTTTGAAAAATCAAAATTTTAAAACAAAAATTGGTTTTTGTTCCTAGCTCTAATACCACTTGTAGGATCGATTTCACCCTAGAGGGGGATGAATAGGGTGATACTAATAATAATAAAAATTTAATGCAGAAATATATAAAATAATTGCAGCATAGATAATAGAAGAATAATAAAATCAAAAATAGAAAAACAGAGCTTCGGCAAAACCTTGCCTACGTGCTGCCCCCAAGGTTTCTACTAGAAATTAAATAGTCAGACGCTTACACACGTAAACTTGCGTCGTCCACTAACGAGCAACCTAACTCTACGCTCAAAACCTGCCACAACTCAGCCATTGAGTTGTGAATTCTCGAACTACACCATTGTAGTTTGTAACCTAGTCACACGACTAGAATTTTATAAAAGTTTAAAAGAAAATTACAAACTAAACAACATAAACAAAACCCTATTTATAAAATTAAAGCCCAAAATAAAATAAACAACACCCGCCCAATTATTAATAAAAGAGAACATCTCCCTTTTTTCCTTCTGTATACTTCGATCGGTCTTTTTCATCTCTCTTTCTCTTCTGAATTTTAGGGTTTTTTCCAAATTGAAGATGCCGCTTGATAATCGATTGAAGAGATTATTTTGCTTTGATTTGCTTCGTCAATCGATTCCTCACTTATGATTGCATGTGATTGCTTCAATTGTCGAGTCCGAATTAGTGATTTGAACTGGTACATGAATTTGCCTTTATTTACTATCGTTGTTATGCTTGAACTCGATTGATACCCTTTGCCAATGATGATTTTGGGTTATATGGGGAACGTATCCCTTTATTTTCGTTCGTATTTCCGATTTGAATTCTTCAACTAATTTTGTTTGGTCGTTCGATTTTGCTTGAATACTTGTGATTTTACTGACTTGTTCAAGTCATACTCATTTGGATTTGGTTTCGTTCTTTTCTGGCATTTGAATTTGTTTCTCGTCCATTTCTTCTATGACTTCGGTCCTTTGAATTCTTGAGAGAATTCACTTGGTTAATTCATGAGATAAAAATTGACTTCGTCATTTAAGTTCGATGATATTTAAAACACCTCTGACTCATTCGAAATCTTTTTTGCTATATTGGTATGTACTTATGTCAATTTGGGACTTCATGTATACATCATTCTGTTGCAGTTTTCACTGTTGTATATCTTCATGCATGTTGTTGCCTTAGTCTAGTTGCATACCTGAATGCCTGCACTTGGTTGTACTGTCCACTTGCATTGACTTGTACTACTTTGTACTTGGGGTGTTGATACACTTGGTTGAACATATGCTTGGTTGGAGTCTGTAACTGAACCGTTCTAGTTGTCACTACATGTATATATATGTATACATGTGTGTAGCAGCTTTGTTTTGTTCGCTACCTGGTCTGCACTGATGTATGTTGATCTGCACACTCATGTTATGCATTACTAGTTCACCTGAGTCTGGTTTGAGTGGTTGCACATGGTTAGTCTTTTCTTATATGGGTTAGTTTCTTATACCATTAATGGTCTTATTTGCTCTGGTCTATTCTCCCTACTTTGCACATGTGAGCACGTTGAGTCATTTGTGTTCATTTGGAAGGTTGTATTCATGTTGACTTTGATTGCTCTGTTTCTTTTTTGATTCAATTCTTTGCTGGTACTTGTTATAGATGGTGAAGTTTGTTCTGGTCAGCTGAGGATGTGTTGATGTTTCTAGTCCATTGAGCTAGCTGCTCCCTTGCTCAAAACTGTTTTATTGCGTATTTCCATGTATATACATACATATGTGTGTGTGTGTGTGTGTGTGTGTGTGAGAGAGAGAGAGAGAGAAATTGGCATCAATTCTGGTTTTAAGTGTATGCATACATCTCTATTTCATATGTATATAGTTTTCATTGGTCTTTGTTTATGCATCTGGTTGCCTACATATTATGTGTACTTATATAATTGCATATATGCATACATATAAGTTTGTAGCTCTGGCCAGTTAGTCCACTGTTCTATTGCATTGCATCATGTGTTGCCTTGTATTTGACCATATGCATATGTTGAGTGTCACTGTGATCATGTGTGTCTTCACTGGTTCATTCTTGAACTGTTGTTGGTGCACCATGTTCTCTGCTTCCTTCTTTCTTGTGTTTGGTCTATATGAGACGAATTTCTTGTTTGAGTTGTTTATGTCATGTTGTCTGCTTATGCACTTGAACTCGTAAGCCTGACCATTCTATTTTTATTTTGTATTGAACCTAAGTTGAATCCACCATTTGGTTGGGTTTGACCCTGTGCTCACTTTTCCTTACAATTTTATCAAGTGCACAATGGTGTGCACGACCTTGTGATATGTACAATGATACACCGTGCATGTTACAAGCTATTCATGTAAGATGAATTCAAAAGAAATAAATGACGAACAACACAAATAACTGAGGCAAATAACATTTTCAAATAACACACACTTCATTGTGCGCTACAAAAATATTTCTTTTTCAATTTTACTGCATCAATATGTATTTTGAAGATAATTAAGATGTTGGATTCAATCTGGAATAGAGTTGAAGATAAATACGAGTGAATGAGTGATATGTAGTGAGGTGAACATTGTATATATAAATTTGTGATGTAATCGAAATTGTAATGTAATTGAAATTGTGTATATATAGTGAGAGCTCAAATTTGTACCATTCAAAGTTGTAATAAAATATTTGTTTGAATAAAATATTTGTTTGAATTTAAATTTTGTGTTATTTAATTTATTTAGCAAATATTATGAAAAATAAAACTGTACAATAACGAATACATTTAAATGAATATACACATATATATATATGTGTGTGTGTTTATTATCATCAAACAAAAATCATATACTAGCATATTTAACGGATAACAGATCATTTTTCAAATTAAATCGCTAACACTAACTTTTTAACCTAATAAATATGGCTGGCAATTAGAATCGACAACTGCAAAATCAAAGCGAACTGTCTCGAAAAGACTGAACCCTATGGGTCTCGGGCCAGGTCTGGGTGATGAAAAATACAATAAAGACCCGATCAAATCCGACCCGAAAGACCCGATCAAAAAACATTGAAAATATATGCATTTTTTATGTTATTACCCAACCAGACCCGAACCAACCGACCTGATCCAAACTGATGCTCGGGTCGGTTTTAGGGTTTTGAAATGTATAATTTAGATATGACAAAATCAGGCCCGCCTAGAATCGAGACCTGTCAGGTCCAGTCTGGGTCCATCGGGTCGAGTCTATTTGCAGTTCCTACTAATAAAAAATTTACTTCCTAAATTATAAATTATGGTATTAAAAGTTATGGCACATAAAATTTAAGTTAGTTAAAATAAGGAGTTTTTATGGCTCTTTTTGGAAACCAAGCAAATTGTTGGATTTGATCAAAAGCTTCTAAATTTATATTTTAAAAGGCTAAAGGTTTTGAGTTAAGTACTTAATGACTATGAAATTTAATGATTTTACAAAGAGTAGTAAAAACCAAACCAACTTTTATATGGAGTAGATATGGATGACTATGTAGGTAAGATATGGTAAAAGCTAAAGCTATGAATAAAATAGCTATAAACGCCCGTAGAAAAGAAAAAAATCCCTGTAGAATACAAGGATTTGGTATGAATCTTGGAATGTATTGAACATGCGTGAAAGCCATAAGAAGAACCTCACAAAAGAACGAGGAGTTGTATCAAAGTACACTTCTATGAGTCTTAGAGTATACTCGCATAAAAGATCAAAGATAAAGAAAATAAGTACCAAAATTTGGGAATACTACCAAGAGATTTGGATTTAAAAAAGATATTAATGATATTGAAAAAAAGGTAAGTGAAGACATGTGGGTCGGTGTAGAATGGTATACCAAAAATATCCAATTTAAGGCCACAACATCATTAATACCAATTGATATTGAAGGGCAGCTTCCAACAACCACTCCGTTAAGCTTTAGGTAGTAGGCATTAATTTTCTCTATTTGTATAAAACATGTATAATATGTTATTAGAAATGTTCATATTTTATTACTATGCTAATTTTCTAAATTGACCGCTACACGGATGGGAAAATAGTATGAATAAGGAAATCTAATGAGAATATTCAACTAATGCGAAGTAAGACCGGAAGTTTATAAAACAAATTAGGAAATTTATTGAACTAGCTGCTATAGTAAATAGTGTTAAGTCCAAAGGCATTTTTAAAAAATTAAAAAATAATTTCAAGCAAGCAAAGGATTAGGAAGGTTGTTGTGGAGCCATGGATCACTATTCATATGCTTTAAAAGCTGAAACTTATAAATATACTTGTGCACTAATTGTTGTACTAAAATAAAAGAAAAGGTTTTCAAAATTTGGAAATTTACCGTGTAATAGGTTAGGGTCAATCATAAGAGTTAACTCATTGACTGAATCTCGATTACGTTGGGATGTGGTTTGATTTATTTTAAAAAGTTACAACAAATGTTGTTCAAAAATATTGGATTTATAAAAAAATACTTATGAATAAGTTTTGCAAAGTGAGTTTTATTTTATAATTTTCCAACTATTTCACAAATTTAATTGAAAATGATTCTGAATGGGAAAAGAGAAAATTTCTAATTATGCTTATCATAGGAAAAGTTGATGACTTGGCAAATATGAATTTTATTATTCAACAAAAGTGACGGTATGTAAAACATAGATAATGGAAAGGGAATAAACTGTTTTAGTTTTGGAAATTCTTTTTCCATACCTTTTTATAGTAAACAAAACTAGTTTTTGAAATAATAACCCTTTTTAAATTTTTTAAAATAAACTTTATTATGCGAACTGTACTTGGAAAAGTTGGAAAAAAAATTGGGAAAAAATGAGAAGGTTCCAAAGTAAATAGAATGAGTATACAAAAGAAAGGTGAAATATAAAATTGTCCATCTAAATTCTTTTTTCCAACATAAGACTATAGATTTATAAAAACTGGATTTTCAAGAAGTTTGGATGCTACAAATTATATGTAAGGTATTGGATGGTAGGGATTAGATGCAGAATTGGTTAAACCATATTCCTACTCATAGGAGTGTGGAAATTGTTGTGTGACAAAAATTGATTTTTGAAAACTTGTATACATATAAAACTGCCAGTATATATAGGTTATTTGCATCATATTTTCAAAACTGTTTTAAAGAATGCATTTACATAGGAGGCACCAACTTAGTATTATTCAGCATATATATTATATGTGTTGTGATATACCACGCACTTATACATGATTTCCCGCAAAATTGGTTGCACTAATTAGTTGGATAGCTTAGATGGTTGCATGCTATGTTACGTAATTCTATCATTAAGGAGTTTCAGAGATGAAATTCTTTTAAAGGGAGGAAAATGTAACACCCCATAAAATAAAGAGAAATTAATTAAAAATAATTAAAAAATAATTATTAAATCTCAAAAATAGGAAATTTACAAACGTCATAATTTGGCTACGAAACTTGCATCTGTGTTCACGGTGATTTTCTGATCAACCTTCATATATAAAGTTTTATGATCGAAGTTCAAATAAAGAAGCTGCTAGCATTAGAAGCTATCAGATCGAAATTAATTCAAAGCAAATTAAAGAAATAAATATCAATGAGTTTGGGATAAAGTACATATTATATATAAATCTTAACTTTATAGTAATTGACTATGTTGAATCCAATTAAATCAACGTTGTAAAGGAAATAAATAAAAATTAACGTGGATAAAGATAATAAATGTTAACAATTGAAAATAAAGAAGGCAAATAAATATTTAATGGTTGGAAAGCCAACCGGTCGACCGCTAGGAGTTGACCGCCTATAGGCAGTGGTCGACTGGTTAGTGAATGTGGGTAGAAGGTTGAACCTTGGCCTAACGGTTTAGATTTAATAAATTAAAATCTAACTGATAGATTCGAACGCCTATAAAAACAGGCCAGTCCATCACATTTCTTCTTATAAGTTTTGGATAAAGGAGTGAAGCTCCGCCATTTTCTTTTTCTCCACAAATTTAAGGAAGTATAGAAACTATGAAATAGTATATTATATGTGTGTGTGCGTGTGCGTGTGTGTGTACGCGTGCATGTGTGTGCGCACGTGCATGAGTGGAGAATAGCGGAAAATAAAAGAGAAGAGTAGAGGTGAATAAATTCGACGAAGAAGAGGTAAATTCTAAATCTAAATTAAATCACCCTTAATTCAAATCTCTTCTCAGATTTGTAATTTTAATAAGCATGTATTTGTTTTAGACACATATTTTAATTGAAAGAAAGGGAACCAAATAAGGAGAATGGATTTAGATTTAGAGATTAAAAGTTAAGAGGCAAGTGGAAAATTATGGGTATTGTTATTGACACTCTAATCTTGAATATGATGAGGCCATTTTCTTCAAAAAGATCCTCTTTTACTAGAAGGGGTACTAACCAAACTAGCCACTTCATAAAATTACAATTAATTTGACCTAATTAATCTTTCTTTTATTTACCTTAAAATTTCCCTTAGTCATCATTAACCTTTAATCCAAATTCATTAATCAAATAATGGTGAATTCAACTCATCTTTAGAAGAATTGCAAATAAGAAAGAGACAAGGTTGATTTCTTACTCAAAAAAGCATTAAACATAAAGATTTTGTTGAAGAAAATGATACAAGCTGATTATGATCGTAAATTATAATTTTAAACCTATTTATTTACTATATTTTAAAAAACTACATAATAAATTAGGTTAAAATTTTACCTTTCCATCATCTTCTCAACAGATCGGGTTGAATTTTTTGTTCTCTCTATTATTTTCTTTTTGAAAACATAGGAGAAGGAGAGACTAAATGAAATGTTTATGATTTTGATGTTTCCACTAAAGGCAAAAGAGGTAAAAGTATATTTTTTATTAATAGGATATGTACCCCTCGTAACACTTAAATTTTGTATGGAGTGCTCATAACATTTGACTCTCTCATATCCAAAGTCGGAGTGTTAATAACAATACCCAAAATTATTTGTCTTTACATACTATTGGATTTAATCATTGTGAATCTATTTCTTTTATGCCTGAATAAAAACCATGGAATTGTACGCTTAAATATACCGCTTATTCTATTCATACACCGTATTTTGCTTTACACACGCCCTAATTTCAAAAAAAAAACATTATACACCTTTTTTTACTTTACATACACATTGAAAATTCCAGTTCAACCAATCGGTAACTTTTAGTCTTTTAAATTTTCATTTCTCTTCTCTTTCAGAATTCATGTACAAACCCTAAAGAAAATCTGCATGGTTCTTTTATGTATTGTGTATTGAACTTGTGTTCATCGCAGATTCAAGCACCTCCTCCCCCTAAAAAAGAAATAAAAAAACAAAATTTTGACCTCTTTTTTGGAATCTACTCCTAAATAATAACCCTCTTCTATTTCTACTTTAAAATTATTGCCTTCTTTTGATTTGACTTGAAATAAATCTCTACTTGTATTTTTCCTTTAATTCCTTTTAAAAAGAAGTCTGGTGTATGTAAATCATATTTTGGGTGTATCAATAGAATCAGCCTAAATATATATACAATGAACTTGAAATTCTTGCATATATCTTTAATAAATTGTTAATTCTGATTAAATGTTGTACACACCAAAATTTGAAATATAATGGTGAAAGTGGTCCCTAGAAGTAATGTGATAATTCACTGACAAGATTTTATGCTAGTTCCAAATTTCGTTCTTTGAATGTTATAAGTTGTTAAACTTGAATTGAAGATTGTTTCAAATTTGATTGGGGTATAAGTTTATATTTTAATTCATTGCAATAAAGAATGTTTCTACGTGAATTTTCTATTAATCATCCAATTTTATAATTATATATGAATGTGCATCATTTGAAATAATAAGATATACACCCAAAGGAATGAGGTGCAAAATAAGGATGTTTCCCATATTTTGTACTAATTATTTCAATACAAAACAGAAAGGGAAATTCTTTGTAATTCCAAGCACAACACAATTTCTCTTTTTAGATAATTTATAGGAAATCACGGTGACAACATTTTCTTTTTAGGAAAGATACAGTTTCGATGTATTAAAATGTAGAACTAATGTCATAAATAGAAATAATAATAATTCCATCATTGATTAAACATATGTGATTAGATATAATTTAAGAAATAAACAATGAGCGTTAAATATAAATAAGACAATGAATCAAAGAGTTATGGAGGTTATTGTTGAGACTTGGTTTTGATTCATGACACGAAGCTATCACTATAACATACAGATTCGACGACTGCTATGACAAAAAGAGACAAGGAGATAGGACTTTAAAAACAGATGCATCAACTATGGTATTTTGTTTTTAAGTCTTAGGTCAATATTTGTTAAAATCTCTCCTCGGTTATGTCTACACTAGCTTATATATTTAAACATAATATTTACTAAATATTTTATACATATATAAGCACACATTTAAATTATAAAAGTGTTTTAAATTATAGAAACTAGTATATATATATGTACGTATGTATGTATGTATGTATGTATGTATGTATGTATATGTATGTAAATGTGCAAACTGCACAAAATTAACCAGGTCAGTCGACTGACCACCAGAGACAGTCGACCGACACTGATGTTTTTGTGCAGCATGCACAGTTACATAAATATACGAATTCAAAATTTTAAATTTACTTTGAATACTCAGTCAACTGACCCAGAGGCACAGTCGACTGAATTTCTATAACAGCCATTTTTTTGAAAGGGCACGACTCTTGCGAAAAGTTGCGAACCTTTAACGAAAAGATCTGGACGCAACACTTCGATCAAAACTCTTCACCAACAGACGCTGCTTTCTAACCTTTATAAATACAAACTCCAACTTCATTTCAAATCACTTAATCACAATCGAATTCTCTTATTCTCTGATCTAATTCTCTGAAATATATTTTCTATCATACTTTCAATTATTCTGCATTAAAGCAATAAAATACCTTTCTATTCTTCATATACTTCAAATATATATATTTATACTCAAGGAGAAGATTATAGGAAGGGTGTACTACAAGTGACAAATCCGTGTTATCAGAACACACATTAGTTAAAACTATTTTCTGTATTAATTGAAGTCCTGTTATGCTGCTCAGGCGAGTGAAGTCCTCTTCGGCTGTTGAAGCGAAATCCTGTTCTGCTGCTCAGGTCCTCGTTTGGCTGCTCAGGGGTGTATAAACCTATTCCTCCAGGTTAAGTGAGGGTTGTTGTTTTTTAGTGAAATTCCAGAAGGAGTCTGGGACTGGACGTAGGACGGTGCTCCGAACCAGTATAAAAATCTCTGGTGTCATTTTACTATACTGCTTTTTATTCCGCACTATTTACGTATAACTATCATCATTATACTCTGTGTTATCATGTATCCATATTACACGATCCATAGCACACTTTCATTTGGTATCAAAGCAAGGCCATTATATAACCGTAACATAATTATCTGATAATCTAATAATATGGACACTAACACTAGCTTTATTGAAGGACAATCCACTACACGTCCACCACTATTTAAGGTCATGAATTATAACTATTGGGCTACACGAACGAGAATATATATATATATATATATATATATATATATATATATGCAAGCAAATGGTTTTAATTTATGTAATATCACTCAGACAGAATATACTATTCCTACTGAAGAATATTCCACTTGGTCAAATGAACAGAAACTAGATGCCACAGCTAATGAAAAAGCCATGAATATTTTGTTTTGTGCCTTAGATAAAATTGAGTTTAACCATGTTAGCATGCGCAATACTGCATATGAAATATGGCGTACACTCAAAGTTACACACAAAGGAACCAATAAGGTCAAACAAAGCAAAATATCCATGCTCAAGAGTCAGTTTCAAAACTTTAGAATGAAAGAAAATGAATCTATAAATGACACGTACTCGAGATTTTGGGATATATATCATTCATTAGTAGGATTAGGAGAAAAATATTCTAATTTTGATATTGTATCCAAAATACTTAATTCTTTAATGGAAGAATGGGAAAGAAAAGTTCTCGCTATTGAAGAAGCAAACGATATTTCCAAAACAACTCCAAAAGAGTTAATCGGAAATCAAATGTCCTATGAAGTGAATTTGCAGGCTAAAAGAGTTCAAGCTCAAGATAAAAAGAATATAGCATTCCATGTAGAACAAGAAGAATCAGATTCAGACAAAGACGACCTAACATTTATTGCTAAGAACTTCAAGAAATTTTTGAAATATAGAAAAGGAAGCAGAAATAATGGAAAGAGAAGCTCAAACAGTAATAAACCACCGTCTTTATCAGTTATGGAATGTTTTAAAAGGGGCATATGCAGAAGGACTGTCCAGATCAAAATAAAGAATATCGAAATAAAAGGAAGGACAAATTCAAAAGAAAAGCATTTTCAGTCACATGGGATGATTCAGATTCCTCATCTTCTTCTTCGGGAAGTGAAAGTGACAGCAATAATGAACAAGCTAACGTGTGTTTTATGGCTAAAGCTAATGGGGTTAGTGATTTTACTTTTCATGATATGATAGAAATAAATTCTGAATTATTAGATACTTTAAAAAGTCTTAAAAGAAAATATAAAGAAGCTGTAGAAAATCAGAACAAGGCAGAATTCGAAAGAGATATGCTTAAAGACGAGAAGAAAATATTGGAAAAAGAACTTGAGAAAACTCTAGAATCTCTCTCTAATGTTAATTCTCAACTTATATTATTGAGTCAAGAAATTGAAACTCAAAGAGAAAAGAATGATAGTCTTGTTTCTGAGAATCATGTTTTAAAAACTAATATTAAAATGGTAGAACTAGAAAATTCAAGTCTAAAGACCTAACTAGATGGAATCATAAAAATGTTTCAAATTTTAATAAAGGAAGAGAAAATTTATCTAGAATTATCGAGAATTCACAATCTGTTAGTAATAAACATGGTTTAGGATATAAGAAGAATGTTAAAGAGTCAAAATCTAGTAATTTAAACCAAGTTAAAAATGATAAAACGCCCATGTCTTCAAATAGACTAGTTTCTAAAACTATAAATTATGGGTACCTTAAACTAATAACAAATTGATAAGGAAAAAGTTTATTAATTCATTCATAGAAGATGTTCATAATAATAAAAATTATATTTATAAAAGGGATACTAAACCCTTTTGGGCTTGATTTCCTATGATCTAACTCTTAGGACTCTATTAAAAGGTGGGTACCAACGTTATCTCATTTTTTTGCAGGTCCCACTCAAGAAAAGCGGAAAATGGATACTCGACAGTGGTTGCTCAAAATACATGACAGGAGACAAAGATATGCTGATAAATATTACATACTCAGATGGAGGTTCGGTAACTTTTGGAGATAATTCCAAGGGATATATCATCGGCAAAGGCGACGTGAGCAAATATGGTACATCTAATTTACCTCTTATTACAAATGTTTTATTAGTTAAGAATCTAAAACATAATCTATTAAGTATAAGTCAATTATGCGATAAATGTTTTAAAATATCGTTTTTTGAAAATAAATATAGTATTCTTGATCAAAATCAAAATCTTACTTTCGAAGGAAATAGAGATAAAAACATTTACGTTTTGAATATGAAAGTTAATCATAACTCAGATATGTATTTAATAGCTAAACAAAATGATCCATGGATATGGCATAAATGATTTTGTCATATCAATTTCAAAAATATAAATAATATTTCGAAAAATAATCTTGTAAAAGGATTACCAAAGATGAATTTTAAAGTTAATAATATATATGATTCATGTCAATTAGGTAAATTAACTAAATCTTCATTTAAACCTAAGAAAGTTATTTCAACATTACGACCGCTTGAGTTACTTCACATGGACTTATTTGGCCCTACCTAAATTCAATCCATAAATCATAATAAATACGTATTTATAATAGTTGATGATTTTTCTAGATATACATGGACTATTTTTTTGTGAAAAATAAAAGTGATACGTTTGAAAATTTCAAAACATTTGTTAAACAAAATCAAAATTTAAAAGGTATTAAAATTCAAAATATTGGAAGTGATCACGGAGGTGAATTTGAAAATATACAATTTGATAACTATTATTAAAAGAAAGGAATATTTCATAACTTTTCGTTTCTTAGAACTCCACAACAAAATGGAGTTGTAGAACGAAAGAATCCAACTCCACAAGAATGTGCAAGAACTTTACTAAATGAAAGCATGTTACCAAAACAATTTTGGACAGAAGCTGTTACAACTGCTTGTTATGTTTTGAATCGTGTTTCTATTAGATCTCTTACCAAAAATACTCCTTATGAACTTTTTAACGGTAGAAAACCAAACATATCTTATTTTAAAATATTTGGATCAAAATGTTTTATATTAAATACCAAAGATCATCTTGGCAAACTTGATTCAAAATGCAACGAAGGAATATTTCTTGGTTATTCGAATCGAAGCAAAGCTTATCGAATTTTTAATAAACGAACTAATACTATTGAAGAATTACTCCATGTATCTTTTGATGAGAACTCTAAACCTGTTTCTAATACAGTTAGTGATAATGACTTACCTAATAATAATAACACAAATATAATTATAAAGAATTCAAGAGATGATGAGGATATCATTTATAAATCTAGCGATATTGAAAATATTAATAACAATTTAGAAAACAGAAATAATACTAATATAATAAGATCTCCTCGAAGAGTTTTATGAAATCATCCTATAGAAAATATAATTGGAGAAATAAATTCAAATGTTCGAACTAGAAGTCAATTAAATTTTATGGGTAATGTGGCTTTTCTCCCTACTATGGAACCTAAAATTACTAAGAGAGCATCATCCGATGAAAATTGGATTATTACTATGCAAAAAGAATTAAATCAATTTGAACGAAATGAAGTTTGGGAACTAGTACCCAGACCGACCGATCAGACGGTTATAAGTACTAAATGGGTTTATAAAAACAAAGCAGACGAATTAGGAAATATAACTAGAAACAAAGCAAGATTAGTAGCACAAGGATATAATCAGGAATAAGGAATAGACTACGAAAACGTTTGCTCCAGTTGCTAGACTTGAAGCAATACGAATCTTATTAGCGTATGCATATTTCAACAATTTAAAACTTTACTAAATGGATGTTAAAAGAGCATTTTTAAATGGCCATATTAAAGAAAATGTTTATGTTTAACAACATCCTTTATTTATTCATGAAAAATATCCAGATCATGTACATAAACTTAAGAAAGCTTTAAAACATTTGATTCTGGATTCGAAATAGGATAAGTAGATCAAACATTATTTATAAAACATTTGAAAAATGATATATTAATAGTTCAAATATATGTCGACGACATCATATTTGGCTCAACTAATAATGAATTATGTAAAGAATTTTCTGAAATAATGACCAGAGAATTTGAAATGCCTATATGGGAGAATTATCATATTTTCTAGGACTTCAAGTTAAACAAGTTTCAAATGGAATATTTATTAATCAAGAAAAATACTATAATAATCTTATCATATATTTTGGAATGGAAAACTCTTCTACCAAACCAACACCTATGAGCACAACAACACATCTTGATAAAGATGAAAACGGCAAAAGTATAGACCAAAAACTATATCGTAGTATGATGGGATCACTACTTTATTTAACAGCAAGTAGACCGGATATTATGATGAGTGTGTGCTTATGTGAACGATTTCAATCTGATCCAAAAGAATCACATTTACATGCTGTAAAACGTATACTACACTATCTTAGTAAAACTAAAAATTTCGGACTTTTCTATCTGAAAGAGTGCTCATTCGAATTAGTATCATACAACGATGCTGATTTCATAGGATCACGAATAGATAGAAAAAGTACAACCGGTACGTGTCACTTCATTGGTAAATCTTTAATATCATGGTTCAGTAAGAAATAAAATTGTGTCTCTCTATCAACTTGTGAGGCAGAATATATTTCCGCAATACTAGCTTGCACACAAGTAATTTATGTGCAACATACACTTAAAGATTTTGGAATCAATGTATCAAAATCAACAATTTACTGCGATAATTCTAGTGCAATAAATCTATCTAAAAATCCAGTAAACCACTCAAGAACTAAACGTATCGATATTAGACATCATTTTTTATGTGATAATATATAAAAAGAAGTAATAAATCTGGACTACGTACCATCAGAAATTCAATTAGCAGATATTTTTACTAAACCACTGTTAGAAAATACGTTTATAAAATTGCGACGTGAGCTCGATATAATTTTAAGTAAAAATATATGAATAAAATATAAAAAATTTAACTAAAAAGTCAAAAATAAAATTTTACGAAAATTCGAAATTGTGTATGATAATTCTCCCATATAGGCATTTCAAATTCTCTGGTCATTATTTCAGAAAATTCTTTACATATGAGCACAACAACACATCTTGATAAAGATGAAAACGGCAAAAGTATAGACCAAAAACTATATCGTAGTATGATGGGATCACTACTTTATTTAACAGCAAGTAGACCGGATATTATGATGAGTGTGTGCTTATGTGAACGATTTCAATCTGATCCAAAAGAATCACATTTACATGCTGTAAAACGTATACTACACTATCTTAGTAAAACTAAAAATTTCGGACTTTTCTATCTGAAAGAGTGCTCATTCGAATTAGTATCATACAACGATGCTGATTTCATAGGATCACGAATAGATAGAAAAAGTACAACCGGTACGTGTCACTTCATTGGTAAATCTTTAATATCATGGTTCAGTAAGAAATAAAATTGTGTCTCTCTATCAACTTGTGAGGCAGAATATATTTCCGCAATACTAGCTTGCACACAAGTAATTTATGTGCAACATACACTTAAAGATTTTGGAATCAATGTATCAAAATCAACAATTTACTGCGATAATTCTAGTGCAATAAATCTATCTAAAAATCCAGTAAACCACTCAAGAACTAAACGTATCGATATTAGACATCATTTTTTATGTGATAATATAGAAAAAGAAGTAATAAATCTGGACTACGTACCATCAGAAATTCAATTAGCAGATATTTTTACTAAACCACTGTTAGAAAATACGTTTATAAAATTGCGACGTGAGCTCGATATAATTTTAAGTAAAAATATATGAATAAAATATAAAAAATTTAACTAAAAAGTCAAAAATAAAATTTTACGAAAATTCGAAATTGTGTATGATAATTCTCCCATATAGGCATTTCAAATTCTCTGGTCATTATTTCAGAAAATTCTTTACATATGAGCACAACAACACATCTTGATAAAGATGAAAACGGCAAAAGTATAGACCAAAAACTATATCGTAGTATGATGGGATCACTACTTTATTTAACAGCAAGTAGACCGGATATTATGATGAGTGTGTGCTTATGTGAACGATTTCAATCTGATCCAAAAGAATCACATTTACATGCTGTAAAACGTATACTACACTATCTTAGTAAAACTAAAAATTTCGGACTTTTCTATCTGAAAGAGTGCTCATTCGAATTAGTATCATACAACGATGCTGATTTCATAGGATCACGAATAGATAGAAAAAGTACAACCGGTACGTGTCACTTCATTGGTAAATCTTTAATATCATGGTTCAGTAAGAAATAAAATTGTGTCTCTCTATCAACTTGTGAGGCAGAATATATTTCCGCAATACTAGCTTGCACACAAGTAATTTATGTGCAACATACACTTAAAGATTTTGGAATCAATGTATCAAAATCAACAATTTACTGCGATAATTCTAGTGCAATAAATCTATCTAAAAATCCAGTAAACCACTCAAGAACTAAACGTATCGATATTAGACATCATTTTTTATGTGATAATATAGAAAAAGAAGTAATAAATCTGGACTACGTACCATCAGAAATTCAATTAGCAGATATTTTTACTAAACCACTGTTAGAAAATACGTTTATAAAATTGCGACGTGAGCTCGATATAATTTTAAGTAAAAATATATGAATAAAATATAAAAAATTTAACTAAAAAGTCAAAAATAAAATTTTACGAAAATTCGAAATTGTGACCATGCTAAGACTCGAACTTGTAACCTGCTGTGAATTGCCCAAGTGTTTTAACCACCTGAGCTATTAATGTTTTATGTTCTAGTCTAATATGGCTATTTTATTATATGGTAACAGTATTTTATACTACATTATATGTCACATTTAACTTTATAATCTACATTACTAATTTTATAGATATTAAAATTACGCAAAATAGCTCAGCCAACAGAAAACCAATGTTTCACCATACTTTTTGGCTAGAATTATATAATCCACCAATTATTATCCTATTTTTCCTAAACTAAATCTATAAATAGTTGCATATTCCTTCAATCAAAATAAAATAAAAGCCATCATTCGATTTTCTCTCTGAAGTAAAGCATTTATAAACAACAGTTTTTAAACAATGTCAACTTCCTCTATAACAGACTCTATCGAAATCATTGCCTCGACCAACTCTCCAAAAATTCCAGACCATAAAGGTTCACCATCATCGGTCTATCACACCGGATATACTTTGGACAAGAAAAAGGGAAAGAAGGCCGTTGATATTCCCCAAACACAAAACAAAAGATCGACGATCTCCACCACTATCAGTAAGAATCTCTAATGCTACAACGGGAGATGTATTAAGAACAAAAATAAACTCTAGACGAATAGGCATCATTGAGCACATCGCTATGAAATTCTGTGGGGCATCGTCACATCCGATAGACGAATATGTTGTTTCTCCTATCAAACGGCCATCGACTTCGTCGCCACCACGACCACCATACTCACCAAATTAGTGGGTTCGCAACGAAGCATCGAATGTTCATCGTAAGCAATTGAAAGAATTCAAGACACCTAGTCCCTCGAAATAATCATAGTTTTTAATTATCTTTCGTTGTATTTTCAAATAAATTCTCTATATATGTACGTTTATGTTCGAAATAAATTTATTTTGGTGCGTTAATCGAACATCTCACATATAAAAAAAATATTAACATTTAACAGCAAAATAAAGTTAGTTCTATATAATTCATTAAAATAAAAATTATTTATATTGATAGAATTAACAAATATAAATAAAATATATACATTTCACACTATAAGAAATTCATTGCAGAAAATACTACAGGTCAGTCGACTGGACCAGGAGGACAGTCGACTGACACAGCAAACAATTTTAAATATATACATGGCCAGTCGACTTTCCCAAGGCCTCGGTCGACTGGACCAGAAGGTCGAATATTTTCAACCTTCAGCTTTAGTCGACTGAAGACCTGAGCCAGTCGACTGACGCGGTGATATAAATTTTTATATAACATGGCCAGTCGACTGTCTCGGTGCCTCAGTCGACTGGACCAGATGATCAAAAAATTTCAATCTTCAGCTTCAGCCGACTGAAGCCCTGAGCCAATCGACTGAGCCGTAGATCTGAGTCATTTTTTACCTTTTCACCTACCCCCTTTACCCCTCTATCTTTCACTTTACCTTCTCTCCTCGTTACCATTTCAGATTTTAAAACTTTCAAAAACCCTAGGCTCTCCAAAACTCAATTTTTCTTCTTCAAAATTAAAATTAAATGGCTCCAAAACGTAGGGGACAAGCTTCCTCATCATCTCAACCTCCGTCAAATGAACAAATTCAAAGGTGGCTATTTGATGATATCATGATAAAGAGGTGGAGACGGATGCAAGACTCAAGGATCTTCGTAGGTTCATCAAATTCCCTGATTTTTCCCCATATCACATTCAAGCATTAGCTCGAAGGAGCAATTTAGAGACGTTAATTAACATCGACGACAACAAACGCAAAATCAACCAAATTATGGTGAAATTATTCTATGCTAACCTAAATTTGGGTCACCAAGACGTTCAAAATTAACAAGACTGTGTATGGAGTCTCGTATGTGGGAAACCCGTCCTTTTCTTCTATACCGCATGGCTCATATCTTACAAATAGAAAATAATGGTGTAGAATTAGCTACTATTGACGTTGATTTGGTTGTTTGAGACCATGTAAGCCATTTGTTTCTAGAAGATGACATGCATCAATTAAAATCGATGTCTTTACGACCAAAGGCACGAATTATTCATCATGCTCTAATGAAAACCGTAACTCCTAGAATCGGGAGTTATGAATTTTTCTATGAAAATAATTTTCAAGCTTTATATGCTATCTTTGGGAAATCAAAGTAAACTTGCTCCATTTAATTCTTGACGAATTTTTAAGTTTCAACAACGGTAGGATGAATATAATTTACTACGGAGAATATATTACGCGTCTTCTCAAAGCTTGTGAAGTTCCGGAACCGGATTCACCAGTTTCTACCGTTGGATGTTTGAACGCTCGGACTTTAGCCTTAATGAAATTACCAGTTGCATGTCCCCCTCATATAATATCTTTTGAAGAATGGACCCAAAGGCAAACAGCTCAAGTCCAACCACCACAACATGGCGAGCCATCTCAACGACCATCTCATCAAAGATCAACTCGTTATCAATAAGAAGAAACTACGATTCCAAATGAAGATCTTCAACCACGTGAATCCATCAATATAATTTGCTATAATCAACAAATTATACAATCAAACATCATCAAAGTTGATAAGAAGCTTGATAAGGTCAAAGGATTTTTCACCAAATTATGGCAAGCTATATCATGCTCTTTCGGTACATCCGCTACTACTATAGGCGATCCGGGTAATCAACCCGTCTTTACATGGTCTTCTTCTTCTGATGACGATCAAGCTAGTAGTAGCGATGATGATGGTGATGAAGGTTACAGTGGTAGGGGTAAACAACCGATGGCGTAAGATGTTCATTTCTTTTTATTCCAAACATTTTTTTTCGATTCATGTGGCTTGTACTAAATGGCCATTCTAGTTTATTTATTTTGAACACTCTTGACTATGGATGTTAAATGTGTGGATGATTGTTCTTGGTTTTATTTCATACTATCTTTCACATTGTAATATCATATTACTTATTCTTTTTTGTCGATGACAAAGGGGGAGAAATATTATTGCTACTAATAAGAATGCAGGATATAGAGCATCAAAGATTCAAGGAGAGAAAGTATTTATGTTATATATATATATATATATACAAAGTCGAAATCTATATCTATTTACAAGTTGTCATCAATCAAAAAGGGGGAGAATGTTGAGACTTGGTTTTGATTCATGACACGAAGCTATCACTACAACATACATATTTGACGACTGCTACGATAAAAAGTGACAAGTGACAAGGAGACGAGACTTTAAAAACCGGTGCATCAACTATGGTATTTTGTTTTTAAGTCTTAGGTCAATATGTTTTAAAATCTCTCCTCGATTATGTCTACACTAGCTTATATATTTAATCATTATATTTACTAAATATTTTATACATATATAAGCACATATTTAAATTATAAAAGTGTTTTAAGTTATAGAAATTAATAAATATATATGTATGTATGTGTAAATGTGTAAACTGCACAAAATTAACCAGGTCAGTCGACTGACCACCTGAGACAGTCGACTGACATTGGTGTTTTTGTGCAGCATGCACAGTTACATAAATGTACGAATTTAAAATTTTAAATTTACTTTGAATACTCAGTCGAGTGACCCAGTGGCCTAATCGACTGAATTTCTATAACAGCCACTTTTTTGAAAGGATGTGACTTTTGTGAAGAATTGCGAACCTTTAACGAAAAGATTCGAACGCAACACTTCGATCAATACTCTTCACCAACTGTCGCTGCTTTCTAACCTTTATAAATACAAACTCCAACTTCATTTCAAATCACTTAATCACAATCGAATTCTCTTATTCTCTGAAATATATTTGCCATCATACTTTCAATTATTCTGCATTAAAGCAATACTATACCTTTCTATTCTTCTTATACTTCAAATATATATATATATATATTTATACTTGAGGATAAGATTATAGGAAGGGTGTACTACAAGTGACAAATCCGTGTTATCAGAACACACATTAGTCAAAACTATTTTCTGTATTAGTTGAAGTCTTGTTCTTCTGCTCAGGCGAGTGAAGTCCTCTTCGGCTGTTGAGGCTAAATCATATTCTGCTGCTCAGGGGTGTATAAATCTGTTCCTCCGGGCTAAGTGAGGGTTGTTGTTTGTTAGTGAAATTCCAGAAGGAGTCTGGGACTGGACGTAGGACAGTGCCCCGAGCCAGTATAAAAATCTCTGGTGTCATTTTACTATACTGCTTTTTATTCCGCATTATTTACCGTATAAATAGCATCATTATACTCAGTGTTATCATATATCCATATTACATGATCCATAGCACACTTTCAGTTATAGTGATCAAGTTAAAAAGGGCATTAATTGAAAGGAGACGATAAATGGTACTTATTCACAATAATTGAAAGGAAGCACTAAATGATACTTAATTGTATAATTTAAAAAAAAAGCAATGAGTAATATTTAATATGGGTTTTCAATCGAATGGGTTCTTTGTGCAGGTAATAAGTTTTAAGGATGATAATTCTGAAAAATTAGTTTTATGGAAAAATTACATAAAAAGGATAAATGAATTTATCATTTTCAGTTACACAAAAATAATGATAAATTAATTTATCCTTTTTCTGTATAACTTAAAAAGACAAATGAATTTATCATTTTCAGTAAATTGTCGTTAAAACTAATTATTCAGAAATTTTTTCCTTAAAACTTATTACCCTAGAATAAGAAGCCCTTTAACCTAATTTCCACAATACTTAATTGTATTAATTGAGGAGAAGTAGTAAATGATATATAATTGTATTAATTGAAAAGAAATAGTAATTAAATGTATACTTTGACAAAGTTAAGAAAACTAATAAAACGTGTTTGAATTGTAAAATGAAACTGCTTTTCTTTATTAATGCTGATGATACATCCGGTTACACTACTGCTTTGTATTTATACAAATATGTGAGCCTATTGGGCTGCTTTGTAATAAGCGGGTAAGTTTACCCGATACACCGTTATACGAGACAAAGAAACGTTATTTCATAACACTTCATTTCATACCCTCCCAAAACCCGATTAGGGTTAGGGTTGCAAATGTTCTTCAAAGTTGCCACTCTCCAAATTCTTAAATCTCTTTACAAATTAATGATAAAAAATGAACTTTTGATATTATACATCAGATCCTGGGAGAAATTGAGAGAAAGATCTCATATTAATGCTTTTGATCCCTTTGCAAGATGACGTATAGAAGCTCCAACTGCAAAATTAGGTCTTTGATCTAGTTTTGTAGTTGGGATGCTTCGATAAGACGATAAATTGCTGAAGAGACTCGATAGAGATGGTTAGCTTCAAAAGCTTTTAGATTGACTTCAATTTCTTTGAGCTTGAGTCTTCCAAGTATCTGAAAGGTTGTTACTGAGTTCAGTGACCTTTAGATCCTTCTTTAGTCGAAGAAATTTTATCTTTGACAGAGGCTTTGTTAGAATATCTGCGATCTGGTAAGATGTTGGTACGTGATTTACAATAATATTTCCTTTTATTACTTCTTCTCTGACAAAGCATATTTCAAGTTCCATGTGCTTAGTCCTTGAATGTAATACTAGGTTGGTCATTAGAGCTGTTGTACTCATGTTATCACACTAGGTCCCTTATTATGAACTTTTATTTTTAGTTCACTCATTAGAGATTTAATCTAAATAATCTCTGCTATGGCACTTGCTACACTCCTATATTCTGCTTCGGTGCTAGATATAGAAATTGTTGATTGTTTTTTAGCACTATGAAATTGGATTTTGACCCAAATAGATACAATATCCTGTTGTGGATTTTCGGTCATCCAAGTCTATTGCCCAATCTGCATCTGCATATGCTGTGATGTTTAAAGTCTTGCTTGATTGTAGAGTCAGATCATGATTTACAGTCCCATTTGAGTATCTCAGTATTCTTTTCATAGCCTTTCAGTATTGATCAAGTGGGTTTTGCATAAATTTACTTGCTTTGTTTACACTAAATGAAATTTCTGGTCTTGTGATGGTTTCATATTGTAAAGCTTCCACTATACTTCTGTATTGTTTGATGTTTTTGATTGGTGCTCCTCTGTCCTTTGATAGATGTAGGTTACTGATCATGAGTGTAGGTTAAGGATTTGAATTTTCCATTGTGGCTCTCATGAGAATCTCTGTAGTGTATTTTCTTTAATTTAAATGCACCGTTGAAGTTGATTCTCTATTGACCTCAATTCCCAGAAAGTAGTTTAAATTTCCAATATCCTTAATAGAGAATGCTTCATTTAGTTGCTTGATTGTATTGCTGATTCCATCTGATTGCTTTCTGTAATAAGTATATCAACAACATATATCATTATATATGTAGAGTCATTTTATCAAACTTTGTAAATATTGAATTGTCTAATTTGGTTAATGAGTAACCCATTTTAACAAAGGTTGATTTGAGCTTATCAAACCAGACCCTTGGTGCTTGCTTCAATCCATAAATTGCCTTTTGTAACCTGCATACAAGTAGCTGAGAACTGTCTTTTCTGAATCCAAGTGGTTGCTCTATATAAACTTCTTCCTGTAAAATACCATTCAAAAAAGCATTATTCACATAAAGTTGCCTTATGATCCAATTTCTATTTAAGGCAATTGTAATAATTATTCTGATTGATGTTGATTTCACAATACATGAAATGGTTTCGCTAAAATCAAAACCATTCTGTTGTGAATATCCTTTTGCCACCAATCTTTCCTTGTATTTAGAAATTGAACCATTGGCATTTTTTTAGTCTGTATGTCCATTTAAATCCTATGATGTATTTATCCTTTGGTAATGGAACAAGTTCCCATGTCTTGTTCCTTGGCAGTGCCTCATATTCTTTATTCACGGTAACTTTCCATTTTTCATTCTGAATAGCTTGATAGTCTTGGCTCATCATTTTCTGCAACTGTATTATATATTTTTTGGCTTGAATATGCCTCTTTTTGCTCTTGTGATCATATGATGACTAGTATTTTCAAGAGTGATTTGTTGAATAGTAGGTTGATCAGTATTGCTTGTTGAGGCTTCATGTTGATCAATTAGTGGTTATGGATCATCAATTGGTTGACTTGATTCAGACAAGCTTCTACTACTATGTTCACTTTGGTGGGAACTGTCAGATTCATTTCTTTGAACATCATCAGCAATAGAGTTTGATGTATCTTGGTGTGATGCTTGACCTGTCTCATTGATGTTCTACATAGCTAAATCAGGTATTGATGGTATGGAAAATCTTTCATTACACACCTTTAGTGAAGTTTTTATGTTCATATCATTGAATGGGAAAATTTGTTCATTAAAAACAACATGTCCAGACACAAAAAAATTTCCATTACCATCTATACACTTGTATCCTTTCTTGTTTGGTGCATATCCTAGAAATGTACAAGGAGATGGTTTAAAATTTAATTTGTGAGCATTATAAGGTTTTAAACAAGGAAAACACAAGAATCCAAAAAAAAATTAGCTCATGATAATCTGGTTTCTATCAAACAGAATCTCCATACGACTTTTGAAACTCAAGATTTTTGATGGCAGCCTATTTATTAAATATACACTAGTAGAAAAGGCATCAAGCAAAAATTTTAAAGGTAAAGAAGCCTGAGCAAATAAGGTTAAACCAGTTTCTACAATATGCCTGTGTTTTCTATCTATTAGACCATTTTGCTCAAAAGTATAAGGGCATGTTGTTCTATGAACAATCATTTTTCTTTGTAAATAAGTTTTCAGAGGATAAAATTCTGCTCCTTCATCAGTTTGTAATATTTTTGCTTGACTGTCAGTTTGTCTTTTAACTAGACTAATAAATTGAATCACAACATTGGATGCTTCAGATTTTGAATTTAAGAAATAAATCAATACATATCTTGAGTAAGCATCTATAAAGGATACGTAATATCTATATGCATAATCAGTACAGATAGGAGCCGGACCCCATAGATTAATGGAAACTAATTCTAATGCCTTGGAATATTTAGTTGTGGAATCAGTAAAGCTAGCTTGTGACTTTTACCATTTGGTAAAAAGTACATACATATGACAAAGAAATATTTTCAACAGAAATATTATTATTGCTTAATACTTGTTTTACAATTTTTGCATTTGCATGACCTAGTCTACAATGCCATTTATCAGAGATTTTACACATGTTTGCTTGAGCTACCTTTGAATAGTTACACCACTATCCCTATGCATTTGATTTCTTGAGTTGTTGACATTAAACTTGTAAAGTCCATTACATTCCTTACCCTATAAAAGAATTTCATTGGTTAGAAGATCTCAAACAAGACTGTTATTAGGGTAGAATTCAAAATATACATGATTGTCTTTGACAAATTGTGATATACTCAATAAATTCTTTCTAATCAGAGGTACTCTAAGCAAAGTAATTAAGTAGAGTTTTCTAGTACCATTGATATACCTTGCTTACCTTTATACTCTTGATTGCGAAGATTTAAATTTGCAAGATTGCTAGTCACTTGGTTTGTTGTTCCTCGGTCCAGAAACCAACTGTCATCTGAAATGTCTTCTACTTTTATAGTGTTTTCTTCCTGATTCTTTGCATCTTGCTGTAAGTTGATCATATTTGCACTTTAATAGTTTCTTTGATTATTGGTTCCATGCAGTTTTGGTGTGAAGTTTCTATCAAACTGAAAATAACATTTGTTTGCACTTTGTCCAAACTTTTCAGAAATTTGGCACCTCAACCTGTTATTGTTGTTTTGCCACCTGCCTCCTCTACCTCTAGATCTGTTAGATGATCCACCTCTTTGGTTTTTACTATTATATCTTTTTTCTTGATTCTTGGACACATAGTTGGCGGTAAAATCTTTGATAATTGGTTTCTTTTGCTCAATTCTTCCCTCATGAGAGAGAAGAATTGAGTGTACATGGTCAATAGAAGGAGTTCTTTCCTTAGAAGAAATTATAGAAACAACAGCATCATATTCATCATCCAAGCCACTTAATATTGATAATACTTGTTCAGCCTTTGACACTTTATATTCTGCTGCACCAAGTTGATCACACAGAATCTTGATTTGTTTAGATAGTCTCCCATGTTCATGCCATTTTTCTTTAAGTTTTGCAGTTGCCTTTTGTAATGTAGAACTTTTGCAGCTGACTGTGCATTTAATGCTTGCTCTATAAAATGCCAAATCATATGTGATGATTTGCATCCTATAAGTTGTAGTAAAATGTTTGAACCAATTGAAGATAAGAGCCATGAACTGATGAGACTGTCTTGTCGTTGATGATTCAAATAATCTTTATTTACACTCAATTTTCCCTCATTCTGTAATATACGTTGGTGGAGCAACAATTGTGCCAAGAACATATTCCTCAATGTCATAACCTCTTATGGAAGTTTCGATTTGAAATTTCCACACTATGTAGTTCAAATCATCTAACTGTATTATGATTATCAGACTTTGTGGCTTTATTATTGTTTTGATCAGATCTTGATTTGCTGACTGCTATGATGTAGCAGTTTTTGAGTTGTTTTGTAAGCTTTATGCCTCATTGCCAGTGCCTTCGGCCATGATGAGATCTAACAAATCAAGACACAAGAAAAAAGAATAACATGATGAAGAGCACTGCAAAAGTGATGACTGATAGACACTGTGCAGCCAGTAAGTATCAGGTAATGCATTTCTTTTTGATGATGCTTTCTTGGTGAGGCACGGAGAAAAGAAAAGCAGTGATGATCAAATGTCCAGAAAAACAAGTATGCAGGCTTGCAGTTCTTGAAACAGAACTGTAAATCTATTTTCAAGAAGTGGGTAATAGGGTATCTTCGATGATGATGATGAATCTAAGAAGATCACCACCAGTGCAGCCACCTTTAGGTGATGAAGAATCTATGATGAAGGTAGGCACGACACTTGCTGGCTAACTGTTAGGTTTGTGTGGCTCTGATACCAAGTTAAGAAAACTGATAAAATGTATTTGAATTTTAAAACGAAAATGCTTTTCATTATTGATGCTGATGATACATCCGGTTACACTACTGCTTTGTATTTATTCAAATATATAAGCCTATTAGGCTGCTTTGTAATAAGCGGGTAAGTTTACTCAATACATAGCTATATGAAACAAAGAAATGTTATTTCATAACACTTCATTTCATAAAACACTAACAAGTCATGCCAAAGTCAATATCCAAATTTATACAAAAAATAGCTATCCAAACATCACACCATAATCTAGTTTGCTACAACATTTAAAAATGGACAGTCTTAGTAATCGACATAGTAAACTATATACATAAGCAACCTCATCAATTTACATGCAAATTACTTATTCAATATACATGTAGGGTCCAACATGCTACCATTTTATATCCTTAAATTTGAAGAAAACATTTAAATTGCATTACTTATAAGTTTTCTTTATCGTCACAACTGTATATCATATGTTCCATTCAAGATGCTATAAAACCTTTCAATCCATACAGGTAGCTAATCAAACTAATGCTATGAATATATCATTAATTGCATTAATTTTCAAGCAATTAGAAAAGGTTAATACAAAGAAGATAGATTAGATTAAAGCTATTCTTCCAAATAATACATAATTTGATAGTTGATGCTGTACTTATTTGTGCAGAAAGATAATTCAGTCATTATTTTTCTAACTCGTACATACCAAAGTTTTAAAAACGATCCTTCTTACCTAATTTTTTACACTAGCGGATTCCATTTCAACTGTAGTTAATGAAAGTAATATATTTGTTAACCTGCTTTTTAGCAAAGCAGATTTCAATTGGACTTAGAAGATTCAAATGAGGATGAAATGACTTGAAATCTGGAAGGCACACTTAAATGAACTAAGAAAATATCTTAGGAAAATTTCAGCCAAAAATATGCAAACTACATAACTCGGTACTGAGTTATCACCATAGGTTGATACCGAGTTATCACCAAAATTGGCTTTAACTGGACTTCAAAGATTGAAACTGAATTGAAATGACTTGAAACTGGCAAGAGCACTTAGAAAAGGTAAAAGAAGGACTTGAAAAAATTTCACTATGGTTGGTCCATGCACCTTAACTCGGCCCCAAGTTAAGGCCAGAGGTCGGGTTGGACTAATGGATGCTCACCCATTCACTCCCATAACTTCACGCACTACTCATGTTAGTCCATTGATTTTTGATCAAGTGATTGCCCAAAGATTTAATGAATTACTTTAAGGATTGGCCGGGATGAGCAAAGGAAAGAGGAATCAAAGAGATTGCAAGAAACAACATGAAGGTAATGGAAAAGAGGTTCGAACGACTCAACTAAAAGATGGGAACAACTTACAAGTGGTGTGGTGCAAATTGCACTGAGAGTTATAATTCAGATCCGACCTATAGATCTTAGGTCGCCCCCAGGTTATCATGTTAACTCAGGTGGCTCTATTCTCCTGGTGGGACTTCGAGCTATCTCCTGGAATTTATCGCTATTGCTCTGATTCTATGCTGCCCATTTCCTCAATAAATACAAACTATAGAGTAACCAAAATAGGACGTGGATTCTTGAATGGCAGAGACTCTGCTACTTTTTACCTCTAATCGCTCATCCATTAAAGTCGTCTAGGAAACAATTATTCAATGTTCTAGGACTTAGAATAGCAAATTCTTAGTGCTAATGACTTATAAACAATGTAATAAACCTAATTTTAATTAACACTGTTTAGGAGATTTAATTGGATAAGTTAAATAAAATAGTGTAAAAGGTTAAGAAGGTTGAGATTCGATAATTAGTGCGGGACGAGCCTTAATTAATGAACCAATAGAATTAATTAGAAAATTAATATGAGGAACTAATTTATGAGAAGGGAAAATAGGAAGAAAAAATGTTACATTTCCTAATACAAACCCTCGCCTCTTTTCTCTTCATTCACTTTACACTTGTACAAACAAAACTAAAGTTTAGGCTGACCATTGCTAGAATTTTCAAGAGGAAGAAAAAGCTAAGAAAACAAGTAGAAAGCTTAGGGAAATTAAATCAAATTCGAATGTAAACCTTCTTAAAACCATTTAAGGTGAATAATAGTTATGCATCACATGTTTAAGTAATACCTTGACTTGGTTGCAATTCTTGAAACCAAGCTTGATCTGTCATGAACCATATCAGCTAGCAATTACACCAATAGTAACTGGGCTTTGCATCATAATCCCCTTGAAGCCCCGTATGGGAGAATTATGGTGATCTCCAACCCACAAAAATACTCTCTGTCTCCTATCCTTGTCTCCCCTCAATTTATCCATTTCCATGCTTCTTTCATCCCTGATTCCATATCCTTCTATCTCACCATTGTCTATGCTTCTGACTCCCCATCCATCAGACAGTCCTTCTTTCGACAAATTCCTGCTTTTAGACAAGAATCCCACCCTTGGCTAATCCTTGGTGATATTAACAGATGCCTAAACCTTGATGACAAATTTGGTGGTTTGCCACTAGCTCCTAAAGACATCCAGCCTCTTAATATTGCCATTGAGGAAGCCAATCTGATGAAAATCAATAAATCTGGATCCAAGTATTCTTGGAATAATCGTAGTCGTTCTGGGCATAGAATTCTGACCACAATTGATCACTCCTTTTGTAACTTTAAATTTTTATCAAATTGGCCCTCCCTCTCTGCTTACCTTCCTCTTCCTATTCTGTCAGACCATTCCCCCATCATACTATCCACTGGCCCCCCGCCATGCTTGAGAAAAGAAGTTTTAAATACTATAATATCTGGTCTAATGAACCAGGGTATACTAATATAATTAATGAAGCTTAGTCCACCTCATGTTACGGTAATCCCACTTTTAAATTTTGCAGGAAACTGAAGCATGTCAAACTCTCTCTCAGAAGCTGGTCCAAGAGCAATTTTGGGAAGGAACATTGAAGTCAGAGGCAATCAGGAAGCAACTCGAAGAAATTCAAGTTCAAATGCATAACAATCCTAATGATGATGAGATTGCGGCTCATGAGAGTGACCTATTTTTATCTCTTTCTGATGCTTTAAGGATGGAATGCTCTATGAAGAGACAACAACTTAATATAAAATGGATGACTGAGGGAGATAGCAACACCACTTATTTCCATGCTGCAATAAAAGCTAAGCAAGCTCATGAGCAGATTTATCGAATTCAGGATGTTAATCGTGATCTGCTCACCGCTCCTCTTGGTATTGATAATGCTCTGATTAGGTACTTCTCTTGCCTTCTTGGAAATTCAGATAATTTTGAAGCTAACCTTCATCATATTGACATCATTGACCTCCCTTCAATTAATCAGACCCAAGCTGACCATCTTATCTCTGTTGTCACTGACGATGAAATAATACACACTCTCTTCAGTATAAATAAGAAATCTAGCAGTGGTCCTGATGGTTTTAATGTGTAGTTCTTCACCTACAATTGGGAAATAATCAGAACTGACTTTTGCCTTGCTATCCACAACTTCTTTTATAAATTCAAGTTACTAAATGAAGTCAATGCAACTAATTTGGTCCTCATTCCCGAATCCCACCCTCCTACATGATGTTTCCTCGTTCAGGCCCATATCTTGCTGCAATGTGATGTACAAGTGCAAAACCAAAATTATTACTACCAGACTCAAATCTATTCTGCCTGACCTCATTTCTTCTAATCAGGCTGCCTTCCTGCCTAAAAGAAACTCCCTAGATAATGTGATGTTGGCGCACGAGCTTCTCAAGGGGTATGGTCGTGCTAACGCAACTCCGAGTGCTATGCTGAAACTTGATCTCTCTAAGGCCTATGACAGTGTTCAATGGTCCACTATTGTTAAAGTCATGGCTCTGATGGGTTTCCCGAAACATTTTGTTGCTTGGATCTACATTTGCATATCCTCTCCTACCTTCTCTCTTGAATACAATGGTAAAGTTGCAGGGTACTTTAAAAGTAAACAAGGCATTCGCCAAGGTGATCCGCTATCATCATACATTTTCCTCTTAGTTATGGAAATTCTAACTAGTATGCTTAATGCCAGATTTCAATCCAAAGAGATAAAATTCCATCCTAAATGTAAACAGTCTCTGATCACTTCCCTTCTCTTTGCTGATGACATTATGATCTTCACTTCCCCTGTTCGTGAGTCCTTAGATAATATTAAAAAAACCTTGACATCTTTTACTCATGCTCGGTTCTTAAGCTTAACCTTTCCAAATCATCCATCTTGTTTGCTGGTATTCCTCCCTCCTTATCCTTTGAGATGGCTGCTTATTCTGGTCTTCAACCCATGCAAAGTGATATGGTTTACCTGGGCATCCCTCTTTGCTCGTCAAGAATCACATTTGCCAACTGCCTTCCGCTCTACAATAAAATTACTAAAATGCTTGCTAACTGGGCCAATCGATTTCTCTCTCAGGGCAGCAGACTCATCTTGATTAAATCGGTGTGCTTTTCCATTATGGTCTACTGGGCTAGAACCTTTCTTCTACCCAAAAAACTGCTTCGTCTGGTCAGACGTGCTATGCTACGGTTCTTCTGGATCGACGGCATTCACAATAGGAAGCCTATTCCTTGCTCTTTTGATAGCATCGAACGACCTCTGTCTTGTGGTGGCTTGGGAATCCTAAACATTGAGCGATGGAATATAGCTGCAATCAGTCATCATTTTGACTCGTTGCTTTCAAATAAAAATAGCCTTTGGGTTCAATAGACTGTCACTCATAGCTTAGGAAACAAAAGCATTTGGTCTTTAGAGCCCCCATGTGGTTGCAGATGGATTTGGCGAAAGATCCTATCAATGCGCTCTGCATTCCTGCCTTATCTCAAATATTGTCTCTCACGACATAGTAGTAAGAATTTCTGGAATGATCCTTGGTTAAGCAACGGTCTCATCCTATCTGCTATCTTAACTCAACAACAAATATATCAATCTAGAAAAAAAGTAATGCTAAAGGTGTTGACTTCATTGTGGACAATAAATTATCCATCCCTTATACTAGTAACCAAAATTTGAGAGAATTCTGGGCTAGTTTAAGTAGTTATCACAACTCTTTTCCTAATGCCGATATGCTTTGCTGGGATGGTAAGCCTCACTCTATAAAGCATGTTTATCACTTATTATCTATCTCTCGATACAAGCCAAAGTACCTAAGGCACAAGATTATCTGGAATAAACACTCCATGCCCTCTGACAATCTTATGTTGTGGAGAGTTCTAACTAATGCTATCATGACTAAAGACAGGATGTTTGGGTTTGCGTCCGTTTCTGATCACTTGTGCGTGTTCTACAAAAGTGTTATTGAGAGTGGTAAGCACTTGTTCTTTGAATGCAGTTATTTGCACCAAATTTGGGAGAGAATAATGGTCAATCTTGGAAGGTCTTGGGTGCCTATTCAGTCATCTCTTGAGTGGGAATTGATTCTTAAATCCACAAGAAAGAAGGATGATGCGGGTGAACTTCTTTGTTTTTGTCTTAAGAAATATGTTCAAACTATTTGGAGGGAGAGAAATCAGTGATGTTTTAATAATGTGGAGCAATCCTAACTTCAACTGTGGTTAGTGTTGAAACATTCAATCATGAATGAGTTAAAGGATCGCAAGTCCTTTCTTTTCCCTCTGCTTCGAGATTGGTAAGTCAGACTCAATTGATGGCTTCGGGGAAAACTTCGGGTTGTCTCTCCTGTTTCTCCGAGTCGTCGCCCACTCTTGCCCTGTTTCGTGCCTTCGTGGCTTTATTAGTGGCTTTGGGAACACTTCGGGTTGTTCTTGTCATTTCCTGTCTCGTGCTTGCAGTCTGCCCCGTGCAATTTTCCTTTCCCCCTGTATTTGTTCAAATTGTTTTGCTTTGTTTTTATTTGTCTCCGCTCTTTGTTATCTCCTTTGTTTTCTCCTGCTCAAAGCATGTTTTGAGTAGTTTTCTTTTTCTTTTTAATAATATCTAGTAGGGGACCAGCCAACCTCGCTAGCTTTGCTAAAAAAAATATTTTCAGTTTTAAGCATAAATCGATTCTTTTGCTTATATTATACCACATTATGATAGTTTAAATAATTATATGATTACTGGTGAATTTGTGGAATTATTTTTGAAACTAAGTGATATGTTTGAGTTAGAAAATCTACTGTATGACACCCAATGACTTGAGATTTTGATATGATCATAGAAACATTATTTTAAAGGTGGGTTTTTAATTTCATAATTTTTTGATTTAATGAGAATATTTGGTGAATTTCTGAAAGTTCTAAAATGGTTTATTTCGAATTTTAATTACTAAAATAATTAAATTATGTTTTTGGTGTCAAATTTGTTATATATTAAATAATATAGTAAATCGGATTTACTATGATCTTTTGGGATATTTCGCATGAATTTATGATTTTATATAAATTTATTGGGCTAAAAAAGCTTAATATTTATATTAAAATATTAATACAAGTTAATGGTTTGAAAATATGTTTGGGAATGAAAAATTTACCCTATGGCAGTTTTCTGGAGAAGATT
Organism: Allium cepa; assembly: GCA_030765085.1. Classification (NCBI taxonomy): domain Eukaryota; kingdom Viridiplantae; phylum Streptophyta; class Magnoliopsida; order Asparagales; family Amaryllidaceae; genus Allium; species Allium cepa. Next base: position 100,607,337 of record CM060928.1, on the reverse strand, counting down.
TTGATAAAGAAGTTGGTTATATAATAGTATTTTGACAAATACAAGGAGTTGATTGTAACGACCTGCTGTTTTGAACCATTCAAATCGACAACAAACCTCAATGTCAGACTTGAATTGCTCAAAACAACAAATTGTTATTTATATTTGGCAAAACTTAGCGAAATAAATCAATCACAAAATTACAGGTAGAGAGTAATACAACAATATGCAAGGGAAATAGATAAATAGTAGTTTATGAAGTTACTACATAAACATTAGAGTCCAAAGCAAATACAACATACGTCCAAATACAAAGAAGTCTGTAATACATATGCAAACGACAAGTCTGAACATAAATAACTGGAAATAACTGAAATAACCGAGATAACTAAAAAGCTGAATAGATAAAAGATAGATCTCCAAGCAAAGCTCCAAGCTCCAAATGTGAGTCTCAAATGTTGTAATACTCAGACTGACCCGAGCATAAAGCAAACCACAAAACACTTGAGTCAAGATTAATAATCTTATGCAAGTAAATCAACTCAAGTGAAATGTCCAAATGAAATGCAATATAACTTAAAGAATATTTAGGATTTCCATCCTTTAAGGATCCATGGAACTATCTACATACATAATAGAGTACGCTATATAGATAATGTCTACAAAGTAAAATATGAAAGTAGCGTTGAGGCATTGCTTATATCCCCCTTAACACATTTTATAAATGCCGTAATCTATACAGTACTGTAAACTCCACCAAACAAACGGGCAATCAGGGAGCACTCCATAGGTACGACACAAACCAAACTCGTAATGGGCTCGATCAGGATAAATATGACAAGGCACGCGAGGCAATGCCCAGGGTAGGATCCTACCGTTTTGCGGATCCGGACTACTGGTAATGTATAGCAGTTACTACCTCCCACCTCGAAACACACAATCATAGGTGTGCACACCAAAATCAAATCACAAAAGTATTAGATATGGTTTCGAAGAAATGTGTCCAATAAAGGAGCGACCCACTTGGTCCGGCATGACTCCTGTTTTAGTCATTTTAATTATGATCCGAAGGTCAAGGCTATCCATCTTCGTTCTCTTACTTCATTCCAATAGCATTCGACAAAGAATCCTACTTCATTCTGGATTCTCCACCATGTTCACAGTTGTTGAAGTGGTTTTCGGTATTGGCAGAGAGTATGACAATATCTGATCCCGGTCTCTTTAACAACCAAACTCTTATTTCACACCGTGGTTATTTAAAAATATCACTTTAATAAATCTCAATTTACAATAAAAATCAAAACTAAATATTCAACTTCAATTATATTTAATTTTGCAATTATTCACTTATTCGCCTTAAACCAAATCAAATTATAGAATCATGCCTTTAAAATCGATAAGTTTCAATCAATTCTTATTTGAATTCAATTCTTAAAACAATTTCAATTTCAAAATAATTCCAACTTACCTTTCCAACCTCATTTATTAAACTTATTACAAAAGTATGTTTTATTACATTAATTTAAATATTTTTAAATCATAATATATGTTTTTATTTTTACAAAATTTTATTAAATTAAATCTTATATTATATATTAAAAATAAAGTTATATGTAAAACCTTAAAATTTACATTTTTAAAACCTACTTGTAAATTTAAAATTCTTAAAACCTATAATTTAAAATCTAAATTTTTTACATTTATGTTTTAAAGTAAAATCTTTATACTAAATTTTAAAAATCATCTTTTCTTCAAACACATCTTTCCAAAATTTCTGAAATCACTTTAAAAACAAACCAACAGTGTCCATATATAGTTTTCTATCCTAGGGTCAAGTGATACAGATATTTATCATTTCAATCCGCAATAATTAAAAATTTACGGGTATATATTATTTCAACCCGCAATCCTAAATTTCCAAAATCAATAAAATCGTTTGGGTTTATCATTTTAACCCATAATGATTTTTCCTAATCTAAAAGATCATTCGGGTGTGTATCATTTCAACCCACAGTGAATTCCTAAAACTAGGGAACTTACAGCTGATAGAGTTAGGGATATGCCCTAGGGGCAACTATGTAATTTGTTACATATATCTAACTCGTTGACCAATTTTGTTCAAAATAAAAGGTATTTTCTTCCTATTATATACTGGATATAATGTGATTATATTAATTAATTAACTTAATTAGAAGTATATTTAATAGAAAAATTCATAAAATGTATATTTTGTGATAGTAGTTACGAAGAGTTGTAACCGTGAGTAATTTATCACAACGAAACAAATATACGATTTTAAATGTTCCTAGTCAAGATGCATCGGGATTTGATATCGATGTATCCATTGAGACTATAGTACGTAACGCTCTCCAAATGTTGGGCAATGTATTACTCATGACTGCTAGAGGCACCTAGGGGTTACATACTAATAGTTATTGGATAATTATGGAATGACTCACTCGATAGTTTTTTGTTGGTTAATAAAACGAAGGTCAAACAGAAAATATAGATGTGACTGATTTACGCAGTTCTCTCGTCTTGAGAATACTGTGGATCTTCAATATGAAAGCTCCGCTTTGATTATAGCCAAATCATGGCATGGCATCCATCGAGTGACTATAGTTAGGTCGAGTGGAAGAATTGTAAGCAAAGCACTATTCAAGAGAGGATTCGTCTCCTCAGTTATATATGGTTAGTATCATAGTCAACTCAAGTCAACTCAAAGTCAAAGTTTCTGTCTAGAGCATTTCGGTTAATAATAATTGTTATTATTAAACTAAGGACTTTGTACTTGAACTATAAAGTTGAATGTTGATGAGGTTGGAATTTTGACCATTACTAGATTCCATAAGTCCAAAGTGATACAGTTTTGATGAAGAGAATTGGTGTAAACAAATGTCACAACTAGGTAACGCTTATTAAACTAAAATTGGATTTTACCGAAAAATGAGTAAGCGATAAATTTGGTCATAATGTCACACCACTTGCTAAGTGATGTGTGAACATTAACATTAGAATAGTTCGATGTTAATCGCTGACCAAATTTACAACCAAGAGCTACACGCTTGAAATGATGAATTCCCTTAAGATCGAACGATTTAATTAGTTTATAATTGTTATAAATTAATTAAATTAATTAATATTTATGAAATATTAATTAAATTATTTAATATTTATTATTTATAAAATTTGAATATGATTTGAGAAACAAATAATGTTATATATACTTATAACAGTTATAAATATATCGATCGATATACAATATCGACAAGCGATTAAATTAGATTTAATTGCATAGTATTTTTTTGCTTGGGCTTAGATGGGTTTAAGCCCATTATTAGAGCTGCAAAATTTTGGTTTTGAGCAGGTCTAGGGGTGGCTAAAACATAGGGAATTGGCTTGGAGATAATAGGTTGAGATCAAGTGAGAATGAGTAAAAAGTTTTCCTCATTTCTCTCTAGTACAACCCTATGTGTGTGTGTGTGTGTGTGTGTGTGTGTGTGTGTATCTCTAAAATAATGACTAACCTTTTTGGCCGCCATTACCTTCTACATTGCTGATTAAAACATAACTCTCAATCCACTCCAAATTCTCAAATATATTTCAAATTAAAATAATATTATTCGATAGCAAGAGGTCGGTGATTCCGGACTTGCAATCTAACGAATCAAGAACAGTAATAAGAAGAGAATTCATTGTTTCAACGTGGATTTAAAGGCATCATTAAATTGGTAATTTTAATTCATATTACAGTAATTAAACTAAATTCTACGATCCTATAATGGGCAATTTCATATCTGTTTAAATACATTGCTACTATATGTTTAGTTAGATGAGATTTTTGTAAGTAGATATAGTTGTCACAAATCAGTTTGGTTATGTGCATAATTTGTTTTTAACTATTTGATTTATGTATAAATAAAAGTTGTTTACTGTGCAAAATCAAAAAAATTCATTACAAATTGTTTTATATATATTTATTAATAAATTCTCACACACGCACGCAAGCACGCGCGTGCGCGCGCACACACACACACACACACACACACACACACACACACACACACACATATATATATATATATATATATATATATATATATATATTAGTGTATATTTCACTCTCATAATAACATATATGAATATATAAGATATACATATGGTTTAAAAATTTAGTACACTTATTTATATGTAATATGAATTTACAAATTCAAAATAAATTATCATACATATTTTCATATTTTTAAATTAATATTTATTGAATTTTTGAACTGTTTATTACATATAAAATAATAATTACATTAAAAATTCAATTTTAAAAAAAAAATATTATATAAATTCAGAAACATATATAAAAAATTTAGGAATTTTTCAATAAAGTTAGTAAAAATTAATATAATTTCGGAAAAAATATTTAGGATTTATTAAAAATAATAATTTAATTAAAAAATTCATTAAATTTTTTTAACCTTTCATTCATCGTCTAGAATTTATGAAATTTTAAAATTTGAATTTTTAGTAATATATTATTTTATATTATATAATTACTGTCGAAATCGATATATTTGTTTTTAAAAATAATATTTCAACTTTGAAAAATCTCCAGATTTTTCCCAAGCTCTATTTTATGATCCTAGATTTTCGAAAATTGTAAATTTTGAATTTTCGTCAATAGATTATTTTATGTTAATTATTTATGGATGAAAACATTATTTTACTCATAATATATACAAACTAAAATACTAAAATTATTATGTTTACAAAACTAAGTTAATTTTAGATTATAAATAATTTTTTCCCTCTTTCTATGTATATATGTATATGTATATGTATATATATATAAATGTTTTATGTTCATATATTATATGTAAAATAAATTTATACATACATATGTGTTTGTGTTTATATATATATATATATATATATATATATATATATATATATATATATATTATAACTCATATACATGCATATATTTGGACAACATGCATGACATACAAAATGAGCGAATATGTCTGTAGTGATTTAAATCTCAACATTTAAATATGGGCATATTTTACCTTTCACGGATTATAATGTTACACATGCATTCACACATATATGTATATGAAACATTTATGTATAAACTAAATCAAATAAAAGTAATTTCATATCTTAATATATTTGAATTTAAATAAAATAAATGATTTTATTTATATGAAATTTAAAAAAATTCTAATTCAGTTAGACTTCATAAGCCCAATAAAAGATCCAATATGGTAAATTTTTTGAAATTCACTCATAACTTCCGCTGCGGGATAGTCCGGTTCCAACAGCAGCATGATTTGCAAAAAAAACATATATAAAACATAACACATAATTTGCATAATGATTTACATAACATAGCACAATACTTACATAACAAATTACATAACATAGCATATGACTTGCATAACAAATTACAAACATAACATATTACTTACATAACGTATTACATAACAACATACGTTTATATTTAACATGCATATGACATAAAATTTTCTTATCATAACATAACATAATATGCAATCATTTCTAGCATGACACTTATGTTATTTTCTATATTATAAACATAACAAATGTATGGTATATCAATTTTTCTTTTTTCTTTTCCTTTTCATAACACATTATTTTTCTTTTTCTTTTTTTTTTCTTTTTCATTTCACACATTATTTTTCACAAAACATATTAGTGACATTTTCATAGCATGTGTGATAACTTTTAAATCAATATAACATTTCTTTTTTTTCAACATAACAATTTCATATTAACATCATGAAGCATATATCCTACGCATATAATCACACCTATTTTTATAAATAAACAACGTATTACCAATAACCATATCATGTCAATTCATAAGCAAACATAAGTGAACACGTATCATATTACAAATCATATACAAACTATGAAAAATCCTAACTATCACAACATTTCATATGACATATCAATTGTTATTCATTCACTTAGCGTAAGATTAAATCATTAGTGAATGGCTCATCTTTCGAGGATAGGAAAATTGACAACACAAAGCTACAAATTCCTACAACAATTCCAATTGATGAAACACAAAAAATAATATATATAACTTCTGTTTGTTTTTTAATATGAAAAGAGAAGGAAGAGATGCAAAGGGGTTCGCCTTTGGAGTGGAAAGGAGGCACAACCAAGGGGTTTTGGGTGGGTTTTGGGTGCAGCCAAGATGGGGTTAGGCTAGGGTTAGGTGCGACTAGGGTTAGGAGAGGAGATGGTGGTTGAATGGATGGGTTTTGTGGAGGTAGGGTTCAGCTATGGCTAAGGAAAGAGGATGGGGTTTTGGCCTTTGCTTTAGTGGGTGATGGCCGAGAGGAGGAGGTAGCCTTAGATGGTGGTGGAGAGGGTGGAAAGAAGAGAGAGGAAGGAAGGGTTTTGGAAGAGAGGAGGAAGGAGTTTTAGGATTTTTGAATTTTGAGATCTAGAGTTTTGAGTTTTTGTAAATTGAGGAAGAAGGAGGAAGAGTGAACAGAAAGTTTCTTAAGGGGAATTATCTGTACATGTTTAGTCAGATAGGAAATATAAGGTCGTAGGCAAAGGAATGGTCACATGACTCTTGTATGACTAGAGTCTCTTGGTTAACCAAGGTCCATTAGACCGAACCAACCTAATAAGACTTAGCCAAATAAAACACAACTAAACACCACAAATTCATGTCAATTTTTCACAATAATTCATATTTTTAGAGCAATAGGAATCTGATTTTGACAAAATGAAAAGTGGAGAGGAGGTGAGAACTCGGTCTAGTATCATATAAAAAGAACAAAATTTTAAAATTCAAATTTAAAATTTAAAATTTTCAACCAAACGTTAAATTTTGACTAAGTTCAACCAAACTTTAAAATTTTCTATTTCATTGAATTTGGAAAAATAAATTCAAAAAAAATACATTTAAAATTCAAATTTATTTAAAGTTTAAAATAATTAATTCAAAATTTCAATTAAAAATCCTTTTAAAGTTTGACTGAATTTACAGTTCATTACACTCTTCCCCACTCAAAACTTTTCATCCTTAAAAAGGAATGAGATAGAAGAAAAGAAACAAACAGAAAGATAAGATAGATTTGAAACGAAAAGTACCTGATACAAACAATTTAGGATTCGAAGTGTGCATGGACTCCTCAGTCTCCCGTGTGCAATCCCGACCATTTGTACTCCACTATACTTTGACAAGATTGACAGATTCCTCTTAAGTTGCTTCGTACCTCTATTGACTATAAGAAGTGGCTTCCTCTCAATAGTGATATTTGGCTCGACGTCCAAATTCTCTAATAAAGCGGGATGAACAATCAAAGATGGATCATGAAGATACTTGTGAAGGTGAGATACGTGAAACACGTTATGCACACCCAATAGTTTCTCTGGTAAGTCCACTCTATAAGCTAAAGGACCAACCCTTCCCAAGATGTAGAAAGGACCAATGATCTAGGAGCAAGCTTGCCTCCCCGACTAAAATGAACCACATTCTTCAGTGGCGAGATCTTAAGTAAGACCTGATCGCCCACTGAAAACTCGAAATCTCTCCTCCGCTATCAGCATGCTTCTTCTGCCTAATCTGAGCAATCCTCATCTTCCTCCTAATCTCCTCAACCTTTTCAAATGCTTCTAGAATCATATCGGGCCCAAGGACTAAACGATCCCTGAATTCAATCCAGCAAGAAGGGATTTGCAAGATTGTCCATAAAGAGCGGCAAATAGAGACATCTTGATACTCGCCTAAATTCAAAATAATGGGATTTAATTGATTGAAGCTTAAGATGATTTAAATTTTAGAATAGAGTTATACTTGATCGCTATTATTATAAGTGAATTCAATAAGATGAAGATGATCTTCCCAAGATCATCCATAATCAAGAACATAGGCACGAAGAAGACCTTCGAGAATTCGATTTACCCTTTTCGTCTGACCATCAGTATAGGGATGGTAAGCCGTACTAAGGTTCATATTGATACCCAAAGTTTCCTGAAAAGCTTTCCAGAACGATAGTGAAGATAGGATCACGATCACAAACAATGCTAGATGGAACACCAAGGAGTCGGACAATCTCTCTTATATAAACCTCAACTAAGCTCGAAGCAGTTCGATTCGACTTAACCGGAATAAAATGAGTAGATTTGGTCAATCGATTGACAACTACTCAAATACTCTCATTATCCCTGCTAGTCCTCGGTAAACCATCAATAAAGTTCATAGAAACCTGATCCCACTTCCAAATGAGAACCTCAAAGGGTTGCAGCAATCCAGCGGTCTTCTGGTGATCAGCCTTAACCTGTTGACAAGTGGCACATCTACTCATAAAAATGGAAACATCCTGCTTCATACCATTCCACCAATATAGCTTCTTCATATACTGATACATCTTGGTAACTCCAGGATGAATAGAGAGTCTAGATCGATGATTCTCCTTAAGCACTTCCTGCTTTAATCCGTCAACATTCGAAACAGAAATTCGGTTATTAATCCTCAGAATTCCATTATAATCTATCTGTTCTCCTAACTCGCCCTAATTATCACCTTCCCTACTATGAATATTCTCCTTCATGAGCTTAAGCATCTCATCCTCATTTTTCTTGGCTGCTATACGATCAATAAGAGACGAAGAAGCAAAAATCTGACACGACGGAGCCCTTTTCCGACTCAAGGCATCGGCCACAACATTAGCTTTTCCCAGGAGTGCCATTGATGTCGAGGTCATAAGATGCTAAGAACTCAAGCCATCTAACCTGCCTTTGGTTCAAATCCTTCTGTGTGAAAATATACTTAAGAGACTGATGATTAGTAAAGAGCTCAAACTTGGTTCCTAAAAGATGATGCCTCTATAACTTCAAAGAAAGCACAACAACAAGCAATTCCAAATCATGAGTGGCATAGCTAGCTTCGTGGGGGCTTCAACTGACGACCGGCATAAGCAACAACCTTCTCATCTTGCATCGAGATAGCACCCAAACCTTCTCGACTGGCATCGGTATAAACTAATATCCTTCATACCCATTCAGAACAGTAAGAACATGAGCGGAGGTAAGATTTCTCTTTAGCTCAGTAGATACTGCTTCACACTTATTACTCTAAACAAACTTAGCATACTTAGGAGTCAAAGCGATGAGAGGTGCAACTATTCGAGCAAAATTCTCAATGAATCTTCGATAATAACCGGCTAAGCCCAAAAAGCTACGAATATCGGAAGGAGTTTTAGGTGTCTCCCAATTCTGAAATAGAATAAGGTGGATAAGTCAAAAGAAGATAAGTTAATTAAATTTCAAAGAAGAAATGTAGATGGACTTACATTTACCACGGCGACCTTAACCGGTTCAACCGAGACTTCATTTCTAGAACAATGTGCCCAAGAAATCGGACTTCATCCCTCCAGAAATGGCATTTAAAAAATTTAGCTTTCAACTGATGACTCCTAAAGGTTTCCAGAATATAGCCTAAATGAGATTCATGCTCCTTCTCTAACTTAGAAAAGACGAGAATATCATCAACGAAAACTAGGAAAAACTTGTTGATGACATCATGGAAAACACGATCCATAAGATCAAAGAAAAAGATAGGAGCATTGGTTAATCCTACGGGCATGACTAATCATTCATAGAAACCATTCTCTATTCAGAAAGCTGTTTTAAGAATGCTCTCCTCTGCTACACGAAGCTAGTGGAAACTGCTAGCAAGGTCAAGCTGAGAGAATACTTTAGCTTCATAAAGCTTATCGAACTATCATTGATACAAGGCATAGGATATCTGTTCTTTAAGGTAAGCTTATTCAGGTCCCTATAATAACATACATCCTCAAAGAACCATCAGATTTAGTGACAAAGACCATATCCGCTCCCCATTTTGAAAAAAAAATCTGCCTAATCAAACCCTTAGAAAACAAGCCTCAATCTGCTTCTTTAACTAAGCTTTCTCTCTAGGTGCCATCCGTCTGGGAGGAAGAACAATAGGTCGGGCTCCTGGAATAAGATCGATACGAAATTCAATTTCCCGCTTAGGAGGTAGAGAAGTGACTTCACCAAAGACATTCGAAAGAGTTGTGTTAGAACCCTTAGTTTACAATTTCGACGATGACAACTATACAATGGAAATCATATATATATATATATATATATATATATATATATATATATATATATATATCATACAACTATACAGATACGAATTCAAAGCAAGACGAACCACTACTGTGACAAGACGATGACTAAAGCACTGAAGAGATTCATCTATAAAGTTGCACGAAGATCGAAGAGAGATACACTTAAGAATAAACCCAGGAGAACATCACTTAACAGGTTTAGACGTCTGAATGCAGAACTTCGGGCGTTTGAACATAGAAGATGAACAAAACTAATAATAGTTTCTCAGACGTCTGAAAACACCATTCAAACGTCTGAAAATGGGCTCGGGGAAGATAATTCAAATTACAACTGTCATCTCCGAAGAGATACAACTCCATCTCTCCTCCAAACCTCTTCATCAGTGAACAGTGACGACTATAGACCGAAAGGGAAGAGATGTAACAACTAGAAGCAATCTTCTACAACTATATAAACGAGAATCAAGAAGGATCAAAGCACTTTAACTAATTCACTCAAATCTCTATCTTGATCATCTCTTTTTCTAATCATCCACTTGCAATCAAAACTGCAAATCTGAGATCATACACTTCCATACTCGCTCGAACAATATTGTATTCAATTATTCAAGAGATATAGGAAGTTCAATTGTACTATATAGTCAAAATCCATGTAATAGAGAACACATTCTTGACTCTGCTGTTGTAAACATGTTCCTCCGGTGAAGTGAGGGTTATTTGGTGGAAGGAAATTCCGAAGAGGAGCTTCGAGACTGGAGTAGGACGGGAGGTCCGAATCAGTAAAAAATCCCTGGTGTGATTATTCTTATTTTCATACTTTACTATTGTTACACAATAGTTTAAATTAGTTATATACTTGTCATTTGTATAATTGATCCACCATAGTATAGAATTTCAGTTGGTATCAGAGCTTGGTTTGATCAAAAGTACTGTAACAAGTTTTTGAATCACTAATATGGCAAGTATCTTTCAAGAAGGCCAATCTACCGCATGTCCCCCATTATTTAATGGCACCAACTATGCATATTGGTCAACCCGTATGCGTATTTTTATGGAAATCAATTGTCTAGAAATATGGTCTGCTATACAAAATAAATATGAAGCACCTGACACTACTATGAGCACATGGACCGATGCACAAAAAACCCTAGCCTCAAACAATGCTAAAGCTATAAATGTTTTATTTTGCTCTCTAGATAAAAATGAATTTTCACGTGTCATGTTATGTACCACTATGTTTGACATTTGGCGTACCTTACAAATTACACATGAAGATACAACAAAGGTCAAACAAACTAAGATTTCAATTTTGCAAAACCAATTCTCCTCATTCAAAATGAAGCAAAATGAAACTATTGTTGACCTGTATTCTAGATTTCAAACTATTCAACATGATCTTAACGCATTAGGAGTTAAGTTTACTGATTTTGATTTAGTTTCTCGAATACTCAACTCTTTAACATCGGATTGGGAAAGAAAGGTATTAGCTATAGAAGAAGCTAATGATCTTTCTACTCTCAAGGTTGAAGAGTTGATAGGAAATTTAATGTCCTATGAAGCTAACTTACAGGCAAGAAAAGAATAAAATGTTGAAAAGAAGAACATAGCATTTCAAGCACAGAATGATGACTCAGATTTGGATGAAGAAGAGATAGTTTTCATTGCCAAGAATTACAACAAATTCAATCAAGTTAGAAAGATGACCAAATTCCAAAAAGAAGGGAAGTCCAATACAACAAATTTATCTCAAATGAAGTGCTATGAATGCGATCAATATGGACATATGAAGAAGGATTGTCCTAAATGCAACAATGAGAAAAAAAATTGAGAAATTTAAGAAGCAAAGAGCTTTTAAAGTCACTTGGGACGATTTCGATTCATCATCATCTTCTGATAGTGATAGTGATAGTGATAGCGATAGTGATAGCGATAGCGATGGAGAACAAGCTAATGTATGTTTTATGGCTAACACTGATGAGGTATGTCATGAACTTAGCTATAATGAACTATTAGAATTAAGTACGGAACTTGATGATAAGTTTAGACAAATCAAAGAATTGAATGAAGAACACCTAGCCAAAATAAATCGATGAGAACTAGAAATTGGATTATTAAAGGATGAAAATTTTATTTTAGAAGAAGAAATGGAGATTTCACAAGAAAAGTGTAAAAATTCTATCGAATATGATACACAACTTATTGAAATAGATAGGTTAAAACTTGAGAATAATAATTTGATTAAGAAAAATATTGAACTAAAAAGTAGTATAGAAATTTCATAAACTAAAATTTCTAAATTAAAGGATAAACTAGAAAAAATTACTAACAATGTTTCAAAGTTTAACAAAGGAAAACAAGATCTTGATAATTTAATTAAAATTTCGAAACCTTCTGGTAATCAAAATGGATTAGGATTTGAAAAGAATTCACAAAAGAAAAAAGGTAATACTATAAAGCGAAGTATCTTGTATCAAAGTTTCAAAAAGACACCAAAGTTAAGTAAAGATGTAAAATCGAAAAATATACAAATTTGGATACCAAAGTCTAATAATAAGTTAATTAGACAAAAAGATATTGATAGTTTTTTATCAAGTGCAGTATTTAGTAATAATTATATTTTTAAAGGACCCAAACCCACTTGGGTATGGCTGCCCTCCCCTCCTAACATTTACGACCCTAATAAAAGAAGTGGGTACCAGTTGATTTTTGTTTTGTAGGTACCCAAAAATAAAAGTAAGGAGAAATGGATACTCGATAGTGGCTGCTCAAAACACATTACCGAGAATGCCAAGATGCTCTCAAATATGAAATATATCGATGGAGGCATCGTAACCTTTAGAGACAAATCAAAAGGATATGTCATCGGAATTGAAGAAGTCATAAACATCGGTATTTCAAACTCTCCTATTATTTCCAATGTTTTCTTAGTAGAAAATTTAAAACATAATTTACTTAGCATTAGTCAATTATGTGACAAAGGTTTTCAAATAAATTTCGACAAAATTTGATGCAATATATTTGATAATGATAAAATTTTATTATTTGAAGGATTTCAAAATAAAAATTATTTATATTTTGAATATGGATACAAAACAAAATTCCGAATTATGCTTGACCGCTAAACTTGATGATCCATGGCTATGTCATAAATGATTTTGTCACATGAATTTCAAATTTATAAATAAATTAAAAAAACTTGAACTAGTCAGAGGTTTACCAAAAATAAATTATAAAATAGACAATTTGTATGATGCATGTCAAATTGGAAAATTAGAAAGGAGTTCTTTTAAATCTAAAAATAATATTTCAACAAAACAACCATTAGAATTGTTGCATTTAGATTTATTTGGTCCTGCTCAAGTAAGATCAATAAATCATAACAAGTATGTTTTTGTAATTGTTGATGATTTTTCAAGATATACATGGACTTTTTTTTTAAAACATATAAGTGACACTTTTGGTATGTTTAATTTTTTTGCAAAAAGAATTAAAAATCAAATGAATTTGAAAATAAAAAATATTCGCAATGATCACGAAGGAGAATTGCAAATGAACTTTTTACAAATTTTTACAATAAAAAGGGAATTGATCATATTTTTTCAATTCCAAGTACACCACAACAAAATGGTGTATTTGAATGGAAAAATCGAATATTACAAGAATGTGCAAGAACAATATTAAACAATAGTAATCTACCAAAACATTTTTGGGCTGAAGCTATTGCCACGGCTTGTTATGTTTTGAATAGAGTGACACTATGACCAATGACAAAAAACACTCTTTATGAAATATTTTTTGGTAAGAAACCTAAAGTATCATATTTTAGAACATTTGGATCAAAAAAATTCATATTAAATACTAAAGACAATCTAGGAAAGTTTGAACCTAAGGCCAGTGAAGGAATATTTGTTGGCTATTCGGATCGTAGCAAAGCTTATAGAATTTATAACAAAAGGACAAATATCATAGAAGAAAGTGTACATGTTTCTTTTGATGAAAATTTTGTAATTACACAAATTAATGATGAAGAAGAAATACATCCAAATGATTCTTCTAACACACCTCACAATAATAATGAAGCTATTGGTCAAAACAATACTCTAGTTTCACCTCCTTGGATTTTAAAGAATCATCCTATAGATAACATTATTGGATATTTAAATTCTAAGTAACTCGAAATCAACTTAATCAAATAATTCATGTTGCATTCGTTTCAAATTTTGAACCAAAGAACTATAAAGAAGCTTCTAAAGACAATTTTTGGATTTTAGCTATGCAAGAAGAATTAAGTCAGTTCGAACGAAATAATGTTTAGGAACTCTTCCAATACCGGATGATCAATCAGTTATTAGAACTAAATGGGTATTTAAAAATAAAACCGACGGAACTGAAAATATAGTTTGAAATAAAGCACGTTTAGTAGCACAGGCGTATAATCAAGAAGAAGGAATCAATTACGATGAAACTTTTGCACATGTAGTTAGATTAGAAGCTATACGAACTCTACTCGCTTTTGCTTGTCATAACAATTTTAAATTATATCAAATGGATGTCAAAAGTGCATTTTTGAATGGTTTTATCAAAGAAAATGTTTATGTTGAACAACCACCATTATTTGAACATGAAAAATTTCCAAATTATGTTTTTAAATTAAATAAAGCATTATATGGGTTAAAATAAGCCCTTAGAGCATGGTACGATAGGCTTAAAAATCATTTAATCTCATCAGAATTTCAAATTGGTTAAATTGACATAACTTTATTTATTAAAAGAGAAAATAATGATATATTATTTATTCAAATTTATGCCGATGATATCATATTTGGATCCACTAATGAAAATTTAAGTGTAAAATTTTCTAATATGATGAAAAATGAATTTGAAATGCCACACATGGGAGAATTAAATTTCTTTTTAAGATTACAAATAAAGGAACTAGAAAATGGTATCTCTATACATCAAGAAAAATATTGCAATAAACTATTAAAACGTTTCGGTATGGATAAAACATCTAGTAAACCTACTCCTATGAGTACTAAAGTACATCCTGATAAAGATGAAAACTGAAAAGATTTTGAAGAAAATTATATAGGAGTATTATTGGTTCGTTATTATATTTAACCGCAAGTCGACCCGATATAATGATGAGCGTTTGTCTTTGCGCACATTTTCAAGCAAAACCAAAAGAATATCATCAAAGAGCCGTTAAACATATTTTGAGATATTTATCTAACATGAAAAACTATGGACTATTCTATCCAAATGGATCTTCCTTTGAACTTGTATCATATAGCGATGCGGATTTTGGAGGTTGCAAAACGGATAGAAAAAGTACTAGTGGAACATGTCATTTCATCGGATAATCTATCGTCTCATGGTTTAGTAAAAAACAAAATTGTGTTTTTCTATCCACTTGTGAAGCCGAATATAATGTATTTCAGAGGCATTAGCATGTGCACAAGTAACTTGCATGCAACAAACCTTAAAAGATTTTAGAAAAATAATTCAAAAATCCCCGATTTATTGTGATAACACTAGCGCAATCAATCTACCTAAAAATTCAGTAAATAATTCTAGAACTAAACATATAGATATAAGACATCATTTCTTAAGAGATAATGTCGAAAAAGAAACTATAACTCTAGAATAAATTAACACTGAAAATCAAATAGCCGATATCTTTACAAAACAATTAAACGAACAAACTTTTGTAAAATTACGACGAGACTTAGCAATTTGTTCACTTAATAAACTTTTAAACTAAGAAAAATTATATCCACAAGTTTATTAGTTTGTTAAAAAACTTTAAAAACTTAGACAAGAATTTCGCACCATAAACAAACAACCTATTTTTATATTTGGATTGCTATAAAAACTAACTTTCTGAAGTTTTTTAAACATAATAAATATCATAATCAAAATGTCATCTCAGGAAATAACTTCGTATAACTCTGGATCGCCGTCCTTAAACGTATCCACTCCTTCTCTTCATACTCCTTCACCTCCCAGTTTCCTACCTTCTCCTGACTTATCAAAAAGTCGATGGGGATTATCACTTCTACTGAAGAAAGCCAAACGAGAAAAACCGCCTACAATCCATGAAAAACTTGACGAAATATCACATTATCAATTCGCAATGATGGATGCTCAAAAGGAAATGTACTATAAACTGGAAGGAACAATCAAACATTTGAACTTCCTGTGAAAGGCTCTATATGCTATAGTGGTCATTCTCCAACTAAGAAGTGTTTACATAAAAAATCTCCATGCTTTGTCGAAACTCCAAAAGACGAACCGCCAACTTCGTTACTCAAACCTCCTTCCTGGTACCCAATCAACTATGGTGATCCCACCTACGAACCGAATTCATGAGATCGTCAAGAATGGAACCAGGAAAAATAAATTGTAACGTTTGGAGATGATTATATACATATATATATATATATATATATTTGTTTGTATTATATTGTATTCTATTCAATAAATAAAGTTTTTCTTCACAAAAATCTCAAGAAAAGGCTAATCTGGAGTTTTCAGACGTCTGAAATAGATTCCAAACGTCTGAACTAAGAATCTGGAACAAATTATATGTTCCCAAACGTCTGAACTCAAGTCCAGACATTTGAAATCACTCTCTGTCTCACATTAAAATTTTCCAAACGTATGAGTTTTGATTCCAGATGTCTGACTTTACTTTCTGTTTCTAATTTAGACATCTCCAGACGTCTGATCTACTTTTTCAGACGTCGGGAACGGGAAACGATGGTTTTTCAAACCCTATACCTGATCGATCAACCACTATTTCACCACTTCAATTCATTTCCAAATTAAAAATTATCTCTCTCAAAATCTCTAAAATCGAATTTCTCTTCAAATTAATGACACCACGAACTAAAAAGATGGGAATTAAGAAAAGGAAGCATGGAGAAGGATCTTCCTCTCAACCATTGATGGTGACTGATACTCAAATCAACAATTGGTTATTTCAAAATCCAACAAATATAGACAGTTTAACGACTTGAAGATTAAGAAGATGCATCTAGGACCTTTCTATAGCCTAATCAAGTTTCCTTCATATGATATGGACGACATATGTGAGCAAGGTGAATTGGAAACCCTTATCTCTTTTTAATGCCAACGATGTTTCTATCGAATAACTAGTTATATATCTTTTTTACACTGATCTGGATAGTCCATCGGTATGGACTACTGAGATTGATGAAGATTGGTTATGGACGAGTGTTTATGGGACAACAATCAAGTTAACCCCTGCTATAATTGGACGATTCTTAGAGTGCTCTTATGCGGGTCAAATATTATCTGAAATGGAGGACATGCGATTCAAACCTCGTGATACTATCACTCATCAATTATGGGAAAATCGAATGCCTCAATTTTCATCCAAATTCCTTAGGCCATGTGCTAGGCTCCTTACCCGAATGCTTATAAATACCATTATCCCTCGATTAGGTAGCCATGAACAAATTACTGATCCTGAACACAAAGTACTATATGCACTATTTGTTCAAACTAAGATCAATTGGGCTAAGTTCATTTTCAATGAATTAAAAGGTTTTTGGAATAGATCTCGCCATTCAATCATTTACCCTACTTATATTATGCGAATTCTCTAAGCACTAAACATCCCATCGTACATTTCTGCTTTTGAGGAGTTACCTATCAAATATAGTGGAACAATTTTTCAATCTTATGCATTTGCCGGAGGAACCACCATCTTCTATAACTTTTCTAGAATGGAAAAACGCACAAGATCAACCTCCTCCTCCTCAACAACAACAAGAAGAAGAAGAAGGTGATGTTGAACTACTAAGGCAATCATCTCCCCCTCCTCCTTCCTCGTTTGAATATCACTCTGATATGGAGATTTTGGAAGCACGAACTTAGCCTCATGCTAGTGAGAATATTGCTCACTTAACCTTATAAAACAAAGTGCCCCGATCAAGAAATCAAATTATCCTTCGTAAATAAATAGCGAAGCTTGATCTCACGTTGTCCATAAGGCTTTCCAAAGTTGAAGACTCTCTTGTTTCAGTAGTTTCCAAACTTAATCATGCACTTCAACAAGTCCGTCAACCTTCTTCTGACTGGTCTACACCTTCTCAATCTCCTCACGCATCATCAAAAACCGACGATAAGGAGAAAGGGAAATTAGACTCCTCTCGTGATGAACTACCTTGACTTCATAAGGTATATATTTTGTTGTAATTAACTCCCTTATCAAAGTTCTGATAAGACACTATCAATATTCTTCTTTTTTGTGCTTAATGATGTAATCATAACCTTTTTGTTAGTAATATAATTATGTATGAACATCAAACTTGGTTCTACATTATTTTTATAATTCTTCGATTATTTTTGATAATGACAAAGGGGGAGAAAAATAAATATGCACATCTATAGGGGGAGATCATACTTAGAGGGAGAACCTTTCTGTAATTGTTATCTAAGTACATTATATAATAGTCATCATCAAAAAGGGGGAGAATGTTAGAATCCTTAGTTTATGATTTCGACGATGACAACTATACAATTGAAATCATATATATATATATATATATATCATACAACAGTACATATATGAATTCAAAGCAATACAAACCACTACTGTGACAAGACGATGACTAAAGCACTGAAGAGATTCATCTACAAAGTTGCATGAAGATTGAAGAGAGATACACTCAAGAATAAACCTAGGAGAACATCACTTAACAAGTTCAGACGTCTAAATGCAGAACTTCAGATGTCTGAACGTAGAATATAAACAAAAATAATAATAGGTTCTCAGACGTCTGAAATTGGGCTCGGGGCATATAATTCAAATTACAACTGTCATCTCCGAAGAGACACAACTTCATCTCTCCTCCACAATTCTTCACCAGTGAACAGTGGCAACTCTAGACTGAAAGGGAAGAGATGTAACTACTAGAAGCAACCTTCTACAACTATATAAACAAGAATCAAGAAGGATCAAAGCACTTTAACTTATTCACATGACTCTCTATCTTGATCATCTCTTATTCTAATCATCCACTTGCTATCAAATCTGCAAATCTGAGATCATACACTTCCATACTCTCTCGAACAATATTGTATTCAATCATTCAAGAGATATAGGAAGTTCAATTATATTATATAGTCAAAATCCGTGTAATAGAGAACACATTGTTGACTCTTCTAAAATATGTTCCTCCGGGTGAAGTGAGGATTATTTGGTGAAAAAAATTCCAAAGAGGAGCTTCAGGACTGGACGTAGGACGGGAAGTCCGAACCAGTATAAAATCTCTGGTGTGATTATTCTTATTTACATACTTTACTATTGTTACACTATAGTTTAAATTAGTCTTATACTTGTCATTTGTATAATCGATCCACTATACTATAGACTTTCAAGTTGGACAACAGGAGTGGAGTCAAGATCACTAGGCTGAGAATCCAGAGAAAGGATAAAACTGCCTGCATAATTACGAGGCATTCGGCATTCGATCATAAGAGAATTACCCTGATCATCTACTAAAGAGACTGTTTGGTCTTTACAAGAAATAACTGCATCATAATGCTTTAACTAATCACCTCCAAGTAAGATATCAAATGCATCGAAACCCTGAACATAGAAATCTCCGGTAAATCGACGCTTCTTGTAAAGGAGTTTAATCCCTTTACAAATCATACTAATATTGGAGGGACTGCCGATGGGATTAGTCACACATAAGGATGAAGTTTCGAATTGAGGTTGCAAGATGTGCTCAAACTTATCACAAAGATCAACACAAATAAAAGTATATGATGCACCAGTATCAAAAGGAACACGAACAGGAAAATCATGCAAAGTAAAGGTGCCCCGAAGAGTACCTTGAGTATCACTAGCATAAAGAGGAGTGGACGAGGTCATAGAAAAGACTCAGTATAACCCCTTTACAAATCATACTAAGATTGGCGGGACCACCGAGGGGATTAGTCACACATAAGGATGAAGTTGCCAATTAAGGTTGCAAGATGTGCTCAAATTTATCACAAAGATCAACACAAATAAAACTATGGGATGCACCAGTATCAAAAAAAACACAAACAAAAAAATCATGAAAAGTAAAGGAACCCTGAAGAGTACCTTGAGTATCACTAGCATAAGGAGGAGTGGAAGAGGTCATAGCAAAGACTCCAGATGTTTTGTCTTTCTGCTAAGTGGGATAGTTATTCTTGAAATGGCTAGGCTGCAAACAAATATGGCAAAGGTTGTTCCTGGTCATCTGGACGTGAGGAATAGCTGCTTCGATAGAGGATGGACAGTTGTTGGAACGATGCCCCTTCTGGTCACACTTGAAACAAGTGATAGAAGATAGGTCAAGTGGTTGCCTCTGAGAAGAATATCCAATACCCTAAGAATTCTGCCAATTCTTCTGTTGCTGAAAGCTGGGATTCCTCTTCTTCGAATTACTGGAATTACCCTGGGATGCTGCACAACCCGCTTTCCTCTAGAATTAGGGTTCATAAATTTGGTGGCCATATCTATAAGAGAAGTAAAGGTGCCATCAACATGACTAATCAAGCAGTCATAATACTCCAGGCGATCACCATGAATAAACTTCTCATTCTTCTTAAGCGGGGTGTCAATTAAACTGGGCCCAAACTTAGATAACTCGTTAAACTTCCTCTCGTACTCTACAAAAGACATATCTCCCTGCTCAAGGTCCATAAATGCCCTATATAACTGAGACTTCCAGACTTCAGTCATCCACTTAGCCACAAAAGCATCCCTGAAAATACGGATCCAAGATAAAGATAAAATCCAAGAAGATAAATTTCAAAGAGATAACGTAGCAAAAGGATAACCAAAGATCTCACCTAAACTGCTCCCCAAGTGATATTTGCCTCGATAGTATAAGCAGTAACTAATTCCCACCAATCCTGGGCAGTCTCCTACAACTGCCAAGTAGCTAACTGACGCATCTGAGAGTCCGTGATCTCAAGTTTGGTGAAAATCCTCTCTAAACTCTTCAGCCAGTGCTGGGCCTCAATAACACTCTCCGCTCCAGTGAATTTGGTAACTCCAAGCCGAGAGTACTCCTTACAAAGCTGAGTAAACCTAATAGGCTGAGCTTGTGGAACAGGTGCAACAACCGGCGGTGCGGGGGCATTTCCACGACCCCAACCTCGAACATTCTTACGGTTATTCATTTGGAAAAGACAAGAATGAATTTTAGAACAAAGATAAAGTTACAAAATTCGAAAGAAATCCTAATCAAAGGGAATTCTAACTAAGATTTATAAGCATGAACGAAGGTGATTCTATAATTAATTCTACTCATTCTAGGGTATTATTGCCTATCTCTAATGGATTTCTACTCCATAAGCTAAGTTTGCCTAAACCTCGCTCTGAAACCAACTGTAACGACCCACTATTTTGAACCATTCAAATCGACAATAAACCACACATGTCAGACTTAAATTTCTCAAAACAACATATTGTTATTTATATTTGGTAAAACTTAGCATATACAGTAAATAAATTAATCACAGAATCATAGACATAGAGTAATACAACAATATGCAGTGGAAATAGATAAATAGTAGTGCACGAAGCTACTACATAAACATCAGAGTCCAAAGCCAATACAACATAAGTCTAAATACAAACAAGTCTCTAATACATAAGCAAATGACAACTCTGAACATAAATAACTGAAAATAGATGAAATAATAGAGACAACTGAAAAGTTGATAGATAAAAGATAGATCTCTAAGCAAAGCTCCAAGCTCCAAAGGTGAGTCTCAAATGCTGTAATACTCAGGCTAACCCGAGCATAAAGCAAAACACAAAATACTCGAGTTAGGATTAACAATCTTATGCAAGTAAATCAACTCAAGTGAAATATCCCAATGAAATGCAATATAACTTAAAGAATGTTTAGGATTTTCATCCTTTAAGGATCCGTGGAGCTATCTACATACACAATAGAGTATGCTACATAGATAATATCTACGGTAAAGTAAAATATTAAAGTAGCATTAAGGCGTTACCCATATCCCCCTTAACACATTTTATAAATGTCGTATTCTATATAGTACTGTAAACTCCACCAAACCAGTGGGCTATGTAGGAACATTCCATAGATACGACACAAACCAAACTTGTAATGGGCTCGATCGGGATAAATATGATAAGGCATGCAAGGCAATGTCTAGGGTAGGATACTACTGTTTTGCGGATCCGGACTGGTGGTAATGCATAGCAGCTACTACCACCCACCTCGAGACACACTCACAAATCAAAGGTGTGCACACCAAAATCAAATCACAAAAGTAATAGATGTGGTTTCAAAGAAATGTGACCGATAGGGGGAGCGACCCCACTTGGCCTGGCATGACTCCTGTTTTAGTCATTTTAATTATGACCCGAAGGTCAAGGCTATCCATCATCATTCTCTTCACTCCAGTAGCGTTCGCTAAACCATCCTACTTCATTCTGAATTCTCCACAGCATGCACAGTTGTTAAAGTGGTTTCTGCATTAGCACAGAGTATGACAATATCTAATCCCGATCTCTTTATCAACCAAACGCTTATTTCACACTGTGGTCATTTAAAAAAATCACTTTAATAAATCTCAATTTACAATAAAAATCAAAATTAAATATTCAACTTCAATTATATTTAATTTTGCAACTATTCACTTATTCACCTTTAATCAAATCAAATTATAAATCATGCCTTTAAAATCGATAAGTTTCAATCAATTCTTATTTAAATTCAATTCTTAGAACAATTTCAACTACAAATTAATTCCAACTTACCTTTCCAACCTCATTTATTAAACTTATTACAAAAGTCTGTTTTATTACGTTAATTTAAATATTTTTAAAGCATAATATATATTTTTATTTTTATGAAATTTTATTAAATTAAATCTTATATTATATATTTTAAAAATAAAGTTATAAGTAAAACCTAAAAATTTACATTTTTCAAACTTACTTATAAATTTAAAATTCTTAAAACATATAATTTAAAAATCTAAACTTTTATATATGTTTTAAAATAAAATATTTATATTAAAATTTAAAAGTCATCTTTTATTTCAAACACATCTTTCCAAAATTTCATAAATCACTTTAAAAATAGACCAATGGTGTCCGTACATAGTTTTCTATCGTCGGGTCAAGTGATATGGATATTTATCATTTCAATCCGCAATAATTAAAAATTTATAGGTATATATCATTTCAATCTATAATCCCAAATTTCTAAAATCAATAAAATCGCTTGGGTTTATCATTTCAACCCATAATGATTTTTCCTAATCTAAAAGATCATTCGGGTATGTATCATTTCAACCCACAGTGATTTCCTAAAACTTAGGGAACTTGCAGCATGATTTGCAAAAATAATAACATATATAAAACATAACACATAAGTTGCATAATAATTTACATAACATAGCACAATACTTACATAACAAATTACACAACATAGCATATGACTTGCATAACAAATTACAAACATAGCATATTACTTACATAACTTATAACATAGCATATGTTAATATTTAACATGCATATGACATAAAAATTTATTATCATAACATAACATAATATGAAACCGTTTCTAACATAAAACTTATGTTATTTTATATATATAATCATAACAAATATATGGCATATCAATTTTTCTTTCTTTTTTTCCTTCTCATAACACACTATTTTTCTTTTTCTTTTCTTTTTCAGTTCACACATTATTTTTCACATAACATATTAGTGACATTTTCATAGCATATGTGACAACTTTTAAATCAATATAACATATCTTTTTTTACAACATAACAATTTCATATTAACATCATGCGAATATATCCTATGCATATAATCACATCTATTTTTATAAACAAACAACATATTATCAATTACCATATCATGTCAATTCATAAGTGAACACATATCACGTCATAAATCATATACGAACTATGAAAAATCCTAACTATCACAACATTTCATATGATATATCAATTGTTATTCATTCACCTAGCATAATATTATACATCATGAGTGAATGACTCATCTTTCGAGGCTAGGAAAATTGATGGCACAAAGCTACGAATTCCAACAACAGTTCCAAAGCACAAACTTGAATTAATGAAACACAAAATATAATATATATATATATATATATAACTTCTGTTTGTTTTTTATGAAAAGAGTACGAAGAGATGTAAAGGGTTTAGCCTTGGAGTAGAAAGGAGGCATGGCCAAGGGGTTTTGGGTGGGTTTTGGGTGCGGCCAAGGTGGGGTTAGGCTAGGGTTAGGCACGGCTAGGGTTAGGGGAGGTGATGGTAGTTGAATGGATAGGTTTTGCAGTGGTAGGGTTTGGCTATAGTTAAGGAAAGGGGATGGGGTTTCGGCCTTGCTATGGTGGATGATGGCCGAGATGAGGAGGGGAGGAGGTGGCCTTCGATGGTGGTGGAGAGGGCGGCAAGAGGAGAGAGGAAGGAAGGGTTTAGGAAGAGAGGAGGAAGGAGTTTTAGGATTTGTGAATTTTGAGATCTAGATTTTTGAGTTTCTATAAATTGAGGAAGAAGGAGGAAGAGTGAACAGAAAGTTTCTCAAGGGGAATTATCTATACGTAGATGTTTAGTCAGATAGGAAACATAAGGTCATAGGCAAAGGAATGGACACATGACTCTTGGTATGACTTAAGTCTCTTCCAAGGCACATTAGACTGAATAAACCCAATAAGACTTAGCGAAATAAAACACAACCAAACACCACAATTTCAAGTCAATTTTTCACAGTAATTCATATTTTTAGAGCAATGGGTATTTGACTTTGATGAAATGAAAAGTGGAGAGGAGATTAAAATTCAGTCTAGTTTCATATAAAAAGAACAAAATTTTAGAACTCAAATTTTAATTTTTTTAACCAAAAATCAAATTTTGACTAAGTTTGACCAAAATTTTCTACTTCATGGAATTTCGAAAAATAAAACACTCAATGTTACCAAAAAAAGTATTTAAAATTCATATTTATTTAAAGTTTAAAATAATTAATTCAAAATTTCAATTAAAATTCCTTTTAAAGTTTGATTGAATTTTCAGGTCATTACATTGATGGAAAAAAATTATTTTAAATAGCAAAATTGCAAATTTTAAGTTATTTACGACATTGTCACTTCGAAGTCATGGTCACCAAAGTCCACGATGCCGCTGTTATACGTTGTAGACCATAATGAATGCATAGGATATCATTCTAGATGATATGGAATGAATTCAAAAAGGTTGGAGTCGACGTCGGCATAGATACCATCGACATCATGAGCTTCGAAGAGATTGACATCGTTTATTTCCCTCAAACATTTAATTATGCCACTTTTATCCCTGTCAATGTCGATGAAAGAAATGCCACTTATTTTTATTAAGGACACCGACTCCATTGGTTTTGAAGTAGTTTATAGTAGTGATAATGATGCTATATGTTTTAAACATATTGACTTTGAAATCTACAGGTAACTATGCCACTATCAATGACTTCGGCTATATAGTATCGTGTGTTATAACTTCGACATTAATGGTTGCCGCATGTAGTCCCTAACGCATAATTTCACAGAAGACTATGTTGCCACGTTTTATCACTTCGGTGCTAATGATGTCGCTTACACTCTTTAGACGTCAACACCCATCAGTGGCATTGAGTTTCTCTTAAGGTTTTGTAATATGATATACGAAGCAGTTAATTTCGAATATATGCCTTCATGTTTTATAAATAAAAGAATTTAACATATTTTGAGGGGCGAAGACCCTCCTTGGCTATATCCTTGCAGCTTTATCCATAAAACGGTTTTATGTTGTTTTAGCCTTATGACCTATGTGTTGAGGGCGAAAACCTTGCTCTACTATATCGTTGTCATGTTTTATCAATATAAAAACTTTATATTATTTTGGCTCTATAGCCTATGGTTTTGTAAGGTGATGACCTTAAATGACTTCAAACTTCATCGATATAAAAGCATATATCATGGTATGGCCATTTTGGATTAAGTAAATGGATATATTTTCCTTGTTTTGAAATTATGATTTCAATAAAAAAAAGTGTTTTCATGGGAATAGAAAAGGGTATTTAACCTAGAGTTTTACAAAAAAAAATTATTGTTCTTATCACTTTTTGATAGACTGTGATAGTATGAATCGACTCAGAGATTAGAAAACCAGATAGGACTGGTGTAAGGTTGCACCCTATACTTCAGTTGTTAGCCCTTAGCTGATACAAGTCCAAAATTCTAATGTTTAGGGCTTTTTCAAGGGTAAGGAAAAAGGTAGGTATACACATAGAAAGGAGTACATAAAAATAAGATAGGTTGGTCTGCAAAACCTTTAGGTGCATGGTAAGCATAGCAAAACTATGAGATTGACAAATAACGAGGTAAAAACTAGGATAAGTGTATTTAGACAGACCGTCCAGCTTTCTTCTAATAGTCGGTTAGAAAATTTAGTATATCTAGTAGGCCCGAGTCAGCCATGTAGGTTCGTAGTTACCTTGTGAAAACTAAACACTGGGACGGACAGTCCACTGATTTGACGGATAATCATGATTGCCCATGTAGCATGCATGCACATTATTGTTATATTGTTTGTTATAAATAGTTTAATTGTAGAAATTAATTTGCAAAAGATATATGTTAAAAAGGGATATTAGAGGGAAAACTTGTTCCGCTCAGCGGCATGGTTTCACTTAATATCGATAAACCGAGATGGTATATTATTATTCACACTAAGCTTTTTATCTGACTCGAAGTTTATGTT
Source organism: Allium cepa (assembly GCA_030765085.1). Taxonomy (NCBI): domain Eukaryota; kingdom Viridiplantae; phylum Streptophyta; class Magnoliopsida; order Asparagales; family Amaryllidaceae; genus Allium; species Allium cepa. The sequence continues at coordinate 100,580,413 of CM060928.1, read as the reverse complement.
TTTCCCTTAAACTCTCGGTGCTTAAAATTTGATTTGAGTAGGTCAGGAGTAAGGGCTTTACAGGTTAAGTGGATTTTGGAAAATAAAGCTTTCGAAGACATGCAGAAGAGAAAGCTAGCTATGTAGGAGTCTATCTATTAATATCATCCGTTGTGGTATGTCAGTTGTTGTATGAATGTATTGCCAACAGATATATCTGTCTATTTAATAATTATGGTCAACCAAGGAGGCATCTTCATATGTCACTCTTGGTGTATTTTGCAATAATTATATTTTACCTGAACCTGGACAACGTTTAGGATTATGTACTAAATATGAAATTATGACTTTGGAATGAAATATGAAAGTTTGCTTTTATTTCATATTCTTATGCTTCTGATATTATGGATACCATTAACATGACAACAATTTGTCATCAGAAATTAATACTACAGATGACTACATCATTTATAGCGCTTAATTTTGGGCCTTAAAATGGGGGATGTTACAACTTGGTATCGGAACATGGTTTATGTAAAACTAAAGAATTTTGAACTTTAAAAAGCTTTTTTGAAAACATAATCCGAATGAATCAGAGAATAAGATTGGGGTATGGAATAACGCTAGTAACGTACTTGTATTTGCTATATATATGTACATGCTTTATCTCTATTCTCCATCTCTCTTAGTCCGTTCTTCCGTATCTACATAAGGTTCGAATGCAGATTTAAGAAAGTAAAATATGGAAGTAGAAAACGGAAGAGTGAACCTCGGTGGAGGAAGCACCACTACTAATGGAAGTGTCAAGCCCAATACTAGAAAGAATCCGGATCGATAGACGGCTGTCAGTGTATGTGCTGGAACACTACTGGTTGATATGGGAGCAATGTATCAGTTCTTTGTTAACATGATGAAAGTAGAAGCTGCTATTGTATTAGTTAGTGGAAATGCTAAAGGAGCTAATTAAGAAGTTTCGGTTGTCAACGACTATGATGTGCTGAGTAGAGACTATGTAATGCTTATAGAGAAGCCATTTATTATAACTGAGGATGCAATTAAAGTAGAGAATTGTTTGCTTCATTATGAAAGGTTTTTTGCTGATCTTGGTTTGAATGATTAGCAGAAGAGGAGATTGACGTCCAAGCAACTACAAGGAGCTGCGTTGTACTTGTGGAATAGTATGACTATCGGGGTAGCAGAAGAGGCTCTGACTTGGACAGAGTTTATGAGAAGGTTTGAAGAAAGATTTATGTCTGAAATTGCTAAGTCAACTCTATTGAGGAAGTTTGTTGAGTTAGTGCGAGGTGATATGATGGTGCTTGAGTACGCAACTAGATTTGAGAATTTGTATGGGTATGCTACAGTAGACACGGTGATTAAAAAACGAGAAGTTCATCTGTGGACTAAGACCTGAGCTTGCTAGGGTGAATTTACCACATCTCATCGATCCATGTTATGCAGTCGTGGAGATGGCTTTGCTAAATGAAGAGATGCTTTTTTGTTCAGCAATAACGAGCCAGTAAAGAGTCAGTGTGGATAGAACCAGGAGAAAAAGTTTTACCAAAAGAAGGGAGCTCGAAAAGGTGGAGCTACCAAGAGAGTAAAGTCCAAGGTTGTGTGTTATAAGTGTGACAAGAAGGGGCATTATGCTTATGAGTGTCGAACTGGTAAGGGAAAGGAAGTTGTCGGGAAGAAGAATATTAAGTGCTTTAACTGCAACTGAGTGGCACATTACAAGAATAAACATCTGGACGTGGCCAAAGCAGAAAAAGGAAAAGTATTTGCTTTAGAACTGGCTGCCTCGAGACCAACATCTGAGGAGAAAGGAAAAATGGTGATGAGAGGTGCACTTTTGATTCAAGGTATACATGTTAGAGTATTATTTGACACCGGTGCATTACATTCTTTTATCTCATTGTTTAGTATATCAATTTAGAACCCTCATACCTAGTTACTTCCATAAGTGTTGCGAATCCAATAGGAGGGTATGCAACTCTAGGATGAAATGTAACCATTTAGAGTTTTCATTATTATCTCAAGTATTTGCCTGTAGTTTGCATGTGCTTGATTTCGTGGGTTTTGGGATTATTTCTGGATATGGACTGGTTAATAAATATGATGCTAGGATAATTTCCCAATATAGGAAAATATCACCAAAACGTGCTAATAGTTGCGACTGAATTATATACTCAATAGAGAATCCAAGTTTTGATGCTTGCGCTTTGTTGGGTGTAATAGAGTAGGAAGATGAGTTAAACCGGATTTTTGTAGTTATAGAATTTGCAGACGTCTTTGAGCAAGTTATAGGACTACCATCGAAATGAGCTATTGAGTTTCAAATGGATCTTGTACTTAGAGCTGAGCCCATAAGAAGACCACCTAGCAGGATGATACATACCGAGATGAAGGAGTTAAAGGTGCAGTTAGCGGACTTAGAAGGAAAGAATTTTATTAGGCTAAGCAGTTCGCCTTGGGGAATGGCCATAGAGTTTGTAAAGAAACTTGACGGGTTGTTAAGATTGTGCATCGATTATCGTAAGTTGAATGAAGAGTTGATAAAGAATCGATATTCTTTACCGAGAATTGATGATTTATTTGATCAGTTAAGTGGAGGCAATGTATTTTCCTAGTTGGATTTTGTGACAAGGTTCCATCAATTGAGAGTACTGGAAAACAGTATTACTTTGATGGTGTTTCGAATAAGGTATTATTCATATGAGTGGTTTGTGATGCCATCCGAATTAACTAATGCAGCGGCTTTCTTTGTGGATTTGATGAACCGGATTTTCCGAGAGCACTTGAATAGGTTTGTGTTGGAGTCCATTTATGACAGTTTAATATATCCTAAGGATGGAGAATGTTAAGGCGGCATCAACATAAAGCGAAGTTTTCAAAGTGTTATTTCTGGAAGAAAGATGTGAAGTTTATGGGTCATGTAGTTTCAGAGAAAGGGTTGTCAGTCAATCCAGTTAAGATGGAAGCTGTTAACGGTTAGAAGAGATCCAAGAAAGTGACCGAGATAAGAAGTTTTCTTGGATTAGCTGGCTATTACCGGAAATTTATTAAGGATTTCTCATTAATAGCAGTGCCTTTGACTAAGCTCACTGAAAGGACGTGAAGTTCATTTAGTCTAACAAATGTGAGGAAGCATTCCTTAAGTTAAAGCATTTGTTGACCAATGCGTCTGTCTTAGTTGTTTGGGATGGGAGTCAAGATTTGGTGGTGTATACTGATGCGTGTGGAACAGGAATAGAAGTTGTGTTAATGTAGAAGGGTAAAGTAATTGCATATGCTTTACAACAGCTTGGACCGTATGAAGTTAGATATCCGACTAATGACTTACAGTTAGGAGCCATAATATTTGCTTTGAAGGTGTGGAAGCATTACCTCTTGGGAGAATGATTCGATTGTATAGGGATTATAAGTTGCTAAGATACTTATTCTCTCAGAAGGAGTTAAATATTAGATAGCAGATATGGTTAGAGGTTATAGCTGCTTATGATTTTGGAATTGAGTACAAAATAGGGAAGGGAAAAAAGTTGTAGATTCACTTAGCAAGAAATATCAGAATGTGGTGTTAGCCATGTTAGCTGAATGGAAAGAGTTGGAAGCATTGACTACTTGTAGTGAGCAGTTAAGATCGACTGCCATTTCTAATCAGAATACCACAATGTTATAAACAATTTGGAATTTCGACCAATATTGATCGAAGGAATTACTTTTAAACAAAAAGATGATCCATTGCTAGCTGAAAGAATTAAAAGATTGGAAGGTAGAACAGAGACATATGATTTGAAAGATTTTTAACTTGACCATAATAAATGGTTGAGAAAGAAAGGACGGATATGTGTTCCAAATGTGGATGACATAAGGAAAGAAGTTCTTAGGGAATGTCATCGATTTAAGTTTACTATTCGTGTTGGAGGAACTAAAATGTATCGGGATATGAAGAGAAGTTTCTTCAAGGAGGGAATGCAAAGGAATGTAGGCTTATGGGTAAAACAGTATTTGAGTTGTCAGCAAGTGAAGGCTGAATATCGAAAGCCGAGTGGATTGCCTCGGCCTTTGAATATACCAGTTTGGAAATGATATTCGATATCCATGGATTTTATTAACGAGTTTTCATGGTAAAACGGGGAAAATGAAAGTATTTGAGTCATAATGGATAGACAAACCAAGACTGCACATTTCATTCTTGTAAGTCGACCATGACGGCACCTATATTGGATAAGTTGTATATGATAAATATTGTTAGACTACATGGGATTCCTAGTAGCACAGTCAATGACAAAGATTCTTTATTTACTACTGAATTATGGAAGAGTCTATAAAAGGTTTAGGCAGCAAGCTTAAGATGAGTATCGCTTATCACCCACAGACTGATGGGTAGACAGAGAGAGTCAACAAAGTACTAGAAGTTTTATCGAGGGCTTGTGTACTAGATTTTGGCAGGTCATGGAAAAACCATTTGCACTTGGTTGAGTTTTCCTATAATAATAGTTATCATACTAGAATAGGAACGGCGTCTTCTGAAGCTCTATATGGAAAGCCGTGTAAATCACCTGTATGTTGGTTAGAGATCGGAGATGAATTAGTTCTTGGTCCGAAGATGGATTAATTCTTAGTCCGGATATGGTAAGAGAAGCCATAGAAAAGATTGAACTGATTTGGTCTAGGATGAAGGAAACTCAATCCAGGTAGAAGAGTTATGCAGATAAGAGAGCGAAAGACTTAGAGTTCTCAGTTGGAGATCATGTTTTCGTTAAAGTACCACCAATGAATGGTGCAATAAGATTTGAGAAATTGGGGAAGTTTGCACCTAGGTTTGTTAGACCACTCCCTATTATAGAGAGGATCAGGAAACTCGCTTATAGGATAGAGCTACCAAGCATTTTGGTAGGAGTCCACAATGTTTTTTATATTTCTCATCTAAGGAAGTGTGTTCGAGATCTAGAAACTATAACCCCGTCTGCATTGGAAGATTTAGTAATAGAATCGGATTTTACTTTTGCAAGACATCCAGTACGAGTTGTAGCGAGGGATGAGAAGAAGCTAAGGAACAAGACAGTCGGATTATTATAGGTCCACTGGAGTGATGGCAAGTGAGATTGTACTTGGAAACGAAGAGCAGGATTAGGGATACTTATCCTGACTTATTTGATGGTAAGTTTTACATATATGTTTTGTGTTTGATATGTGCCTTATCGTAATTTCGGGGATGAAATTATTTAAGGAAGGGAGTCTGTAACAACCCTAATTTTAGTTAACATTATTTAGAAGATTTAATTGGATAAATAAAATAAAACAATGTAGGTAGTTAATGAGATTGAGATTTGATAATTAGAATGGTTCAAGCCTTAATTAATGAACTAATAGAGTTAATTAGAACATTAATAGGAGGAAGGAATTTATGAGAAGGGTAAAATAATAAAATAGTTACATTTCCTAATGCAAACCCCTACCGCCTTTCTCTTCATTCATTTTACATTTATACAAAAAAAAAACTAAAGTTTAGGCCAACCATTGCTAGAAGATTCAAGAGGAAGAAAAAGCTAGGAAAACAAGTAGAAAGCTTAGGGGAATAAAGTCAAATTGAAGTTTTAAACTTCTTAAAACCATTCAAGGTGAATAATAGTTATGCATCTCATGTTAAAGTACTATATTAGGTTTCAGGCATAAATCTGCTTTTTTCTTATATTATGTCATGGTATGATAGTTTGAATAATTATATGCTTATTGATAAATCTATGCAATTTATTTATGAAGTTAAGCGATATATTTGACTTACAAACCAATCATATGATTCCCAATGACTTAATATTTTTGTTACGATGTTAAAAACATTATTTTAGAATTGGATTTTTAATTTCAATTTTTTTTGATTTAATGAGAATATTTGGTGAATTTCTTAAGGTTAAAAAATCGTTTATTCGGATTTTAATTACTAAAAATAATTAAATTATGTTTTTTGCCTAGGAATTTTTATATGTTAAAGAATATAGTAAATTGGATTTATTATGATTTTTGGGGATCTTTCTTAAGAGTTTCATATAAATTTATTGGGCTAGAAAAACATAATATTTATGTTAAAATATTAATATAAGTCAATGGTTTGCAAATATGTTTGGGAATGATAAACCTACTCTATGGAAGTTTGCTGAAAAAGATTTTGATAAAGAAGTTGGTTTTCCAATAGTATTTTGACAAATACAAGGGTTGGTGAAAAGAAATTAGTTCGAGTAACAAAATTATAGTTTTTAAATTATTTATGACATTGCCACTTTGAAGTCATGGTTGCCAACATCCATAATGCCGCTGTTATGCGTTTCCGACCTTAATGAATGCAGAGGATATCTTTTTATATGATACAGAATGAATGCAGGAAGGCTGGAATCGACGTCGGCATAGATATCATCGACATCATGAGCTTCAAAGAGAATGACGTCGCTTGTTTTCCTCAAACACTTTAACTATGCCACTTTTATCCTTGTCGATGATGACAAATGCAGTGCCGTTTAATTTTATGAAGAATACCGACTCCATTGGTTTCGAAGTAGTTTATAGCGATGGCAATGATGTTGTGTGTTTTAAACATATTGACTTCAACTCTATAGGCGACTATGCCGCTATTAATGACTTCGGCTATATAGTGTCGTGTATTATAACTTCGGCTTTAATGTTTTCCGCATTTAATCCCTAACGCCTATTTTCAAAGAAGGCTATATTGCCACATTTTATCACTTTGGCGCAAATGACGTCGCTTATACTCTTTAAGGCATTGATGTTGAGACCCATCAATGTTATCGAGTTTCTTTTAAGGTTTTGTAATATGATATACGAAGCGGTTGACTTCGACTTTATGCCTTCATGTTTTATTAATAAAATAATTTAATATATTTTGAGGGCCGAAGACCCTCCTCGACCACATCCTTGCCGCATTTATCAATATATAGTTTTTATTTGTTTGGCCTTATGGCCTATATTTTGAGAGGCGAAGACCCTCGTCAACTATGTCGTTGTCGTGTTGTATCAATATAAAGACTTTATATTGTTTTGGCCCTATAGCCTATGGTTTTGTAAGCGATGACCTTAAATTACTTCTAACTTCATCAATATTACTTTATAAAAGTATATATCATAGCATGATTATTTTGGATAAAGTAAAGGGCTATATTTTCATTGTTTTGAAAGTATGATTCTAAGGGTTAAATCACTTAGAAAGAAAGTGTTTTAAAGGAAAGATAAAATGGTATTTAGCCTAGAATTTTGCTAAAGAAATTATTGTTCTTATCACTTTTGGATGGATTGTGATAGGATGAATTGACTTGGAAATTAGAAAACAAGATGGGATTGGTGTATCGCAGTGCCCTATACTTCAATTGTTAGCCCCTAGATGATATTTCTTCAAAATTCCAGTGTATGAGGATTTATCAAGGGTAAGACAAACAATAGGTTTGCACATAGAAAGGAATGCATAAAGATAACATAGGTTATTGGTTGGGCTGCAAAACCTTTAGGTAAATAGTAAGCCTATCAAAACTATGAGATTACATATAGTTAGGTAAACACTAGGATAAATGTATTTGGACAGGCCGACCAGTTTTCTTCTAACAGTTAGTTAGTAAATTTGGTATATCTGGTAGGCTCAAATCAGCCATATAAGTTGGTAGTTACCCTGTGAAAACTAAACATTAGGGCGGATAGTCCACTGATTTAACGAATAGTCATGATTACTCATGTAGCATGCATGCATATTATTGCTATATTGTTTGTTATAACCAGTTTGGTTGTAGAAATTGATTTGCAAAAGACATATTTTAAAAAGGGATATTAGTGAGGGAAAACCTGTTCTGCTCAGCGGCATAGTCTTACTGAATATCTATAAACCAAGATGCCATATTATCATTCGCACCAGGCTTTTTGTCTGACTCAAAATTTATGTTTTCTCCTTAAACTCTCGGGTGCTCAAAATTTGATTTGAGTAGGTCGGGAGTAAGGACTCTACAGGTTAAGTAGATTTTGGCGAATAAAGCTTTCGAAGACATGTAACAGGCAAAACTAGCTATGCAGGAGTATATTGTATGAATGTATTGGCAGCAGATATATTTGTCTATTTAGTAACTCTCATCAACTAAGGGGGCATCTTCATATGTCACCCTTATGGTATTTTTTAATAATCGTATATTATTTAAAGCTGGAGATCATTTGGGATTATGTGTTGAATATAAAATTATAACTTTGGAATGAAATGCAAAATTTTGATTTTATTTCATATTCTTGTGCTTCTGATATTATAGATACTACTAATATGACTGCATTTTGTCACCAGAAATTAATACTACATATGAATACAACATATGTAGTGCTTAGTTTCATGCCTCAAAATGGGGGATGCTACAAACAATCTAGAAACTCTATTGTAAATCCGAGATCCACTAGACTATGGTCACATCTAAGATAATTAGTTAAATTCTAGAGAGAGAACAACTAATAAAAAGATTGAAGTGGACGTAAGCTGGGGATTATGTCGAACCACTATAAAAATTGTGTTTTCTTTTATTGCATTTCTGCTTATTTTATCTGAACTAGTGCTTTCATTTGATTCATGAGCGTTGATTTTAGGTTAACATTTTGGTGCTTTCAATGAGTAAACGCTAGATCTGAAAATTTGAAGCTTGAATCGGATATTTGGAGAAGATGAAGAGGCCTAATACTAGATCTAAAAGCAAAGCAATTCAATTAGAGCCTAAGGGCAGCGAAGAGACGTCTTCAAATTCTTATCAATCCATCTATTTGACCAGAGAAGAGATGGAGAAAATGATGAAAGAGATGCAGGATGGAGTGATAATTAGAGAACATGACATGCTTGAAGGATTCATCTAAAGGATGGGACAACAAGGAATAGCTAGAGTTGCTAGAATTCAGAACCAAGGACAACGAGCTAATGCAGGAGCATCTGGAGTTTGAGCAGAACAAATTGGAATGATCCCCACCAACTGAACTGCTCGTTACCGACCCAAATTAGCTCGGTACCGAGAGAACTATACTCAAAGGCAATGTTGTTGTGAGCTTGGGACGTTCTAAAATACCAAGCACAAATGATGTTGGAGTTAGAAATGTGAATCAGAATGCAAATGCACAACAACAGAAGGAATATGTGCCAACGCTACCCTATAGGAACGGAGGACAGAGTGAATCCAAATAAATAGGATAAAACGCTAATGTGTAGCCAGTGGAATATATGCCACGGTGTGTGCCAGAATTCCCCTACAGAAGCGGGGGGCAGAATAACGCATTTTGACGAAGACCTTCATTGGACGGGGAAAACCGAATTGCGGAATTGGTAAGAAGAATAGATAGAGGAGGACCCCATATCAAGGTCTAGAGCATATGAACAGAAATCTATTTACTTTCGATATCCGGAATGCAAGGAATCCTCCCAATTTCAAAGCTTCCGACACTGGAAATGTACTACGAAAAGACATACCCGACAATCCATCTATCAGATACATCCGATATATGGAGGTGTTGAGTGCTTCTAAAGAGGTAATGGGGCGGTGTTTCCCATTGTACTTAATGGACTTAGTGCAATGTGGTTCAGACGGTTGGAAAATGGGTCCCTAAGCACATGCACCGACCTAATGAGCAAATTCTTGAGACAATTCAGAGTTCACGTCTCGCGACTTAAGAATGTATTGACGTTGTCAAGCATGAAACAAAGGCCTGGAGAGACCTTGAGAAGTTATTTGATAAGATTCAATACAGTGACAACTGTAGTTGACAAGTCGGATCCATCGTTAATTCTAATGGCGGCAGTATCTGGAATCGCAAGTAATACCGACTTCAAAGGTGCACTGGAAAGGTATTCGCCTATGGATCTTGCGGAATTTTACTATGAAGTCGAGAGATATTTGCGTTCGGAAGACGCTGAACTGAGCATGAAGCCGAGGATGCTGAAATTAATGTTGTGCATGACAAGGGACGGTTCAGAGCAAGAATTAGAAAAGACAAAGGGAAAAGAAGAGTTGATGATGACTTTGGAGAACCAAAATGACAAAGAAGGAAACCAAAATTCACTTATTACACCGGCTTGACTGAAACCCCAACAAGAATATATCTAGACACTAGGGAGTAGATCCTTTATTGAAAGCCAACAAGGGGAGAACCTACTGCTCGGGACAAAAAATCTAGAAAGTTCTGTATCTTCCATGAGCTGGATGGATATGAAACGAATGAGTGTCAACGCCTTCATGATCTAATTACAGAACTGGTTCGGAGCAACCCACTACAACAGCATGTGAGGAACCAATCTACAATGGTATATCTGGAGCAACCACCATCTGCGGCGAATGCATCAAAGAACAACCATGGATCTAGTCCGAGACTCAAAATCCTTTGATCAAGATGAACGGGAGTCGAACTTGATCTTGCGCTTCGCTTTTCCATTTTCTTTTCGTGTGTTTTTCATTTTGTATTTAGCAATAAAGACAACAATAACCTCAAGCCACTTACACGTATACGGGATCTGGAACGGTCTCTAGGCAAGTTCTGAGTCGGATGTCTAGGATGAACACTTTGGATTTTCTTGTTTGCTTTGATTTGATTTGAATACTTGAATTTTGAAAAATCCACATTTAATGTAATGACTGTTATTGATCGCCTTAGAGTCCCGACCGAAGAGTCGGGACTGGAGTGCAAGGTGCAAGCTCCCTTTTCGAAGAGCAAGTAGATGCGCTTATATGAAAAGCAAGTCCCGTCATCGAAGAGTGAGTGGATGAATTTGTTTGGTCGTTGGATTCCTTTGACGAATAGCAAGCGGACTCAATAAGGATCCGGAGAGATCGAAACCCAAGATTGGGCGATAAACGATCTGAAGAAATCGCCTCCTTTAAATTAAACATCACATGATCCACAAAGATCGTCCCCTTAACTTAAACATTAAACGATCCGGAGAGATCGCACATTATATTCAATATAAAACGGTCCGAAGAGATCGAAACCTTGGACTAAATATAAAATGATCCAGAGAGATCGAATCTTAGAACAGATACAGATTTAATAAAAGGATTTGATCGCCTTGTAATTAGAGTAGAACTGATAAATCCTGAATGAACACGTGATGATTTGGATATGTGGTGTAATAGCTCCGAATGAAATCGGAATGATCGTGATGCATGAGCTACACTTAAGCAATGATTAGAGTCTCAGTTGTAATAGGTTTGGAACGGCCTTTGAGGCATACTTCGGGAAGCAAGTGGTAACCTGCTTTTTAGCAAAGCAGGTTTCAATTAGACTCAGAAGAATCAGATAAGGATGAAATGACTTAAAATATGGAAGGCTCACTTAAATGAACGAAGGAAATATCTTGGGAAAATTCTAGCCAAAAATATGCAAAGTCCATAACTTGGTACCAAGATCTCACCATAGGTTGGTACCAAGTTATCATCAAAGCAGTCTAACTCGACTTAGAAGATTAAAACGGAATCGAAATGAATTGAAACTTGGCAAGAGCACTTAGAAAAGGAAAATGAAGGACTTGGAAAATTTTCACCATGATTGGGCCAAGCAGCTTAACTCGGCCCCGAGTTAAGGCCATAAGTTGGGTCCGACTCATGGATGCTCACCCATTCAATCCCGTAACTTCACGCCCTATTCATGCTACTCCATTGATTTATGATCCAGTGATTCTCCAAAGATTCGACGAATTGCTCTAAGGATTGACTAGGACGAAGCAAAGGAAAGTGGATATCAGAGAGATTGTAAGAACCAACTCAAAGGTGATGGAAAAGAGTTTCGAACGACTCAAGTAGAAGATGGAAACAACTTACAAGTGGCGTGGTGCAAACTGCATCAAGAGTTATAACTCGGATCTGATCTATAAGGCTTAGGTCTTCCCCAAGTAATCATGTTAACTCGAGTTGGCTTTATTCTCCTGGTGGGACTCCGATCCATCTCCTAGACTTCATTGCCGTTGGGTCCTGACTCTATGCTGCCCGGTTCCCCTATAAATACAAATTATAGAGCGGCTAAAACAGGATCTGGATTTCCAAACGGTGGGGACTCTGCTGCTTCTTCACCTCTGATCCATCCCCTATTAAAGTCACCTTGGAAACAACTATTTATCGTTCTAAGAATTTGATTATACTAGTACTAGTAACTTACAAATAACCTAGAAACTTAGTACTAGTGACTTACAAATAACCTAGGAACTCCATTATAAATCTAAGATTCACTATACTATGATCATATCTGAGATAATTAGTTGTAATCCAGAGAGAGAACAACTAATAAAAAGATTGAGTAGGCTGGAGATTACACCGAACCACTGAAATATTGTTCCACTTTTTAATTCTTTTTTGCTTATTTTATCCGAATTGGTGCTTCTATCTAATTCCTGGGCATTGATTTATTTTTTGGGTTAACAATACAGAAAACAAGCATTTTTGCACATGATCTAGAAAGTTGCTAGAAAATCATATCAAATAGTTTGGATGAGCTATCATCAATGGTAAATATTGTTTCAAGTCAACAAAAATAACTTTAGTTCCACAAAATCCATAGTGGAAAATTAAATGTATGATTCATAATTTCTTTTGATATGAACAATAAAACATGTACATTTTGAGGAAAATAGCATTTGTGTTACAAATTGTTGGACATTCTTAAAACAAAATGATGACTGACAACTATTTACTAAGTGATATGTTTTGACCAAGTGCTTAGACTAAAGCCATTTTCATAAGTTGATGACACTGGAAATTAGTGTTACGTGTCTACTGACCACAAATTAGTAACAAATTCTTTGAAAAGGCAAGTAGATTTTAGATCTATTTGATATTCCAAGTGGCTAAAAATAATAAAAATTAAAATAGAAAAATAGGAGCATTTTTAACGACAAAATAAATTTTGGAAACAGCTGAACTTCCATTCAGATTAGATGTGGTGAAAATCAGTCTCCGTTTAAAAATGGAAACTTGACATCTCAAAACAAAAATCATGTCTATTTTTTAGCTTCTGGCCATAATAAATATCATCTTCTTTGGTTTATCTTCCTTGAAAAACAGCGCAAAATTTGGGTCAGCTGTGAAGCATTCAAATTTCCGAACAAAAAGATATTAAAGTAATCAATGTTTATTTTCTTATTACATATTTATGTCAAGCTCAAAACATGATCTATTTCTAGTATAAAAGCCAAATCAAAATGTAATTGAGGTGACATCAACTCTTCAGCCTAAGGATGGCGTCTAAACAATGCATATTATTGAATGAATATGATAGAGTTATAATTTTAGTATAGAAATTGATTGTTTACATCTGTGCAATTCATTATTTACTCCATCTTTGGTGTGCAAAATGTGCATAGTATAAAAACCAAATCAAAATGTTATTTACCATTTGTGTATTTCATTATTTTCGTGATATATTATTGAATAAATATGTGAAGAATGTAACATAAAACAACCTAAAACTATGCATTTGTACATATGCATAATGTGTAGAGTAGAGGAGCTTCATTACAACCTTGGATATACCATGTTTAAACATCTTTCCCACTTTTGTGTACTGCCTACTTACAGGCTAACTTGGTATTCACGACTGGCTCATGTCTGGATAGCTTACATTCTTCTAATTCATAGATTTCACCTTCTTTTATTTGTTCTTAAAAAATTACTTCATAGATTTACCAGTCCACAATTTTTTCCTCTTTTTTTTACATAAGTAATGCATATCTCAAATAGTATTTCATGCTAACTATCTTCAAAATGAACCTAACAAGTATTTGATATGAACCAAAATTGAACTCGTTATAATAAATTATATACTTATATGTCACCTATAAGGTGTCCTAATATATTAAATATGATCAACTATAGATTTAACTAAATTTATTAACCTTCTGAGTTTTGATTAAAACAAAACCATATTTAAGTTTGTTCACACATATACTTGCAATGAACAAATTACTTTTATAACCAAATTAAAAATAATTTATTATTATTTTAATCATGTTTAACCTTAATTATATTTTGATTTTCTTATGCTCTCATTTTAATTAATGAACAAAGAGTGCATTAAATATTTTGCTAATAAAATCTAAATGAGACGAATAACATAGCTAATGATATTTATTGTATCATTCAATTCTTCTTCTATTGGAAACCATTTGTTATTATTTGTATTTATGTAAATTTAAATATGGTTTATATTGCATACAGCTTTCGCTATATAGAACATTGAGTGAATAACATAGTGATGCATAAGACATTGCCCTCATTCTTCGGAACCCACAACGGAAGAAACTTTTTTTGCATAATACATTGCCATCATTCTTTGGAACCCAAAACGGAAGAGACTTTTTTTTAGACCTATGGATGTGGACTTGTTTTTTCATTTCAAGGACACGCGCTTTATTTTTTTGTCCAAAACAAATATTTTTGCAAAATTTAAACTTTATGCTCATTATCATCAATCTTCTTGCTTCCTGTCTTCTTCCAGATCTTCATCCTGATCTTGTCGATCTCCGTGCATCGATCTTCATTTCAAGGATGCATGCTTTATTATTTTTGTTCTCGATCTTCTCGATCTTGCATCGATCTCTTCGTATAATTTGCTCTCGATCTTCATCAAACAATTTCCAGCTCCAAGTATGTTGATCTTAATTCTTTCGATCTTCTTCTTATCTTCCTCTGATATACGTGAATCGGTTATTAAGTATATTTTTGTTTTCTAAGTTGTATACTTTGTCTTCTTCCTGATTTCGGTTCCAGTTTCAGATTTGTTTAAATGGTAAAGTAAGATTTAATGTGTACTGCTATGTTTACTTAGCATTGTTTATTAATATATATTTTTAATGTTTATATGATGTCTGTTGATTTTATATGTTAGTTTTTTGTGTTATGCTATGTTTATATAGCTTTCTTTGCTGTTGTATTCATAATTTATTTTAATTTGGTTATACTATGTTTATTTAGCATTTGCTTTTTAATTAATTTATGTTGCTTTCATTTTGCACTTAACATTTATCGTTTGTTTTTTTCTATTTTGTTATTCTATGTTAATTTGGCATTTATTGTATTCATAATTAATTTATTTAGCTTTCCATTTGTTATGCTATGTTAATTTAGCATTTCTTGTTGTTGCTATGTTCATGAGGTTAAGTAAGTTTGCTAATTGGTTTTTTTTTTCTTTTGGCAGTATTGACATCTACAATGATGAAGCAAATAGTTTGTGTAACAACCTGAATTTAACCCGTAATAATTTAATTTGTTAATTTATTAAATAATAAAATAACTTTGTGAAATTATCATAATTAAGCCATGGAAGTTGCACCATTGTGTCCATGGTAATTTTCCGGTCAATTTTCATATATAGAACGTCAGAAACTGAGCTAATATGACCAGGTTATAAAATAAAAAAATAAAAAGAAAAAAAGAAAAATATACACATATAATACAGGTCGATCGGTCGGTCGATCTGGTAAGGGGCGGTCGACCCGCCTTCGCTTTTGGTAAGCGAACGAACATTCGTTTGTTCGAACGAATCAGTGACGTGTTTTGCATTGTTTTAATTATTCTGGTTCCTCCATTTCCGTATGATTCAATGACCAGAGTTAGACGAGGATATATAGCTCGGAGACGTCGAACAAAAATTCGTTTATTTGCATCAACCTTTATAGGGGCCCATTCAAGACTTACCCGAACTGCTACTCAACAGAAAATGAGAGCTTTGGTTTCCTCTCATCGGGATAGGGGCAGACAAAAGAGGGACCTTCGTCGTTTGTGGGTTACTCAAATAAATGCAGCGGCTCGTGAGAATATGGTATTCTATAGTTATAGTAAATTCAATGGCTCCTATTCATCCTATGACGAGATTGCATCTTATTCAATCTCCAAATCCAACGGTCCGGGATCCACTTCTACACATATAAATAGACCCTTAGGCCTAACATTTTTCTCATTCTAGATTTTCTCCACTTGGGTTCACCTTTTCAGAAAGGACACTAGAAGTAATAATTTTCCAAGGAGAGAATCTTTTTAATAAAAAAATTTTAACAACCCAAAGTGGATCCGTGAAGGCCTAAAAGAAAGAGCTAAGGACCAGAGGTGAGTGATTGTGATTATTTTAGGATTTCTTTAAATAATTTAAAATAATAGGATTTCCAATAGTTGTAGTTTTGCTATAATTTTTGGAATAGCTTTTTTCAGTAATTATTTACAATTTTTAATTATTTTCAGTCTACTCAGCTATTCCTTTCTGTAATTTTAGTATTATTTCTGTTAATTATAAATTATTACTGTCAAGCATAACTTTTTATTTATTTATAGTCTATTTACAATATTTAAGTTTATTTACCATTATTTATTTCTTATTAACATCTTTTCGATGTTTTGGATTTTATGTAAGCGTTTATTCTCTTCATTCTCTTTTTCAGCACATATGGATTACAATAAATTGAACGTGAATATGGATTTTATAAGTAAGAATGTTAAATGAAGAAAATAAGATGTAAATTACAAAGACTGTATTAAATAATGGAATTAGAGTGAAATTACGCCTAATTATAATTCAAATAATTAAAGATAATTGGGAATTATAATAAAATGAAGCAAAAGATGAAAGAAGCATATTTTCACACTTAGAACTTGGGTTAAATAATAAGAATGATTAAGGTAGGTTATAAGAAAAAGAACAGAATGGGGCTTATTTTAAGGCTTGGGATAAATTAATAAGCATAGAAAGTAAAAGTGGTTATAAAGGCTTATTTAAATAATTTATCTAAGTTAATAAGAAAATATGAAAGTAGGAACTTTACCAAATAGCATTTCTTAGGGCGTGCTTATGCTAAGAATGGTAGTAATTGGTCAAACAGAAGTCCAAATCACAGGGATTTGGATAAGGGGCGCAACTAGATATTGTTTGGATGAAGGGCCAGTACTAATAGCATTTCCCCTATTTTTCTATGGATACACGGTGATCTCGCATTAGCCTCAAGTGAGATGACGGGCACGCTATGCTATACATTGGAGGTAATAAGAAGACTCAATTGGTGGAGCAAAAGGTAGCATAGGCATGGTGGCAGTTACATGTGCGACTTCCATTCGGGTGCTTGGTAATAGCTATGAGTTCTAAGCGCTTAGTATGGTGTCTTGGTAGACACCATTGCCTTCTGTATAGGGAGCCATATATGTCGTCCGAATCCACAGTAGTTGCTTTGAGCATCTTCCGTCGATACCATAGGCTACTGTGTAGGGAGTTATATAGCGGCTGGTTCGCTGAAAGGTCTATGGAGTAGCAGGCCGATCAAAAAGGGTAAAATTAGGGTTACATCCTAATTACAGGATTAGGAATTCAGCCTAATTAAATCAGAACAAGTGCAAGCACTCAAAGTTAACCTATCTTATAAATTGAGCAATATTTAATCGTACTTATTTCTAGTTTATTTTTTTCCTATTTCCTTTGTCATTTTTATTTATGCTAGAATCATTGTAGAGTTTATTACTTTAAACTTGCTTTAAGACTTTAGTAATTACTATCATTCACCAGACTTTTAGTCTGACCCACTCCTCTATATTCCCCTTTTCCCCCTTAGGCAATCAACGGACAAGTCGGTAGATTATTGTTGCTGGAAGTTTGCTTGGAGAAGATTTCCACAATGTATTTCTTTTATTTCGGCTTTAGTCCTTTTTGTGTACTGGCTTATTATGAGGGATATTATGTACTCTGATTATTGAGACTATGAGTTTTTGTTTCATGAAACATATTGGATTTTTAGACATGTATTTGGTATTTGGTATTTGACTTATTTATGAAGCTTGTTTTACTTAAGTTATTATTTTAATTTTTCGCTGTTTTTATCCATTTTTGTCTTGTGAACCTTAGTTTCTGTTAGTTTTATTTATATCTACGACGCACCATGCCTCTTAATGTGTTCTTTCTAGGTATATTAAGGGTGTGGGGTGTTTCAGTTTGCTAGTTACTTTTGAACATAATGAGAATTGTTATTCTACTCGACTTACCATGGGTTCTTCTTTGTTTGGTGTTAAGATTGAAATTGGTAAAGTTTGACCACATCTTAGTCCGTTTTCTATTGAGTATGTTCTTGAGAATAAGAATATAATCAATGATACAGATTCAGATTTGATTAGTGCTGTGCGCTTCCTAATTTTCAAGAAGAGTAAGTATTTTATGTCTACTGTTAAGGGAAATGTTTGTGTCATGGAAGTTGATATTGGTGGCAGTGGTTTAAGAAATTCAAGTGTTCAAAGCACTCAAATAGTAGTAGTTCTGCTACAAATAGTGATTCACAAGCCAATTCTTCTTATTACTTGAAAGATACATTGAAAAATGTTCTCAAAAAACTATTGTGGATTTTCTTGGTTTTTATTTTAATGGGGTTGAGGATTTTAAGGAGCTTTTAATGGCATATCAAATAAAAAATGCTTATGATTTGACTTTTTTTAGAAATTCTTCTGATAGAATTTTGGTTAATTACTCTTGGTCTATGAATGGTTGTAAGTTTTACCTAAACGCTTCTGCGGAGCATGGTCCACTCTCTCATTTTTTTATTAAAACTTGCAGTTTTGATCATTCATGTGAAGCCGGTCTTTGAGATGTTAATAGAGTTAATATTTTAAGTAGATTTGTTAAATCATTGATTATTGATCAAATTCGAGATGCTCCTACAAAGAAGCCAAAAGATATTATCAAAGAGTTTAGAAGAGAGTAAAATTTTAATCTTTCATATTATTATGCATAGTGGAAAATAATTGGCTTTCAAACAAATACATGGGGATGATGCTATGTCATATAATGATTTAAATTGGCATTTGGAGGCGTCGAAAAAATATAATCACTGTAGTTATGTGGCTATGGAAGTTAATTCTTTAACCAATCTATTTGAAAGAGTTTGTATTGGTTTTGGTGCTTACCTACTTGGATTTAAGCATTGTCAGCCATTAATATTTTTAGATGCAGCTACTTTGAAGGGAAGGCCGGGTGTTTTGTTAGCTGCTACTTCTAAAAATGGTAACCAAGGTATGAGTTTAATTTTAGTTTAGTTTTATTTATTTATTTGGTGATGATATAGGCAACCATCATTTTCTACAGCAGTACATAATTTTTACAGTAAACATGTTTACATTAGAATTATTTGCTCTAATTTATTCAACGGTAGAGCGGTTTACACTAGAACGTTTATAGTAGAAATGTTTATAAAAGCAGGAACTTATGAAAAGTAAATAATAGTCTTTAAAATAACATATGCTAGTTTCATATATCAATCTGAAGCTAATTCAATAGTTTACAAAAGAAAATTTTAACATTTAATATAGGTTTTAATATTTAATATAATTCATGTTTCTTACTACTTATTAGTCATTAATTATATATTTTATATGTTTCTTTCCTCTTGCAATGGATATTGTTTTACATGAAATCGAAGCTAATTGGTCTTGGTTTTTGTCCCATTTGAAAGAAATGCTTCATGAAGATCAGTCTTTAGTTTTTATGTCTAATCGTCAATGGAGTCTCATTTCAGGTGTTTCGAAAATATTTCCTTCTTCTTATCATAACTATTGTTTACTTTATATGGAACAAAATATTGGTACTTTTGTCAAGGTGGGTAAATGTGATTCATCAATTGTTGAGTTGTTTCAACTTTGTGCTAGAGCATCTAATATGTATGATTTGAGCGATCTTTCTAAATTTAAGGATATTGGGGGTACGTCTGTGGAATTTTTTTAAGAGATAAACCTTTTGACCATTGGGTGGATTTATTTTTTCAAGGTAAGCATTATAGTAAATATTCTTCTAATGTTGCAAAAAGTTTAATTCATGGATTTTGAAAGATAGAGTTATGCCAATAATTTCTTATTTGGAAGGTATTCGAGTGAAAGTAATGGAGCAAAGACTAGAAGGAGAGAGGAATACCGCTTGTGGACAACAGATCTTTATTCTGTTATGGAGAAACGTTTGTCTAAGTTAGTCGATGATGGCTTTGGTTGGGACATTTATAAGTCTTTGGAATTTGTGTTTGAAGTTAAATCTCCAAAGTCATAAGTTGTTGATCTTCAAATTCATTTATGCAGTTATAATCAACAGAGAGTTACTAGTTTTCCATGTACCCATGCAATTAAGTGCATTAACAAGTGTAGTTATCAGTTTATAATTAAGTGGAGGACTATTTTTCTGTTACTGCTTTTAGATCGTCATATGCAAATGCTATCAATCCAATTCCAGATTTTTGATAAGCCACTTGTTGCTAAAAATGATGTTTTGATTAGGCCTCCTAAAGAGATTCATGGTGAAAGAAGACCATCTACAAAGAGATGTGGTGGATTTGGATATTCTCAAAATAAAAGAAAAAATGTAGTCACTGTAATGAATTTGATCACAACAAAAGGAATTGTCTTGCTTCTTCAAAAAGTTAGAAATTTTATGCATTTTTTTAGTGTAATGGATTAGTTTTTTAAGTGTAATGGACTTGTAGTGAAATTCATGTGGCTGATCTGTGGTTTTTTTTAGTGTAAAGGTACTAAAGCTTATAGAAGAATGAAGTCGGACTATGTGAAATCGTTACAAAATAAAATGTGAAATGTCTTGGTTATTTTATTTTAATTTCTAATATCAACTGTACCTATGTTTAAAATTATTTTTATTATCATTTAGTCTTTTTATTATCGGTTTGAATATGTAAAACTCTTTTCTATAAAAATTATCTTTATTTTTTGATTTGCTTCTTTGCTCTATGAATTACTCATGCATTGCTTAGGTATTTATTTAGTTTCCATATGAGTTCCATTGTTTTAGTCGGTTTGCATATTGTTATTTTCCATTGTTTCTAAAGGTTTGTTTTTAGGAATCCATTATTTACTCATAGTGCAAAATTTTCAATACGAACTAAGGAATTGCATGAGTTGCACTTCAATATTGACATTTCAATCGAATTCTAGTCGTATTTATCATTTCAGTCGAATGCTAGTTGTAACTAGCATTTCAGTATAAATAGTATATATCACACTTGAAATAAATACAAACATTGAAAACCACAACCGGTCATTGCATAGAACTAAGTGAGTTGTTGTGCATGAGCGAAGGATACGATGATGATGAACAAATCTTTATACGATGAGCTGATGAGATTTCATAAGTGGTTCTGGGATGAGCCACAGAACTAATGATGAGTTGATGAAAGGCTGAAGTGAGCTTCAGTTAAAAATGCAAGTACCAATCAACATCTGGCAAACTGTAGCAACAAAGAGGGTGATTCCACAAAAACTTAAAAAAAAACAGCAGTGGTATATTTGTTGTACAACCACAACAGAATGTAGACTTGAAAAGTAGCTGCTGAAGCAATATACAATCGAAGTGAAGATTCACAATAATCTAGCAGTAAAGCAAGAACTGTTAGAAATTTGGTA
The DNA here is from genome assembly GCA_030765085.1 of Allium cepa. Taxonomy (NCBI): domain Eukaryota; kingdom Viridiplantae; phylum Streptophyta; class Magnoliopsida; order Asparagales; family Amaryllidaceae; genus Allium; species Allium cepa. The sequence goes on along the minus strand of CM060928.1, from coordinate 100,559,015 downwards.
CCTAACTTCCATGAGCAATAAAAGACGGAGGAGGAGGAAGCCCTAGGCTGTGGAGGAAGAAGTTGAAGTGACATTGGTGTTGATTTGGGCTTCGTGATCATCTCATTCGGTGTTGAGGAAAAAAAAATCTCGTTCGATAAAGTTGTAGACGAGATTTGGAGCGGTGAGAAAAGGAAGCTTCATTCGGTAAAGTGACTTTGTTCGGTAAATAGAGAAGCGAAAGAGAAAGAAAATTGCCGAATGAAATATTTCGTTCAATGATTTGTCGAACGAAATATCTCGTTCAGTGATTTGCCAAATGAAATATTTCGTTCAGTCATTTGGGCATGCCAGTCCAAATTGAAGTGGGTAATGCCTAACCAAAATGAGCTGCGGTGTTTGCCAAAACAAATGTGTGCCGAACCAAATGATGCCGAACCAGATTGCTAAGCTGCTATATAGAAGTTGCCTCTCCTCATTTCTTCACTCTATAAATAGTGGAGCTTCTGGACAACAATGGCAGCCATACTAGAGAGATGTAACTCTGCAGAATTTTGTTTATATTGTAAATTCTTCTTATGTATAACCTCCAAAAGTGGATCAATCTTGTAACTCTAATCTTTCAGTGATTAATAAAATCTCATCTCTCCAAGTGGACGCACACTGCCTCGTGTTAGTGGAACTGCTATAAATATCGGTGTTTTTTATTTTTTTTGCGATGCATTGATCTGTGACTGTCTATTCAAGTGCTTATCTCTGTTTGTTTTGTCTTGCTACAATCATGATCCAGTTGTTTTCCGCTGTGTTGGGTTTTTCATTCCCTTAGACTATCATCTGAAGGGATTTTCCCCAACAGTCTGGTATCAGAGCTGCAAGGTTGATTGAGGATTGTTAGACGCTATGGCAGGAGATGAAGAAAATCCAGTTGTTACATGACCCTATACTAAAGGGGTGTATATTGCGTCAGGATCACAGTTGGCAATTGAGAAATGGAATGGGGATAAAGACTTCAAGAAGTGGCAATGGAGGATGAAGGTTGTTCTAATGAGGAATGAACTCCATCCAGTAGTGTTTGCCCCTGAGGAGTTGACGGTTGACATCTCAGCCGCGGAAAGGAAGAAGACGGAGAAATGGGCATCTACTACTTTACAACTAGCTATGGGAGAGAATGTTATCTCTGAGATTAGTAGTGAAACCACTGCTTGGAGCATTTGGACCAAGCTAGAAAATCTCTACTAGAAGAAATCTCTGACTAAACGTCTGATATTGCTGAAGACATTTTCCACCATGCGAATGAGAAAGGGTACTTCAGTGAAGGAACATCTAAATTTATTTGATGATCTCATGACGAAGATGAAGACTATTGACTTGACGATGGATGAGGAGAAAATGACAATGATTCTTTTGTGTTCTCTTCTAGAGCGATTCACAGGTTTCGCTAACAACCTTATCTTCGCTAGAGACATATTGATAGTGGAAGATGTGAAATCAGACCTTCTATCTGAGGGCTTGGGAGATCATACGAAGGAGATAAGTAAAGGAAGTAGGGGTGGAAGTAGTAGTCATGCCCTGTTTATTGAAAATGGTAGAGAAGATAAGAAGAATTGGCACTCTAAAGGGCCCAAGTACAAGAAGCCTGGTAGTGGCAGGAGAGGAAAGTCTAAGGATGGAAAGTGCTTTATTTGCAAGAAACCTGGTCATTGAAAAAAGAATTGTCCAGATTCGAAGAAGGAAGAAGACGGATCTTCATCATTTACGGTGGAGAAGTCTATATCTGGTGATGTGTTGTCTACAGTAGTATCAGATGTCTCAGACCATTGGATGCTGGACTCGGGGGCGTCTTTCCATATAACGTCTAATAAGGATTACTTTAGTTCTTTCGTTGGATGAGAGGGAAGCTCTATTTTTATGGGTAATGATTTTAGTTGTAGAACAATGAGTGAAGGTACAGTGAGGATCAGGATGTTTGACGGAGTGATACGCACTTTGACAGGTGCCAAATATGTTCTTGGTCTTCGAAAGTTCTTAATTTCTTCAGGACAATTGGCATCTTTGGGATGTAAGGTAACTATCTAGAAGGATAGTCTAAAGGTTTCGAGAGGTTCACTAGTTCTTATGAAAGGAGATGTGTTCCAAAATTTGTATTTGTCGAAAGGAACCGCAGTTCTAGGAGAGTCATGTGTTGGAGTAGACAGTTCTCGTGCTTTGGATGCCACAAGGCTTTGGCATCTCAGATTAGATCATATTTCAGAAAAGAGCCTAGAGTTGCTTTCAAGAAGGAAGATTATTAGAGGAGAAAGTTTCAAAAAGATCGACTTTTGCTAGGAGTGTGTGCTAGGCAAGCAAATAAAGTTTCTTTTGGAGTTGGATTCCATAGATCTGGCAAGTGCTTGAGTATGTGCATACAAATGTCTAGGGACCGGTCGCTACTCCTTCTTCTGGAGGAGCAAAGTATTTCGTCTCTTGATTTTTTTCGAAAAGCATGGGTGTATGTGATGAATGCCAAATCAGAGAGTTTTGAAACGTTCAAAGACTGAAAAGCGCTTGTTGAGAACCAATCTTGTTCTAGGTTGAAGGTGCTGAGATCTGATAATGGTGGTGAATTTGTCTCTAGGGAGTTCCTTAACTTTTGCAGATAGCATGGCACACTCGGAGACAGTTCACTACACCCGAAGATCCGCAATCCAATTGGATTGTAGAAAGGATGAACATGACTCTACTGGAGAAGGCTTGTTGCTTGAGATTGATGGAGGGCTTGTCTAGAGGCTTTTCGGCTGAGGCATTATCAACTATGGTGCATATCATAAATCGAATTTCATGCTCAGCCATAGATGGGAAGATTCTAGAGGAAATGTGGAGAGGTAAAGCAGTGTATCTTAGTTGCTTTCGAATTTTTGGTTGTCCTGTGTACGTTCACCATATAGGTGATGACAAGTTGGAGGCTAGAGCATACAAGGGCATACTAATGGGATACACTAATGGTATCAAAGGGTATCGAATTTGGAACCTTGTTGATCGGAAGATTGTTCATTCCAGACATGTTACTTTTGATTAGTCTGCTATGTTCAATCCGAAGGAGAAGCTACCTACCACATCAGCAGCCCAAAGAGTAGAGTTGTTGTTGATACTGTCGATGAAAACGCAGTTGATGAAACATCACATGATAGTCCACAAGTACCTTCTGGTAGTGCTAGTGATGTGCATGAATCTAGAGGAAGTTCAGTTCAAGGTGGAGATGAAAGGAGTTTAGGCGAAGCAGTACCTACCTGGATCAGTCGTAGGACTATTAGGCCGCCCAAAAGGTACGGTGATTGACAGTTTAGGAACCTTAGCCTTGGTGATCAGTTTGACTATGCCTGACATGTGGTTCATGAGGAGCCGCTTGATCTTGACGAAGCTTTGAATTCATGTGACGATTCGAAGTGGATATGCTCTATAGAAGAGGAGTTAGAGTCGTTAAAGAAGAACAAGACTTGGGATTTGGTACCACCTCCTCAAGGAAGTCGAGCCATAGGTTGCAAATGGGTATTCAAGGTGAAGGATGATAGGAGATATACTGCTAGACTTGTTGCTAAAGGGTTATCACAAAGAAAGAGATTGGAGTATGATGAGATATTCTCTCCAGTAGTGAGGCATACGTCCATCTGCATTTTTCTTGCTATCGCCGCAGCTCGTGACTTGGAGCTAGAGCAACAGGACGTGAAAACCGCTTTCTTGCACGGAGACTTGGATGAGACCATCTACATGAAGTAGCCAGAAGGATTTGTTGTAGATGGGAAAGAAAATCAGGTTTGTAAGTTGAAAATCGGGTTTGAAGAAGTCATTGTATGTACTTAAGTATTGGCCTAGACAATGGTACAAGAGGTTTGACTCTTTTATGCTTTCACTTGGTTTTGATCGTAGCATCAAAGACGCTTGTCTGGACTTCAAACATTTAAAGAATGGTAAATGGGTGTACCTATTCTTGTACATGGATTGACAAGGATAAACCTGAAATCAATAGTTTAAAGCGAAAGCTAAAAGAGAATTCGAAATGAAGGACCTTGGAGAAGCAAAGAAAATTTTGGGTATGGAAATCCAAAGGGATAGAAAGCTAGGGCTTTTGAGCCTCACTTAAAAGGAATACATTCGAAAGGTGCTTGCTCGGTTTAGCATGGAAGGAGCAAAGGCAATCAGCACACCCATGCCTTTGCACATACAGCTGTCTAGTAAAGGCTCTCCGACCTTGGAAAAGGACAAGGCTTTTATGATGAAGGTCTCGTATGCAAGTGCAGTTTGCAGCTCGATATATGCCAAGGTCTGCACTAGGCCTGAATTGCATAGGAAGTTGGATTGGTGAGTAGGTTCATGGAAAATCCAGGAAAGATGCATTGAGAAGCAGTGAAGTATATCTTTAGATACCTGAGAGGAACTCCAAACCATGGACTTGTCTTTGGGGGCAGAGGAAGAGATTTCATCTTGGTTGGATTTTGTGTTTTCGACTATTCCAGTGATAGAGATCGAAGGAAGTCAACCTCTGGATATGTGCTCACCATTGGTGGGACAGCGATTAGTTAGAGAGCGAGGTTGCAAATGATTGTTGCTTTGTTCACTACAGAGGCAGAGCTCATAGCTGTAGTTGAAGCAGCTAAGGAGGCGCTTTATTTGAGGCGACTGTTGTGTGATTTGGACTTGGTATATAAAGGTGTGGATGTGTATTGTGACAACCTAAATGCAGTTCACTTAGTTAAAAATCTGGCGTTTAGCTTAAGGACGAAGCATATTGAGGTAAGAGAGTCGTTCCTTGTCTTGATGAGTGAAGTGAAGCTAGTTCGTCTTCAGAAAGTTCATGCAAAGGAGAATTCAGTAGACATGTTTACAAGTCGTTGCCTTTTGCTATGTTCGAGCATTGATCAGACTTGATTTGCTTAATAAAGTGCTAAGTGCCACGCGGTGGCGCGGGGGGAGAGTTGAGATGGTTCATGGAGACATTTGTTTTCATGGTGGAGATTGATATGTTCTACACGGACTGGGTACTTCAAACACCTTGTTGATGGGAGGTGGCCTTATCGGAGTTCGTTAACAAAGTGTAATGGGTGATGCATTGCCTAAGCTCATTGGGTAAGTATCCATTGCTTGAAGCATGAAGGTGTAGATGAAGTTGGAAGGCTTGTATGGAATTAGGTATCAACGTGGAGACTGTTAGAAATTTGGTGCCTAAATTCCATGAAACGGTAGAAGATAGAGGAGGAGGAATCCCTAGGCTATGGAGGAAGAAATTAAAGTGATATTGGTGCTGATTTGGGCCTCATGATCATCTCGTTCGGTGTTGAGGAAGAAGAAATCTCGTTCGGTAAAGTTAAAGGAGATTTGGAGCGGTGAGAAAAAGAAGCTTCGTTCGGTAAAGTGATTCGTTCCATAAAATAGTGAAGGGAAAGAAAAAAAATTGTCGAACGAAATATTCGTTCAGTAATTTGTCGAACGAAATATCTTGTTCGGTGATTTGCCGAACGAAATATTTCGTTCGGTCATTTGGGCATGCTGGTCCAAAATGAGCTGCTATGTTTGCCGAACCAAATGACGACGAACCAGATTGCTGAGCTGCTATATAGCAGTTGCTACTCCTCATTTTTTCACTCTATAAATAATGGAGCTTCTAGCCAACAATGGCGGCCATCCTAGAGAGTTGAAACCCTGCAGAATTTTGTCTGTATTGTAAATTCTTTTTATATATAGCCTCCAAAAGTAAATCAATCTTGTAGCTCCAGTCTTTCAGTGATTAATAAAATCTCCTCTCCTCAAGTGGACGTACACTGTCTTGCGGTAGTGGATCCATTATAAGTACTGGTGTTATTTATTTTTCTGCATTGCATTGATCTGTGACTGTAAGTTCTGGTGCTTATCTCTATTTGTTTCATCTCATTACAATCATGATCTAGTTGTTTTCTGCTGCATTGGATTTTTTATTCACTTAAATTGATCATCTGAAGGTATTTTCAGCAACAGAAGATCAGGGGGAAGTGCAAAAAAACTGGATTGCAAAGACGATGTTCCATGATTTGCAGTCTAGATCTAAGTTGATGGGAAGCATATCAAAGCTGAAGCGGGTACAATGGGTGAGAATATAAACATTTCGATCGAACGATAGTTGTATTTAGCATTTCAGTCGAATTCTAGTTATAACTAGCAGTATAGTATAAACAGCATACATCACACTTGAAACACGGTACAAACATTGAAAAGCACAGACAAATGCTAGATGGATAAAATAACACTTTATTAATTACAGTTCGATCACTGAAAAATGTATTTTCGCAGAATGCTAGTTCTATCTAGCATTTCAGTGCAAACATTATTCACCACTTCAGAAATATAGCACAAGCCTCGAAAAACACATAAAAATGACACTTGAATATATCCATACTTTATCCATTGTAGTTCATGCACTGAAAACAGCCAACTAAAATTGAATCAAATTTAAATCGAAAATTTCAAATCCATCACAGCAGTTTATACACTGAAAACACAGTACAAGCATTGGAAAACATATACAAACCTATCATTGTTTAATTAAAAGAAGTGGTTCAGTTCAAATAAAATCCAAAATTCTAAGAAATTCATACGCAACAGCTAGTCCTATGTTGAGTTTTTATAGGACTTCCCACCGACCACCTATATTCTGGATCGTTGAGCATGTCATATACTGCTACAACTCTTAGTTTTCTAATTATCTCCTTTGCATGTTTTATTGGCATCTAATATTTGTCAAACTTTTTCATGCTCGCCATCATAAAGAATGCACAATCAAGTCTGTTTAGATATAGAAATATTAGTTGATATTACAGTATAATCTAATGCTAAAATAAGATAGCGTTCTTTAATCTAGCATTCAAAATATAATATTATATTTTGATCATAATATTGGTCAATACATTCATAGAGATATCATGCCTGCCTCTGGAGCGTGCACCTAATACATAATCTTTTTGTTCAATAGATGCAGCCCAATGAACTATAAATTAGGAATGCTAGTTTTAACTATCATTATGCATATTCAATGCATTCAACTGCAATTCAAAAATACAAATGATATTTTGACTATTAGTTTGCATGTTCAGTGTATTCCAATAGACTTCAAAAATACATATGCTAGAGTAAACAATCATTCTGGACATTTGATACATTTATATGCACTTTAAAAATAAAAAATTTAGTTTGAACTGTCATTTTTTCATTTGGTTCATTTCTATGCACTTTAAAAATATCAATGCTAGGTTTAACTATCATTTTGTTCGTTAGATGCATTCCAATGTACTTTAAAAAAACTTGGATGAGTATACAAACTTAAATGACAAGAGAAGAAATAAAATTATTTACTTAGGAATCAGGATCTTATGGTGGGCTTTTCAGTTGCAACACTTATGGTTTGTTAAGTTCTTTGTTGAGTGTTCTTATTTCTACCCATTTCTTCATGAACATCAGTTCAATTTTGTTATTCTGGAAGGAAAAAAATCAGTGTTGTATGTTAATATTAGAGTGAGTTTAAAATTATATTTTTCTTACAAAAATCAGGGCTTGGTTATAGCTGGGGTTTGATGTCCTTGTTGATCTGGTCTTTTGTTTGGTTGAGTCATAATGATTCCACTACATTGTCCCATAGTTTAGCATCAGTAAGCTCCAGTGGTTTATGTAGTGTAGAGGGAAGAAAATCTTCTCTGTAAATGCATCCTTCACAATGACATCTATTGTTGGTACGACTATGTCATTGATCACAATTTCCTGATCATGTATTAAAGCGTTGTGCATATTAATAAGTATTACAATATTTTATATTATTATTTAACATTTATAATAAAAAGCTTATACTTGCAATCATTATGGTAGTGAAGTAGTAACCGTGTTCATACATCTCTTAACGGTAATAAAACCAATCAATAAGCTGATTAACCAAACAAAGAAGATTGAAAGTTCTATAGAATAATTAATTTTTTCTATATTTCTGAACCAGAAATACAAATGCTAGTGTTCACTATCATTTGCATGTTCAATACATTCCAATTCACATTAAAAATGCAAATGGTAGTTTAAACAATCATTTTGGGCATTCAATACATTTATATGCACTTTACAAATATTAGTGCTATTTTTAACTACCATTCTTGCATTCATTACATTATATGCACTTTGAAAATACGAATTCTCTCATTCTATACATTTATGTGCATTTTAAAAATATGAATGCTAGTTTTAACCATCATTCTCTCATTCTAAACATTTATATGCACTTTATAAGTATTAATGGTATCTTTAACTGTCATTCTCTCATTCAATACATTTATATGCACTTTGAAAATCCGAATGCTGGTTTTAACTATCGTTTTCTCATTCTATACATTTATATGCACTCTAAAAATACAAATGCTAGTTTTAACTATCATTCTCTCATTCTATACATTTATATGCACTTTACAAATACTAAGGCTATTTTTAGCTATCGTTCTCTCATTCAATATATTTATATGCACTTTGAAAATTTGAATGCTAGTTTTAACTATCATTCTTTCATTCTGTATATTTGTATGCACTTTACAAATACTAATGTTATTTTTAACTGTCATTCTCTCATTCAACACATTTATATGCACTTTGAAAATATGAATGCTAGTTTTAACTATCGTTCTCTTATTCTATACATTTATATGCACTTTTTAACTGTTATATTTTTGTCATTTGATGTTGTACATCTATGACCTCCTCAAACAGAACAGCTTCAAGCATAGATTTGACTATCATAATTCCTTATTTAATTCCTTCATCCTTTGTATAAGCTATAGTGCTCTAATTGAAAAATAATAATTGATAAGTCAGTTTATTCAATTTTATGTAATTAGAAATATAACCAAAGAAACAAGGTCAGAAATCTTACTTCTCATTTTCATTGAATTTGAAGAAAGTTAGAACTTTGTTTTGTTGTTCTTCATTTAGTAGTCGTAGAATTTTATTTGTCGTGATAACTCTACTTTTTTAAGCTTTGCTTGATGGAGAGCACCCATCAACATCAATAGGTTCTTCATTATCAACTATTTTGACTTCCTCGCTTTTTTTTCTTATATGCTATCTGTTTCAATTTCTTCTTCATAATTGGTTTCTTCATTTTTTTCGTCTTCTTCTTGTTCACTAGTATTTTCTGTTTTTTTTTCTTCTATTTGAGCTTCATCTTTTTCTTCTCTTTCGGTTACATTTTTTTCGTTTTCCTTTTCAGGTTCTTATGTTTCAGTTTCCTCTTTTTGTTCAGCGTTGTCATTATTATTTTTCTCTCATTTTCTATAATGAACAATTTCGTATTGACAATCAGGATCAATTTTTTTCTTTCTTGGGTGCTTTTTAACCCTTAAAATTAATGAGCTTGGCTTCTTGGGTGCTTTTTCAAGCAATCTTGGGATTTTCGTGCTGCCTCTGTCGGTTTCTTTTGATCTTTGTGATGTTTTCTTCATGCATAAATTGTTTGCTGAGTTATATTAAGGTCAAATGTTGGAGGTTGTAGTTCCTCCCTTGCTTTTGATTCCTAGATCTTGATTTCTTTTTTCAATTGTATTATAATTCTTTCTCCTTCTATCCTTTTTTTCTCTCTTTCTCTAATTCATCTTCAGTCTTCTTCAACTTTTTTTCCACTTTTATAATGTACTACTATAGCGACTGGATTTGCTTTTCTGACGGTGTTGTTTTTTATATTCCAACGTGTTCATTGGAATCCAACAAAAAAATCTTCGTTGGTTCGTTTATTCAAGAAGCGCCTTTTCATCTTCAATCGTATTTCTTATCTCAACGAATATCTATATAATAACATAAAATAGTAACGAATGAGCAACGGACAGTGAATGAACTAATGTTATATATAACTGTCATTTTTCATATAATGCTATATCTAACTATCGTTCTTCATTCTTCAGTAATAATAACAGAAAATTGTAATGCTACATTCTGCAGTAATGCTATATGTAACTATCATTTAACATATAGTTGTATAATAACAACATAAAAATGGTAATATACACTATGTTATGATATATTTATCTATCATTATATATTTCTTATAATTATGGGAGAAATGATACCTTTATATTGTCCATCTTCTTGAGAGCTTCTCTTGAAATAATATTTTTGAAGCTTTTGATATTCCGCCTCCCAAATCTAGGTAAGACGACGCTGTATGTTGCATTTGGAGAATCAAATTTACATGCTCACTTGGGAAAAACTACAAACAAAATATTACTTTTTAAAATATTAGAATGTATATAATTTAAATTTTAGAGATAGATACATTAACATAAAGTTAGAATTTTGTACCTACGATTGGGAGCATAGAACAACTGGGCATGTTTCTCGATTTTGTTTTAAAAGCCGTCAAAGCTCTATTCAAGGAATAATGAATTGAAATTGGCTAAGATACTGAGTTCATTTTTTCTTCATCAAGGATATAAGGAATATACCCCCATGGAAAGTATCTTTGGTTGTTCGAAAAAAAGAAGGTTATCATTGCAAGAATAGCAATTAGCTTTGGAAAATCGATTTCGTTATGAAATTCTTTTGTTTGCAGTAAATTGTTTGTCTTTGAAACTGTGAGGTCCTTTGTGAGATAATCTATTTTACCAAAATTTCTAAGTACAAAATCTTTACAGTTATCTGGAATGCTTTGTAAACTCGTTTTAAGTAATGGAAAAAGATTACTTCCAAACAAAGGTAAGCTGAAAAGAATTGAGATGTCTTCAGGTTTGATTTTAAAAAAATAATTCCCAAACTTGAAAGCTTCTTCGTTGATAGAAAATGTGTCAATGATATCATCAACCGTTGCCGATGATTTTGTAAAAGCGGATCTACTTAACAATTCATTGAAAAACATAGGCATGAATTTTCCAAAGGGCTCTTGTTTTAGAAAATTCAACAGATTTGCAAGAAAACCTCCTCCTTCCTTTATATTTTTGAAATTTTTTATCGGCAGAAGCAAACTGCACCTATATTTAATTTTGTCTTGAGATCGTTTCCTTGAGTTGTTTTCTTCTTCTCTTGTTTTTGATTTTTTGATTAACCTTTGGATTCCTGTATAGAAAACTATCAATGAATGATTTTGTATTTAACAAACGATAATGCTATTTTCATCTATCATTTTTTTAATGCATGCATATGTTTTTGAAATATTCTAGTGCTATATTCATCTATCATTCTTCTTTTAAATGCTAAATTTGTCTATCATTACTGATTTTCAAAGCATGCTTTTGCAATTCAAAATTGAAATGTTGTATTCATCAATCGTACTTCATTTTAAATGCATGCAATAAATCAAATGATTTATCAGTCTAAATCTATCTTTCTAATTGTCATCTAACATCTTTCAAAAAATTGAAATGTTATATTCATTTATCATTTCAACATAATGCATGCAACAAATCAAGTGATATATTCAACTATCATTCTATAATTATCTATCTGATTATCATCTAATATCTATCAAAAATTGAAATTCTAGTTTCATTTATCATCTATCATTTCAATATAATGCATGCAACAAATCAAGTGATATATTCAACTATCACTCTATAAATATCTATCTGATTATCATTTCTCTATCTGATTATCATTTCAACATAAACTATCGTTCTAAAACTATCTATATGACTACCATCATTTTAACATAAACTTTAATTCTAAAACTATCTATCATTAAAATGATATATTCAACTATCATTCTAAAACTATTTATCATTTTTGAAAAAATCAAATGATATACTGTTGTCTTTCATTTTCTATTGACGATCTCGTCACAAAGCTTCTGTTTATTTATTTCTTCTTCATTCAAAGTCTTCGAAGCCCTAATTTTTCTCTTCTTCTTTGGTTCTTTAGGACTAATATTCGAATCCATAGTGTTCAATGCCCCAGCATTTCATCTCTTCTTTGATTCTTCAGCTATAGTCTTCGAAGCCCCAGTTTTTGAAGCCCTAGGTCGACTCACTATTGGTTCAGGTTATGTTGAAATTTGTGGATTCAAGTCCTTTGACTTGGCTTTCGAAGCCGATTGTGTTGCTAAAATATTTTGGGGAAGAACTATGGTTTTGGTTGACATTATTTGAGGAAGGAGGTAGACACTGAAAATCTATTTCCAGAGGGAAAGAGAGTGAAAAGGGAGAAATGGTTATGGAAAAGTTTGAATAGAATGTGCGCTTGTATGATTGTCCTTGAGACAAAAGTTTATTTTTACCGTCCGAGAAAATTAAAAGTTTTTTAACTTCTTCCTTTAAACTAATTTTCTCTTTGTAAAACATACTCAATATTTAGGATTCAGTTGGTAACTTAAAATGATTTATTTGGTAACTAAGAACATTTTAGGACTATCATATAAATGATTTTGTGTCAAAATGGAAATTAAACTTCCAAATGAATCATTTTGACGCGGTACTAATTACATTTAAGTTGCTTTAATTTCTTTTATCTCTTTACTAATTTCTTTTACCTCTCTTTTTGGTAAAGGCTAATTTTTTGTACACCAATAATCTCTTAAAATATATCAAAAAATAAAATAAACTAGTATACACCTAAAATTAATTTACACATACAATTTCTTTTACAAAACTACCATTGTTTTTATCTTCGTATCTTCTTTATTTAAATTTTATGGAAAACTGAAAATTCCTAGCACTAAATTAAGTTAAATGAAACAAGAATGAACTTTAAATTTTACAATAACATTTTAACTTCTTAAAAAAAGTTTCTAAAAATTCTTAATTTCATTATAATCGACTTATAAAAAAAATTACTTTTGAATTAGAGCAATTAGTCATAAATTTTCTTAACAAAATAGTAAGATATGTTAGGTGATTTTTGGTGTATGAATAGAATTTGTCTTTGGTAATTTGATGAATTAATACCGAATATTTAGTAACTTGAAATTTTAACTTGAAATTTTGCTTAATGCATGTTGGATATTATTAATTCATTTAGCATTATAGCTTACAATAAAGTTTAGGAATACCATATCAGTGAAACTTAAAATACACTGAAATGATCTATTAAACTTTATTGATTGCTTAATAAAAAAATTGTTTGCAGGGTTAGTGATATGAAATAAATGCCTAGAAACTTAAAATACATTCTTAACTCAAAATGATTTATTTGGAGTTGAAATAATTCAGTACTAATGTAAAATGCAAGCTCAAATGAAATAATTAGCATTGTAAATTACGTGGTGTTAACATGAATAAGTAACAACACAAAATGATACTTCTAAATTGTATATTTAAGTTTCATACGAAATGTATTTAGGTTAATGTGTTGTATGATTCATTTGGTTACCTAAAATGAAGGTTTTCAAGCTACTGAAAATATATTAAGTATCCAGTATTTCAAACTTAGTATTAAGTGGGCACATGAGATATTTGGAGCTCTAGCTCTTATTCATGTTATTCCTGCAGTTTGTCACAGAGATGTAAAGCCACAAAACATAATGGTGTGTTATGAATTTGAAGCCTTATAATCATCGTCTTATGTCTATAGCCCATATCATCCTTGTTGAATTACCCATATCATCCTTTTGAATTGATTAAGTGCATCATTTAATGTGCTCCATAGTGATAAAATGGCTTATATCATTGTTATTTAAATTAAAGGCATTATTTGACAGTATAGTCATGTCAGATAATGGTATAAAAAGTTTAAAATCATGATGATGTATATGCACTTATGATGTGTGTGTGGGGGGGGGGGTTCTTTATTCTAATGCATTAGGATAATTGATAATATTGATGGAATAGAATAGATAGCCAAACAGTTTGAACAAAAAGAAATCTTAGACCTTTTATTAACATGTGTTGCATTATTAGGCAAAGAAAAGAGGTACCATGGAATAAAAATTTGATTAATGGAAAAATTAACTAGTGAAAACATTTGGCTTCTTCTACGTATTGAAAATTTACGGCAGGAAACATAACAGTGTTTTAGTTACTTATTTATTTTTTAGTAATTAATACCAATGACATTAGATGTTAAAATATTATCTATTAATGTCGTTGAAGGTAAGTTTTCTTTTAATGTATGATGTTTTATTTTGATTCCACAGGAGTTTGACATAGAACGGTAGTGGAGGGAGAAAAGATGTTTGGGTGGAGGAGTTCTAGATCAAGAAGAATTAATTTTTGAATCATTGCAAAATGGTACGTACATAGGCGATGGGTTTGTAATTTGGTTTGGTTATCGCTTGTGTTATGCATAATCTTCTTGGCTTGTTATTTCTAAGCTTTTTGACTTGTTTCTAGGTTGTGATACTTTGAAGTTATTTGGTATTTCGATATATTTTATGTATAGTGAATAGTTGTATGTTGGATTGTGATTTTGTATATCATGGATGATGAAGTTGCTTTGTATGTGGAATTTAATATTATATGTGTGTTATGAAAATTAATTCTATAATTGTTGCGGTATAGTTGAAACTTATATGAAATTGAGTTGAAACTTTTATGTCAAATTTGTATGCTGGAATTAGATTCAGGAAACGAAATTCCTAATGGTTATAAGTGTAAGTAATTTAGAAAGAAAGCAACTTTTCGTAATGGTTATTACCATTTTATTTCAACAATTATCATGGTAACAATTGTTATAAGTTTTCCATCCGTCACAGTAATAACCGTTATAATTTTTCAACTAGTAATGGTTATAACCTTTGTAATTTTTCAAATAGTAACGGTTATAACTGTTCAAATTTTCAAATAGTAACGGTTATAAATGTTATTATTTTTCTATTAGTAACGATTATAACCGTTACAATTTCCATAACAAAAAATCTGCCACGTACATGGCATCAACGGGTATAACTGTTACAAATACCCTATTTTGGTATAGTGAGAGGTAATGTCATGGTAAGTAAATAAATACTAATAATTGAACTTAGAAGGCGTAATAATTTTCTAGTTGAAATTATATGGCATCAAGAATACGTTTATGACAAGTGTGTATTATTGTGTCTAGCCTAAATATTTAGATTAATCATAAATGGCGCAGTCATTAATATGGGTTGGGATACGAGATAAGTAGTGTTACACAACAAAAGTATGCCCTCCGTAAGAGGCTATCGGTGGTTGTATATACATAGTACTGATGTATGACATCTCCAACTAAAGGACCCAATAGGATATATGTTTTTTTTTGAATTACCTAGAGAACCAAGCTTCGCTTGTAAACTCTAGGGAAGTATGTGCCTGCCAAACACATACTTCGGGTACTTGTTACAGGGTTGTCAGTTTCGGGGCTCGAACTCGTGACCTTCGATCATGCAGTCCGGACCATCAACCAACTGCGCCAACCCTGTTGGCCAATAGGATATATGTTCACATTTAGGTTTAGGTAATATGCCAAAGTGGGTTCACCTCAGATTTGAAGTCTTAAATGGCCAGTTGGGGTATACTTCAATTCCAACATGAGATACTAAGTAACCAAGTTGACATTTCCTTGATTGTCATCAAGCAATCTAAATTGGACGATGGATGAAAGCTCGGTGCTATGTCAGCATTGTTGGTACCATATTGAGACGACCCGACTTTTTCTCCATAGAAAGTCGTATCATCTTTAAGAAAGAAAGGGATAGAAAAGAGAAAAGAAAGAAGAGAAAGAAGAAATAACACCAGAATCTCAACAGCAGAACGAATAAATTATATTCATAACATAAGTATTACATAATATACAACATCTATCAGAGTTACACAGCATATACAACACAAACTACACAATTATAAACACCTGTCTAGTTATTACAACTCAATATAATACAACAAAGAGATACCAACACAGAGAACATACAGCAGCAACTATATATCTAACGTCGAATCCTCCTACTCCATTGCTCCTCCATAATTGCAAACCTGAATCCCTTGATACTCGTAAAATTTGAGTACCCAAGAGTTTAAGAAAACAGAAGATAAACTTCGGGTCAGACATGGGTCTGGTGTGAGTAACAGGTTAAAGTTGCTTAACTTTTAAAAAATCTTTTGAAACAAAGGTATCACGTAAGACTTCCCACACATAAACATGGAAAAGTTTTTACCTTACGCTAACCAAAACATTGATAGGAAATCCGGTGATATTATAATAGTGCATAGGGTTTTCAAGTAAAATACAGAAATAGCTGGAATGCTTACATCTCATGTTCCAACATAGTTGGGCACATCTAAAACGTACGACACTTATTGGAGATTGGATTCCATACAATGGCAGGACTACTAGGGTACTGCCCGTCACAGTACGTGGCCTAGATCACCGTACCGAGGATTACTCCCAATCCCCTGCAACACAAGGCCAGGACCATTCCTTACTGAACAGTCCCGAACAAGACAACCCCGCAGTTGTTTGCAACCAACTGCCCATACAGCCAAATATAAAGGGACTTCTAGACAGGGGTAAATCTCGTCCTACTTGGGCATGACCCACTTAACCTTGCTGCACCTTCTCTGTTTTAGCTATTCCCGGTTGATGGGGCTTGAGGCTACGATTACCTTTAGAGAACACATCTCTTAGAATGCTCATCGTCCACCTGACGATGTTCTGGAAGCATTCATCCATACAAGTTCGTTCCGGGTTCGAACGAAACCGAAGGCATTATCTCGTTACACTCATTTTGGAATCACCCTCAGAGTTAACGACGATAACCCTTGCACTCTGAATCTTCATCTTCACTTGAGATTCACGACCTATCGTTAATTTGGATCGATGTGGTTTTCGGATATCCAAATATGGAAACCCGATTCCGGTCTCATCGAAATCCAAAACGCCATCTTTTAGGTCCAAGTTGTTTTAAAGTTTAAAACAATTCAATTCAATATTATCATATTCACACAGATAGATAATTCACAATATCATAATAGATAATCAACATTATCATCATAAACAGATAATTCATATTATCAACACAAATGGATAATTCATATTATCAACTCAAATGCAACCAAAGCATCCATATCACACAACATCACTTATCTCATATTTGAGATCTCAACTATTAAGGGCAATCAGTATCAATCAACATTCATAAGCAATGACTTATTAATCACCATTCTATAATTAATTTAAAATGAATTAAATTAATTACTTCTTCTCTAACTAATTTAAAGTAAATTAAATTAATTAATTCATCAATATAAATCTTGCTCACATAACAGTTAATTAATTACAAATTAATTAATTAATTACCCTCAAATAAATCATCTTAATTAATCACCTAGATTAATTATCCTTTAATTACATTCAAGTAATAGCTTTTAATTAATTCTACAAATTAATTATCTTAAACCAAAATCAGTAATTAACCCTTTAATTACTTCATTAATTAATTGACTATAATTAATTACATTAATCCTTAATTAATTACATTAATTAATTCCTTCATTGATTAATTGTTCTTAATTAATCAATCCTTAATTACAGCATTAATTATATGAATTAATGATCCCTAATTACTTTATTTATAATTACCCTATTTGAATTAATTACATTAAGTCGTTAATCATAATTAAACCATATTGATTAATCACACTTGATTAATCACATTCAGAATTAACTACCTTTAATTACTTCATTAGATAAATTAATCACTCCTTAATTAATTATCTTTAATAATTAATCTTTAATTAACTACATTTATTAATCACCCTAGATTAATCTCACAAAGTAGTTAATTACCCTTAATTAATTACATCTCTTAATTATTTTCAAATAACTTTATTTATCTATTCTTAATTAATTACACTAAGTAATTAATTATTAATTACTTCCACTAAGTAATTATTCTTCATACTAATTACACAAAGTAATAAATTTCCAAATCTTTTCCATTTCCTAATTATCCTTCAATTAAAGTGCATCCAGTAATTTATCTTTTTAACTACTTCACTAAGTAATTATTCTTCATTTGATTACATTGAGTAGTTACCTCTTAAATTATTCAATGATTATTTTAAATTAATTAAACTTAATTAATTAATTTAAACTAATCAAAATAAACTTAATTAGTTACAATTAGTAATTAATTTTCTTAATTACTTTCATTAAGTAATTACACTTAAACAATTCACAAACGATTATCTTTAAATTAATTAATCTAATTAATTATTAAAATTAATCACATTAATTAATTATTAAATAATCCTATGTTAACGGTATTCATCAACCATTAACAAATTTTTAATTACTTCTCTAAAGTAATTAACTAATTTTAATCATTCTTAATTACAAATTAATTTATCTATAAAACCCATTATTTAATCTCTAATTATTTAAATAAATCACGTGTTAATCTATAACTTAATTAATTTTAATTACTTGATTAATGAATTTCAAATCATTAATTTAAAATCAAATCTTATCTAATTAATGATTTCTTAATTACAATTAAATTAATCTTAATTATCTAACTTAATCCTTTAATTTAATTAAATAAACCCTTAATTATTTAATTAATTACCCAAATCATTAATTAATTAAATTAATTAATTATAAATCTTAATTACCTTAATCATTTTAATGAATTATAAATCATTAAATTCTAATTAACTTTAATATAAACATTAATCTTATTAATGGTTAAATTATCATTAACAAGATATTGAAAAAAACAATTTGCCTTTAAATTTCTATTAAATCCCATTTTAAATTCAAGATTTAAAATGAAAACTATTTTAACTTAAACAAAGTTTTTAAAACAATTCAAAAACCCTTTTTAATTACATGCTAAAGGATTACTTATTTTATAAAAGAAATTTAAAAGAAATTTAAACCAAATTCATTTTCAACTTTCAAACCATATTTTAAAACATTCAAATTTGTTTTAAAACATTTAAATCCAAAAACTTTATTTTATTCAAACAAGAATTCAAACTAAGCTTGAATTCAGATTTTAACCTTAAATTTAAAATCCTGTTTAAATCTCATTTCAGATTTTTAAAAAACATGTTATAAAATACTTTAACATTCAATCTTAATTACAACATTTGAATTTATAAGCTTTATTTTCTTTTCAAAACTTAAGATTCAAATTCGATTTGAATTCAGATTTAAACTTAAATTTACAATCTTGTTTTAAATCTCATTTTCAGATTTTTAAAACCACATTATAAAATACTATAACCAATTTTTAGTTGTTAAAACATTCCATTTCATAAAATTTATTTATTTTGAAAACTAGAATTCAAATTCATTTTGAATTCATATTTTAAACTTGTTTCAAACTTTTTTTTAAAACTTGCTTCGCTTTTTTTTTTAAATTTAGTTTAAATGTCAAAATAGAACACTGTCAGGTTTTCTTAAACAAAACCTGTAACTAAAGTTTACCCGAGCCTGTACAAATTTTACTTCGAGTCATTTCTCACTTGACTTCGGGTAAAACACTCAAATTACACGAGCAACACTCTTCCCTTCAACCCAGGCTTCAGCAGGTACACCAATGCACCGTGTACCCTGCACCATCCACGGCGAGGCTCCGATCATCGCCTACGCTCCCCACACATCCACGATCATCTTCGAACTCGAACTCGACCCTTAGATCTTCAACATCCACTCGAATTCCAAATCGAGAAACAACACCCCAAACCTGGAACACAGAACCCCCCTCAAACCAAACCTATCAACGCCTCAATCAAGCTCCTCCTTCCATCAGCATACCAACACCACCAGCCATGGCTTCGTCCACGATCCAGCAACCGATTCCCAAAGTTTGGTAACGCTCGATCCACTAGAGGTTGATTTCTGAAGCAAAACCGACCATCCACCCAAAATTAGGTTTAGAGACTTAAAGTGATCGTCGCTGCCACCACGATCATCTGCACATCCATCCAATATTTTTCCCCGATTCTCTGATCACATCTCTTCTTCCAGAAAGAATAACAATACCCCAAATCAACTAGATCGCCGGAAACTGCTCAAGTTTCATTTTCTGGTCAACCCAGAAAAACAAACTCAAAACCCAACTAAATGTTTTGATTTTTCTTTTTAAAATCAAGTTTTAGGATAAGAATTCAGTTTACATTCCTGAATTGCTAATTTAAGATATCTGAATTTTTCACAATCCTAAGTTTCCCTGTTCTCTTTTTATTTCCAGAGCAATTCCAAATTTATTTAATTTAATTTTTTTTAACTTTAAAATATGATGAAACAAACAATTTTGTTTTGAAACTTAAATCCTAACAAAGTTTGGTACAAGAGATAATGAATTATAAATAATTCTAGAGCCTGGAAAACTAAAAACAGAATATCACAAATACTACAGCATGCACATAAATTTATTCATTCATACATATTTGCATGAACTTCATAATATATTCACACAAAACACATTCATTCCAAATCTTAACTTGCAACCAAAATCATATTTAAACTTTAGAATGGTGTTACTCACCTGATATGCAGAAGAACAGAGCACCATTGAAAATGAAAAGGCTTGAACTTTTAAAAATTGAGTTGCTCCTTTGTTCTTGATTTTAAAAACTTGAGTTGCATGCTGTTGAAACTAAAATGTTTTTGCTCCCTATCCAAAACTATATGCATGCAGGCTTGATTTCTACTTTAATTTTCAGGTTTGAAAATGCAGACATTTGTTTACTTGCAAAACATTGGTTCCAGGTTGCTTCCAAAGAATGGATTACAGATTTGAAATTGACTTGCATGTTGATGATTTCCAGAGGAAGAAATACAGACATTTGATTTTGAAACTGAACAAGTTATGTTTTTGGAATTGAATTTGCATGCTTAAATTACTTGATAATTTTTTGTTTTAATTTGAAGAATTGTTTGAGGAAATTGATTTTCAGATTTGAAGAGTAATGTTTTCAGGTTTTTGTGATTTATATTTTTGGTTTGAGGAGATGATTTTCAAATTTTCTTTCTTAGCTTAGAATTAAAAGATAGGAAAAAGAGTGAAGGGGAAGAAAATATGGTTTATAAAGGTTGAAATTAATTTAACAAAATAAAAGAAAAATATGAAAATTGAATGACACTTGTCAAATACTTTAATTTGTTGGCTAACACATGTTATTTAGATAACTTAATATGTTAACACTTGTTGTTTGATTATTTAATATGTTAACACTTGTCTAGTTTAATTTTCTTTTTATTTTGAATGTTAATAAAGGTTTTACTTAATTTATTTATACTTATGTAAATATATATGTGAATTACTTATGTAAAGAAAATGTAATAAAAACAAATTATAAATAAAACTTATCCAAATATTTTTAAGATCCAAACATTTTAAATATTTATTTTTAAATATCTATTCTTTTGAAAAGCTTTAAATTCAAATTAAATTATAAAATCAAATTTAAGAATCAAGTTATATATATACACACATATATAACTACTTATTAAATTTAAAATAACAATCCTACTTCTATAAAATTTATTTATGTTTATAAAAGCTAAGTATTATAATTTCATTTGAAAATAACAAATTTAACAATTTTTAAATGATTTATAAAAGAGATTATAAATCACTTTTATTATTAAATGAATTAAGACCATATTCCAATTGTATTTTAAACTTCTATGTTCAATTCATATTCTATCAAGTAAAATATAAAAGAAATAAAACAAACTTTTTATTTAAATTTAAAAATTAAGCTAAGATATAATTTTAAACAATGACATTTATCTTAAGTATTTACAAGCCATATAGTTATTAATTTAAATAACTTTGAAAAACTTAATATTAATTTAAATCATAATTTCCAAATTACTAAATATATTATTAGAATTTGAGAACAAAACTTTATTTATTTATTAAATTCCAAATCAAATATTATCTATAATATATAAACAAATATATATATATATATATACATTATAAATAGAAACATTTTATTAGCTTTTAAAAGATAAAATCACTAATTAAATATTTATTTAATTAGATATTAAACCAATTCATATTTTATTAACCAATATTATCAAATCAATTTAATTTTAAATAAAAATTATTAAATTGATATTGCCAAAAATTCCGGGATATCACACATATATTTGAGGAGTAGAGTTGTACACATAGGTCGAGAGCGCCATCTGTCTTGTAGGGTTCATTAGGAAGACTTGGGTTACGTCTAGAGACGGATTACACTACATACTAATGTAGGTTCCATATGTGAGATAAATTGCCTCAAATTTTGTTTGTATTTTGTCATTAGGAGATCGGCTAGTTAACCCTTCGATAAGTCTTTAAGACGAGTTAGTAATACAGTTATGTAACGACCTGCCTCTTTTGACGGTTTAAATCGACCAAAAACCACACACGTCAGACTCAAACCATTCAAAAGGGCAAATTGTTATGGGGTAAATAAGAAAAGCAGAGAAGGAAAGGAGAAAACTACAGAATCTCGCAATGGAATGAAAAAATATAATAATCAAATAAACAGTTCATGAAGCTGTTTACAAATAATATTAATTAAACTTTTATAATACAGATCAGAGTTACATACAACAAGAATAGATAATAAATAAATGAAGCGGAACAACGTGATGCAGTGGAATAAATATAATAAATAATAATATTACAAAATCTTCGTCTTCATCCTCCAGAAAGTAGTCTTCGATAAACCGAAAAGCTCAGACTGACTCGAGCGAATTGAAAAGACAAAACATTCGAGTCAAAACTAAAAGATATCATGAAAGTTAAATCAACAGTAAATAGATATGAGTGTAACGGTGTCAGAGATGTTTGTGGGTTTTGACATCTCCTATCCAGCGTCAACCATGAGTGTAATAACTTAAGAGATGTTCGGGATTTACATCTCACAAGGATCCGTTAAACTATCTACATACATAGTACAATACGCTACTATAATACTGTCTACAGTAAAGTATTAAAATAGCGTTAAGGCGTTACATGTATCCCCCTTAACATATTTTATATAATGTCGTAGGTATGACTCAAAACAAACTCGTAGAAGGCACGATAGGGCATGTGAACACGACACTCGAGGCAATGCCAGGTAGATATACCAATTGCGGATCCAGACTGGTCGTAACGCATAGCAGCTACTACCGTCCACCTCGGAACACACTTCCATAACCAAAATCGAGGGGTGGCCACCAAATCATCACAAAGTCATAATATGGCATCGAAGAAGCATGCCCGGTATGAGGAATGACCTCACTTAGCCCGGCGCGGCTCCTGTTTTAGTCACATCTAAGCTGACTCACGGGAGTCAGAGTTACATAAATACCTCATACAAAAATCATTCGCCAAACCATCCTAGTTCATTCTGGAATCTCCACCACGTACACAGTTGTTAAAGTGGTTTTCGGTATTGGCAGAGAGTATGAAAATATCTGATCTCGGTCTCTTTAGCAACCAAACGCTTATTTCACATAAGATGGTTCTTTTACATTTCCAAAACCATTTCATAATTAATATCAAAATATCATGTACGATTTCAAATCATATCACTTCCGAAATCATATTCACTTTTAAAATTCGTATTCACTTCAAAATCATATTCGCTTTTGAAATTATACATAGGATAGACTAATTAAATTCTCATTCCAAAATCTTCATTATTTACTCAAATATGTCACTTCACAAAAGGTATCATTTCAATTTTCAACTTAGATTGTATCATCATCAAGGATTTAAATATAAATACTTTAACTTTACACAGTATGAAATTTTAGAAAATAGTTTAGAAAATCATAAATAGTTTTAATAGTAAGAAAAATAGTTTAAATAGTAAAGATAGTTAAATAGATTTAAATTTTATTCAATTAGATTTAAAATGTTTTAAATATATTTAAATAGATAAAATAGGTTTAAAATAGATTTAAATTATATTAACTAGATTTAAAATAGATTAAATAAATGTAAATTATATTAAATTGATTTAAAATAGATTAAATAAATTTAATTAGTTTAAATGGGTAAAATAGATTAAATTGGATTAAATAGGTTATAACAGATTAAAATAAATTAAAATAGTTTAAATTGATTAAAATAGTTTAAATTAACTAAAATGGTGTAAATCGGTTTAAACAGATTTCAAAGTTATATCCAAACAATTTCAGTAACTCAATTCCGATAAATTCATTTATATTTGACACTTCAACTTTGAAATCCCAATTTAAATCTTTTATACAATTCATTAAATCAATTCCAATTTAAGCATTAACGCTTGGATTATCGAAAATAATTCAGTTTATATAAATCAATTTCTATTTCAAAATGCCGGTTAAGTGAATATAAAATTTAAAGAATTTAAAATCATTTAATTTAACCAATCCAGTGTCCGTATATAACTTTCTACCCTATGGTCAAGTGATACGGATATTTATTCAGTCTGTAATTTAAAATTTTACGGGTATATATCATTTCAACCCACAATCCTGAATTAAATAAAATTCGTAAAACCGCTCGAGTCTATCATTTCAACCCATAACGATTTTTCCCTAATCTATAGATCGCTCGAGGATGTATCATTTCAACCCATAGGAAACTTGCAGTGTTATAACAATATAAAAATACAACATCTAGTCATCTAATATTCGCAATCAAACATCCAAATCAACCAATAAACATCAATAGATAACTAATTATCATTAACAGGTATTAAATTGACAATTAAATTCAATATTGAATTAAACGATGATTAAATGCAACAAAAGTCAAATTTAACAAGAATGATAATTTCTACATACCAAACTCAATCAATTAATTTCTAATCACATCATAAATTTAATTCAACTAACATAAGATAATCTAGTAGTTGTGAGTGAGTCAAAACACTCACCTTCGATTTTAAATCGAATTAAATTCCAATTTAGGCTTAAAATTCAACAGTCTCAGAATTCATCCGAAATAGCACAAATGTTCGAAATTTCAGTACGATCCCAACGAAATAAATCGTACGTAAATCCGAGTTCGTATGCAAAAGTTACATACGTTGGAACATTTGATGATTTAAAATATAAGTAAATAAAATAATTTGAGTAAACTTACACGTCACCTCGATTTGCTTTCTGCTCAGAACCCTAGTTCAGACGTTCTTACACGACCATCACAACGTAGCCGCCATGAATAACTGGAGATCGTCGCTGCCTAAAACCTTGCCACCACAATCGAGCACTGTCGTTGGCCAACCCCTAGCCAAGTCGCGCGGCCTCCTGGTTGGCCAGAACGCCTCGCGCCGCCGCTAGCTAGGTCAGGGTTTTCTAATGATGTCAAGCCACTCTGTTATGATGTGAACCCATGGATGCGTGCTGCACGACGACCTCTACCCAACGTCACTCATCGATCGTCGATCGGACGACAATCCACCGTTGGATCGTCAAAACTTCATATGGACGACCAAAACTTCCTCAATGATTTCTGGACAAATGGTGACTCGATTTGAGAAACGAATTACACTAGTAGATTACGCTCGTCGAGAGCTTCGAAACAATATATAATTTGATATGGTTTGGAGGAGTTTGATTTTTGAAATTGATTTGAAATTAAATTGGGGTTCTGCAAATTTGATTTTTGTTTCTGCCATTGAGAAGAAGAAGCAGACAGATGAATTATATGTACAATCATGAGAAGTAATAAGGCTGTTAGGGTTAGAACAAAACAATATATACCAACGAAGCCCGATAAGTAAGAATGAATATCCGAATAGCTTTGAATTGACGATAACGACCCGGAAAACCCATTCTGTCTCCGGAACGAAAATGGATCATCCCATGCATCGAAATAGATGTTTTCGATATTTTTAAACTCAATGGAATAGGTTTCAGGTCCTAATTTCATTGTATGAAGAAGATAGCTATAAAATTAGCTTATTTCAAATTGATTCCAATTAAATTAATTTATAGGCGTTTCGAGTCTGTATGATCGAACGACAAGTCCGACCGCTATGAAACTTGAAACCTTATAATAATTCACTATTGCGGATCCAATGAAACTGGTTTCGTCGAAATCCAAGTCAGTGGCCAAAATGGCTATTTTTACGTTAATTAAATAAATTATTATTAAATTGATTAAATCACTTTTTAATTCCACTTTTAATAACTAACAATTTTTATCATTTTTGATTACCTAGAATTTACAATAATTTAAAACAAATTCACATATCAATTCTATGTTAAATATTACACTAACTTCAGTGTTCAATTTCAACTGAAATTAAATCGAGTTAAATATAATTTAATACCAATTAAATTGATTTAATTTGATTTCAATCTTTTTAATCAATCAATTATTACTCTATAGACATAGTTAACATTTGCTTATATCTTATTACACTAATATTCTACAATGATCATTTTTTACCATATTAGTTGCAGTATTTCAATTACATTGAATTTTTGTCAATTTTATTATAATTTAAAATCTCAATAAATAAATTTATCTTTGTTTCACTCTTTTTATTAGATCAATATTGTGTTGGTAATAAAATTAACATTTCTATACCTTTATTACGTTCATAATTTGCATTTATCGTCTTAACTCATATTAGCGTGATATTTAATTACATTTAATTTGCGATTGATTTCAAACTTAATTCAACAAATTAAATAAATTGGTAACAAATGACAACCGTTACCTTTTCTTAATTTAATAACATTCGTAAGCTTGTTATCGGTTACAATTTATTACATACTATTTCATTAATTAATACAACTTTTAAATTATCAGTTACTCCTAAAATTCAATTTACCAATTAATACATGCATTATTACAATTAATTTACAATGTATAACCAATAATAACTTTTTAATCATTTTAATTAATTGGAATTACATTTAAAGTAGTTATCAATTACCTTAAATTAATACTATTACATTTCATTCCAATTATATTTTTATTATTAAATCATGAATTTCTATTTCTTCTAACTTCGAATCACAAAACCTTATTAAATTAACTATTTTTAATTATCGAAAATTACGGGCGTTACAGGTTGACTAGCTGTAACACCATTATTAGACACCAACAGGAGGTTCCCCTATGTACGCAGCCAATTCTGCCTAGACAATGTTGTGGATGCCTAATGTGGTACGTAATAATAAATACTAGAGGGGAATGTGTCTTGTCCATAAGGGATGATGATGCTTATATATATACATACATACATACATACATACATACATACATACATACATACATACATACATACATATGTGTGTGTGTTATACCTCGAGGTAGGTTAGATGTATCGTACGTGTATATGAAGTCAAAATGACTAAATTTATGAATAATAGACATAACATGCAATGGAAATCAACCGACATAAACTAGTGTTATGGATAATATATGTAATTTACCAACCACCAGAATGTTGATCTTATCCTCGCCTCATTACAACCCACAATAGATTTTAAAGGACATGATAAGTACAAGTCAGGGACGGTGAGAGAACGATTTTCTCATGCATGCTCTGTAACGACAAGGGTACTAGATATCAAAGGAATGATATTGATTCTAAGGTATTAGCCTTGGTAAGTATATATATGTTCTATTACACTGTGTTATTTGTTGTGAGTTCTTATTGATAGCTCTCTGATATATTTATGTTTATTTCAGATCACCAAAATCAACGATCTATACCCTAATAGACTTAGGTTTTTCGATTTAGCGAAAAATCAAGCCCTTTTATGGTACGAGTAGTTACATTATACAAGTCAGAAGATATATGGTCTTATTTAAAATATCGGTTTAAGTATAAATTTACTTCACATTCTCAAATCGCGACATCACCTAGACCGAAAGTTCAACATGTCGTCGTTGTAGATTGGAGTCACAAATGTTCAATCCGACCTCACCGCTGAAACCACTACCCCAAGCCGCGCCACCTCTATATAGTCGGCACCCACTCATCGTCGTCGCGATCAATGGTTTTCACCCTATTCGAATTTCTCTAACCAATCCAGCCATTATCTGAGCAATCGAGAACCATGTATAAGTTCCTCTCGTCGTTCTCTATGTAGTGGTCTCCTTCGATTGTTTCTTACTTTCCATTTCACCATTGAATCACCATGGATGACCGTAAATATTTCGTTAATTTATGTTTAATTGGCTCACTTAATGGAAAAATGAACTACACTGGTATCTTCTTCTCGAGAGATTTGATTTGATATACCATTTACTTGATCTCGATTTTGTTCAATGTTTTGATATATTTTTGCTTAAGGTTAATCATCTCTACAAATGAGATCAAATTCAGGATTACACTACAAGAAAAGGGCCCATTTTGTATCGGACTTTTGCCGCCAACGGCTATTTGCCGTTGCTATGCCTGCTGTTCCTTGTAGTGTTAATTAATTTGAGATGGAGGCTACCTTTTAGGGGTAACTTCCTTTAAATAGATTTATATGTTTATATCTGTTTGGTCCAACAACGTTACACATACCGTTTAAACTTGTAAAGCCGACATTTTTTAAACTGTAACTCCAAATTCATCAACGTTGTACTCCAAATCGATTGGCTTGGAAAGATTCACGCAACCGTTTAAATATGTCGCCTAACTCATTTCTCTTCTCAAAATCCACATTGCTTCTCGATCTAAATTATATACTTTCAATAAATAATTTAAAAAAAATGTCAAATTTGCGGATTGTTATGTATATTATTTCATTCTCTTGTTGGTTTTGATTTGACCTTTGTGTATAGGTATATCATCTTTTAACACATGCACACCATTGAATATCATTGTCAGCTCATTCTCCGCTCATATTTGTATATGCCAACTATATAACTTGTCTTTGTGTTGATATTATTTAACTTTGTCCTGCAACACTTGTCGTAACTCGGTATAGTTTGATTTCAACTTGTAATGCTTGTCGGATTCATTAATAGCATTATCATACGGTTGTTATCATCAATACATAACAAATCCTGGTTACAACAATATAGTCCTAATCGGTTCAAGTAGTGTAGTAAAATAGTCATCAATACATGTATGCCAACTGCCATGCATAATTACATGAGCCATATGTATTAAACTTAATATATATATATATATATATGTATCACTACACTATCCAGATTATAAAGTACTTGCATATCGTTTTTTTCTATAAAACAGGAAGAAAATATATCTAAACGGTCAAAGATCCATCCTGACAATAAAGATAATAAGGGGTTGAGTCATGTAAAACTTGAAGAAAAAAATGATCAATGTCCGATTTGGTAGCTAACAAGCCGATCAATTTTAGTATCATTTGTAACTCATCTTTCCATATGTTATTTTAATGGATCATAATTGTAATGACAAATTCTGTTCAAACCTCTAAATATACCGAGTAGCCCTCCAAAAACGAATTCAAGTAGTTTACTCCACTTTCACCGAGTAACCCCACAAATAATCGAAATTCACTCACTTTTACTGTTCATTAACCTTACATGGTAAATAAAACAACTTACTCGATCTTCTTTCTCCTCAAACCCTAATTGTATCCATTCAATCTAGTGTGCAAACACAACCGCGACGACAAACAACCAACAACCTATGTCTTTCTCCTTAACTCTGCTCAGTCACCTGCAGTCATGGAACGTTTACTCATCAATCTCCTTATCATTTTCCTATAGAAATTAGTAAGACGTAGTGCCACAATATGGATAATGTTTCTCCCCACAGTTCAACCACGTGAGAAAAACACTAATAATGCGTACTAAATGCATGAATAAATTTTTACCCTATAATTGAACTACAAGGTAAAATTTTATTTATGCAGTTCTACTGTGGAACATATTTTTACCCCGTAGTTGTTCGCAGGGAAGAAATATGCGTGGGTGTCAATAATTAAAAAAAAAACTTGTTGCGTTTACTTAAAAAAAACACATGCATTTAAAATGTTTGTATATATTTTTCATAGATGAATCATACTAGTATGACGACTTCAGAAAGATGAAGAAGAGTTGAAGAAATAAGAGTAGATGGAAGGTTTCCAAATGAAAATGAAGATGAAAATAAACGGCAAATCATGCAGAAAATGAAGAACTGCATGATGAGGAAGGAGCTCACAGTATATATGAGGAACATGAGAATGATGATGACGTCGAAGATGATGATGATAAGGAGGAAGATAACGATGAGGAGGAGCATAAAGAAAGTGAAGATGACGTGGAGATGAAGATGAAGAAGTAGCTAATGAAAATGATGGCCTGAAATACACATATGTTATGAAAAGTACGGGACTCGCATTGCTTCAGATATATGCATCTCAACCATTAGCTTGGTTGCTTCTTGATTCTTCATTTAACCACCATCATACAAATAACCTTCACCATTCTTTACCTCAAAATGATTATGCACCATTTACAGCCACTTAACATCAATCATCTAAAGTAGGAAACTTGATGCCTTTAACTTTAAGTGGAGGGTTGCATTTATTGTACCAGTACTTAAGAGTTGGTAGGATTTTTCGTGCGATGCTTTTTGCACACACCACTCTATTCACATCCAAACATAATTCTGGGTTTTTGCTTGAAGCTCTGATTTTAGTATTATAATAACAAAACCATGTTGTTTTTCAGTATTATGGATCCAATTTATCAAAAAAAAATTGGAGGGATATATCTAAACAAAGAAATCACACATTCGCAGAACGATAACATAGTAATTTATTTACTTAAAAAAAGGCACTTACATCATAAGCTTTGAATTCATTAGTACAACATGTCTTAAACGTAAAAATTAATGGCGTCTTCCTACTGATTTTTCTGCGTTTTCTCCTCTTCTCTTTCTCTCTCTCCTCCGTTATAATTTTAGGCGTTTTCCTCTTCTCCCCTCTGTGCTTTCTGAGAGTTGCCCTGAATTTTATTCCTCTTCTCCCCATGGTTCCGTTTTTTCGAGAGGAAGCCTTCTTCCTCAAAGGCTCGTTCTTGAAACAGTGCCCTGGCTTTGACTCCATTGCCAAGGCTTTGCGCGTGCTAACTGAGGGCTCGATTTCTCTTGTTTTCTCCGGTCCTGATACTATTAAGATACAGGTTTTCTCCTTACGAGCCTTTGCTGATCTTTCTAGGCATCGTATGGTGGTGGTGGATGATTGTTTTTTGGAAATCATCCCTTGCTCTGACTTCGGTCTGTTTTTTCATGAGCACTCATTTGGGAGCAGATCCATTTTGGGTTTCGAACCTAACTTGAGATTCGCTGACTCTTGCTCTTTGGTGAACTGGGGAGATAACCCTCCCTTATTTGGTTCGCTTGTTGGGGGTTTTTCTGTTCCTGGCATTGTTGAGCAGGAGTGTTTGGTTTCTAATGGGGATTTCATCACCCCTAGCAATACTTCGCCGGTATCGGGTATTTCTCAGAGGCGGCGGTCCTCTTCTGCGCGGCGGCGGCGACGGCGACGCTCTTTTCGTCTGTTGCGCTCGCTGATTTCTTGCGAGAGTAAGCCGCTGCCCACTACTCCTTTGGATTCACCTGCCGTTGTATCAGCGTCAGTTGGTGCCGGTTTGGAATTGTTGGTTTTGCCTACTGCTTTGTCGGTTTTGTTGTTATGGAAGCAGACTTTGTCTCTGTTCCAGCCGCTTTATGTGGTGCTTTTATCGCACGAGTGTTGGGTTAATATAGGGGATTTCATCACCCCTAGCAGACCAACCCAGTTGCGCTCGCTGCTTTCTAGTGATTATGTGCCACTGCCCACTGATGCTTTGGGTTCGCCTGACATTGGTTCGGAGCCTGCTGATGTCGGTTTTACCTTGTCGGATTGGTTGGTTTGGGAGCTGCCTTCGAATTTGCTCCAGTTGCTTTGTGCGGTTATTTTCCCGCAGGTGAGTTTCTCTTTTCTCGATTCTTTTTTCATCTATACTGTTGGGTTGCCAGTCTATTTCTGGTTGCTGGCCGATGGCATTTGTTTGTTGTGCATGAGCCTCGACACACTTTGGTGTGTGCTCCCTGTCACTACTGCTTGGTTCCTTATCGGTGGTGTGCCAGGTCCCCTTAGATTAGGTGTTTTTGTCTCCGATCTATTGACATGCTCTTTGCATCATCGTCTCTGCTTCCACGTATTTGTTTCGTGGGAGTTTTGCATCAGTTGTGCCCATACCAGGCTTCTAGTATGGAACAATCTGATGCATTCTTCTTGCTGGGTTCTTGTGCTGAGACATTACGAGGCCTTTTCTGTGTCGTCTATGTCTTTGACTCCGTTTCTTTTCTCCTTGTTGGTGGGCTATCGTTGGTCTCTAGGGCGGTTTCTACGGACCTGGAACGATTGGTTCAGGCGATATCCCAACTCTGTTCGAATAGCAGTCCCTGATTCGGACCACCACTCGGACAGTCAGGGTTATTGCCATCCTTCATTGTTCTGCTCTATTGCTACCTCCTATGAGACCGCCCCGCGACACTTACCTGTATCGCAGGGCTGTACTCTTAGTGACAGTCCGGCTTCGGTAAGTTTCCTACAGCAACGTGGGCTGCATCAGATATGCTCCCATACACTTTCCGATTCATCTTTTGTTTTTCCCCGCCGCGCTCTTCCCTCCCCTTCTTCTCCTTCTCCTTCCCCGTCGCCGATTCTCTCAGCGCTCTTGCTCTGTGATTGTTCTTCCTTTTCTTTTTCCTCCACTCTTTTGTCTCATTCTTTTCCTATTGCAGACTGGTTTGTTCGGCGGTATGGGTTACAGTTGGTTAGGCACCACTCTCTCTTGCGCTCTCCATCTGTAATCCATGATCGTTTGGATCCGTCTTCTTCCACCTGTTCCTCGGCATGCTCCCTCCCATCCTCTTTCTGTTCTTTGTCCATCACCATTCCTCTTATGTGTGCGGCTGAAATTGCGCTCCTCAATGAGCGGCTAGATTGCATTTCTAGGA
Organism: Allium cepa; assembly: GCA_030765085.1. Classification (NCBI taxonomy): domain Eukaryota; kingdom Viridiplantae; phylum Streptophyta; class Magnoliopsida; order Asparagales; family Amaryllidaceae; genus Allium; species Allium cepa. The sequence continues at coordinate 100,526,256 of CM060928.1, read as the reverse complement.
ACTCTTCCCCTTCGCCTTTTGATTCCTCTCTAGCTTCCTTGTCCTGCTCCAGTGGCGTGGTGTCTTTTGAGACATCCCCCTCCCTCCTCCTCGCCGGACACGGCGCAGATCGCGACGAGTCCGGTCTACCCCTCGCACCATTCGCACACGCTCTATAGCGGCGTCCGAGCAGATCGACAGGTCTTCTCGTTTTTCCTTGTATCTTATCTGAGTCTGTTCTGCTTTGCTTTGTTTAGTGCCTGTCTTGTCTTTTATCTCTTCGATTTTCTCCCCTTTCCTCATGTCGAATTTCCTTTACTGGAATGTCCGTGGCATTGGAAACGATGCGTTTTTGGCTAGACTGAAACGCATTGTCAAGAAGCACTCGGTTGGCTTGGTCGCTCTCCTAGAACCTTTTCAGGCCCCGGAGGGAATTCCCCATACCATTCTAGCCTTAGGTTTTGGAGGTGGATCAGCCAACGTCTCCGGTAAGATTTGGATTTTATGGTCCAAATCCTTTATTGTTCGTTCCATCTTCGACTCCTCGCAGCTTCTCTCTGTGGCCTGCTCTTCTCCGTCGTTCGCTTCTCCCTTTCTTTTCTCCGCAGTTTACGCCAAATGCGATCGGACGGAAAGGTTAACTCTTTGGTCCGACATTCTTGCTCTGGTTGAGCTGGGTTTTTCTTCCTCGGTAGTTGGTAGCGACTTTAATATCGTCGCTTGCCATGCGGAAAAGAGAGGAGGAGCCTCCACCAACCGTGCTGCGATGACGGATTTCAACTCGTTCATTGTCAGCTCTGGTCTCTCTGAGCTCCCTTTTGTTGGCTCTGCTTTCACTTGGTCGAACAACCAAGAGGGACCGAACCGTATTCTTTCTAGGCTCGACCGTGTGTTCGGGTCGGAAGAATGGTTTCGCCTCCCATTTTCCTTCTTGATCGCTCACCTCCATCGTACTTTCTCTGACCATGCTCCTTTGGTTGTTCGTTGCCACCCTCTTTCCCTCTCTGGGCCCACTTCTTTTCGGTTCCAGAGCATGTGGAGATCTCACCACTCTTTTCATCAAGTGGTGGCTAACTCGTGGAGCGCTCCGGTCCCTGGCTCTCCTTGTTCTGTTTTCGTTCGTAAGCTTCAGCGCCTCAAAGCCTGCCTTAAGGTGTGGAACGTTGATGTTTTCAAGAACATTTTCGATCGCGTTCGGGTGGCCGAACAATCCCTGATCTTAGCCGAATCCTTGTTAGATGAGGATCCGTCCGCCGCTAACAAGGAGGCTTGGGCTTTAGCCCAAACCGTTTTCTCTTCAGAACTTCGTATCGAAAATGACTACCTTTCTCAAAAAGCTAGGATCAAATGGGTGGTCGATGGTGATACGAATTCTAAGTTTTTTCATTCTTCTATTCGAAAGAAGAATAATCTACTCACTATCCGTGAGATTTTGCATCCTGACCAATCCTTGGCCTCTTCTTCCGAGGACGTCATAGATACCATTCTGTCCCACTTCCGGTTCTTCTTGGGCTCTCCTTCTGTTTCGGTTCCCGATCCGGCCCTAATGGCCTTCATCCCCCGTATGGTTCTTCCTCCGGACATCAACCTATTTGCGGACCCTCCTTCCACGGACGAGATCCGTGCGAGTGTCTTTGCCCTGAACAAGGATAGCGCCAGCGGTCCGGACGGTTTCAATGGAGTCTTTTATAGGTCATCTTGGCCTATTATAGAGGCTGATTTCTGCCTCGCGGTTCAATCCTTCTTCGCCGGTGGGTCTCTTCCCTCTGGCTGGACTTCCACCAATTTGATTCTTATTCCTAAGTGCGAAAATCCACGGTCTTGCGCGGATTTCCGTCCCATCAGTCTTTGTAACTTCTCGAATAAAGTTATTTCAAAGATCTTGGCTAGTCGTTTGGCCCCAATCCTTGATCGCATTATCTCTCCCTCTTAAGCGGGGTTTGTTAAGGGACGTTTAATCACTGATAACGTCCTCCTAGCTCAGGAACTGATCTCCCAACTAGATCGGAAAGTTAGGGGTTCTAATGTGGTGTTCAAACTTGACATGGCTAAGGCCTTCGATCGCTTGTCCTAGTTTTTCATCTTAAAGGTCTTTAGGGCTTTCGGGTTCCCGGAAACCCTTATTGACTTGGTGTGGAGGCTCATCTCGAACTGTTGGTTCTCTGTGCTCATTAATGGGTCGTCTAATGGGTATTTCAAGGGGGGAAGGGGTCTGCTTCAGGGAGACCCACTCTCGCCTTCTCTATTCGTCATTGCGGCGGAGGCTTTCATTCGCGGTCTTCAGTCCCTGACAATATACGGTCAGATCCAGCGCTTTGGAATCCCGCGGGGTTGCCCTCTTATCTCATCCATATCCTTTGCTGATGACATTGTCATTTTCTCTAATGGTAGTCGCTCCTCTGTCCGGCGGCTGCTTCGTTTCCTTCACCAATACGAGAGGTGTTCGGGCCAACTCGTTAATCCTTCCAAAAGTTGCTTTGTCCATGGCAAGGACTTGTCCCCTACTCGTGCTTCATGGATCGAGACCATTTCTAGTTTCAAGGAAGCTTCCCTTCCCCTCCCTTACTTGGGTATCTCCCTCTACCGAGGTAGAAAACTTAACGCTATCTTCTTTCCCTTGACTGATAAAGTGAGAAACAAGATTATCCGCTGGAATGCATCTCTTCTGTCCCAAGCCGGTAAACTAGTTCTCATTAAGTCGGTTCTTGACTCAATGGGAACCCATGTTTTCGCCGCTATGACCCCCACCTCTTCCTTCTTCCGATCTTATCAGTCTTTGGTCTCGTCCTTCTTCTGGGGTTCCAAGGACGATACCTGTCGTCACCATTGGGTATCTTGGGACGCCATTTGTCGACCGAAGAACGAAGGTGGCCTGGGACTGCGTAATCCTAAGGACCTTTGTGCGGCTTTTGCTAGTAAACTGTGGAACAGGTTTGGGGCTAACGACTCTTTGTGGGCGTCGTTTCTCCGTGCTAAGTACCACAGGCTTGCGGGCACTAATTTCTCTGGCTCTCCGTCCTATGCTAGTGAGACCTGGAAGCACATGCAGTCGGTTAAACCGCTCTCTGACTCTCACGACGGGCTCATGGGTTGGGATGGTGGTTCGTTCTCCGTTCGGAAAGCTTGGACTTCGGTTCGCTCTTCAAGTCCTATTCGACCTTTGTTTTCCTTCATTTGGGATTCTCGAATACCCCCCAAGGTTTCTATGCTGATATGGCGTATCCTTCACAGTGGGTTGCCGCTCGACGAGAATCTTCAAAAGATCGGCATCTCATTCGTCTCCCGTTGTAGATGCTGCAGGGGTGGGAACTCAGAATCCTTGTCCCACTTGTTTTTTGTTGGTCTATCAGCCAGAGCGTGCTGGAATTACTTCGGCAACCTCATTGGAGTTCGTGACTTAGCCACATCTCCCTCTGAACTTCAGTCAATCTGATGGGCTGGGGTCTCTGGTAAATCTCTTCGTTCGATTATATTCAGATTGCTTCCCTGTCTGATCTGTTGGCACTTATAGTGCGCGTGGAATAAAGCAATCTTTGATAGTACCCCCATGGACCCCCCGACTATTATCCGGCGTGTCAGGAATGATGTCTTCCTGGCCTTCCGCGGTCGACCCTTCAGGGGACCCGTGGGCTCCCGCTCAAGGAGACTTGTGGACCTTCTTTCTATTTCATCTGTCCAGTCTACTGCTAGACTAGGCATTGGCTGAATCCTGTACTTGGGGCGCTGGCTCTCCCGCCGCGTTCCCGACCCCCCCCCCATCTCATGTGGTTGCTTGTTTGCCAGGTCCAGGTGTCTGTGGACTCTTCCTCGGCCCGTGACCCTCTTTGCTTGGCTTTGACTGCTCTCTCATGGTGTTGCTTGGTTGCGGTCGTCCTATTATCAGGGTCTTCTTTGGTTTTGGGGCTGTTCGAGTGGTCTTGGTTATTGCTTGTCTAGATACTTCTCCTGTATCTGATATGGTGTTGGGCTGACTGTTCCCTTTTGCCTATGTTTCCGCTGTATTTTTGGGTTTTTCTTCTTTCTCTTCTGTCAATTACTGCTCTCTGTAGTTACATGTCAGGCTTGTTGGCAGCTATTGGTGCTTATTCTATATATTTATTTTATTGTAAAAAAAACATCAGTTTTTCTGGGATATCAATGTGAAAACATAAATGATATAATCCAAAGACGGTTAGTTAGCGCATTCAGATGAAAATGGAGTTAACATGCTGGCGAAAATGCCACGTAGGGCAATGCATGGTTCTAACACTAACCATGCACAATCCAAGGCTGTATCATGAATCAGATACTAGGAGCAATCTAGTGGTGTCATACGATCACTAAAACAATTGTAAAGGTTGGACAACATAATTTGTAATCGAAAAAAAGTACGTTGCTATTGGTCCAGGTTTTTTCTTCTGCCCACCAAAACTAAAGGCAACCTTAAAAAATTTCATTTCCCTTTTAGTAACACCAGTTACTATTTTCTTCATGTGAACATACACTCAAAATTCAAAATGCTTATTTCTCTCTTTCTTCTAGAATGAAGGCCGCATCGGAAGGAAAAATGAAGAAGTCAAGTCATTTGTCAGCAAGTTGGAAGCTCAATGCTTCTCCACAACCTATGTAGTCGTCAAGTAAGTATTTCTTTTTAGTTTTTTTTACAAAACCCTAGATTTTCAAATCGTGATTGAATTGGTGGTTTGAATGATTTGGAATCAAAAAACTCTAAGCAAAGCATCTATGGTTGATTTGTTGAAGAAAAATATACTTTAATACATAAAAATGAAATTAATATCTTTGTGATGACTAGACAAAAGAATAGAATACGGTGGTTATAAATGTACAAATATATTGATATTAATAAAATTACGATGGTGGCCAAAAAATCGCATCAATAGTAGCATGCTGGCAAAAAAATAGAAAAAAAAGTTACCTTAGATTTTTGAAGCATTTCATCATTCCCTTCACAATCTATTAATTTGAAAAGGAATTTTAGAATATTTGATTGAAATTTAAGATTAGGGGCAGAAGAATATGAAGCTCTCGCATTAGTTGTAGGAATTAGACATATTCTCCTTAATTCTCTCCAAATGATATTTTATTTTAAAAATCTTATAAGTTACCACTTTACTGTTATTTAAATAAATTTTTTAAACCATTACATTCAAATACCTACTTTTAAATGAATATACGGTTATTTACAAATCTTTAACGGTTCTATTTTGAAATTTTACATTAAAGTCCATGCATTTAAACTAATTACATAATCCAAAACTTAAACTAATTAATCAACTAATATTTATTAATAAATTCTAAAAGATAAAATTTTCAATATGTATACTGCAGGCTCATCAATAAATTAGTTAAAAATTCAATTAGATGCAAACACACACACATATGACATAATATAAATTATATACATTAATGACAATAATACATTTATTTTATAATTTATTTACTAGATGAATTTATCATACATTACACTATAAAATTCTATTAATGCCAAATACCTAAAATTTTAAACCTTTTATGTAACATACCGCCATTTTCGACCATTCAAATCGACAATAAATCTCACATGTTAGACTTGAATAATTCAAAACAACAGATTGTTAACAAAAGTTGGGGAAAATAAAATCAATCACAGAATCACAGACACAGAATAATTTCGCGGCGGAATATATAAATATAGGATTTCATGAAGCTCTTAGATACAAATTCTCAAAACCAATACATAATGCCAAATCCGGAAACAAATACTTGTAAAGTTAGATACATAAGTTTCTACTACAAAGCACAAATGGCGTGGAAATAACTGTAATGAAATATCAAGTAGTCGGCTAACTCCAGTGGATCTCTAGCTCCGAAAGATGATGCAACCGAATTGTGAAACTCAGGCTGACGCGAGCGTAAAACAAAACAAATAACACTCGAGTCAGGACATACATACTTATAAAATGTAAATCAACTCAAGTGAACTGTTAAAGAAATGCATCAGTAACTTAAAGGATGCTTGGGATCGCCCATCCTCTAAGGATCCGCTAAACTATCTACTATGTAGTAATATACGCTATTATAATAATGTCTAAAGTAAAGTAAACTATTAAAGTAGCGTTAAGGCTTTACATTTTCCACCTTAACACATTTTATATATTCTCATAGTCTATACAGTACCGTAATCCCACCCATATTGGGTGACGTCAGAGGGCACTCCATAGGTATGGTACAAACCAAACTCGTAGAAGGCATGCTAGGGTAGGTGACACGGCACAACTATGAAATGCCAAGGTAGATATACCAATTACACTTTCCGGACTGTTGGTAACGCATAGCCGCAACTACCGTCCAACTCGATCCACACTCCTGAATCAAAGGTGTACACCAAATCAATCACAAAGTAATAGAATGACTACGATGAAGTATATCTGATCAGAGGTGCTATCTCATTGGCCCATCAATTGCTCCTGTTTTAGTCACCTTATGCTAACTCACGGGAGTTAGGTCCACGTAAATATACCTTTAGGATCGTCGCCACCGTCCTTCTTCATTCTGGAATCTCCACCACGTACACAGTTGTTAAAGTGGTTTTCGGTATCGATAGAGAGTATGTCCATATATGATCCGTGTCTCTTTAACAACCAATCATTATTATAACCCGTGGTTATATAAATTCAAATGGTTTATTCTTTTAAAATAATATTCACTCTTCCAAAGTCGTAACATTTACAAATTTATACTTTTAAATATAACACTTTAGAATCATAATATTTTAGCAACAATAGCATTTTTAAATTGTAACCATTACAATTATAGTACTTCGAAAACATTACAATTTAGAAATGGCACCATTTCTAGATCATAACCATAAGTCATCATAACATTTTGGAAAAGTAATACTTAAGAAATTGTAGCATCTTAGAAATGTAACCTTAAGATATTATAGCATTTTAACAATGTAATACTTTTCCTATAACAATATTACAATCAAATTATTATATACTTACAACCTTTTCGTAAATATTTTTATCTTTTTATTACGCTCAATTATTCATTTGGATATTAAATAAACTGTAATTTTGTTAAACACAATTCGTCACAAAAATATCCATTTTAAAGTTGAAATTTCTTATTTTAAGTAAAATACATTATTAACTTACATTTTTTGATTTCCTTTTAGTAAGCAACATTTATTATTTTTATTTTTTAAATTCCTGTGTTCATTAGTTAAAACTTACGTGTCAAATGGACATTTTAACTTACATTTTAATTCTTTTCAGTAAGCAATAATTATCTTTATTATTACTCAAGTTATACCATTTACATTATTTAAAACTTACATGTCAAATGTACGTTTAACTTACATTTCTTTTCGGAAAACATTTTCCGTTTTAATTATTATTACATAAATTAAAACTTACAATTTATCGGTTAAGATAAAATAACATTATTAAGTCAAATCGGATTATTAAATTTCAATTAACCTTCATACTGTAAATTAAATTCCAAAATTTACATTTCCAACTATTTATTTCATATACAAATTTTAACACATATAAACAAATTTAAAAAAATTTATTACATTAAATTATTAGTTGATATTCATATATAAAATCCAAAATTAATTTTAGAAAAATCATTTTAAATCAATCACGGAGTCTGCATAAAATTCTCTACCCTAGCGTCAAGTAAATACGGACATATATCATTTCAATCCGCAATTTATTAATTTTCTGGGTTTTATATCATTTCAAACCCGCAATCCCAAGTCAAATAAAATTGCTCAAGCCTACCATTTCAGCCCATAACAATTTTCCTTCTTCTAAAGATCGTTCGGGTATGTATCATTTCAACCCATAGTGAATGAACTTGCAGTGTGAGAATAGAATAATAATTTACATAACAATATTCAACATATCATGGCATATGATCATAACGGGTATAATATGATATGAAATAACATGAAATAAACATATGAAATAACATGAAATAAACATATGAAATAGAATAACATGAAATAAACATATGAAATAACACGAAATAAACATATGAAATAACACGAAATAAACATATGAAATAACATGAAATAAACATGTGGAATAACATGAAATAAACATGTGAAATAATATGAAATAAATATATAAAATAACATGAAACAAACATGGGTGAAATGTCAAACTTGCATATACGTATTCTTACAACTCAATTGTCATCAATCCACCAAATCAATAAGTACGTACGTTAAGAGTGATACTCACCTTTCTTAAGTTGGGAAAAAGTGATTCAAAGCGCAAAACAAAAATCAACAAACTACAGATCAGTTTGAGTGAGAGGAGAATCAAAATCCGACGCTAAAAAAATTAAATAAATTCCATACGTAAACAATAATTCACATAAAAAATAAAAAAAGAAAAGAAAAATTAAGATAGAAAATTTATATATATATGCAGAATACATAAGAGGCTAGTCTAGGGTTTGCATAGGATTGGTTTAGACTAGTTTTGGGTGGGTTTGGACTATGCTATGCTCGGCCCTGATTTGGTTTTTGGTGGAGATGAGTTCGGCTATAGCTAGGTTTAAGGTTAGGCTAGGGTTTTGGTGAAGGAGTTCGGCCTAGGGTTAGGATTTGGTGACGGAGGCTCGGCCTAGGGGTTTTGGTGATGGAGGAGAGGGCCATGGCCAAGGCAAGGCAAGGGAAAGGGTTGTGGTGGTTCGGCCATGAGACTTTGTGGTGGGAAGAGAGGAGGTAGAGGCCGAAATTCATGGAAAGGAGGAGAGGAAAAGGAGAGAGGAGTTGTAGTTTTAGGCTAGGGCTTTGGGGTTAAAGGAAGGGGAGGTGGTGTGGCCGAAATTTATGGAGAAGGAGGGAAAATTTGTGAAGGAAGAAGAGGAAGAAGTCTAAGGTTTGAAGAAAGAAGATGAAGGAGAAGAAGACTTACACTTTTTCTGTGGAGGCACAAATGAATGAAGGTGGAGGCTAACAAAAACATAGGAGATGTATATATAGGCTTCTCATCTAAATAAAGGTTTTCTAACCCAAATGGTCTAAGCCCAAGCAAATTAAAAAAATAGAAGTTGAAGGGAAAACAACTGCGTGTAATATGCTGAAAACAACAAATTTGGAGAAGTAAAAATCAGAATTTTACGAAACGAAAAGTAGAAAAAAGGTTAGAATTAAACCTAGCTTCATAAAAAAATAGAATTCAAATTTAAAATTTAAAATTTTCAACAGGAAGTCTTACTTTAACCAAAGTTGAAAAAAAATTAAATTATTAGAATTTTTTTTATTTTGTTAAATTTGGAAAAACATTTTACATAAAATCCCAAAATTATATATTAAAATTCCAAATTTATCAATTTTAAAATAATTAAATTCAAAGTTTCAATTAAAATTTTCATTTAAAATATGCTAAAATTTTGCGGGTTGTTACACTCTCCCCCACTCAAAAAGTTTCGTCCTTGAAAAGGAACGAGACCCGAAAAACAAAGAAGAATAAGATAGGTTAACAAATAGTACCTAAAACAAACAATTCCGGATTCGAAGCACGAATGCTCTCTTCCGTTTCCAAAGTACAATCCCGATCATCAGTGCTCCATTGCACTTTGACTAGGTTAACAGGTTTTCTTCGAAGCTGCTTCGTACCTCTATTGATAATACAAAGTGGCTTCCTCTCGATAGTAAGATTTGGCTCAATATCCAAATTATTGAGAGTAGAAGGCTGGATAATCAAAGATGGGTCATGAAGATACTGACGAAGATGCGATACATGGAACACATTATGCACTCCAGAAAGTTTCTGAGGCAAATCCAAGCGATAAGCTAAGGAACCAACTCTCTCTAAGATGCGAAAAGGACCAATAAACCTAGGAGTGAGCTTCCCTCTCCAACCAAAACGAATCACATTTCTTAATGGAGAGACCTTAAGGAAAACATGATCACCAACAGAAAACTCCAAACTTCTCCTACGCCTGTCAGCATACTTCTTCTGTCTATTCTGAGCAATCCTTATTTTCCTCATATTTTCCTCAACCTTCTCAGATGCTTCTAGAATCATATCCGGACCAAGAACCAAACGATTACCGGATTCAATCCAACAAGATGGAGATCTACAAGGGCGTCCATAAAGAGCAGCAAAATGAGCCATTTCGATACTAGCCTGAATTGAAAAGATGGAATAAGATAGATAAATGTTTAAGACAACCTTAAATAGATGATTGAGATTATACCTGATAACTATTGTTATAGGTGAACTCAACGAGATGGAGATGATCTTCCCAAGATCCTCCATAATCAAGGACACAGGCACGAAGAAGTTCTTCCAGAATCTGATTCACTCTTTCCGTTTGACCATCGGTCTGCGGATGGTAAGCAGTGCTCAGATACAGACGAGTACTTGAAGATTCCTGAAAAGCTTTCCAAAACTGACTGGTAAAGATGGGATCTCTATCACATACAATACTAATAGGAACACCATGAAGATGAACAATCTCTCTCATATAAGTCTCAACCAAACTAGAAGCGGAATGGTTAGATCTGACCGGAATGAAATGAGCTGACTTGGTCGATCTATCCACAATTACCCAAATATTTTTAGTACCTCTCCTAGTTCTTGGTAATCCATCAACAAAGTCCATACAAACTTGTTCCCATTTCCAATTAGAAATCTCAAGGGGTTGCAATAATCTAGTAGCTTTCTGATGATCAGCCTTAACCTGCTGATAAGTCGCACTCCTATAAACAAAGAGGGAGATATCATGCTTCATACCACTCCACCAATACAACTTATTCATATCATGATACATGTTTGTCACCCGTGGATGAATAGAAAGTCTGGATCGATGATTTTTTCGAAGTAATCTTGCCTCAATCCATCGCCATTCGGGACACAATTTCGATTATTAATCCTTAAAATCTCTTTATCATCAATTTGAGCTCCACTTCCATCTAGGCTACTACCACCAACTCTATTACGGACATTCTCCTTAATAAGCCTAATCATCCTATCCTCATCTTGCTTAGCAATAATACGATCCATGAGAGGAGAAGAGACAACAAGTTGACATAACATCGCCTTCTTCATACTCAAAGCATCGGCTACAACATTAGCATTCCCTGGCGTATAGTTGATGTCGAGGTCATAAGAAGCTAGAAACTCAAGCCACCTAACTTGTCTTAGATTCAAGTCCTTCTAGGTGAAAATATATATCAAAGACTTATGATCCGTAAAGAGCTCAAACTTAGTTCCCGATAAGTGATGTCTCCAAAGCTTCAAAGCAAAGACTATGGCAAGCAATTCCAAATCATGGGCTGCATAGTTGGCTTCATGAGTCTTCAACTAGCGTCTAGCATAAGCGATAACTTTCCCATCCTGCATCAGCACAACTCCTAAACCTTCACGAGTAGCATCAGTGTATATCGTTAATCCCTCATTTCCATTTGAAACGGTAAGAACTGGTGCGGAAGTAAGCTTGCGCTTCAACTCATTCAATGTAGCTTCACACTTTTCATTCCATCTAAACTTGGCATTCTTACGCGTTAGAGCGGTGAGAGGTGCAGCAATCCGAGCAAAATTCTCAATGAATCTTCGATAATAACCGGCAAGACCCAGAAAACTACGGATATCAGATGGAGTCCTAGGAGTTTCCTAGTCCTAAAAAAGAATAGGGAGAATAAGAACCAAGAAAGAGATGGAGCAACCAATGTACGAAGAAGAGAAGATAGACTTACATTGATCGCAGCGATCTTAACTGGATCAACAGAAACTCCATCACCAGAAACAATATGTCCGAGAAATCAGACTTCATCTTTCCAGAAATGGCATTTCGAGAATTTGGCTTTTAGCTGATGACTCCTAAGAGTTCCCAGAACAAAGCTCAAATGAGATTCATACTCCTCTTCTGACTTAGAGAAAACAAGGATATCGTCGACGAAAACTAGAATAAACTTATTAAGAACATCACGGAAAACCCGGTTCATAAGGTCGACAAAGAAAGCTGGAGCATTAGTCAAACCAAAAGGCATAACCAACCATTCAAAGAAACCATCCTCAATGGAAAGCAGTTTTGGGACTACTTTCCTCGGTGATTCGGAGCTGGTGGAAACCAGTGGCAAGATCAAGCTGAGAGAATACAACAGCACCATAAAGCCGATAGAACATATCATTAATGCGAGGCATTGGATATCTGTTTTTCATAGTGAGCTTGTTCAGCTCTCTATAATCAACGCACATCCTTAAGGAACCATCATACTTAGTGACACAAACTACTGCTGCTCCCCATTCGGAATGACAGGGTCTGATCAAACCTTTGGAGAATAAGTCTTCAATTTGCTTCCTTAACTCAACCTTCTCGTGGGGTGTCATCCTTCTGGGAGGAAGAACTACAGGTCGAGCTCTAGGAATGAGATCAATACGGAATTCAATTTTCCGTTTAGGAGGTAAAGAAGTGACTTCACCAAATACATTGGAATAGAGTTTGACCACAGGGGTAGAATCAAAATCACTAGGGGAAGAATCAAGAGAATAAATAAAACTGTCTGCATACTCTTGAGGCATATGGCACCGAATCATCTAAGGATTTCCAAAATCATCAACAAGAGAAACAATCTGGTTTTACAAGAGATAACAACTTCATGCGTCTTTAGCTAATCTCCTACAAGCAATAGATCAAAAGCATCGAATCCAAGAACATAAAAATCACAAGAAAAGCGATGGCTAGAATGGAAGAGTTTCATATTGTTACAACTCCTACTAAGATTTGCGGGACCACCAATAGGATTAGTAACACATAAAGGTACAGTTGTATAATCGGGTGAAAGGATATGCTCAAACTTATCACAAAGATCCACAGAAATGAAACTATGTGAAGTTCCGGTGTCAAATAAAACACGAATAGGAAGATTAAACAAGGTAAAGGTGCTCTGGTGAGTACCTTGGGTATCACTAGGAGCAGGTGGAGTAGATGAAGTAACTGCAAAAACACTAGATGGCTTGCCCTTCTTCTGAGTAGGACAATCCTGTTTGAAGTGGCCAGGCTGCAAGCAAATATGGCAAAGATCACGCCTAGTCATCTGCACTGGAGGAATAACAGCACCGACTAAAGTAAGGCAACTATTGGCATAGTGCCCTTTCTGGTCACATCTGAAGCATGTGATGGAAGAAAGATCAATAGTTTGCTTACGGGAAGAAGAAGAAGATCCTAAACCGGGGTTCTTAAGCCAATTCTGTTTCCGATGATGAAAATTAGACATCCTCTTCTTAGAATTTCCAGAAGAAGGCTGAGATGAAGGTGTTATCCCATTTTTTGGTCAAAACTGGAATATCAACAAATTGGCAAGGAATTATGGATACCAGGATTGGAGATCAGTTGGAATCAAGGCTGTGATCGATATCGTCAAAATTTTGTTAAACTCCGATCAGGACGAAATTGATTGGAGGCGATGATAAGGGCTAGAAAAGGCTATGTTTCAAATTTCAGGATAATCGGAGTTCGTATGAAGAAAATACGATGGATTCAAGGTGGGAGAGGTATGCTGTTCGAATCCATCAAGATGCAGCGATCGGTTCGAATCGATCAGATTCGAACCCATCAGGATGGATTCGAACCCATCAATTTCGAACCGATCAAAGGCATACTGTCGCATATATGGATTCGAAGATGATGGATACGAAGTAAGGGACACAGATTCGAAGGACGTGGATTCGAAAGGGATGGATTCGAAAAGGATGGACTCGTAGGATATGGACTCGAAGGAGGCGGCTTCAGAAAGCATGAATTCGAAGTAGACATGGATTCGAAGAAGGAGATGGATTCGAAGTGGACATGGATTCGAAGAAGAAGATGGATTCGAAGTGGACATGGATTCGAAGAAGGAGATGGATTCGAAATGGACATGGATTCGAAGAAGGAGATGGATTCGAAATGGACATGGATTCGAAGATGATGGATACGAAGCAAGGGACACGGATTCGAAGGACGTTGATTCGAAAGGGATGGATTCGAAAAGGATGGACTCGTAGGATATGGACTCGAAGGAGACGGCTTCAGAAAGCATGGATTCGAAAAGCATGGATTCGAAGGAGTCGGCCTTATGGATTCGAAGGAGATGGTTTCGAAGTGGATGGTTTCGAAGAAGGCGGGTTCGAAGTATGGGTTTGAACCAGGCAGAACGCACGGAGCTTTGATCTTGAATCGATCATATCTTCCAAACCGCTGATTCAAATGCAATGAAATTTTTACAGGAGCTCACATACGAGTTGAAGAATGTACACGTCAATTTTCAGCTCAATTGGATGGATTCTTGATCGATTCGAACGTCACTTCGAATCGATCCCAAACTGGGCACAGACTCCGAGAACACGGGCCTGTGGGCCCCTCTCACGTGCCTAGCGGCCTCTCCAGGTTTTAGGCGGGATTTCAGCCTTCCACGCCTATAAATAGAGCCCCTGGTCATTCAGAAAAGGGGTCGGAAAATTTGGAGAGAAAAGGCAAGCCCAGACGCTGCTAGAATCATTCCATAGCATCATTATTGCTATTTTCTTCAGATTTGGTCACTACAACTGTTGTAATCACTTGTAATCTTCAAAGATAATCAATAAAAAAAAATTGGAGTGGACGTAGGCCGGAGATAGCCGAACCACTATAAAACTTGTGTCTCTGTTCTTTACTTTTGGATTGCTGTCTATTATTTGCTGAGATTTGTTATTTGCGTTTGAATATCACTAATTTATATTCATACGCTGGTGCTTTCACGATACTGGGTGTTTGTGACCAATTTTGACGCAAACAGAAGGTGCACGACCAACAGCCGATTCCTTAGCAGTTGGATTCTCATACCTAATGGCCATATCCATCAATGCAATGAAAGGGCTGTGCACATGAGCAATCAGACGGTCATAAAACTCAAGGCGGGAACTAGCTATGAACTTCTCATTCTTCTTAAGAGGGGTATCAATCAAAATAGGACCAAACTTGGAAAGCTCATCAAACTTCCTTTCATACTCAGAAAATGACATATCCCCCTGCTTAAGGTCCATAAATTCCCTGTATAGCTGGCACTTCCCAGCCTCCGGCATCCACTTCGTCACAAAAGCCTCTCTAAACAAGATATCCAAACTTAAGAAAGATTTAAAAGGGATAACCTAAACCAAATTCAAAAGGGCAAACTTAAGACAATACCTAAACCGATCTCAAGAAATATCTGCCTCAACAATATTGGCTACAACAGACTCCCACCAATTCAGGGCTGACCCCTACAACTGTCATGCTGCTAACTGATGCTTCTGAGTGTCGGTGATCTCCAAACCAGCGAAAATCCTCTCCAAACTCCTCAGCCACTGCTGAGCCTCAATGATGGTCTTTGACCCAAAAGACTTGGTACCTCTTAGCTGGGTGAACTCCTTACATAGGGTGGTAAACTTAGTAGGTGCAACTGGTGCTGGAACTGGGGCAACACCATGACCCTGACCTCTGGCATTCCTACGATTCATCCCGAAACTTCAAGAATGAATTTGAGGACAAAGATAAAAGAAAAAAATAGAAGAAAAGACCCAACTAGTCAGGAAATCCTACTCAAAGAATTCTATTAAACAAGGTGGATTCGAAAGGAAGGAAAATCCCAAGGAAAAAAAATATTTTAAACAAGAAAAATTTTATATCCAAAAATAATCTTTTAAAGATCATTTAAAATCATTTTAAAATCATTTTATACTTAAAAATACATTCTCTCACAAGGAATGATTCTAAGATTGATTTTACTCATTCTATGGTATTTCGACCCTATCTCTAATGAGTTTTTGCCCCTTAGGCTAAGGTTTGCCTAAAACCAAAGCTCTGATACCAACTGTAACATACCGCCATTTCAGACCATTCAAATTGACAATAAAGCTCACATGTCAGACTTGAATAATTTAAAACAACAAATTGTTAATAAAAGTTGGGGCAAATAAAATCAATCACATAATCACAAACACAACATATTAGAATAATTTCGCAGCGGAATTATTCTAATATGTTAAGCATAGGAGTTCATGAAGCTCCTAGATACAAAGTTTCAAAACCAATACATAATGCCAAATCTGGAAACAAATACTTGTAAAGTTTGATACATAAGTTTCTACTAGAAAACACAAGTGGCTTGGAAATAACTATAATGAAATATCAAGTAGTCGGCTAACTCCAGTGGATCTCTAGCTCCGAAAGAGGATGCAACCGAATTGTGAAACTTAGGCTGACCCGAGCGTAAAACAAAAAAAAACACTCGAGTCAGGACGTACATACTTATAAAATGTAAATCAACTCAAGTGAACTGTTAAAGAAATGCATCAGTAACTTAGAGGATGCTTGGGATCGTCCATCTTCTAAGGATCCGTTAAACTATCTACTATGTAGTAATATACGCTATTATAATAATGTCTAAAGTAAAGCAAACTATTAAAGTAGCGTTAAGGCTTTACATTTTCCACCTTAACACATTTTATATATTCCCGTAGTCTGTACAGTACCGTAATCCCACCCGTATTGGGTGACGTCAGAGGGCACTCCATAGGTATGATACAAACCAAACTTGTAGAAGGTGCGCTAGGGTAGGTGACACCGCAAAAATAGGCATGCCAGGGTAGATATACCAATTACACTTCTGGATTGTTGGTAACGCATAGCCGCAACTACCGCCCAACTCGATCCACACTCCCGAATCAAAGGTGAGCACAAAATCAATCACAAAGTAATAGAATGGCTAACGATGAAGTATGTCCGATCAGAGGAGCTACCTCATTGCCCCGTCAATTGCTCCTGTTTTAGCCTCCTTATGCTAACTCACGGGAGTTATGTCCACATAAATATACCTTTAGGATCGTCGTCACCATCCTACTTCATTCTGGAATCTCCACCGCGTACACAGTTGTTAAAGTGGTTTTCGGTATCGATGGAGAGTATGTCCATATCCGATTCCGGTCTTTTTAACAACCAATTGTTATTATAACCCGTGGTTATATAAATTTCAAATGGTTTATTCTTTCAAAATAATACTCATTCTTCCAAACTCGTAACATTTACAAACTTATACTTTTAAATATAACACTTTAGAATCATAATATTTTAGCAACAATAACATTTTTAAATTGTAACCATTACAATTATAGCACTTCGAAAACATTACAATTTAGAAATGGTAGCATTTCTACATCATAACCATAAGTCATCATAACATTTTGGAAAAGTAATACTTAAGAAATGGTAGCATCTTAGAAATATAACCTTAAGATATTATAGCATTTTAGCAATGTAATACTTTTCCTATAATAATATTACAATCAAATTATTATATACTTACCACCTTTTCTAAATATTTTTATCTTCTTATTACGTTCAATTATTCATTTGGATGTTAAATAAACCGTAATTTTTGTTAAACACAATTTGTCACAATAATATCCATTTTAGAGCTAAAATTTCTTATTTTAAGTAAAATACATTATTAACTTACATTTTTTTATTTCCTTTTAGTAAGCATCATTTATTGTTTTTATTTCCCAAATTCCCATGTTCATTAGTTAAAACTTACGTGTCAAATGTACGTTTTAACTTACATTTTAATTCTTTTCAGTAAGCAATAATTATCCTTTTTATTACTCAAGTTATACCGTTTGCATTAGTTAAAACTTACATGTCAAATGTACGTTTAACTTACATTTTTTTCACAAAACATTTTCCATTTTAATTACTATTACATAAATTAAAACTTACAATTTACCGGTTAGGATAAAATAACATTATTAAGTCAAATCAGATTATTAAATTTCAATTAACCTTCATACTATAAATTAAATTTCAAAACTTACATTTCCAACTATTTATTTCTTATACAAATTTTAACACATATAAACAAATTTACAGAAGTTATTACATTAAATATTTAGTTGATATTCATATATAAAATCCAAAATACTTAATTATTTTTAGAAAAATCATTTTAAATCAACCACGGTGTCTGTATAAAATTCTTTACCCTAGAGTCAAGTAAATACAAACATATATCATTTCAGTCCGCAATTTATTAAATTTTTTGGTTTTATATCATTTCAAACCCGCAATCCCAAGTCAAATAAAATTGCTCAAGCCTATTTTTTCAGTCCATAACAATTTTTCTTGTTCTAAAGATCGTTCGAGTATGTATTATTTCAACCCATAGTGAAGAAACTTGCAGTGTGAGAACAGAATAATAATTTACATAACAATATTCAACATATCATGGCATATGATCATAACAGGTATAATATGATATGAAATAACATGAATTAAACATATGAAATAAAATGAAATAAACATATGAAATAAAATAACATGAAATAAACATATGAAATAATATGAAATAAACATATGAAATAACATGAAACAAACATGGGTGAAATGCCAAACTTGCATATACATATTCTCACAACTCAATTTCCATCAATTCACCAAATCAATAAGTACGTATGTCAAGAGTGATTACTCACCTTTCTTAGATTGGGAAAAAGTGATCAAAGCGCAACACAAAAATCAGCAAACTATAGATTAGTTTGAGTGAGAGAAGAATCCAAATCCAACGCTAAATAAATAAATAAATAAATTCCATACGTAAACAAATAATTCACATAAAAAAATAAAATAAAATAGAAAAAATTATATATATATATATATATATATTATGCAGAATACATAAGAGGCTTGTCTATGGTTTGCATAGGATTGGTTTAGACTAGTTTTGGGTGGGTTTGGACTATGCTATGCTCGACCCTGATTTGGTTTTTGGTGGAGATGGGTTCGGCCATAGCTAGGTTTAGGGTTAGGCTAGGGTTTTGGTGAAGGGGTTCGGCCTAGGATTAGGGTTTGGTGATGGAGGCTCGACCTAGGGGTTTTGGTGATGGAGGAGAGGGTCATGGCCAAGGCAAGGCAAGGGAAAGGGTTGTGGTGGTTCAGCCATGAGAGTTTATGGTGGGAAGAGAGGAGGTAGAGGCCGAAATTCATGGAGAGGAGGAGGGGAAATGGAGAGAGAGTGGTAGGTTTTAGGCTAGGGCTTTGAGGTTAGAGGAAGAGGAGGTGGTGTGGCCGAAATTTGTGGAGAAGGAGGGAAAATTTGTGAAGGAAGAAGAAGAAGAAGTCTAGGGTTTGGAGAAAGAAGATGAAGGAGAAGAAGACTTACACTTTTTCTGTGGAGGCACAATGGAGGCTAACAAAACCCTAGGAGATGTATAAATAGGCTTCTCATCTAACTAAATGTTTTCTAGCCCAAATGGTCTAAGTCCCAGCAAAAAAAAGAAGAAGTTGTAGGGAAAATAACTACGTGCAATACGCTGAAAATAACAAATTTGGAGAAGTAAAAACAAGAATTTTACGAAACGAAAAGTAGGAAAAAGCTAGAATTAAACCCAGCTTCATAAAAAAAGAATAGAATTCAAAATTTTAAATTTTCAACAGGAAGTCAAACTTTGACCAAAGTTGACCAAAATTTAAATTTTTAGAAAAAAACTTTATTTTGTTAAATTTGGAAAAACATTTTACATCAAATCCCAAAATTATATATTAAAATTCCAAATTTATCAATTTTAAAATAATTAAATTCGAAGTTTCAATTAAAATTTTCATTTAAAATATGCTAAAATTTTACGGGTTGTTACATTTTACAATTATTTAGAAACTATTCTCAATTATCTTCTAAAATTTTGCATTAAAGTTCATATGTTTAACTAATTATGTAATCTTAAATTTAAACCATTTAAATAAACATGATTAACTAATATTTATTAATCCTCTTAATAAATCAGAAAAATACAAGGATTTCAATATATACAATATTCATGTATATGAGAAAAGTGATAAAATTATTTCTTCTTTATTCAGATATATAAAGATATCTAAATCATATAACATAAATTGTATACATAAATAATAATAACTTTTTTAATTTCTAATTCATTTATCTCAAAAAAATTATCGTACATCGCATAACATAATTTTATTTTTAATTACCTTTAAAAGAGAAATTTATATTTTACAACATTACGATGTGAATAGAAAGATTACACCGATAAAAATTAGATTATATAAACATTCTCACTTTCAACGTGTTATCAAAATCATACCCAACTCACAACTCAACTAGATGCTACATAATATTATTTTGCAATTATCAAAGTCTTAAGTACAACCCTCTTACAAGAACATGAAATTATGGTTAACTATAAGGATAAAATTGTTTAAAAACGAAAAATTAATAACGAACAAAAGTTTACATGCCTGATTCAAAAAATAGTTCATACGTAGATAATCTAACCATAAGTTTTACGCTCTCTTCAATTACAAATTTGTACAAAGCTCTCTCAATTTTCTTCAACTTTTTTACATTTATCTTCTTATATTTAATTAGTTATGTTGATTATTAATTCCAGTTATTCAAATAAATTTGATTATCTAATGTTCATTAATACATTTATAAATCCTTTAAAAAGATGATAATTCAATATATATACAACAATCATATTAACAAAATGGTGAAGTCACTTATTAACTCATACATATAAAAAATAATCTCATAGCATAAATTTTGTGTGTGTGTAGTACTAACAATTTTAATTTTTAACTTTTTTGAGTTAGGATATTAATTTTTACAATGATATATAGTTAGCGAGTATTGAACCCTCAACCTTATATCCGAACGTTGCAAGTCATTTTAGTTTATGTTAATATGTCATTATAGATTATTATGTATATTGCATAATAAAAAGTAATTTTAGCAATAATTGAAATGTAAATACTATTTTTTAACAACATTAGCGTTTACAACGCACATGTTGAACACTAGTTGATCTCTCTTGGAGAGACAACTTAATACATGCTGAATCCGTTTACGTTTGCTTAACCACAGACGTAAACATCCTTGATCTGGTGCAAGGAATATGAAATGGAGGGGGAAGTAATATTAAGGGAGCAATATTGTGCTATTAGAGATGGCCTTGCGGTCCATGTAGATTAGTCAGACAAAAATGGCGAATCAAACATCCATCTACATCCCTTCTTTCTCAGCCCCTATTCATCGTTCTTCTATCAATTTCCCCTCCATTCTCAACCTCCACAACCGCCGCCTTGCTACCTTTAAACCTCTCCGCTTCCGATACTCGCCGGAATCTCAATCGCCACCGCCGGTCGAAGTGATCGGTATCGGAAGCAGGAAAGACGCTTTAATCGATTTCTGCCTATCAAATCCTTTGATATCTATGTCCCAATTGAGATTCTGGTATGTCATCTGAAACCCTACTACTTATTAACTTTTGCTGCCACTGCCTTTTAGTAGCTATTAGTTTAGTTGACTATTTAAGGCATAAAGTTGGATTGACTGGGTTACTGTAAGCTAAAACAAGTTAATGCATTTCAGGACTGTTCATAAGAATGATTCTCAAAAGGTTCAGTTACTGCAGAGGTGCAACTCAACAGGTTTTCCATACATGCATTGCTTCATTGTTAAATAATTTCTCACCACGAAGGTTGATTGTGAATTTTGCTGAATGAAGTTTGCTTAATGAGAACTAAAACTGGACAAGTTAAAGACTAAATAAACCAGTAATAACATTTTCCTGACATTTGTGGTCACACACCATGATAGTTAGAAAATGTAATGTTTATTTTCGGATTAGGCGAGGTCAAATTTTAAGTGGACTTCAATCAAAAGGAACTGTTATGGGGGTGTTGGGGGTTTAAATATATATATTTTTTTTGTAGAAAAACAGTAAACTACATTACTGTCCTGGTTGAGTGTCAGAAATGTTGACATGGGTATATGATAAGGGATACTTGAGCTATCACTGTACAGAGAAGAAAATGTAAACAGGAGAGGAAGAATAAGAAAATTTTGATAATGGCTGAAAACATGCCCCTTCCTTTCATTTCATAGTGCTATATTTTTTAGTACAATTCTCTCAAACAACTTTGTACAGCTGGCATTATAATGCCCACTACCCTGTACTAACTTTCGCTAAATAAAGAAACTGCTATATTATAAAGGAAATAACAGAAAATACATTACACTAATATTTGTCCTTATGCATAACCATTTGCCATTCCTTTCAGTCCAGGAATCTTTTAGACCGTTGTATTATACGTGCTGGTCTGGTCTTGGCTGCAGCTCGAGGAGATGGTTCTTGTGTGCATGGATTATCAGCTGCACCCGTATCAATATATCAAAATATAATATCTAATCCAAAATATACCATTGTAAAACAAAACTTGGTTGACCGGCAGTGTTTTAAAATTTATTATACGATGGCTCCTGCATTGTATTTCATAGTTAAATGCGTTAGTCCAATGTCATTTTGAAAATTAGACAGGCTAGCATTGTACTTCATTACCAAACTCGACGGCTTGGCATCGTTTTTGGACAAAATTTCGGCTTGGTCATGTCAAATACCTTAACCAAATGCATCTCTGTCCTCTGTTGTTCAACAGCACGAACAATGTATTAGCTTTGTCAGATTAAGTTTTGGCAAAGAATCTCCTCTCCTTGATTAGGGTTTTGGTGAAGAATCTCCTCTCCTTGACTAGGGTTTTGGTGAAAAGTCTCCTCTCCTTGATTAAGGTTTTGATGGAGAATCCCCTCTCCTTTCAATCTACCAGTCTTCATCTATGTTATCCGAGAATCCTCCATGGCAACAGACACGATTGGCGGCAGTCAAGAATTATGGTAGAAGTTAACAATGTAATTAAATCATTTTCTTTTTGGGAGGCTAAATTTGAATGTACTCCTCGTAACAATATAAAATAAAAATAAAAATGCAACCCCAACCAAAACTGGATCCCTTGAATTTGGGTTCAAACTTAGATGTCAAACTTTCATCTCAAATAGCGTCGAGGCCTTTTGAGAAACATATACCTACTTATTAAAAGGGTAAGCGATTGGTTGCATGTTTTTGTTATGTAAGAGGTATAACATATTTTCGGACCATAATCGTGAAATGTTAATAGTTATTATTATATTTAATAATACTTTTGATGATAAAATTCATGATCAAGCAATGGTTTATATATCGACTATACTAGTAAAATTTAGAGCAAACCAAATTTTTTGCCTGGAATTAGTCATGTTGAACTAGTATTATTTATTAATCATAGGTTGCATGGTACTTGTAGGAACATAGATATCGAGTAGCGCCAGATGTATCAATCATATACCCATACCTTTGTTATGCGAAGTTCGGCGTACCTTCCTATTGGTATTGACATACTCATACTTGTATCTATGCTACATAAATTTAGTTACATATTTGATTGTTTGTAGATCCATGATTGATTCTAAATCTCTAATTGTACTATTTATGTAACTATAAAATTATATCACAAGAGTCAGATTCACAATTGTTTGACATAAAAAAGATGCAATCTCTCTCTATATATATTATACGGACACTTATAATATGTTAAGTAGTTCATGCAATGTGCAGAGGCATAAAATTTGTTCATATTCACAAGGAGTCAAGACTTATTACTCATAATTATGTATATTAAATAGTTCCGATGATCCCCTTCTTACATATTGTTTGACAGAATACACATACATATAAACATATGCAACGTGCACACACATATATGTATGTGTGTGTCTATGCACTCATGTGTGTATATTTAGGACTAGGGAAAATCCTTGCAATGTAAAATACAAGTTGACAATACTGATAGGTAAAGTTATGTCAACTATATATTAGTTTATCTATCTTCAAATTTTGAGAGATCATGAAGTAGTGCAATTATTTATTCTTCAAGTCATGCAACTTATGTTGTATACATGTTTTATATTCTACCTTAGCTGGTAGGTTTTGATGATAATGTAACATTATGGCTTTGTTTGCGGTCCTAATTAGGCAATTCACATTCACTTTTGCATTTGATGCGTCAGACACGAACCATGAAATTCCCACTTCTTCTGAATGGATTAGGTTGTTCTTTTCATACCCTTTTTAGCCCACATCGGACGCCGCATTCCTTGCATTGGATACGTCAGACGACAAGATTTAGTTAAATTTTTTATTTGTTGGTAGAAGTGATATATTTCAATAAAGACGATTTTAATTTTGTGTCTTTGGACTTTCTTTTAAAGTAGCAAATATTTGAAGTTAGTAAAAAAAAATTTGTTTGAAATAAAAACGGTAATTTGTAAATTTTAAATACGTAGTTTGAGTTTTAGATATTGTTTTTTTCTTTCACAAAATGATATTTGGTAAAAATATTTGTCACAAATTTTAAATTTAATATTTTTTTTATTTTGTTTAGATGCATAAGCGAACAAAATATACAAATACATCAATTAATCAATAATCATGAAGATATAATTTGCAAATATGATAATTTTTCATCAAAAAAGTAATCTTTTTTTTTTTGTAAATTTTAATTTCAATACATTCTTTTTAAAAAAAAATTAAGTACATAAATGAATACCGTTTAACAATACATTAGTTAATCACCGCTAACTAATCGTAAATTATTACCTGTTTTCCAACTTCTTTCTCTATCTCTTTCAAAACACAAAAACTAATTAGATTCACTTAAATAATAACACTATGTAGTTGATTTTCCACGCACGTGCATGCGCACTGTGTATGAAAGTTTTTTTTAAACTTGAGAATATGCTATGGAAGAAATAAATTCAGCTTTCAATCATATATTTGTTTCAAGATAACATAATTTTTTTATCATAGATTCAAATCTTTTTTACTAGTTCAGCTATGCTACACGTTTATTTGCCAAGTCAAGTACTATAATGTATTTTTTTTCCTTTTTCAAATTATGCATGTTTTTATGTTTTTGTTTTCAGAATAAAATTAAACTCTGGACGAGATTCTTTTAAGTTCTGTATTTGTAATAAGAAGACTTTTATTTTAGATTAGAAGTTATGCATCATAATATTCTATGGGCATTTGTTGTTTGCTATTACGTGAGGAGTTACAAATAATAGTACAAAGAGAAAGTTAGTTCAAATTTATTTATTTTTTTGTTATTAATATTAAAGTACTCTCAATTACATAAATAAACATCATGATATTCTCTTGGATTAAATCACTTTACCTAGCTTTGTTATACTTTCCCTACTACATGGTTCTTTTGGTCTGTACAAGCTAATTTACTCGCCTATTTAACAACAGGTGTACCTTTCCAAGCAATCTACCTTTATTTTCGAATGTTCACCCTTTTGTAGTAACACTAACTATTATGTAATTTACATATTATTATGATTATTTATGTATAAAGACTCATTACTAATTTACCAACCTAAATGCAACATATACACTTTCATGTGTCAATGTCACAAATCACACACCATCTGCTATTATGAGCGTGTCTGGTATTGTAGTCCATGCAATAGAATCATTTTTGTCAATACACGCTTAAAAGATTTTTTGTTATGTTAGAAATAAGGAATGAGGTTCTGGCCAATACGCCGAAAATCCGATGGTACTAGACCGGTAAAAAATCATTTTTTTAGTTGAATCTAGCTAAAACTAGGACGCACATGTGACGAAACAATAAGATTTAAAGACGAAGCAATGACCAAATATCATCTCAAATCAAAGGCTTTATTCATGCTAGCGTTAATCAACAATGGATAATGGAATGATTAAAGCAATTTGAAAGCTTATAATTGCCATCAACTCAAGAAAAATACTTAAAGCGCCGAAGCAAACTCAGCTATTCTTCTCTAGTTGATTCTCTCCTCTTCGGATGTTATTTTTGTAACGTCGTCGTCAAAACTTGAGTAGCCATAGGAAGAAGTCGACATCGCTTGCGAATAGATTTAGGGGGAGAAGATAATTCATGAATAGTTAGGGTGTGGTTTGTAATCTAGGGCTACAAGGGGAAGGGGAAGTCGATGTTGGGCTGTGTTGCTTTCCTTTAATTATTTTATTAGGGTTGAATTTAATGTAGCGTGAAATAATTTATTTTGGGCTATAGCTTAAATGGGGCTGTCTAACGATCATGGAACGAAGTTTATTGTGGTCACGGGTTCGAGTCCTAGTAAGCTAAGTTGTGCATCTCTTAAGCCTTGAAGCGGTTATCCCTTGAAAAACGAAAACAATTTGGAAGACTGATGCACCTTGTTGGGCTGATTTAAATGGGGTCGGTTGTGACGATCCAATCGAATTCCATAACTTTACTTTTCGGAGTAGGTTTTGTTTTATAATTTATTTTGGACTGAATTTAGTTAGGACTGTATAACTTCTAATGTCATTTAATTTTTTTTGGGCTGAACTTAGAGCCGGGAATAGTTAGGGGTTTGTGTAATTTCTAATTTAATAGTGACATAAGAGACAATAATTTGAAGTTGATTTTGATGATTGAACTTCTACAATTAAACTTAAAACTTAATTTTCTCTCTAGTTCCATTTTTATTTTGTTTTAGAAATTTTATAATGGGAATTATGAATCTAAATATGTATATTAAATATGTTAGTATGAGTTGGATATATTTTTGATTGTGGTTTTAACTAATTTTGAATCGGAATGTAAATGGAATCGTAAAAGAAGGGATCCGATCTGAATCGGGATTTAAATCGTAAAATTTTAAGATCTTTGACAATAATTTTTTAAGCTATATATACAACACAAATGATAGACTTTCCCCATTTGATAATATAATAGCAACATTTCTAGGTTCATGACAAATATAATGTTGTTATCCACTGTACCATATGACACAAGTTGATGAAAATAACCATGAAAATAATCCTGACACAAGTTGATGAAAATAACCATGAAAACAATCCATATGCAGCTTTAAGAAATAGTTTTTGATGTAATAAATTTATAATGTTGTATATGTTGTATTCTTTCTTTATAGAATATATTTTATATATTATTCACGAATATCATTATTACAAGTTCATTAATAAACCTTTGAAAACCAAAATCGACCGGAATCGAACAAAATCAATTTTTTTGAAATTTACGAAATCATTTGAAACTAATAAAATTTTAAATGACCGAAATTGAAATCTTCGAACCTTAGTTAGAAAGTTGATGGAACACTTCATGACCATGATATAACAACGTACCAATACCTAGAAAATTACACATAATATCATTCTCTTTTATGAATTCCAACTAGAACTTTCTTGCTTTCAACTATGCTCCTGGTGTTCATACTAGTCATGTCCAGCTAACAATCATTGCAAACATCAACTCCCTTATTAAATCGTTTGATAATCTCCCAGCCAACAGCCAAGCTAGTTCTTTAACAAACTAAGTAGTTTTTCAGTAAGTTGTATGTTGACAATGCTAATATTAAACTTACTTCATACCTGCCATTGTAATACGATAAACCAATTCAATTTAAAGTAATGAAAAATACGAGTGTCTAAATTAGAAGCGACAATCTAAAAGTTATTTATTAGTTCATAAATTATTGTAACTATATACCATGTAGTAAAAAAACGCATAACAATTGATTTTTGATTGCTAAAACTAGGATTAACTATGCTTATGTTGGTTAAAATACTGAAATTAGTCTACAACTTGCTTCCACTCAAAAACAGGTTCTGTAAATAAACAAAAACTATTGTAGCTTACTAAGAAAATAAAATGAACAAAACTTCATAATTTCGTGGAATAAACAAATTTTCACACAGAGTATTTTGTCATTTTCTTTAAACAAAGCTTTTGAGGCCATGCCAATTTGTAAGAAGATATGCATGACTTCGAATTTGAAATTAGTAATTCCATCTAAAAAAATAAAAGTTAATCATGTATATTACAATAACATTTATATAAATTCACCAAATATTAAAAAATAAATTATAACCTCCTTTCAAAATAAACATAGTTGATGAACCTCTAAATTGGATGGATGAAATATGATTCATTGGAATTTTGATTTTGTATTAAAAATCAAAGGGTAAAAAAGAAATCCTCATTTGATATGTCGATGTACCTTTAGCAATTACAATTTATGTTCCATTAGTGTTTGACCATATATGCTAGCAAGGGTAGAGGGAGGGCTAGTTAGGGCTTTACCAATATTTGAATTTTTTTAATCATGGCACAAAAATAAATAAATTTGGTATTAGCCATATCTTAAATATCATTATTTCCCTATCTGAGAGTAAACCAACACTATGGAAATCGAATTTCATATTCTCGTTAATGGTTATTAAGCTTTCAACTATAAAAGGAAGATGCAAAAAATTAAACTATTATAAAATTTTGTGTTCATACACTGAAAGTAGGATCGTGTGTATAGATTTTAACTTTTTTTTTGTTCGGTAAGTTTTTATATGTTGACAATATCTCCCTAGCTAAAATTGTAGGCTAGCTTTGCCACTGTATGCTAGCTGTATGTGAACTCATTTACCGTCAATGCTACAACAATATCAATTACTTAAACAAAATCCACGTGTTAGTTTCTCGTTGTTATGGTATTATGCTTCACATGTTCAGTCTTTTATATATTCCGTGTTTTCATTCAGAATTGATTTGCAAAGAAGCGGAGTTTCCATTGTTGTTGGAGCCAAATCCTCATGTTGTCATTCTTGTATGTT
This sequence comes from Allium cepa, assembly GCA_030765085.1. Classification (NCBI taxonomy): domain Eukaryota; kingdom Viridiplantae; phylum Streptophyta; class Magnoliopsida; order Asparagales; family Amaryllidaceae; genus Allium; species Allium cepa. The sequence goes on along the minus strand of CM060928.1, from coordinate 100,497,742 downwards.
CTATTTCTCGCTTCCTTTGTACCTTTTTGTGTATCATTGTATTTGTTATTTATTAAAATATAACAATAATTATTTTAGTTGCACATTATAATTTTTCTAGCTACATGTACATATGAATTAGTTTTGTACATGCATGTGTAGGGAGATGGACATAGATCCTGTGAGTAATGCCACATTTTGGTTTGTAGCACCTATTACAAAATTTATAATTTGTTATCACGAAATGCAAAAGTTTATTTAAATGCATGTTACGAGCTTAGTTGGTATTGGTCAATTGAAACTTGTGGCATGAAATAAACACATAAATTTATGTTCATATGGAAAGTTTTTTCAGTTTGTACATAATAGGATTACTGGAATAATTTAAATTGAATTTATTGAAGTTGTATACCATTTAACATGTTGTCATGCATGATTTTGCATAAGGATGTTATTTGTATGACATTTTTATTTTTGTATAAAATGCATGTACAAAATACAAATAATGCTCACATTAGATCACACACACATTATATATATATGTTTGTGTGTGTGTGTGTTGTGTTATATTTAATGTGTATTCGAAGATTCTGCCTACAATTGATAAAAATTAAATTGAGTTATGATATTTTTATCACTGTCAACTAGTTTTATAGACAAATAAATATTGTTTTAAATTTTTTGTTAGTTATTGCTAAAGCATCAAACAATGAGTTACATACAACTCAAATCGCTTTTTAAAGTTACATACAACTCAAATCGTAGTTTATAGTTACTTACAACTCAAAGTGCATGCGGTTTGAATGTAGATAACAAATTTGAATTATTGAAGTAAATATTGGCATTGACATTTCAATTATTTGTTTAAGTTTGAAAACTTCAACAAAGAGTAACTATGTCATTCATTGAATGATTGAATTTGTCCATCACGATGGCCCGGTGGCACTATGACTTTCGTCCATGAGGTCACATGTTCGAATCATACGTAGCATGTGATTCGAACCACTGGACATTGTGGACATGCAATATGTTATATACTATCCAAGACTTGTAGTGCAACCATGTATTGCCATCTAAGTACCCATTTTAAATAAAATAGTTGTAGAATACACACACGCACAAACAAGATTTTATGGCACACCTCTTTTGGAGCATCCATTTACCACTTTTATCATATTTTGAGTTACTATTCCAAATGCTATACAATTTTGTTAATGCTTAATCTATAATATGAATATCGTCTCTACAAAAAATGCAAGCATTTCGAAATTTGTTTGCATCTTTATAATTATAAGTTAATATTCATTATTAATGTGTTTATTTTAACTTTACTCTTAAACATCAAATTCGTTATGTTTGATATACTCCGATTAGCCAAATTTTGTTGTGATGATCTTGAGCAAGATATAAACATATTTGCAATTTTTTAACCATTTCTAATATCGTGGCTTAAAATATGATAGGTTGCCCTAAAAGAGGGGTGTGATTGAATCTTCCTTTCTCTGTCTTTACGTGGGAGCACGCACACACACACATACACACACGTATATGATACATGTATGTATAACTTTAAGCCCTTAAGTCTATATTAAGCTGTTAACTATTAAGACATTCAATCTAAACACTGACTTGAAATATAAATTTACGTATGTATTGAGCTAGACAGCTCGAAGCCTTTAAGTCTATATTAAGTTGTTAACTACTAACACATTCAGTCATTGACTTGAAATATAAATCGAATTATGGTATGATATAAACATATCTACAAAATTTTGTATCATTTGAAATATTGTAGCTCAAAATATGATAGGTTGCTCTAAAAGAGGGGTGTGATTGGACCTTCGTCTCTCCATCTTTACGTGCGCGCACACACACACATATATAATATATGTATGCATGCATGTATGTATTGATCTATATAGCTTTAAGCCTTTAAGTCTATATTAAGTTGTTAACTAAGACATTCAACCTAAACATTGACTTGAAATATAAATTTAACCATGGTATGATTTTATTTAGATGAGTAATATTATGAAATTAATCTTAAGATATAAAAAACATTATTTTCTCTTTGACAAGGTTTGGAATTGTGTAGAAAAAATATGTATGGGGATGCTCATAAAATGCTAATGATGAGAAATTCTAAAAATCCCTCTTCTCTCTGTAAACAAACACACACATATGCGGGCGCTCGTGTGAGTGCATCCACACGTATATACGCTAACTTTTATAGATTTGTTCGAATTATCCTCATGATCTTCCATCAAATATATATGATTTGGAACCATCTAATATTATCGAAACCATCCATCAATATATATCTTGGTGTTTTTTATGTTGATTTGAAATGGAAATTGGTTGGTCCCTAATTAATATACTGGTCGCCTCTAGGAGCTCAAAATAGTTTATTTTTTTTAGAAAAATACTAATTTTTGGATAAAATAGTAAGTATATTATATTTATACTATTGTGTTGGCCCATTTGGCATCTTAGATACTGAAAAATGAGTTGAAGATGCAATAGAATACATGAACGTAGGAGTGGTTATTCCGTAGGAAAAGGGATCTGCATCCATCTGTACTAAACCCCTCTATATATATGTATCCATGTATATATGTTTTACACATCACCTACATCACCTTGAATTCAACGAGTAAGGTGATGGCATTTCTTTCTAATAAGAACAAAACATAAAATTGTGCAAAAGGACAAACTTAAACTCATTATATAAAGCTAGGATCAGTAGCTTCTTTTATTTAGCACCATCATGTTGTCTTCTGATATCAGCCACAAGTTTTTATATAAATATTTGTGTTTTCTCTCTTCTATCATATGAACCAAGTATTTAAAAATAAACTTGTGACCGATATCATAGGGCTACAAATAGTGCTAGGGGGCTATTGATCCTAGCTCCATTATATATTATATATAATGGCTATTTGGACACAAAATGTGACACAATAAATTTTGACCGTTGTATTTCATTGTATTCATATTTGGGGTTGAAATTCCAATGACTGAGGTCCATTATGTCATCAACTTGTATCACAATAGAATTTCATATACACACACTGACACATACTACATACGTACACACATACACATGCATGAGGAAGGATATCCATAACCTCTCTCCAATGTAACCTCTCCGTGGCCCTTTTTCTTTTGGTGAAAAAATGTTTTGATTCGAGATAAAATTTTGTAGATATAATGTAATTGCTATTTAGATTATATACACAGAAATTTTAATCGTTTCAAATCTTCGAACTCCTTTTAAAATTACATTTCCAATCGATGATTAATATAGACTTATCTTGATTGCGATCCTAATTTCTGTATAGATGATGTAAATAGCAAATTGGCAATGCATAGAATTTTTTTGTTTTGTTTTAAAATATTTTAGCACAAAAGACGAAGAAGGGGCTACATAGGAGTGGGGTGGGGGCATGAATGGAATTTCATTTATTTTCTCTATTAAAATCAGCCAGATATGATTGTGAAATATTATACTGTTGTAATCCTCAACTGATTATGTTTGGATTACTTAAACAAATTCATTGTAGTAATTAATTCCAGTTGACTGCCTCCCTTTCAGTAGCCATTATACATCAGTTAAAACACGTGAAGGAAGACTGAGAATCGACAGATGACTAATTATTCCAATAGGTGGCAAGTGCAGGGATTGGTGTAGATTATACATCCACAATAGAAATTCTTAATGGTGTCAAGTCAGCTGGTGGGTTCATTGTTTCTATTCTGTTGAAGCCTTTTAGTTTTGAGGGCCAAAGACGACTAGCAGAGGTATTAAGTTCGTGAAGACATATATTTTATGCTAAACTCGAATACTTGCAGGAACTACTGAGTGGTGACATCAGGAATGATTGTATCTTAGATGAATACATTATTTTGAATACATTATTTTAATCAGAGTAGTGTAGTTGCTTGGATGCTAAAAATCACTGAATCAAGGCATTAGTCGTTTTAAAGGGTAATATCATTATGGATAAGTGATTATGCCACTAACTATATATTTCTTTTCTATAAACAGTTTTATAATCATGGCCCTGAAAAATGTGCTTTTACATGATTAGCATAAGTTAGAATCAGATAGGTGAATTCTCTTGATGTTGCGAGCCTAGTTTAGTTTTTATTTCAGTTATTCACCATTATTTTTTTAATTTGGGATGCATATCACTTCTGTCTTCTCCTAATTTAATAGTTGAATAGAAAAAAAGATATTTCTGTTCACGTGCTCTGAGAAATATGAGTCAATATAAGTTAACTGCAACTAATGTTCTCCCTGCCTATGCTAACAATTATGATGCTAATAGTTTTCCCACTGAATGTTTCAGGTAAATGAATTGTCATCAATTCTTCACAAGTGCTCGCATTTGCTTATTGGTAAGCTTTTCCTTTGTTCGCTATCTACAATATAGTTGACACCTCAATGCTTTAGCAGACAAAATCACTCATCCTTCTAAACTTGACACCCACATATAAGTCAACAATTCCAATATGGTACTCCTTTTTTTCTTCACAAGTTGCAACATTTAACATTTTGTGTCGTATTAGAGTTGACATATCAAACAAAACCAGAGCAAATTGTGACTATAGAGGCGCACAATTCATACCAGGCTCATAATAACTTTAATTGCCCAAGATCCTTTTGCCTCCATATCATACCTTAAGGTATTCATTCATTCATATTCATTTTCGACTAACTGACATAAAAGTGTTTATGTATAAAAACTGTATACTTATACTTTTCGTTAACTTGTATTTTTGTCTCTAGACATTGATGTAAGGCATTGCTACTCATTACGAATAATTAAAGAGCTTGATCACATTATACATGTGATGTCATCATGTCTTTTACGAAATGTTAATGACTTGTACTTTCTCTGTACCAGATGTTGAGGTCGATTCTTTGCTAAAAGAAGAAATGGAAACTCTAACTGAGGCTTTAGACAGTGCAAATAATGCAGTCTTCCGGGCTATGAGTGCAGTTTCTGCATTGGCGTCTGTAAGTTATTTACTGAGGGTATGCTCTGAATTCCTTTATCTTTAGAATAACCCACTAACATGTAATATTTGTTTATACATCAGGATCTTCATTCAAAGATTCTTAGTACACCTGATGGGCATATAAAGAATGTTGCGTCTTCTGAAGTATTAAATGTAAAATTTTGCTTTTCTGATATTATATTTGCTAATAAATGCAAATAGTTAATCGCTTTAGTGATAGCTTTTAGAAACATATGGAGAGGCTAGAGTTGGTTTTGGATCTGGTTATAACATGAGGTCGGCAATTTCACAGGCTGCTTTTCGTTGTCCCTTCCTTTGCTGTGAGTTAAAGGTATATTATATCTTGAATTTCTTGTATCTGCCTTAATATTTTAAATCAAATTCACAACTGCTCGTGTCAAGGTTTCAAATCTTGGATTTTAGATGAGACCTCGAACTAACATCTCGATCTATATCTCAGGTTGATACCTTAATGTCTCCAGTGAGATGAGTGTCAAACAAGATAAAAAATTAATATGAAATTTTGTCTCATTCAAGTGTGCAAAAAAGAGATTTCAGGCAAGATGAATGAGATTGAAAACTTTGTTGGTGTGTGTTCCTGAGTTGTCTACCATCTACTGCTGTAACATGGATATTTAAGCATATTATAGCTCCTTTTCCGTTTCTTCTTAGTTGGGGTCATTGTTTCATGCACTTTAAATCCTGTAGCGTTATTTTTGTGAATCCAAAATAAAAAAGTTGATATCTTGCACTGGAATTGTTTTCTTCAAAAGTTTTGTTCCCTTAAGCTGTGTGATATTCTCTCTCAGTTTGCTCTTCTCAGGCTTTGTATTATTCTCCAAATTACATTGCAAGCTCAAAAAATGTAATATTATATCCAACATGACTGTCCATTTTGTCTGTTGTAATAACAGTAGCTGATTATGGCAGCAATGTAAGAAGAAAATAATCCTCAGTGAGTTATAAATATAACCTCCATGGGATTGGTTAATCTGCATAATTAGCTGATATGCTAAAACTAGCTGATGTTGCTTCAACAACTACGACCATCTTATCGATAAATTTCAACCTTTAATGGTTTATGACAAGCACCACCAAAGGGGCCTAGTCAAAGCAATACAAAAGTGAAATGTTCCTGGATAGATGTTAGGAACAAATATTGATATCACATGGTTGACAATCGATTTAAAAAAAAATATTGGCCAGATTTATTCTTCCTGTGCAGGATGTTCAAGATGCAATTCATTTATTTTTGTGTAGGATTTTCAAGGTGCAGTTCATTTCACCCTTTCAAGTTCTTGTCACATGGAAGAGCATGAGTGTCAGAATATCATTCTTACCTTCCGTGAAATTACAAAATTTTCTGGAGATATCATATTTTCTAGAATCTATGAGCCAAATTTGGAGCAAAATCTAACTGTTGCGACACTGCTGGTAGCTGGGTTAGTAACATGAAAATTTATCTGTACCTTCAGTCATACCTTTTTACCTGCGGTTTTAGCACTTAAATTGTGTTTGAGCTGTCAAGTTTCTAATGTTAACAATGTTAATTATATTACTATTAGGAAATTCGAGCTTCGCATGATATAGGTTGCATAAATTTACAGAATTAGATAGATTTTAGGGCAGAATCCCTAATTAGATCATTTTCTGTGACCATTAGCAAAGATGGAACACTTTTCGAAGTATTTGTTAATATAGTCTATCTTTGACAACTCAACTATCTAACACTCCTTTATCTAATACACACATATCCAGGCACAACTGCCATATTAAATAACCTGCCACAACTGCCATATTAAATAACCTGCCACAACTGCCAACTACGTAAATGAATTGTTATCTTTCTTTTAATTATGTTACTGAGCAATAGAAGTCACAATTATCTGACCTGATCCGGATCCGATGGTTCTCGAGTCTAGTCAAGATTAGGTTTTATCGGGTCTAAAAGATGTATTATTAAAGTTTAGACCCAACCCGGGTTGGTTATATTTGTATTGGTTCATGGGCCGATTAGCGACACCTTTCAATGCATACGCTTTAATGTTTGATCAGTATCTATGGCATTCAATGTTATCCATACCCAGCCCGAGAGCCATTGGATTCAGTTCAGGTTCAGATCTTGTCAGATTGATTCTGCATGGGTTGGTGGATGTCGGTGATGATTGCCAACCCAGTAGAAACTGCCAATTGTGCCCATATACATTGTATGAACATAATTATCAGTTATGCCCATGTATATTGCTTTTTACAAAAAATTGAGTTGTCAAAAAATAGTTTGCAGTTGTAAATAATTCAAAAGGCGACTTATATTCTCTCATATACTTGTAAAAATCCGTCTAGATAGAAATTTTGTCTTACATTTAACTAAGAAACCAAGAAAAATAAAAACCCTGAATAAAAAAGATAACGAGTCATAGATTTGCATAATCATTATGAACAAAACTGAGAAATTTTTTGTTGTTGCAAGCATCATGTCCTTGAATGGAACACGAGAATATGCACTTGCATTAGGATTTGGTATAAAACGATCAAGTAAAATGATGAACAAGCGAATCTAGTTGACCGAAGAAAAAACAAAAGCTTACTGCCTGTTAGAAAATATTCAGTCACAAATAAGCTAATTGAAATGTTCAATTTAAATATCTATATTAGGATCTGCAAACAAATATAGTTACGACCTTATTTAGCTAATTTTATCGTGAGTTTTTCCTTAAATGGCATGTTTTACAATTTCTGCATTATGAGAACACTGATGTTAAATGTGGTAACTTTCAATTCTATTCTATGTTGAATACAAGTTATTTTACCCAAAACTTAATGTACTTCTAAGTACTATACGAATTTAACAACTCTATCATGAACGTATGACTCTTACGAACATATCTTTGTGTTTACTATCTATGTGCTACGAAATCATGAATGTATTGCTGTTTTGTGTTCATTATTTTGTGATTAACAGTTTATATTAAATAACTTTATATTGAAAGGTAACAAATTTATCTTATTAGGTACTTAACATATGACTTATTGGATATATAGAATTGACATTTCAACCATGTATTGTAGCGCTAAATGTTACAGAATTTAGAAACGTTTCTCTAAAGCTATACATTGGAAAACACTTGAATATCTACTGTTCCACTACCACTTGCTCCATACACTTAAATAAACAGTAATCTCTTGTTAACTTGACATTAAAATCATAACTTGAAAGTTGAAACTATTTTTTGCTCGAAACACTGTTTTGATTGACCTGTGATTTTTATGGAATGCACTAATTAAAAAAAGTAAGATATTGATTTGAAAGATTGACATTAGCCCGATGGTAAGCATCTCCATTTGCTACTTGTTACCAAATATTTTCTACATTCTCAATAAAAACCTGAATAGGACGGCATTTCACAATTTTTGTCCATGCCAATCAAAAAAATAAACTGAAACGGCTAATTAAATTAAACCTTATTTAAAAAAGGAGAGATATATATAAGCCTTGGTTGGTTCATCTACTTACATGCTACTGCTTCACCTCAAAGAGGAATAAAATGAGCCATAAATAACTAAATTACACATGATTATTATATCTTGACTAGGGTTTGGTGAGAGACTTGTCTGAGAAAAGCATTGCAGTTAATGAATCTTATGTTAGTGAGGAAATGAACAAAGAGGGGAAGAAGATGGAGATAGTAAAACATAAATTCTAGGCTAAAATACTATTGGTCAAAATTATGGTGGAATTCCAGTCATTTTAGTAGATTTGTTCCGGTTCCAATGATAAAGGGGACGGAATCCGGTTTAAATTCTGGTTTTAGTCTAAATTTTGAATTTTCTTTTCAAGTACCCAAAAAATAGAAAAAAAGGCTAAAAATGATAATGCAATAAACATATAAAAGAATTTGAAAAACAATAAATCAAGCAAGATAATTGAAAGATACTGACCGAATAATTTCAAAAATATTCCTAATACTTTTGCCAATTCTCACACAATTCAGCAAAAATAACATGTAAAAACAGGAAAAACCAATAATCAAATCAAATTATTTTATGAATAATACATTTTATTTTCATAAGTATAAGTATAGTATATATTAACATGTATCTATATAAAAAAAATCAAAATCCAGAACGGAGTCATAACCGAAACTGATTGAAATTTTGAAAGCCTTAAACGAAAGAAATGAAAACCGAAATCTTGAACTTTGGTTTTCCACATTAATCGAAGCTCTAAGACAAAAACTATTAACATAAAGTCGTGATATATTGACATAATACTATTCCACATTAACCGAAATCTTGAAATTTCATGAAAAATACATTTTATTTTCATAAGTATCCTTTTACTTTTTTTTTTGTAAAATAATACTTGCAAATTAAAACCACTAAAAAAATATACATATTTTTATCTAAATTCAATCAAGGAACCGAGAGATGTCAGTTACCGACAAGCCAAGGGAATTCAAACATGTATTCACACATTTTATCTCTTGTTGATGCATGATCATTTGAATAAAAGTGGATAGTGGTACCGAGAAGAAACCTGTTCAATTAATTCTATAAAAAATGGTATAAACTAAAACATAAATATATTATTAACTACTTATGATTGTTTTCAAGAGTTGGAATTAAAGAATCACGAGGACTGACACCGGAAGAAGAAGATAAGAGTTATATTTGTTTTAGAATAGTTTACGGATACGGCTGGCTATGCTCCAATCCCTGTTAATGCTACAACACATCCCAAATGTGCTACCCAGCCACCAGCCCGCTACCAGACTAAATGCTCCAGCAGTATAAGAAATAATGCATCAATATTGAGCAAATATCACATGGCAGTAGAGACGAAAGATATTGCTACAAATTATTTTATTTAGTATTTCGTTTATTCAATCATCAAATGATTGGCTGAGTAGAACTACAATTTTTTAGCAAATACTTGTTAGACAGCTGGCATTGTTAGCTGCTAAAATGTTGTAAACAAGCCTACATAGGCAGTATCCTAGCGAATGAAATACCAGGCTGGTTATTATATCTCTTCTTCTTGTATTTCTCCTCACTGTTTTTTCTTCGCCCTCTGAAATCTTTGTCTTGCTGTCCTATATTGATAAAACATAGTTTATTTCTTATCGTCTACCCCTCTTATCAAGAAAATATCTATGAAATAAAAATTATAGTTATGTTTGTCTAAAGTTTACCCCTCTTTTTGAAAATGAAATATATGAACGGTGAAAAAATTGCTGAACATAGCCAAACAGATCAAAAGTTCCTATAGTTGAAATGCAATAAAAATTGAATATAAATCAAACAAATTGATCGTTTAAATCCAAAAGTAAAAAATACGAAACAATGATAATAATCAAACAAATCAATCTTTCAAATGGAACAGTTTTCATATAGAGAAGATTTGAGTTAATGATTAAAAAGAAAATCCAACTAATTTTTTCCATGATATACCGCGGCCTTTTCTTCTTTATGCTGTAAATCAACTGCACACTACATTCTTGGGCAAATTTTCCATATTTTTGAATTGAAGAGATAATTTAGTGTGTGATCCAAAGGCGATTTGCAATATCAAATTTAACATTAAATACGAAATTAAAGTTGAATCATATTCCTTTGATTTTCACAGACCAACTGTGAGTATTACTTGAGGTTTTTGGCATATATAGCACTAGTTGGGTGCATTAACCGCGACCCATTATTTATTTTTCGGGAGAATTGAAATAATTAATACTCAAACTGTATAATAAAGCAGAAAGCTGAAAGAAAAGATAAATAAGTTCTAAATTAACTTAAGCTTCCCATATATCGCCCTAATGTTTATCTTAGCAGATCTTTTTGTGGTGTTTTATTATGACATTGAAAATTTAATCTTTGAAAATTTTATGGTTGTAGTTGCATATGCACTATATTCTGACATCCGACATTCCACTATTTGTCCGTGCATTCACCTTGTTGATTTCGATCATGTGCCAGCTCAACCAGTCTTGATTTCAACACTTTTTACCAAAATCCACCTTTAGATTTTCACATACTATAAATTGGACAAAGACCAAATCGTACACAATCTAGGGCTTACAATTCTAGAAGTAACATTAGCTCAAACAGATGAAAATGAGTTGCTAACAGATAAGTATATCATGCACCATGTGCCATCTTCTTCATTTGCCTTTTAAGGGGCCATTCATAAATAACCTTAAGCGATGAGTTGAACACATGAAGAGAACCTGGATTTTCTTTTCAGTATGTTCATTCTGTACTCTTTTTTTTGTGATTGCTACAATGACCAGAAACAAAGTAGAACCGACTCCAAGAAAAAAGAATTTTGTATCTGGACTAGCTCTAAATTTCTCCTTTTTGAGCTCCTTTTTGGGAAAAGATGTTTCAGAACAAAGCGACAAGCCATCTACTAGTGAGAGTATGCCATCTTACCTGGGAACCAGTGTTTCCGAAACAAAGATTGAAGATAAAGAGAACACAACTTGCTTCAGGTATGTTGAAATTTGTCTTTATGTGTGTATACTCAAGTCAACCATTAGCGTTAACAAATGTGTATTACTGAATAATAATATTATGCTGCATTTTAGAGACTTAGACATCAGCTATGAGACAGTCTCTGATAGTATGTATGAAACAACTGAAGGTTTGTGCAATATGATCGATTTATAACAATAAATTCACATATTTTTATTAATTATCTCATACATGTTTTCCTTGATTATTGCTTTGTAAAGTGCAGATGATAGTGAGCAAGGTAACTTCAACATTGGTCCTGCATTTCACGTTGCAGAACTGTGGGCAAAACAACAATCTTCTTCTGTTTCATCTACCCACAATGACACGATTAAAGATTTCATTCTTCCAGCTGGTGTAAAATCCCCTAACACAAGCTCAAACTGCATTGCACATTCTGAAGCCATGCTTGATAAAAGTATAACTAGTATGAAAACAAATTATAATTTGAAGGATATAAACTTTGACGACCCTAGAAAACGTGGACATCTTTCTGAGCGGGCAAATTCAATGCTGGTAATGCGTGTTCTTTAAATAATAACAGTCACATACCATGATATTGCGCAATATCAGTTAATCATTATTGCAATTTGCGTGTTTAGCCAAATGCTAGCTAGAAGGCAGAATAAAAGCATATCTTCGTCACTACTGGTCCTTGGATTTGATGAACTTATAATGAAAATTAGTCGATCAATATTAGACTATGATGATTATCAAGCTTCAAAATAAAATAAAGAAATTGAATAAAGGATGTCACTGTGGCATCTCCTTGGATATTTCAAGAGGTTGCTTTGAACTCAAATTTGTGAGTGGTCGACAGATAGGCTAATTTTACCATGATGGCATGATGCTAATATTAGCATAACTAAAGTCAATGTAACATGCATCCACAAATTTCACCAGAGTAATTCTAGAGGATCATATGCAATTTCTTGGGTATTTTACACTGATTTTGAGACATATGGAATAGTTGAAATTTGACCTTGAAGCGGGATTGATGAGTCTTAATTACATGACAGAATATATATTTTTTATTTATGTTTTTTCGCTTTTCAATATGGGCAGAAATTAATTTTTTTTTGAGCATACCTCGACGAGTACTTTCAAAAAAGATCTGGTGATCCCTAATCTGCATTATCTGCTGATGCTGATAACTGGCCTTCGTAATTGCAGGAATCAGAAAGAGAATCACAAAAAAAATGGACTCGTATTCTGAAAATGCACTATAGAGGAGGAATTTATAGAGGACAATGTCAAGGAGGTCTTCCTGAAGGCAAGGTATTCATGCACTACTGATAAACTCATCAAATTAAATAAAAAAATGTCCTGCAATCAGCCTTAGCCCACATGGTAGGCTTGGTTTACTCACAAGGGTTTTAAAAAAAAAAGTTAAAATCACCCCCATGAGTACATACGTGGCGTGTTATTATGACTGCTTGTTGTCTGCTGTGTTTGCAAAGAAGGGGTTAGGTTTATAGCCCACAAGTAAATGTGGTTGGGCAAATTCTCTTGTGCTGCTGATTTGTTAGGGTTGTCTCGTATGTTATAAGAATGAACGACTGTTTCGAATAGTCTAACATTGCTAAATAACCTGGAGATGTGGTGTATAAATATGGTTTGATAGGCACATAACATTGAAGATTTCTTTTGTTACAATAAAGTGTGTGTCAACTCACATGCATACGCTACGTGCTGAAGATGGAGAGCTTGATCGGATCTATGTTACACAACAATTGGTATCAAGCCGAAGGTTATGAAATGGGGCATGCAACAAACAATGCTCTCAAAAGTACTCCAAAAGGATGTGAGTCAAAGGGGAGATTGTTAGGGTTGTCTCGTATGTTACAAGAAAGAATGACGGTTTGAAATTGGAATAGTCGCACATCGCTAAATAATTTGGAGAAGTAGTGTATAAAAATGGTTTGGTAGACACGTAACATTGAGTTCTTTTGTTACAATAAAGTGCATGCCAACTTATATACATACGTCACATGCTGAAGATGGAGAGCTTGGTCAGACCGTCGTTACACAACATGGTTTTGGAAATTCTCAGCAATTTTTCTAGTGACCATTGACCAATGTTGTAAAAGAGGTGGATGGTTTAGAGGCACTTAGGGCTACACCTATAAACTAGGCAGATCAAGTCTTCAATAAATTGTATATGGACCCTTTATCTTTCTTGGACCCATACTCAAACCTTCCATACTCAATCTGTTTACTTGACAGACTGCACAAATTGAACCCGGGACAATTAATCGGGTCTTAACTTGTTACACATTTCTAGATGTAATTTAATACACACTTAATAAAAACATACCAATTTAATTAGCGACAATAATTTAGAAATGTAAGGGATAATTTCAAAATATAACTTTAAAAAGATTCGAACTATATACACTGTAGCGCTTCCTCCATATTACCCAAATTTCGGACGGTAGTACACTGCCGACCGATTTTTTTTTACTCATGATCGGTAGTACACCACCGATCGTTATTCAAGGTAGTCGGTGGTATACTGCCGGCCGAAGTGTCTGGGTAAAATGGAGATGGCGCGGGGGTGTATTTAGCTCCACTCTTTTAAAAAAAGAATCTTAAATAGCTAGAAAGATGCAACCTTTAGTTTAAAAGAGAAATGGGTTGATTTCATGTTTTGTAACGCTTTTTCTTCTTTTAGACCATAGTTTTGTTCATCATGTTCTGCATTAGCATTTGAGCTTCTAACCAACGGTTGAAAATTGGTGTGAAGCAAGGTTTGAGAACTTGGTTTCGATCATTTAAAAATTATGAAGTTTCGACCAATTTTGGATATTTCAGAAGAGTTTCACTGAATTTTAAATATGCATTAAAATACTTTGTAAACAAAGTGCAAAATGCAGTTTTCAAAGAAAAAAAATAGCGGATCTTATTTACTTTTGTTTAAATTAGCTCAAATTTTGTTAAAGATTCAATTTCAATTCCATGTTACTTAAACAAGTAATCAAATCCCACATAAGTATTTAGTTGGCTTTCCTGAATAGGCCCAACCCAAACCAGCCCAAAGCATCTGTCAAAACTTTAGTTATTTTTATGCCTCAAGGTTTTAAATCTCGGATATCGGACGCATTTCGTCTCGGTGATTTTAGTGACTCGGTCGTATTTAGGGAGATTTCGAACGAGACGAGTGCATCTCGGGCGCTAATATCGGATTTACATCTCGGACTTAAAGTTCATTTCGGGGCCATATCGAAGTATAACACATCACATAATTTATAGCAAAAAATGCATGGTATCGGTAACATTTACTGAATTACTGCAACTAATCTCCACTATTCTAACTGAAAAAAATAGTGCAATTATACTTCAACTATATGAAATTGTTCAACAGAAGTTACAAAACATCATTGATTTTAGCAATTACATATAAGTAGATGAAAGGAGACAAATTAACTGAAAAAAGCGGAATCTGTACAATTACATATATGCAGTAAGAATAACATAATAACAGTATCAGGAACTGATGCAAATAAAAGCAAATGCATGCATATAAGAGATATCAGAAATCAAAGGGTTTCAGGCAATGTAAATCTACTTGCGGAAGGTTATGCAGTAAGAACAACAAACTAAATCTACTTGCAAATCTACTCTAAATTATACTGTATATTCAATTTTCTGAAAAATTGAATTTCATTAAAATAGAAACAACCCTAATTTACATACATGTAGAGAGTAGAGAGATTGGTCGAAGACGTCAAAAGCGAGATCGAGTAGTCGAAAATTGGAAGCAACCGCGAACTATCGGATGTTAGAAGAGGGAGTTCGATTTTTTTCTTTGAAGAAAAGGGAGTTCGATATTTTGACGAGGAACACGATCTTTTGAGAAGTTGAATCACAAATAAAATGGCTTTGTTCATTTTTTATGATAGACTGAGATAGGCCTATTTTTATTTGAAAAAAATATATCGGGGATGTCTCGGAATATCGTTTCGCTTCAAATATCGGTCGGTATATGTAAATTTCGGCCGATATAATCGAAACGAGATATCAACCGATATCTCATGTTTCGTTTCGCTCAAGCCTTCAACCGAGATCTCGGCTGAGATAGCTGAGACTTAAAACGACGTGCCTAGCCCACCTTTGCTCCATAATATCATCGTTCCAGCCTCTGTGTTCACTTTATCTTCTCAAATTTAATTCACCATGTACGAAAAAAAGAACCATGCTGGCAAATTGCTCAATTTCGATCTTTGCTCGAAACTTCGAATTTAGCTAGAAGTAGCTGCTAGAGTTGAATCAATTTCAATAACCTGAGGTAACTTTTAATTTCAGTTTTCTTGTTTAACTTTTGCAGATTTGTTTACTTTTCATTCATGAGTTTCTTTCTTATAGCCCATTTCTTATAGAAATCCTAATTTTTTTTACAAACACCCAAAAAAAATGGGTTTTTTTAATGTATGGCTGAAAACGAAATTCTAACCAAGTTTTGACTAGGCTCTGATTGGTACCGAGCCAGAACGATCAGAATTCCGATGTACCGGCTGATACCTCATTTCTTGGTGTGAAGTTCGTAGTTTCTTAATAATATAACACTCTGCACTTGAAGATAAATTATATATGAATTAGGTTTACACCATTTATTTTTCTGAAATACTAGAACACCCTTGAGCCTTGTCAATATATAAATCAGTCCCCTAAATTTTTTGAAAATATAAAGCGGCACCTTAAAATTTTATAGAAATGTAAAACATACCCGTTTTTTCTTGCATTTTATACAGTGCAATGTTGCATTGTTTACCACGCAATCAATCTGCTATTGTTTCATTCGTTGCTTTGTTAAAATACAACTTGCATATGTTTTTGCTAAAATAACTTGGATTATACATACATACATACATACATATATATATATACATAATGATATTTTTAGAAATACTATCAATTAAGCATTTTCGGTTCCTTCGTTGAAACTTGCGTCTTAGAAGTGCAAGCAATTTAATTTGTTATTATTGTAATTAATTGTAAGATTTTGGATTTGAATATATGATGTAAATTACTAATTTTTAATTTTAGTGACTTTATATACGATTTTATTGTTGTGAATCTCAAGGGTTTAGTTTACAATATATGAAGTAAGAGGATATTGTTACCTATAAATAATAAGGGTGTTTACCAAAAAGCCGCATTACATGTCGTATGTGAGTGATATAATGTTTGTACCCAAGTATTAAATACCTTAAAAGATGGAACTAAAAATACTGAATTTTCCTTCAACCAAATTTGTAGTTTGTTAGGAGTGTTAATATGCTAATAGGTTTAAGCTTCTATTTAATTTACGATCGATGAGGAGTTACAAATGTTAATTTTAAGCACATATAATTGTTGTATTGTAGCACAAATATGCATAGTGCAATTTGATAAAAGGAAAGCTGAACTTGCTTTATTTATCAAAAGGAAGTTTAACATTTCTTTTAGTCAACATAAAAGAACCATACAATTCTGAATGATGAACTAGATATAAATATATGTATATGTTTGTGTGTTGACACTCACCCACGCACATACATCTTAAGTATTATAAGAATATACCTATAATTTTTTATTGGATACAAATTATGTGGTTCAAAAAATAAGAAAAGTGCTTGATGAAGTGTTAGGAAATAGGATGCTATGGATAGGTCAATCAATGAGTCTGGTTCAGTTTGGGTAGCTTAAAACTCGACCCAATTTTGATCATAACTCGAGCACTTTGGTTGTTTCAATTTCAATACTCAACCCGACCCATTGGAAAATATTCAGGTAAAAAAAAAGTATAACTCATCCAAAATATTGATGCTAAAACCATCATTTTAGCTCGTGATTTTTCAAAAATGGTACATTGACAAAGTTATGTACAAAATGGATAATGCCGGAATCGAATTCACAAACAAAAGTATGCAAGAAGTCTACTTGAAAACAAACAAACCGATAAACATGCAACATGCATACTCATATTTTTGGTAATGCAGACAACTATAATCGGGTCAGACGAAAACCAACTTGGGTAGGGGTGAAATTGTACCTGACCTTAATAATAATAATCAAGTTGGACCTGGATGATTAAAGTTAAGATCGTGCCCATATTAATGGAGCTGTTTATGTCGGGTACGAGCCAACACCCGTACACCTAGCCAAGAATCATCGATGTTAAGTAGTTTGTATATTAAAATATTGGTTAAGGAGGGATATGAGGTGTTTGAAAATATTGGAATAGTATCAAAGTAATTTGGGTGTTGGTTAGAAAGCGTTACTGATAATAAAAGGTGTAAATATTCACTTTATATCATATCATATTTATATAATTTTTTTGCACATATACTGTAGAATTTTATAGAAATACAAAAACTTTTTTCTGCTACATGACGATATTTTACTTCATGAGTATTTGCATCAAGTATTAATTCTGGATCACTGTTAATATGTTGGCATATGTTGCCATGTATCATAAAATTATCGATCTTTTAACTTATATTAAAAAAAGCTAGACGTCCAACATGTGTACATCTGTTATATGTCATCGATATTATTCGGTATCAGCTGCTTATCATTCATATACTAGCGCTTGGCATGTGCTTTGCACATAATTTGTATCAAATATATTGTTATGGCTTATATTATAAGGATTTAGAAAAATTATGTTCAGACATTCTTAAGTGCGTAAAATTGTTGCTTACTAGTAACTTGGATGTTACGAAATTAAAACAAATTGTGTAAACTTGTATTAATCATTTAGTTATCTAGAAGTGGAAGCTGGAAAAATATTTATGAGATATTGCATGAAATATTTAAATACCAAGATTGGAAAATTTTATGGAATAGAAAAATGGCTGGGCGTATCAAAATTGTAAGATGATAGGAAGATAACTAATAAAAAGATCATTTTCTATTTAATAATAAAAAAACTATAAACAAATGAGATGAGAAAAAAATGTTAAGATATTTTTTTAGAGTATCAAATTTTAGCTATTATGGATTTTCTTTTCAATATATTAAGTAGGTAACAAGATGAGAAGATACTTATCGAAACTTTTTTCAATTTTGATTTCATATGAAGAAAATTGATGAGCTATCTTAAATTTTGTATCATTATAGGAAAAAAAATTGGAAAATTGTGATGATAACAATTTTATGTTTCTATTCAGTATTAGAAATTTATTGAAAGAATTGTTCTTCCGATATAATGAAATAGATAGAAAGTTCTAGTTCTTCGAAAGTACACATTTTAAATGGAAACAAAAACGTGAAGATGTGACAAAAGGAACCAAAAAATGTTGCTTAAAACTCTTCATTAACGTTGAGAAATGATTTAATCAATGTACGAAATTTTAGATTTTGATCATGTATCGTCAAAGAACTTTCACACTCGATATCTTGTATCGGATTAAATCTTGGATGAGACATAATCCCAATTGTTTAAATTGTGCGTACAACTCGGTTGACTTCTCAGATCTTAAAGTACATCTCAAGATCATCTAAAAGTAACTTATGATTCTAAATTGACATTTTAATGATCCTAAATTAGAAAAATAAAATAAAAATAAAATTCGTAACACATTCAATTTGCAAGATACGTGTTGCACTAGAAAGTGAATTTTTTTTTTCCTTTCAAAGTATAGTAGCAGCTTATTTAATTTAGCAATTGAATCTCTTTCATTTAAACAGTTATGGAAGAAAACTTGTCCAAAGCGTTTGTTGACAAACTGACTTTAGAAGTTAAGATGAAATGCTATAATAAGATGCTTTCAATGTGGATTCTTTAATAGTTTGATGAAAACAGTAGATTGGAACAATGAAGCACAACTATGGAAATTGTTGTTCGAGATATCTAACTATGAAAACAAACATAATCCTCATTGTTTCAGCCTTAGCCATAATAAATTGAGATCGAATAATATTGAAATGAGTATATGATTTAACTTGGTCATGTCGTCAACTTAATACTCTCTTCATGTTCAACAGTCTTCTCATTCAAATCTCACTTCGTATATTTTCCGTGAATTCCATTTATATTTTTTCCGTTCTCTTTATTTTGGTTTCTCCGTATCGATACTTCCATCTTTATTAAAGATGAGTTTCCTTTTATTTTGTTGTTATTTCATTTTGTCTTAATTGAGCTTTGCTTGGTAAGCATCCCGAGGTTTGAGTTTTGGTTGAATCGAAGCACCCCACTCCCCCTTCATTGATAAAACTTAAAATATACACCGCTGAAAATGCAAACTTATTTAATTCTCCATGAGATTTTATTTGACGTGCAACACGTACATATAAAAATCTGTATAAAGTATTAATTTAATTTTCTATTTTTTCATAAAAGTAAAGTAAAAAATATAAAGAAAAAATTGTAATTTTTTGTTGAAACAGAATTTCGAACTTGTAACCTTATTCACGTTTCAAAATTTTCATTTGAAAATAGTTGTTAATATTTGTTTTCAGTGGGATTCAAACTCTTGACCTTTTATTTGCATATAAGGGCATTTTCGGAATTTCACGTTAGACCAAAATATTGTGTTTCTATTCCAATTATTAATAACGAGTGTTATGACACGCGTTTCGCATGTGACAGTCCTTCGCAGATAAATTGATTTTTTTTTTTCAAATTATATATATGCTTAACATATTAAAAAAAATGATTTTCATAAATATTTGGCTACGGTTTTACGTTGAAATCATGTAGTCAGTTGACTTTTTATTTTTAAGTTGCACCGTTTAATTTTTTTTCATTAGTTTGAATTTTTATTTCTAAGTTGTATTGTTTAAATTTTTTTTTTTGTTAGTTTGAGTTTTTTTTCCGTTATCAATTAATAAAAAGCAAAAATGTATAAAAAGTTTATTTGTTAGATCATGTTTTTAAGCGATATTAAGTTTGGTAATATATGTAAAAGAACGTTATGAATTTGCAAAAAAAAAAAATTTGCTAGATCCTATTTTTAAGTGATATTAACATTTGTTAATATTCATAGTATGCAGTTGATGATAATGTTACACGTAATAAAAGCGTAGTGTTATATGCGTGAGTTTAAGATTAGGTATGTAGGTGCTATTATTTAGGATCAATTAATAGATGCACTGAGTTTACTAACAAATATGCAGATGCTATTTTTTAGGATCAATTAGTGAAGATTTTTTTTAAAGAATTGCATATAAAGGGCAATTTTGAAACTTCGAGGTCGGACTAAAAGATTGCGCTTTCAAGCCAACTATTAATAAAGATAAAATGATATGGATTACAAATCTATATGTTTATGCAATTTAAGTAGGTTCCGTTGAATTTCTTTAGCGTTTTTTCCTCTCGAAAAGATAGACGTGTCAAATAAGATATCTACCTTTAGTTGAACATACAGAATAAAATGTTTGAAAAAGGTCTTTTATAATAGCGCAGAGGGCTTTTTTGTATTGCTATAGATGTTATAAAATAACAGTGTCGCCTTTTAAGCCTCAACGTAACAAAATTAAAAAAAATAATGTTAAATATATTTAATAGATACTTATATAGTATTTTGGGGTAGTAAAGCTTGTCACTTCTTGTCATTTTGCTTCTAGTCCTTGAATCTTCAAGTGGTTCCAAACTTACACCCTTTCCTTTATGTATAAACTTAAAAGAAATTCTTTTCTTCATTTCCGATGTGTTTTTTCTTAATTTCTTTTAAGAAAATATACAATTTATGCATTATTGATGGCAAAAGCCCTAAAGTAGATGCTTTTGAGATAATATATACCTTCCTTTGTCTAATTTTAAAAAAGACAAATTTTAAATATAGATTTCAAAAAACTTATTGCAAAAATAGACTCCGTTGAAATCTTACTAAAAAATAATAATATATCTGGTTTTCACTAAGCCAGAATTTGTACATGCTCGCTTTTAATGTGCGCACGTCTAAATTTGCATCGTACACGTGCACTTTAAAGTTCGCATGTGCATATTTTTTTTCAAAAAAGTAGAACATGTGCACTTTTGAAGCACGCATGTAAAAAAAGCTGGTCTAGTGTCCTCCTTTTGTAATGTTTTTTCAATGCAGCCTATTTGTATGATAATTTTTTTTTGTTTATTTATTTATTGTAAGAGTCATATTTTATTTAAGCAGAATGCTCGTTTTGATGTCTCAAGGTTTGAACCCATGACCTCTAGAACCTATATCTAGAGCGTCATTCCACTAATCAGTTAAGCTAAGTGGTCCTTAACCACAATAAATTTTTCCATGGTCCTATATCAAAGTTTCGTCCTTAAAATAGAAGAAATTTGTAATTTGTACGAGGATGAGGACATTCCTATTGTACATAAGTTTTTATAACAATAATTTCTTTTGGGTCTTATTAAGAAATCGCTAAATTCTACAACATAAGTCCGAACCTTTGCAGGCATTTGGATGGGGTGATATTTGCACTTGAACACCTTACTAAATAATAAAAATGTTTGTAAAAATACATTTATTGTGTCAACTTTAAGTCCGTCAATGGCTACCTGAAAAATTTCAAATTTGTCCGCATTCGTATCTGAAAAGCGGATAGATATTCGATATCTGGAAAAACGGATGTGGATGCAGAGGCATCCGAATTCGAAAATTATTCGTCCGGTTTTTATCAAAATTATAGTTTATTTTATATGTAATTTAGTGCAATAAAACAAATATTTGTTTTGTTTTAATAAGTTAATAATTTATAATGTATGCATTCAATGTAAATTAACCGCTCAGAACTATTTATTATCACCATATTTGTTGATTTTCCACACTTTTATAAATGGCGGGATTGGAAAAAAAACGTTATACCAAAATTTTCTATTTATGTTTCTTGATTTATTGATTGTGATATGATAATTAACCGATATCCAAAGCGGACTTCAGATGGGGATGCAGATATGACTCTAGTTGTATTCGCAAGTATCCTTTTGTCAACTTGACTAATGTGGTGTACATCTGAATACGTTTCAGGGTTGCATAACTTTCGGAGATGGGAGTTTCTACGATGGCATGTGGCGAAATGGTAAGAGGTCGGGCATAGGCACATTCTGCTTCAGCAATGGAGATGTGTTTCAAGGGTTATGGAGGGACGACCTCATGCATGGGAAGGGTTGGTTCTACTTTCACAATGGAGACAGATGGTTTGCACATTTTTGGAAGGGAAAAGCGAATGGTGAGGGCAGATTCTATTCTAATGATGGGTGCATTTTCTTCGGTCATTTCCAAAATGGTTGGCGCCAAGGTGAAGGAACATATATAGATATCGATGGGTTAAGGTATTTCCAATTTTGACTCAAATCCTTTAAGTTAGAACATTGCAATCAACTTCAGTTTAATTTCGCTTTTAATGAAAAATATTATCAATGAGATTGGAGGCTTTGCCATTGGATTTCTTTTACCTGGTAGACAGGCATTGATATCCTTCATCGTGCGGTTGAAGTTTTCTTTGCATATAACCATTATCCATGTGTTTTCACAATTCTATGATGATGATGCAAATGTGTATCTAGAAATTTGTGCAATGCACCATCACTGATAAATTTAGAGAACACAACCACGCCGTGCAAATTATAGTTTTGCATGTTTTGGCAATACAGCTCCTCTTATTAACATGTCATTAAATAACATATGCCATTTTAAAGCTTTACATAATCCAATATTAGCCTTTTAAGGATAAATTTTATAATTAAACAATTTTTGAAAATAAGAACTTATTTCAGCAACAAGCCCTGTTCGAAACTTATTACAAAAGTAGGTATGGTTCTCGTCGAATCGGAAATTTCTTGGAAATTTCTGCTTGTGCACAAAATTTGATCTGATGAAACCAAACCTGTTTTTGTAACAAGTTTCAAAGGTAACTTATGTTTGTAATAAGCTTTTGTTGGAAGTCTGATTATTAAAATTAACGCTTAATTTTAATGTATTAACTAGGTGGATGGAGGTATGGGACGAAGGGGTGCTTGTTAGCAAGTCTTTAGCAGAGGAAGCAGAAAACTGACCACTGACTAATTTTTCCAGATTTTTGTAGAGCACTTGTATTTAAGCATATATGAAGTGGGTGACTGCAGATATATCCAAAGTTTAACCGCAAAGGCAAAAACCCATGCTGTATGAATTTTAGTCGTGAGGAAATTGTTTGGACGGAGTGATTCAATTAAAATTTAATATGAGACAAGTAGACTGTAGACGTTGTTGATCTATTCCCATAATTCATGCTCATTTTTTGTTATATGTTGTGCGCTGCCCTGTAAAATCTGCGTTTGAATGGTGCAGGGCTATGTTAAAGAGGATAACTGAATCCATACTTCAAAACTTCACCCTTGACCTTACAGGCCCGCAGCTCAAAAGTTTTCTTCAATCCTTATAAAGCAGTCTCTAGACTCTATTTTATATGATATATAATTTAAGTTAATTTTCCACCCCTCTTTTTGTGGTACCAGAAGTTGTAGAATTTTTGTTTTTTTTTCCTCCAACTTCAATTCTTTGTGCGTATTATATTTATTTTTTTGCTGCGTTACTCTCATATAAACATATAAAAAGGCTTATTCAAATTATGGATTTTAATCTAATAATACACAATGCACCTAAATTTTAAAGCAAAGGGTAAATTTACGTTGAAACATGGAAAAACCGTTCTCAAGATAAATCATACTGCGATGAGTAATACTTATTACACAACTCTTAACATAAATATCAATTTTCCAGGCAATATGAATTACAAATAGAATGCCATAAATTTGTTCATAACAGTGAAATACAACAAATTTATGTTCATAACTCATATAAGGGTATGCAATAATAAGGCCAATAGACTTGATTTTGCATATCACAGATATTTTTGCAACTACAAGGCATGCATGGCCTGTCCCTTCCACAATCCTCATACCATAAGTTAACACAACTACAATAAATAATGATGTTGTAAGTAAATTAACTCAGCAATAAAACATGACTCTCTTGACATTTGGTTTCAAAGCTGGAAGAGGCCTAACATTATCTGCACCAGGACCACGCATTGGGCGCTGCTGTGGCCCATCAGATGGGGCCTGATCCATATAAAATCGAGCCCGGAATGCAGCGAGATGAGCATAATATACTGGCGGCACTGTCAAACGATAACATTATCAGATAACATAGACAATGTCCGTACACTACGGAAAAATATAAACCCATTCCAATACTTATGATCCAACCGAGGATTTATAGAATGTTGACAAAAAGGGGTATTTTACTCATTTATGCCAAAACAAATTAAACATTTCTACCACATGACATGATGTGAAATTTTTTACCAGAAAAGCGTCAGCATAGTTATTTAAAAAAAAAAAAAGTAACAAAATTAAATAAATAAATTGGCAAGGCCGTGATACCAAAAGATCGATCGAAAACCAAAAACAGTTCGTATCAAAGATTGGTTATACTTTGCTTCGCTATGGATATCGATGAATTTTGTCCGAGCCTGAATCAGGCTACAATTGATAGGACACGGCAAGCAAAGTCATGGAAGCCAGCACTCCGAATTTCAGGTTAATCGGAGTTCGTATGAATGAGATATAATCGATACAAGTTAAAGAAAATACGCTGTTCGTATCCATCAAAAGGTCGGGGTGTTGGTTTATTCGAATCCATCAGGTTCGTATCCATCTTTATGACTTCGCCTCGCCCTGTTCGTATCCATCAGGTTCGAATCGATGGCGTGCGCATCGATCAGTTCACACCGCTTCGCATCCACTGATGCATCCTACTTTGAGTCGGTCGGTCTCGTATCCATCCCCAAGCACTGCCTCGCATCGATCAACTTCGCATCCATCAACAGCGGTAAGTCACTATTTCGTATCCATAAAAAACCTGCCTTGTTCGTATCCATCCACCAAGGAACTTCGGTTCGTCTCGATCCAGTTCGTATCGATCAGTAAAACTACCATTCGTATCCATCAATGCAAATTGGGTGACGACGCTTGATACGAACAAGGCGAAATTCATGGATACGACGCGGTCAACTCGGAGCAAAAGGTGGATCGATGCGAGGAGTGCGCGCCACGTCGCCACGTTCACGCGCATCCATCGGTTCGAAAGCATGGGTTCGAAGCGATCGACTCGAAGCAAACAACCAACCGAGAAACTCCATCTCGTATCGATCATAACTCAAGATCCACAAGTCCAAATGCAACGAAATTTTCACAGCAGCTTCCATACAAGATAAAGAATGTTCCTGCCAAGTTTCAGCTCGATTGGATCAATTTTTGATGGATACGAAACCGTTTCGTATCCATCACAGATCGAGTCGAAACTTGGTGGGGTCGGTCGCGTGGGCCCACTCACGTGCCAGAAGAAGTCTCCCGAAGTTTGAGCGCGATCTCAGCTTCCTACGTCTATAAATAGCCCTCTGAAGCCTACAGAAAAGGGATCTTTTGGCCATTCGACGTCCAAATTCTGCCGAATTCAATTCTACATCTTTTTATCACCATTGTATTCGAACATCAAAGCGATAACTTAATGTAATCTGCTGTAACGGATTAAAATCATCAAGTGAATCAATAAAATCATAAGCTTCAGAGTGGACGTAGGCAAGATCGCCGAACCACTATAAATCCTGTGTTTCTGATCGTTATTTCTGAATTGCTGTGCTTGATATTGCTTAGATCGAAGATTTGTATTTTAATATTGCTGATTTGGTACTTTCGCGATACTGGGGTTTGTGATCATTTTTGGTGCAAACACTTGCTTTCACCGAGAAGCTAATTCAGGAGAAGTTGAATTTGAAGATTTAAGAATTCAGATATAAGAAGCTATGACAAGGCAAACGAGTAGGAGGCAGAGGCCAGAGAGAAGTCAACACGAGGGAAGTCAAGAGGCTTCCTCAGGAGCGAATCAAGTATCGAATTTCATCACCAGGGATGAGATGGAGGCAATGATGAAGAGAAAGAGGAGTTGATCCAGAGTTTGTTTCAACAGATTGGGCAACTTGGAGCGCAGAATCGAGGAGCGGATGGAGTTCAGAATGGAGCAGGACCATCCGGCGTAGCATCTGGATTAGGGGGCACACACTTTGGAGCATGTTGATCCAATCCTGGAGAGAGAGATAGGGGCATCTGAGCAATCTGGAGGTAGTAGAGGGATGAACGCTCAGCCAGGGGGACAGATTCCAGAAAGCTCTCATGGACTTGGGGGGCAGGTCGACAGCGATGAACGAGGATTACGTCTTGGAGACAATGACAGATTGGCAGAGATGGTCAGACGGGCTGTGAGAGGCAGATTAGTAAACAGAGATCTTGAAGACGTGAACATGAGTCCATTTTCTCCTGCAATTAGGATGGCTAGGAACCCACCAGAGTTCAAGTTACCATCAGTGGAGATGTACGATGGGAGGACGGACCCCGCGGTCCATCTGACAAGGTATATGAGGCACATGGAAGTGCTAGAGGCACCATAGAAAGTTATAGCCCGGTGCTTTCCATTATATCTGACGGATATCGCAGCGTTATGGTTTAGGCAGCTGGGGAGCGGCTCCATAGGAACGTGGGCAGATTTAACTGAGAAATTCATGAGGCAATTTAGGGTTCACATTGCAAGACCCAAGAATGTGATGAGTTTGACAATTTTAAAGCAGAAAGCTGGGGAGTCTTTGAGGAGTTTTCTGACGCGATTCAACGCGGAGCATCGGTGGATCGACCAGATCCATCCATGGTTATGATGGCAGCTGTGTCTGGAATAGCTGATGGCACAGAGTTCAAAAATTCGTTGACTAAAGATCCGCCTATGAATCTAGGAGAATTCTATCACGAGGCAGAAAAGTTTTTGCGATTGAAAGACGCAAGTGCAGAAAGAGAAGAAGGAGAAGAAATTAATGTTTATGCGGTCAAAGGTGGAAATCCCCCTGAGAAAGGTACAGAAACTAGCAAGGGAAAACGAAAGGATGAGAATAACGATAACAGATCAATGCGATCACGAAAGGAACCAAGATTCACCACATACTCAGAGCTGAATGGGAGTTTGGAGCGAATCTATCAGGATACCAGAGAGCAGGTTCCATATCGTAGACCAATGCATTGTAGACATCTGAAGGATGAGGTGGAAGGGCATATCAGGAACGGTAGGCTACTTCAGTATGTGAGGAGGCGAGTTCCAGCAGTGGAGCCAGAGCGACCACCGTCTACATCAGCTAGAGGTGACCATGAACCGGGACACCGTATGGTTATCAATTGATTGATTGATTGAAATAACGATGAACAAGTCGTAAACTCTCACTTACACGGTTAAATCATTTACACATGTATGAGATCGCGCACGATCCATAGACATGCTCTGAATGACTACCGACCGCACCATAGTAAGAGTTTACGCTTTGACATCCTCGTCTTGCTTTTGCTTTGATTTTGATTTGGACATTTCTGTTGTGGAATTCGTATGATCATTGCTTTAATATTTGCAATTTTGTGAAAAAATTTACTTGTATACCTGTTAGATCGCGAACGGTCCACGAGCACCTCTTGTATGGCGATGAACCGCCAAAGTCTTTGATACGGAAATTCACCCGAACATGAAATCTGGCATCGATAATACTAAGCCCCCCGGGCACACCAATTCGCCTCGAACGACACACAACCTCGAACGGTCACAATTCACCTCGAACAACACACGATCGCGAACGATCACAATTTGCCTCGAACGGCACCCGACCGCGAACGGTCACGATTCACTTAGTATGATATCCGATCGCGAACGATCACATTTTGCCTCGTGCCAATCGATCGCAAACGATCACATTCTGCCTCGTGCGGCACCCGACCTCGAACGGTCACAATTCGCCTCGAACGGCACCCGACCTCGAACGGTCATAATTCGCCTCGAACGGCATCCGACCGCGAACGGTCCCATGTCACCATTTGCCGCGAATGGCATCCGACCACGAACGGTCCCATCTCATCATTTGCCGCGAACGGCATCGACCGCGAACGGTCCCATCTCATCATTTGCCGCGAACGGTGCCGATTCACCTCAAATGATATACGATCCCGAACGATCGTCATCCGAGGTCATATGAAACTATCGAGTTCTTTGCAGGTTGTTAACAGGATATGAACATTCAGCGTACGGCATTACAAAACACACCTTCCTACCGCAAGGCATGTTTTGGGGGGCAAATGTTATCCCGCCTTTTGGCAAGGCCGTGATACCAAAAGATCGATCGGAAACCAAAAACAGTTCGTCTCAAAGATTGGTTATACTTTGCTTCGCTATTGATATCAATGAATTTTGTCCGAGCCCGGATCAGGCTACAATTGATAGGACACGGCAAGCAAAGTCATGGAAGCCAGCACTCCAAATTCCAGGTTAATCGGAGTTCGTATGAATGAGATATGATCGATACAAGTTAGAGAAAATACGCTGTTCGTATCCATCGAAAGGTCGGGGTGTTGGTTTATTCGAATCCATCGGGTTCGTATCCATCGGTATGACTTCGCCTCGCCCTGTTCGTATCCATCAGGTTCGAATCGATGGCGTGCGCATCGATCAGTTCACACCGCTTCGCATCCACTGATGCATCCTACTTCGAGTCGGTCGGTCTGGTATCCATCCCCAAGCACTGCCTCGTATCGATCAACTTCGCATCCATCAACAGCGGTAAGTCACTATTTCGTATTCATAAAAAACCTGCCTTGTTCGTATCCATCCATTAAGGAACCTCGGTTCGTCTCGATCCAGTTCGTATCGATCAGTAAAACCATCATTTGTATCCATCAATGCAAACTGGGTGACGACGCTTGATACGAACAAGGCGAGATTCATGGATACGACGCGGTCAACTCGGAGCAAAATGTGGATCGATGCGAGGAGTGCGCGCCACGTCGTCACGTTGTCACGTGCATCCATCGATTCGAAAGCATGGGTTCGAAGCGATCGACTCGAAGCAAACAGCCAACCGAGAAACTCCATCTCGTACCGATCATAACTCAAGATCCACAAGTCCAAATGCAACGAAATTTTCACAGCAGCTTCCATACAAGGTAAAGAATGTTCCTGCCAAGTTTCAGCTCGATTGGATCAATTTTTGATGGATACGAAACCGTTTCATATCGATCACAGATCGAGTCGAAACTTGGTGGGGTCGGTCGCGTGGGCCCACTTACGTGCCAGAAGAAGTCTTCCGAAGTTTGAGCGCGATCTCAGCTTCCTACGCCTATAAATAGCCCCTTGAAGCCTACAGAAAAGGGATTTTTTGGCCATTCGACGTCCAGATTCTGTCGGATTCAATTCTACATCTTTTTATCACCATTGTATTCGAAGATCAGAGCGATAACTTACTGTAATCTGCTGTAACGGATTAAAATCATCAAGTGAATCAATAAAATCATAAGCTTCAGAGTGGACGTAGGCAAGATCGCTGAACCACTATAAATCCTGTATTTTTTATCGTTATTTCTGAATTGCTGTGCTTGATATTGCTTAGATCTGAGATTTGTATTTGAATATTGCTGATTTGTATTCGTATAATGGTGCTTTCGCGATACTGGGGTTTGTGACATTTTTTGTGCAAACAAGTACCAATACAAAATGTTGTTCCATGCCACAAAGGCAGAAAGATGCATGTTTTTAGTAAACAGTTTTCAGAGTGGTTTATATGTGTAACTTTTTTCAAAAAGTAGATCAAACTGGTATGTTTTTCTTCTTAAAAAAATTCAAAAAAAAATAAAATAAGACACAGTAATCACTTACCAATGGACACAGAGCGAGTGCACCTTGCATAGCTACAAAAGGTGTATAAATTAGATATAAACGGAAATGCACTTGAAAGACATAAGGAATGGAAGTGCAGCAAAAATAAAAACATACGTGTAGCATAAGTTGTTGGTAAGAGTTTGAAGCGCATCTGCACTGAAATTGTTCTCATCCCACAACACATGGTAATGAGCAGGACGGCTTGTTCCCTACATTCATATTTCACAAACATCTATGCCCTGAATCACATACAAAACTTGGATAACATTGACAGATGAATCGAAACTATATGTATACAGTACCTGGATACCAGCATGACTACACAAGTAAAAGTCAAACTCGGTCGGGTGACAGATCTTTGAATCCACAACCGTTCCTGAAAATACAGCAATAATTCTTAAGACAAATAGAAAACCCAAGATAACTCTGAACAGTTTTATTTTAAGATTGTAAGCTAACCTGGTAAAATGTTTCTACTTTTATCAACATAACGATAATCCATGTAGTCATTTGCAAAGAGTCTTGTATGATGACGTTTCTGGACTACTACAAAAGTTACCGTTGGTTGATAATTATGCTCAAGAGATTCACATGCCTGACACAAATAATCCATAGTTATAACATGTATGTCGGTCTGCATTATCATATTATTATTCAGGAAAAGTACTCTGTAAGCTTGCCTTTCTAATGGCATCTATCTCATGCAACAACACTTGGTAAAATTGCCCCTCGCTGACGCCATCCCTGGAAAATACATAATATAAGCGTTTTGTGCAATGAATGAAACTTCAGAAGGTGTACACAATATAAAGAGAGTTAATAATAACCTGTAAAATATAATTCTTTTGGGCTTCTGTCCAGTTTCTCTATAGAAAGATCTCAAAAGGTCCCTGTGCAATTTACCCATATATGCGAAAAACGAAGCTCATCATTCCTAAAGCGCTTTTTTCAAAAAAAAAAAAAAAAAAAAAAAAAAAGGAAAAGAAAGAAAGACAAACAAAAACAATGGAAAAAAGACTACCTGACCATTCCACCAAAGACCTTGCCTTTCTGTGGATCTTGCCGCTCTTTATAAAGATCATCAATCAACTCTTGACGATGGACTTGAGCAGAAACCAACCCAGCATATTTTGTGATCTCAGGCCAATCTTGTGATGCAACAACCTGCATTCCACATCATAGTGGGCAATAATATATCACATACATACTTACAATATTACCCTCTTTTCAAAGTTATTACAAAATCAGCCCACTTTCAAAACATATTACCCATATAGGTCTGTTTCTGCCATGCTAGCGCTGTTTCAACATTTTGCATTGAAGTGATTTGAGATTGCACCAACGCAATTTCATCAAATAATTTTACATTGGACTGATTTGAGATTGCACTAACACAATTTCATCAAATAATTTTGCATTGGAGTAATATGAAATTGCACTAGCGCAATTTCATCTTAAAAAAGTCACACTAGCATTATTTGAAATTGTGCCAGTGCAAATTCTTTAAAAAGATCTTTAAAGAGAACATTAGAGCGATTTCAAATCACGCAAGTTTAAAAATCTAACTTAGCGACAGCATGAATTTTTTCATTTCATTTCGTTTATTTATTTTATTTTTATTTTCATTTTTAGCATATATTGAAAGGGGTATGTTTTTGTGATAACTTCTGAAAAGTGAGATGGATTGAAAATAAAGTCCTATAAACAAATTTCACGGTAACGAAAAATCTCAATCATGTAATGCAAAGGTCGATTAGTATGTGTTGTAAGATCTCTGTATACTTCCTCAATATGTTTACGGACAATGTCCACTTCAATTGGGTGTTCAAAAAATAAATATTAGATAATATGCTTCTTACTGCTGCAATGGAAGGGCTAGAATCTTCCCCTGGATGAGGATGAGTAACGTCTGCACCAAATATAATGGTTGGCCTATCACTAACTAGAGGTATGCACCTAGAAATAGCATCTACAAGAACTGTGTTTCTGCCACCAACCTTTTTGCACACATTCATTGATGACCGATGTTAAGCATATGTTGAGCAAATAAATTTTAAGACAGTTTTATTTATAGGTAAAGTGTATTGAACTCAAACCTTCACATTTATTTTAAGAGCAATATTTGCCAAGTACTGCTTGTGCATGTTAAATACATGTTTTGTCAGACAACATTGTGAGACTATTCCAAGATCAGTTTCACAAATCCGTTTCACATCGCCTGTAATTAATTGTAAAATGAATGTTATAGCATAATGTACTAAGTTTTTTTAATGATTTTATTTGTCCAACTGAATGAAATTACCATAAAGAGAACCATTATTATGCGGCAGTATCACTATAAGCAAATCCAGTTCCTTACCACGTAGGATGCTTAGAACATTATGTTGGCACGCTTTCAAAGCTTGTTCCACTTGACCAGGGGGGACAGTTATTGGGTTGAACACAGGATTTAAAGAAAATTGCTGCATATAAAATGTGAAGCACGGAACCTTAAATTTAAACTGATGCACATAATGGAGAATAGAATGTGATAGCAAAACTACCATTCCTGAGTGTAGACACATTTGAGCAAGTTGGAAGCAGAATTCTTGAACAATGTTCTCTTGAACATTCAGTGCAAAATTAATGCATATCCAGTTGTTAACCCTTCCTCCATTTACCAATTTCTATATAAAGGAATAACAATTAATTTCAAAGGATTGTAGACATGTTAATCGCCAAACAAGAAAAAAGTTATTTTGAGTCAGTGGTTTCACAAATATGAAAAGGCGGGGTATAGCAGACCTCTTGCAAGTTGAAACGAGGTCAAGGTATTTTTAGTGTTAGTATGTAAAACTAATCAAAGGTTTTCTAACAAAACTACATACACAATGATATATGCATGTACACACCACGGGTGGTGAAAAGGTAAAGATGAAACATATTTGGTGGAATTTTTAGGAAACAAGAACCAAAATTAACTAGTAAAGGAATTCAAACTCAAATTAGAATAAAACATAACGATTTATCTAGGATGATTTGAATTCCTAGTCGGCGATTCCAAAGCTAGCACAGCTAAATGTAGCATGTTGGATTAATTTAATCAATATGTTATGAATAATGTAGACTGGATCATTAGTTCTGATTATCAATATTAATCATTGTGGTATCTTCATCATTTAGGACCAGTATATGATGTGTAACCAAGTCAATAAAAAAAAATGAAAAACTTTCAAGCTAACGGATTTGAGAGAATTTCAAGTGAACCATCACTCTGCATCACCAAAAACTAAAAATAAAAAATGTTATGCAATTAATATCTTATCATTTTACTTCATGCTAGATGATCTGATTCATGCAAGCACCAACCATGAAATAATAAATCTCAAAAGGATGCATAAACCAAAAAAAAAAAAGATGACATACTTTAAGACCAATCATATTATTTTGAAGTTCGAGTAAAACAAATTCATGAAGGGATATTTTATTGCGAGAATAGTGATGACGTTTGGAAATGATTAATACGTAAACTTGCAAGAAAATTACAGTGAAGGCCTTTGGAAATGATTCGTATTCTACAAAAGTAGAGCCTACATGACCACTAAGGTCACCATAATAAGAATTTACTTGCTAGATATATCTTGTATCCAAAATTGTTATTTAGTCGAATCTATCAACTATGTAATCCGAGTTGCCATGTACTTGTGCTAACAATACTCATTTACTCTTATCCAACACAACTCTGACAAGCTATTACATGGTTTGTGCTCTTAACATTCTCTACATCTCTCATTAAAACTCAAGCATTAGTTTAGTACAAGTAACCATAAAATATTCCTACTATAATATGAATGCATGAAAATGTAAAAAATTGTCTCATGGCTTGTAAAAGCTCATAATTTATAAGCGAATGGATTCATACCTTGTTCATCATATTCCATTGCCCAACTTCTGGTAAGCACTCCTTCTCTCTCCCAGTATCAGAATATTTCAACTGTTCAATAAAATAAAATACTAGTAGTCAAAAAATTAAAAAGCTTGACTTTTCACATCAAACATTGGCTTAAATCAAATTTAATAAAAGGATGTCAGTTACCCTTGGTGTTGGCAATATGCGAGCTTCAACTGATGCTAGATTGTTGCTAATAGTGATTCCGAATTCTTTTGCATAAGGGTCATTATGATATTCATTCTGATACACAGTCTGGGAACAAGTGATGTTTAAGTTTATAAACCAATCAAAATTATTTTGAATATGCCGCAACTGGTTCAAACAAAATAATATTTCTGAAAAAAAAAACCATTATTCCTTTCACATACCTACAAAAACGTGGCATATTTCTCCCTCCCTCATTTCAGTGCTTAGTACTTAGTAAATAATAAATGCTTTGAGAAAAGGGTAGCAAACTTAAAGCTTATATTACACTGTTGGCTTATATAAACGACACTATAGAAATGACGTAATCTTAATTTTATAGGGACACTTTAAAATATATTATACTTTCATATTTTTCTTTTTTTACCCTTTCTTTTTTTCTTTTCTCTTTACCATCTTTCATCAAAACACTAATTATTATCTTTCATCAATTTAAAAGATCTCCACAAAGATTTAAATTTTGGAAAATTAGATATATTTTTGCTAACTGTGCATGAAGATGATAACCTCTATACATCATTTCAAGACTGGAATAAAAGTTTGAAGAATATTTTAAACCATATTTTTTTGTCAGAAGTTCCCTAAAGCTGAAACTGTTTAGGTTGGTCAAAATTTTAATTTCATGATTATTGTGAGGTTTTGAATATCGTTGTCGTATCATTATTGAAATTAGTTTTTAACGTATGCCTAGGGAATCGAACCCTAGACCTCTAGCAATAAAAAAATCTTAGAAGCCATACCACTTGAGATTAAGTTGCCATCAACAATATAATGAATAAGTGATTATTTTAATTATTTTGTAATAACGAAAAAGAAGAAGGATCACATCAAATGATAATGAATAAATGATATACAATACTTGAGTTGTAATAATATTTTGGTCTGATTATTTTAATAAGATTTTCTTTGAAGGAAAATGGCATTATTCAAATATATTTATTGATGGTTGTAATAGAAATACAATCTTTTGATCTGACGGCGAAGTTCCAGAAATACCCTTATATGCAAACAAGAGGTCAGAAGTTCGCATCCTACAAAGAACAAAAAGTAACATCTAAAAGGGAAATTTTGAAATGTAAATTATGTTACATGTTTGAAACTCTTTCCAAAAGAAAAATTACAATTTTTTTTTCAATTTTTTTTCATCAAATCTACATTGAAATTTTAAATAATTTCATAAAAAAATTTATACGTATGTGTGTTTCACGTGCCATAAAATCTTGTTAAGATAGTTAATTTTGCCCCTGGCCAATATAACTACTTATGCAAAGAGGTGATGTTTGTAGCACCGCATAAAAAATATAATTCTACAAAGTTGTCTGAACCATGAATAGCTTTAATGACTTTCCATGAAACTATTGATGGATCAACCGTATCTTTAGTGTATAGATGTCAACGCATAGTATTTAGTACAATGATCTCTTGTTTAATTTTAATATTTGAATAGAATTTCTTCTATTCAAATATTGAAATTAAACTTGTTTGTGAATAATGGCTTAGTTGTTGTTGTAGTAGTAGTATTTGAATAGAATTTATTAGTCGACCAATGGCTTTAAATCCATGCGAAAAAATATAATAGCATTACCTGAACAATAGCATTCTGTCGTTCATAAGGACGTTGGCAACTGACCCTAAGTAATGCTGTTATTTGCTTGTCATTTAATTTCCTACTGTACCTTTGACCTTCCACAATTTTGCATACCTAAAACCAAAAATATATCCAAAATTAACAGCTATTTCAGAACTTCATTGCTCAAGTATTTTTCTTGCAGTAACAATGGGAAATTATAGTCATATGCTTTGAACTTGCAATTCTTTTACTGAAATATCACAAAATCTTGTAAAAACTACAATAATTCATTAAAAGCTTGGAAAATAACTCGCAAAAAGACGGTGGAAAAGGAAACCATTGTTAGTTTAATTAATGTAAGTAAAATAAGTAGTTTTATTTCCTTTTACTTAAGCATATGGGCCGGACTTTGTTAATATGCAAATGGATGTGTTATTTTATTGAATAACTAATAAAATTACCACCTCTAAAAAAAAAAAAACCAATACTATATGTCCAAGATTTTATATGTATTCCTTTCTAATACTTTTAACCAGAGTACCTTTGTAAACTCTAAAATAAATGCACTGAACTTCCAAGTAGTACCAAAATTATATATCATGCATCTTCCTTACTACCAGTATGAGACAGTCTAGAATCGTTGATGTTGAATTTATATGATTCAAATATTTTCCTAAGAAGACAAGAAAATAATTAATTGATTCAGTTAATCAATTAATTAGGTTATTTATGGAAAGATAAAGAGGGGGATATATGTGATATCTTATAGAAAAAAGAAACTAATTAATTGCTAACCAATTAATTAGTCAAAGAATTTGTTATATGAAGAAAGAAAAGATTGCTGATGGAGATTGATTCAAACAAGGAAAATTATGGAAACCAAGATCAGCATTATCCATTTACATAAAATTAAATCCTGGATATTCGAAAAGGTTTCAAACATAATCTAGAAATTAATTTTCTTCATCTCCAAGTATCCTTCATTTTCATGCCTATTTAAATGAAGGAAGTTCATCTTCATATTCGCGTGAGCGTGTGAGAGAACAACACCATTATCATTTTATTCAGTAAATCCTAATTTCTGCAGTCAACCAATTAGGGGTTTTGAGTGTAGCAAGTCTTTGAATAAATTGTTATTCAATTTGTAATTATACGTTAGTCACTCCACTTCTACCTATAATTTTGTAATCTCTCTCTTGTACTCTCTTTCTTCAGTGAAATAAAAAATAATTGTTGGGTCTGTGGACGTAGACAATCTAACTGAACCACGTTAAATCTTTGTATTCTCCGCTCTTCTGTATTTTTTTGTTTGGTGATTATTTTTCATTGAATTTGCGGTTGGTAATTAATCGACAAGCTAGATCCTTCTTTTGATTGTTTCTGCGCTTTAGTATTCCACTGTAATTTTGAATTTGGTGCAAATTAATTGAAAGTTCCGCACAACAGTTTGGTATCAGAGCTAGCTGTCTTGTTCTACATTAGTTATCAATGGCAAGTGCTTTCAGTAGTGGTATGAAAAATTATGACATCACCAAATTTGTTAGAAAAGGAGTTTTGTGACATGGAAGGTGAAGACTAACGATGGTGTTCTTCAGCAACAACTTCGTTCATCTAAAGGAAGAAATAAAAACCAGAAGCAACTTGGAGGAAGAGATATACATGGGTCTCACTTCAAAGGTCCTAGAAGGTGTTTGCTATAAGAAAAATGGACATTTCATACGGAATTGTCCAGCTCTTAGAAAGAAGAGAGAGAAGAAGAAGAAAACTTCAATTTTGCCAGCAGTTAGATCAGATGCGGATATAAATGATAGTAATACATCATTACTTTCAGCCAGTATTTCACCTTTAGAGCATACGAGTTGGATGATTGATTCTGAAGTCTCTTGTCATATGACGCCAGATAGGAGCTATTTTGTCAGTTATAAGAAGATTGATGGCGGAGCAGTCCATGTAGGAAATGACACATCTTGTCATGTTGTGGGTGTTGGAAGTGTGAGATTTAGGATGCATGATGGTGTTGTTAGGACTATCACGGATGTTAGACATGTTCCGATGCTGCGTAGAAGTTTGTTATCAGTTGGAGCTTTGAGTAGACTTGGTATGAGGATAATAATGGATAGAGAGAATTTGAGAGTGGCGAATGGTTCATTGGTAGTGATGAAATGAGTGCGAGTTAATGATATTTATGTGCTTCATGAAGAGGCAGTCTTAGAAGAGTCGGTAGTTTTACTGATTCTAGTATTTCAGATTCTACTCAGTTATGACATCTTCGTTTAAGTCATGCTGACGAGAAGAGTCTTGAAGTATTGAAGAAGCGTGGGTTGATTGATGGTGTTTGTCAGTCGAAGCCTAGTTCTTGTGTAGATTGTTCTTTTGGAAATAAGAAACATGTCACATTTGATGTTGAAAGACCTAAAGCTACCGAGTTTACAGAGTATGTTTATTCTTATGTGCAGGGACCCACCCCAATTGCATCTTTTGGTGGAGCCAGTTACTTCGTTTTATTTGTGGACGATTTCTCACGTAAGGTCTGGGTCCATTTCTTAAAGGCCAAATACGAAATATTTGCCCAGTTTTGCAAGTGGAAGACGAGAAGCAGTCGATGAAATGTTTGAAGGTTCTCAAAGTTGGAAATAGAAGTGAATTTATGTCATAAGAATTCACTAACTATTGTACGTCCGAGCATGTAATTAGAGATTTTTCTATTTCTAATGAGTCATGGAGTGGCGGAGGGCATGTGTCGGATATTGTGGGAGAGAGCTATGAGCTTGAGAACGACTGCTGGTCTAGAAGAGAGATTTTGGGCAGAAGCGATATATATGGCAGTATTTCTCATCAACCGCACATCTTCTATTGCCATAGATATGAAGATCACAGAAGAGGTGGAAAAGAGAGTCGGTTGATTATTCATTTCTTAAAGTGTTTGGTTGTTCAGCTTATTTGGAAGATGAAAGACATGATAAATTGAAGCCTAGGGAAAGCAATCACATTTTGTTAGGCTATAGAGAAGTAGTGAATAGATATCGTTGTGGTGTAAAACAACTAGGAAAATTGTGACTAGCAGACACGCGATATTTGATGAGAAGTCTTTGTTGAAGGTGGAGCCTCTATCAAGTGATGACATTGAAAGGACAGAAAATTGCCAAACACATTTGGAGTCATCAGATTGTTTCCATATTCGGAGAGATATTGGTATTTTCGATGATACCATGGTTGATGAGAAGATTACAGAGGTTTAGACTCTAGGTGGAGCTCACTTGCTGAAAAGGCCTTTTGGTTCAGTTGGCCCTATTTGTAAGTATATTTGTAGCGATGATTCTTCATCTTATGCTTTGAATGTTGTGTAGTTTGTTGGTGAGTCTGCTGATGTTGACTTAGGAAAGTCTAGCAAAATTCTTGTGGAGGAGATTGAAGTAGATAA
This sequence comes from Allium cepa, assembly GCA_030765085.1. NCBI lineage: Eukaryota > Viridiplantae > Streptophyta > Magnoliopsida > Asparagales > Amaryllidaceae > Allium > Allium cepa. The sequence goes on along the minus strand of CM060928.1, from coordinate 100,458,413 downwards.
TATTGATTATGTCCTCACTCAATTTGGAATGAAGAAGGTGAAGCGCGCTGTTAAATCTCCATTGGTCTCTCGAAGATTAGTATCTACATGTTCGTCTCCAACATCAGATTTATTGAAGAATTTTGGTACTTTTTCGTATGCATTATGTTTGCTGATGTGCATACTATCTTTCTTGTGCTTGGGAAAGATTTGGAAGCTCTGTTTGACAATATTGCCAAAAATAGTTCACATTAAGCTTGTTGACGTAGACCCAATAATTTGTCGAGATGTGGTGATGCAGAGAAATTGTTATATTTGAATCAAGATGGAGTGTTGAATTTATGTGATTCAAATATTTTCCTAAGAAGACAAGAAAAGAATTAATTGTTTCAATCAATCAATTAATTAGGCTATATATAGAAAGATAAAGATGAAAGATATCTTTTAGAAAAGGGAAATTAATTAATTGCTAACCAATTAATTAGTCGAAGAATTTGTTATATGAAGAAAGAAAAGATTATTGATGAAGATTGATTCAAACAAGGAAAATTATGCAAACCAAGATCACCATTATCCATTTACATAGAAATTAAATCATGAATATTCAGAAATGTTTCAAACATAATCTAGAAATTAATTTTCTTCATCTCCAAGTATCCTTCATTTTCATGCCTATTTAAATGAAAGAAGTTCATCTTCATATTCATGTGAGCGTGTGAGAGAATATCCACCACTATCCTCTTCTTCAGTAAATCCTAATTTCTGCAGTAAATCAATTAGGGGTTTTGAGTGTAAACAAGTCATTGGACAAATTGTTATTCAATTTGTAATTATAGGTTAGTCTCTCCACTTCTACCTATAATTTTGTAATCTCTTTTTTTTGTACCCTCTTTCTTCAGTGAAATAAAGAATAGTTGTTGGGTCCGTGGACGTAGGCAATCTAGCCGAACCACGTTAAATCTTTGTGTTCTCCGCTCTTCTGTATTTTTTTGTTTGGTGATTATTTTTCATTGAATTTGCGGTTGGTAATTAATCGACAAATTAGATCCTTCTTTTGATTGTTTCTACGCTTTAGTATTCCGCTGTAGTTTTGGAGGTGGTGCAAATTAATTGAAATTTCCGCACAACAGTTGATTTATTTATTTTTCAAGTAATAAGTATTTTCATTAACAAATCACTCACATACACCATAACATTTTACTCAAAAGGTTAAATCTTCGTGGCAAAATGCATTGCTTACCTCCATTGGCAGGTAATTTCGTCTCTGTGGGTTACCAACCTGCAGGCAAGGGCAGTGTGCGTGCTGTATAGTATAACCATAAGTCTCCTGGAAGTATTCCACCACAGTTTTTATTGTTCCTCTTTCATCTACTGCAAAACTAATATTTATATATTACTTAGAAAATAATAGTAATTGTAACAGTGATAGTAACAGTATTAAATACCAAATTTCATGATGATCGGAACTGACAAATACAGTGAGACCAACACGACTAAATTAAAAAACGTAGAATGAAAGATAGCAAAACCACATACCTTAATTCTCCTGGTGATTGCACGGACATATTACAAATCCGGTACTTCCTGCGCATGTTACCCCGATGAGTGACCTCAACCTTTATGCCCTTAAGAGCCTTCTTAATCTGCAAATTACCGTGTTTGAACACATTCTTAAAACCAAACTTAATCCACAAAAAGTCCTTGCTAACCATCAAATCAAGTCCAGGTTCATATTTTGACATGATCACCCCTTATTTAAACTTGAACCAATCCTAATTCAAACATTAAAAAGAGTTATCTCTCATCTGAAACCTACAGTTGAAATTTTGTTTTCAGGGTGAAATCAGAATTTTTTTATATTCTTTCTACTGTGATCTATGTGTCTTATATTTTGATAAATTTTTGTTGCTGCGGACATTTTCAAAAATACTTGTGATTTGAACCATAAATTGCAAATATTGGCAAATAGATGGTACACTTATCCCACATTTGAAACATTCGATTGCAATTTCATTCTCACTGTTAATACAAAATTTATAATGACTCCATCAAGATTCATGTCACATATTAATAATTTTCAGTATGCAAATGTTTGCAGTTTGAACCAGAAATTGCAAACATGTGCAATTACTTGCATTTTGGAACAAACATTTGCACTTATCTCACAATTGAAACATCCAAGTAGAATTTAGTTCACCATTAGATCACAAATTTCATAATCTTTCCAACAAGATCCATTAACTACATATTTCGTAAAATTTTATGGATGCAAATACACTCAATTTGAATTCGAAATTGCAAATATTCGCAGTTACATGCATTTGACCAATTTTAAATATGACATATGGATGTTGTTTTTTAAAAAGCATAAAATTGACGATTTCACGGTGAAAAAAAAAAATTAATCTTGTCTTTTCTATGAAAAGATATTGGTATTTTATGCATTACGGTGTGTATATAACAGGGTACGTTACTGTGAACTTAAAAGTAGTGACTTATTTTTTAATATTTAGTTAGGATGGATGTTTGGTTTATCTTAAAGGTTAATGGACTTGAGCCAAAATTACAATGAAAATTATTTATGTGCAAAAATAATCAACTGTTTGTCAATTTGAGAAGCAAAAAATGAAGCAAAGCCTATTCCTATTTGAAGTGATACAATTTGTATACATGTTCCTTCACACAACAAAAAAAAAACAACAACAAAAAATGTGTGAATAAATATTTTCAGAAAGTGCAAATAAAAACAACACAAAAACAACATAGAAGCCTGAGGGAGACCTTGACAAAGTCAGAATCAGACAGTGGCCCTGGCATTGTCATATCACGGTTTAGAAGTTTAGCAACAAAATCAAGTACTGGTAATGGTTCAATAAAAGCAGTTGATGTTATATCTGCAAAATAAACTTTAATTAATGATCGACATATATTATTGCTCTAAAAACAAATAAAGGGATAATGAGAAACATGTCAATGCAAGAATATCTATAGATGGATTAGTCATAACAGAAGCACGGAAAGTACATGAGTACCTCCAATGCACAATACCTTGTGATGAACAATACAAAATATATATATATATATATATATATATATATATTAATGTAGCTATGAATTTAAACACGACTACTTGAACATAGTCTCCAAAAAATAGAAGAAGAAGAAAAAAACAAGCAAGAACAAAGTATCATACAGCCATAAGAGGTAAAAAGAGTATAATTAAGCTAGTAATTTTCTTGACATCGCTCAGAATATTCGTAGCATGTATTGAGTATTGACATTTCGATTTCACAGAAATTACTTCAGAGAAAGATACACCTTAACGAGGATTCAGAAGATGTAAAGGTACATCTTTCTAATCACAAACATCTAAATGATCAATAAAGTTTATAGCAAATATTTTAACATTAAGATGTGTAGCATCATATACCAATATTAAGGGAGAGTCCCATCTGCGTGGGACGTATGCTCTGGTAAAAACCCCGCCAGCTTTCAAGCCCTTCACCAAGTTTAGACCGCCCTCCTGGTCCTCCAACTTCAGGTGAATAGAAAGAGCGCCCAACAGAGCAATACCTAAAAAGCCAACAATATCATTCTTTTTGAAAGAAACAGCTGAATGCGTACATGTGCTAAAATCCATGCTGTCAAAGGGATCCGCCATGGCGTCGTGAAGCACCATGTAGGCGCTATTTTGCAATTTTGACACTTTATTCCGTCCCTTGTCCGAGGCGCCTTCTAAGCGCTAAGTTTTTCTTAAATTTAAGAAAATAGGCGTTTTTGATACAACTTTTATTTTTACTTTGACTAAACTAAATATATTACACTAAAAAAAACTCAATTACTTTGTTTATTTATCGAAGCTCTTCATCTTTTAATATAATTTCAAAACTTATTTATTTTATATATTTCATTTCAAAATTCATAGAAAATCATTCAATAAATATTCTTTTTTATAATTCAAAATAAATATGCAATTTCCATTTTGAGAATAAAAGGGGTACTTTATTCAAGCAGAGCACTCGTTTCGATGTCTTCGGGGCTCGATTCCTTGACCTCTCAAACCTTAATCTAACGCACCATACCACTAACCACTTAAGCTAGTAGTCCTTCACAAAAATATACAATTTCAATATTTCTCAAAGCTTACTCAATTGGTTCCTTGGTTCAAAAAAATAAAAGTATAATAACAATTACTCGTTAATTTTTCACTTCTTCGAAATTTGATTTTAATGGTTCTTCATTTTACTTCCTTATTCTTTTTATTCTTAAATGTTATTTAATATATTTCTGCAATATAACCTAATGTAATCTACTACAGATAAAAAAACTAAATTGTTCACAATCATTGCACTTTTTACGAAGTCGTCATTATTAGGTGCATAAAAATTTAGTTATAGTTAATTGCATAAACTTTATTATGTATAAACTTCATTATGTACAAATTTTGTTACTTTTATATAAGCTATAATAGTATTTTGTTTTGTATTTTTTCATTTATTGACGATAAACTTAAATTGTGTTTCTATATCACTCATATTAAAATAATATATAGTGGTGATCTAATGAATACAAATTGAGCTTCCCACTCTATGTAGTTACTAGTTACTTAATGCAAAATTTAATTGTAGCAAATTATGTGGCGATCACTTATTTTCATCCAGACTCCGCCTGGACTCTAAAGACATTCTTCGCGCTTAGCACTCCGCTCCACATGAAACAACATAGCCTAAAATTACCTCGAAGTCGGCATTTCGCGCAAAACAATATCAAGAACTTGAACAGCTTCTTGAGGAGCTTCTGCATTCCTTCCAGTCAAAAACAACTCAAGATGGCGGAGATCAGCTCTTGAAGCATATTTAATCACAACTTGAAAAGTTCTGAGGCTCCTATACAACATTGTTAGATATTTTATTAAACATAACAGTAGGAAAATAATAAGCGTGAAATGCAATTTGATTTTTCCTCTTCTATTAAAAAAGAAAAAGTAAACACATATTAATTACCTTTCAGTACTAGAAACATCGTCATCTTCATCAGCAAGAGTAATATGAAACTCTTTAGAGCAAAATGGTAACGGGCCAGCAGTATAAAGGCTCTTCCTTCCATCATACGCGGGCAGCCGACCTCCTAAATGGCTCACACGATACAGACTCACAAGCTCTTTCATAACAGATCGGTTTACACATCTGGATGTAACTTCTGGAATTATTGAAACCTGATGACATGATTCATTCAATATTTTGAACAAGAAAAACAAGTCAGCAATAAAGCACAGCCCCAAGAAACACTTGACAAGTTTGCATAACTTGACATCGGTTAGTTTCTCAAGAAATTCTACTTTCATAAAATAATAGTTGGATAACACAGACAACTTGGCACTTGTATAATGTTGTACAGCATATTACTATGAACCTTGTTTTTCTGAAGTCTTCGTCATTTCAAAAAATATAAACAAAATTTTCAAACATCATCCATGTGAATGTACTATCAAGTAACTCGGCTATGAGATGAATTGTCATAACAAGGTTTTATATCTAAACATCAACTTCACAATTCACACCAACTATTTTCTCAGTAATTCTACAAAGATAAGATCATGGTTAGCCAGCTTAGACACGTCGGAAATTATATAGCATTTTTAAACTATGTTCATACTTTTGCTGAAGTTTTGAAACAAGAATCGACAAATTATAACTAAAAATAATAATATCAGATGTAGCTTACATCGTATTGATGCAGGTCCTTATCAGGTAATTCAGCAATGAAATAATTTGCCTTAACCAAACACCGAATGCCAACAGTACCCTTCCCTGGACGCATAGGATATCTCATGGATTTGCAGGAAGTAGTTGGAAGAATAGAATTAGGCTGGCTTTCTATGACCTCACTTTGAACAGAAAGCCTTTGAAACGCCTGTAACGTTTCAGATTCTGAAGGCAGAGGATGATCTTTTGATGCTTGGCGCAGCTCAGCTGATGGTGATGGCTTACATGTTTGAAACACACCCTGGCCTTGATATCCAGATTGCTGGAGCTCACTGTGTTCTGCGTAGGGTCCACCTTGACTTATGGATGTTTCCCTACCATGTCCACCTTGAAATTGAATACGTGAACGCCGTGCATCTTGTCTTCCATTCTCCATTTTGTCATCCACTGCATCATATAAAACAGTATAATTGGGAATAAAACAATGGAAGGAATTGTCAAGGATCACCGGCTCAAGTGGTAAGATCTCTAGATTGTGTTCTAGAGATCTTCTAGAGATCTTGGGCTCGATCCCCCGAGATACCAAAATAAGTGCTCTGATTAAAATTAAGTATCCCTCTTGTTATCAAAAAAGAATGGAAGGAATTATACAACAATTTGAGAGGTAGTTCATGAAGAAAACTAATTTAAAAAATCTAAAAAAATAAAAATATGCTACGATGTACATGTGACTTGTATTAAGATGTATGTCTATCTATTATTACTCTCATGAACGCCACAAAGACACATAGCGATGATTGTATGGAAGTCTGTAAAGTACTTATGTACTTAACACTTTTAGTATTAATACTTTATACATATTTATACACAATGTTTTTCACCATGGCTTAAAGCTCAACCAACCATCTGTACAGCTCTGCAATAATCGTCCCCAAATAAAATATAGGAATATATGAAGTTATCATGTGCATGTATGAAAATTCTAATCATATTTATATATCTTAAAATCCATATCATTTCATGTTTATTTCTTAAATGTATGTGCTTCCACGTGCCAAAATACTATAGTGAATATCCAAATCTAACAAATAAACATATTAAAACAACAACGCTAAACTTTGAACTTTTCTTTACATATGTTTCTTGGTCATCCTAAGGCGTTCATTATTCCTTTCGCATGAATCATGTACGCCAAGTAAATGGTGAAGGGATGCTGACTTTAGTTGATACATATATGCATTATAATTCTGTGTCAAGCGTGAGCGCACGCACACGTGCACGCATACATACATACATATACATACAGTTATTCGTGTGTGCGTGCACGTGTGTAAATGAACACAACTTAGGTACTGTTAAAAAAAATCTACAAGTTTAGAGCATTGCAAACAATTTATCAATGGGATAATCTAAAAATAATTCCATAGCTATTCAAAGTGTATCATATGCCTACTATCCTTCGGAGTTTAAAAAGTTACCAAACAAACTGCATGGCAGACTGTCTTTTACAGATGACGTAAAGTAAGGTTCAGAAGAAAAAAAATTGCAAAGATTCGAGGATACACATAAGTCCAATGCAAATGACTATAAGTAATAGAGGATCAAGTACATTTTTCATTCGACGGTTGAAATGAACATCTTAAGGTTACACCCATCAAATGTTAGCATAAAATATGTAGGAAATTTGAAGAAAACATAGAACAAAATGATAGTAGTTCATTTATAAAAAAAGAAAAAACAAACAAACAAAGAACCGATTAAGTAAACTGCAAGAAGCCAGAACCGACCCATATTTAGACTTCAGGTAGTTCCGAGGATCGAATTTGGATCTCCTGTGAGTTATCACATGTCTTAACACATGGTTACCCTAACGGGTTTAGCAACAAAAATCAGTGTATGATTATTTAACATATTAATGGAAATTCTGAATGAACTCCTGTATTTGACTTATATCAACCAAAAATATATATTTTCTACAAAGAATATATAAAACCATAAAATTAATTCTCCAATGTGAGAACTTATAACAAAAAATTCAAATCATAAATGTATGAATGAGAAGAATCAGGTAACAAAAAAAAGTTGTATTAACTACATTTATGCTATACATAAAGGTACTTCATTCATAACATTAGGTTTCGATTGAACATAATTAACAAATTATTCAAATCATAATTGGAGTTCATGCTGAACCATCAACAATATCTAGAATACTTGAAATTAATTTAAATCATCAGAAACAAACATTAGAAAACTTGTTATAAACTATCAAAAAGATACATTAGAAAACTTGTTAAACAAAAATCCTTCCACTATTAACTAACCTTGGCAGTTTCATTATTGCATACATGTTCAGGCATAATATTTCCAACGAAATATTTGATGCAGACAGGAATATAGATGAGATAACTTATATTCATTATTCATACTCATTTCAGAGGGACACACTTAGCATATGGTAACTACAAACCAATTTGTTTTCGCTGGTCACGAATTGAACAGTCAGCGAGTTGCTAGTGATGACCCTTTTGATCCTAGCATAGCACGAAGTATTGGGCATTTGGTTATGCCCTTTTATTCATTCAATTTAGAATACAAATTATTATTATTATCATTGTTTTTGTTATAAAAACACACATTTGAAATAATAAATTCAATGACATGATAATAAGCAACTTTTATAGTTATTCAATGAACCGATTCAAAAATTAATCCCGATTTCGGTATCATCATAAGTGTTAAGTTTGAAAATGTAATGGTATATAATTATATGTTAACGCTTTGAATCAAATTTAATGAATGACAGGTTTAATGACTCTGTTTGATTATTGTGAAGCTAAGTATTATTTGTGCATCAATGTCCAAAACTCATGTGGATGTGAAGAGTCATTGTTCTTCTTGAAACTAGGATGTCAATAATACAATAGTAGCACAGATGAGAGGCATACGGGCAAAATATGTCGACAAAATATTAAACACAAAATTATTAAATGAATGCTAGAAAAACTTTTCTTTAAGAAGAGTGTTGTAATACTCTTCCTCTTATCGAAGAGTCAGCACATTTTAATCAAATCATGGACTTACGCTTTTTAAGATAGTAAATGCACACATTCTCTATAATGAGACTGAGAGAGGGACTATTACAACACTCTCCTCAAAGGAGAGTTTGCTAGCATTCCCTTAAGTTGTATACTTAGCATACTATTCACCAAATTCTTTATAAACAGCCAGATAGCATACTTAATTCATAATAAATGTAACATCAATTTCATAAGTTACCTCAACTATTATAATGAAATTCCCACAAACATAATATGTGATATTTCAATATTAGAAAACAGTTAGGGCATGTTTCTTACCATTTACTTTGTTTAAATTCTTCATTTCTATCTTTTCACAAAAAACTATAATCTATTTTCAAGGAAATACATAAATTCACCACTTAAAATTGCCAATTCGATAAAATCATCGAAATGTCGGTTAATTGTATTTCCCAAGAAAGCACTATGGACAAAACAAAAAAACAAAAAAAATCAATATAACCATCATTGCCGAAAAGCTAGTTTTAGGATGTGCTTAAAGAAAACCAGAATTAGAATGCCTTTAAATATGCATTGTGAAGCTGAGACCCTCTTTGAAAAAGCAAAGTGGGGATAACCGTTAACATGGTTTTTAACCCAGCAGAATTCAATACGAGTTAAAACATTCAGATTAAATCAGAACAACTCGAAACTTGATCGGAAGGTCCAAAAATACAAGATAAAGGACTCCAGGAAGTTTGATTGAAAAACATGCTATCTTTTCGAATCGATACCGATCCGATCCAATTGGATCACCACCGTTCCAAATTGGCAGTTCGTGGTGGCACCAATCCTTTTGCATTGTGACTCTATGCCTCAACCAGGCTCACCCAACAAGTTTGGTAACATTCCATGCATCCAAGTTCATAATACAGTTCAATCTAACTCATAGAAGAATCATCATCAAAACAAGTCAACAAGCTACCAAATTATACGGAGAGACTATGAAATAAGAAGCTTGACCAAACAAATCGGAGCCAAAACTTGACTAAGGATTTGGATTGATACCGATCCAAAAAGTTGGTCGATTTTGACTCCAAACTTTCTGAGCTCTCTCTGAATGACGACTGTAGGCTTCTTGCAAAGCACTTCTTGGCGCAAGAGCTTTCCAACCCCTATAAATATCATCTCATCTGCAACAGAAAAAGGGTCTGCTCTGATCTCTGTTAAAGCTCTTCCATTGTTTCTTCACTCTTCTTCTTTTCCCTCACAACAACCATTAAATGGCAACTGAGATCTTTCTGGTTATCTCTAACAATGGTGGCTTAATCTAACTTAAGAAAGAAAAATCATATTGAAATCCAAACTCCTTTTGTAATAGCAGTTGATTAATAAAAGCTATAAAATGGACGTAGGCTTCGTTAACAGCCGAACCACTACAAAAATCTATTGTTTCTTTACTTTTTCTACGATTTACTATTGTATTTTTCTATTTTATTTTCTTGATAAACAGAGCGGGTGCTTTCACACTCAATACATGGTATTGATCCATTTTTTGGGTTAACAATAAGCTTCCTCAAGCATTTCACATTTATCTAGTCGTTCTGTACATGAATTAATTAGGGATGTGGCAGTGATGGATACTTTGTCAAGTCAAGATGCACAAGTTGTTCGATACACGGATTGGTGCTACATTAAAATCTATAAAAGCTTACAATGTTTAAATCAAAATAGAGACGAAACTTATTGTATTTAAAGAAAAAATCACCATAAAGTATAATATTCTAATTTGTAGCGTATTTTCAATTATTATTTTATATATACATACGTATAACATTTACATATAATTAAGAATTTTAAAAAAATTGGTATATTAAGGCTTCGTTGATTTGAAAGTTAAAACTCTGAAGTTTGAATGCTGCTTGCTGAATTCTAAATTCTAAATGTAGATTGTCGAATGCTGAATAACCATTTACTTGTTTGTTTGCATTCTAAAATTTCCAAATGAAATTAATAATTATATATTTTTTACCACAATGCCATCTATATCAATTGGTTTTTTAAATAAAAATTATTAAAAGTATGAATTTAGAATGTTAAATGATTTAAATTAACAGAAGTTTGAATTAAGCGAAATTTGATTACTAGAAAAGTTGTAAAAATGTCAATTTTGACATATTAAAATTTTCAAATTTAATTACGGATTTATTGTTTTGTCTTGAATTATAACTTCTACAAGCGATGAATTGTCAACAAAATATCAAATTCAAATTTAACATGAACACCTCAAATTTAACAACTCATGCTGAAGTGATACCATATTTAACAAACAAAGAAAAGAAGGAACAAAAAACACTATAAACTGCACACAAAATAACCAAAACAGCCATAATAAACCAATGACAGAAGGCAAGTCCAGAATTAAATTCTTAAGGTCGATCATCTTCAAAAATAACGAACAAAAAAGAAGGTGCAGTGAAAAGTTAAGTAAAAGGCATTATACCTAGACGCGAAGTAGCCCTTTTCTCTATCTATTCCACATCCTCCTCTATGCAGTAACTGTAATTTAAGTAGAATCGCAGCAGGTGACAAGCAAACAAAGCATGAATAAATCATTTTCATGATCATCTTCCCCTTTGGTATTGCTGTGATTATATTCACGAGGAAAGCACACTCTACCGGATAAATCACAGTAAAAAATGAGCCGGCTCCTGGTTTGCTTACCGCGGTCATTGTGCGGTATGAGTGTAGAAATTGTATGAGCATTCCCAACCAAGGTGACACGAGGGATTGCTCTATCCTTGCAAACCCCAAAGGGCAAGGGTATAAAAGCCCGTCATACTTCGCAGGCTTTATTTATAACATGACAACGATTATATAAATGACTTTAATAAATCCGGCTACATGCAATGGTTGTTTTTCTGACTTTTGCAGTCTATCTTTCTATTTTTTATATATTTTCACAATTTCACAATTTTAATTATACAAATTTCTTCAAGTTTTTTTACTGTCTTCAGATACTTTTCTACATACAATTTTCATAATATCAAAAAATCAAAAAAAAAAAAAAAATCTCAACAGTCTTCGTATTCCAATTTTTATCACAACACAGATCCGATAATCTAAATCTTCTCCAATACAATCATAATACGTTCAATTCACAACATAGTCAAACCCAATATTTTCACAATTCTCAACAACAAAATCAAAATTCAAATTTTGATATTTCCCAACAAAATCTAAATTAATTTTATTCTCCACAAAATCAAAATTCATTTCATTCCCAACAAAATTCGAATCATTGCCAAAATTTTCAAATTCAAATTATTCACAAAATACCACATTACAACAAAATTATAATTATGACTCAAACTACGTGTTTTTCAATAGCCAACAACGGTCAATGATGTCTTACCACCCTCAAAATGTGATAAGAAATCTAAATAATCAATCCGGTGATAACGGTTGTGCGAACCAAGAATCACAGTTCGAAGACTATGAAAACACCGAAGAGGTTGTTTATATGATTCCTAATTCGTCTACCGCTCAAGTAAGAAGAAAATAAACAGCGGGAATCAATATTAATAAATCCCCTAATGCAGAAAGTGTAAATTTGCTAGCAAATGGCCCTAAACCACAGAAATTGTCACCGGACGAGCAATCCGATTTAGCATTCTGTTGGGTTGAATATTTTAAAGATAATAAGAAATGTAGGAGCCAATCTGAAAGTTCTTTTTAAAATTTTGTTTACAATTTGTTCAACTTTAGACATCCAAACAATATTTCAATAATGTTGATTCGGTAAAAAACTCAATGGAAAAAAAATGAATTCCGCTTGTCAACGTTGTAAAGAAATAATGGTCGGCTTGCATTCAAGATAACAAAATGAGGCAAATGACATTGATTTGGAATTGATTTTAAACTTGTAATTCAAATTCTTAGCTACTTCTCATATTTCATGTTTTAATAGTATTTCATCATCTACAGCTTAATCAAGCTAATGCATTATATATGGCTGAACATAGCAATCAACTGTTCGACCCGCAATATTGCTAAGACTTACTCTCAACTGAGGAAAAATGGAGTTAAGTGCAACAAGAACACTCGATATTACGTTTTCTTCCTAAAAATTTAAGTGATGAATCTGGTCTTGGAAGTTCCGATGCACATGATGACACACCGTTCATTACTAGTACGAGGGGTAGGCCTCCGGGAAAGTACAGGGGCAAGAAGAAAACCACCATCGATTACACTCCGCACTATGAATCTATTGCCGAGCATACGGTGGCTGTTGAAAATGCAAATAAAATGTATGCAGAAGCAAAAGAAACGGAGAGGATTAAGAGGGAGATGGATAGACAACGACATCATGGTGAGAAGCAACAATTAAAAATTGACAATTAAACAATTAAACAATTATGTTAGTTTGGAAAAAATTGCTTCTCTATACACAACAATTAACAATTAAACAACAATTCTTCTCTTAAATCAAGATGAGCTTGTAGATCTTGTATGTCTTCGATTCTTTGCATGTATTCGGTAAAGGTATGAGTCTCTGTAAGGTTTTTTCTGAAATGCCACAGCAATGTCCGGATAGTTTTTCAATTGAAGTTCATATCCACCACACTCTTCTTCGACAATCATGTTATGTAAAATAATACAATAGTATACGATATCAGATAATAACGTGGGATCGTTGTAGTATACCCCTTTTCTTAAGATGTGAAACGTACCTTGAAGCACTCCAAATGCTCATTCAACAACTTTTCTCAAACTCTCTTATTGTTGGTGAATTTGGCTTCTTTTGCATTATTTGTTTTTTGAAGGCTTGCACATGTGTTTTTTATTTTGGATAAATTCCATCTACTAGGTAATAACCCATGAAATGATCATTGTCTCCTATTTTGTAATTGCATGGAGTGCTATATCATTGCATAGATCATCAAATGAATATGACTTTCGTATGATGTTAATATCATTAAGTGAACCCGATGCTCCAAAAAAATATGCCATATGTATAAATCGAACGAAGCAACGACTTCCAATATTAGAGTTGTCGTTTTGCAGTGACCTGTGCATTAGCCCTGCAAAGCAACCGATAGTTTTTCCACCTCCAATACAATCTAAGCTACCTAACATACCTAGAAATTCGCATTGAGCTCCTATTGCCAATAATTTGTTAATGTCATGAGGGATTGGGGACTGAGGATATTCTTCATCAAATTGTAAAACATCGGTTTTGCAAAATTCTTTGATACATAAGATTGTCGTTGAGTCTCCAATCCCCACTTTGTCATCCTACAGATCACTAGAAGTTTCATACGATATCATGGGTAGTGCAGTAGTAACCTTTTGTAGTAGGAAAACTCCTAATTCGCTGATTTCATTTCTTCTACATGTGAAAAAGATGTTTGTTTCGGTTAATTTATTAAGAACCTGATTAATGACGGTCTTTGATATACGAAATCTTTGTTGGAAATCTACGCCGCAGTATAAGGGGTTTTCAGAAAATAATCTATGAATAGTTGATGGTGTCCGGAAGAATAGTCTCTCCCTTTTTGTAAGTCTCTCCTTCCTAAAACACTATCCCCTTGGGTTGAAGTAGAGCTTTCATCATTTTCAAGTGCCATTAAATTCTTCGCTTCAAAAGCAAACATTTTTTGTTAAATAACACAATCTTCAGTGAAATCATCTGATGATAAAGACAATGGGGACAAGGATGAGAAGCAAAACATTCATTTTAGGTTACTCATTTGATGTAGATAGAAGAATAGTGATGATGAATTTAGAAGATTGAATAAGTATGCTATTGTTAGCCTTTGGCTCTATTTTTAAGGTCTATTTGTTTTATGTTGTTGTAGGATGATTGGATCTCTGCCATGTGTCATGAATCGGTGGTACGTGTAGCTTTGACATGGATTGTGGTTTTGTTAAGGAGATGGTGTGTTTATTTAGGACGATCGGATGTTGCCACATTTCACGAATCGAATCACCGCCATGTGTCATGAATTGGATTAATGGAGACATAATGGCTTGGTATAACCTGTTGCACTTCTTTCCACGCATGCTATCTTAACTGATGGAGATAGAATAGCTCAGTGTCCCATCATATCAAACATTGTAGCCACGTTGCACTTCTTTCCACACATTCTGGCTTGATAAATGGAGATGGATTGGCTTAGTGTCCTATCATATCAAATATTGTATCCATATTCCACTTCTTTTCATGGATGTCGACTTAATTAATGGAGATAGAATGGCTCAATGTCCCATCATATCAAACGCCATAGCCATGTTGCACTTCTTTTCATGTAAGTCAGCTTGATTAATTGAGAAAGTATAGTTCAGTATTCCCTCATATCAAACACTACAGCCACATGCACTTCTTTCCATGCATGCCAGCTTGATTAATATAGACATAATGGCCCAGTGTTCCATCATATTAAACACTATAGCCATGTTGCACTTCTTTCCACACATGCCGGCTTGATTGATGGAGACGGAATGGTTCAATGTCTCATTATATCAAATGCTGTAGTCACACTGCACTTTTTTCACATATACCATCTTGATTAATAGAGATAGAATGGTTTAGTGTCCTGTCATATCAAACACTATAGCCACGTTTCACTTGTTTCCACACATGCCAAATTAATTAATGTATTGTACTATATATATATATCGTATTGCTTGCCATATTGCTCTTCACTCATATCATATCGGTGGTATATAAAATGGTAGACTACAACTTACTTCCTTACACTCATCATACTCGTATAAAGGTCCTTTAAGCCACAATACCCACCGAATACATCCTCCTTCAATCATCAAGCGAGTGGGACGTTAAAATAGAGTAAAGACACTATAACGATGTAAGAGAGCATTGGAAAGATTCATAAGATCGCAGGCTTCTAGAGGATGGAAGAAGACAAAGAGTAGAGCGGCATAGCCACAATGAAAGAAGACAAAAAAGGTATAAAAACATGCTACCAAGTATCTCAAACAGTTTAAGAGGTTGACTCTGGAGTAATATACTGTAACTGTTGGAGTTTATGTTTTGTATTATGCCATAAGAAACAGAATTGACATCAGTCGAAGTCACTATAGATGATGTAATTTTTCGGATGGATGTGGACTACGGCAATAGCTTGATGATTCTTTACCTCGTTGAGCACTTGTATATGCCACTGAACTTGAAGAACAAATTGAAATGCTTCATGAGAGGTTGGATTCAATTCAGTTATTAGGTGGTCATAGATAGTTTTCTTTAATCAATTCGTGTGTTTATGTTCGATCTATGTTGTTGTCTTGTTTGTACTAGTTTAATTAAGTATTTATCAGTTTATTATCTTAAGGACCTACTTAAATTTAAGAACACAAACAACTTACTTAATCTAAACAACTTAAGTAAATTACTTAAATTCAAAAGTACATAGAATTTACTTAAGGTAAACAACTTAGTTAACTTACTTAACTTGAATTTGAAAGTAAAGACAACTTGTCTGACATAGCTAGCCTAAAATTGTTTAAATTGTCTTATATAGCTAATTCAAAGATCATATATAGCATGTCCAACAAAATTAATATGATACTCCCACAAATATCATGCATCAAACATAGATCGTATTTATAATGCTCTTGTATCTTCTATAAGCTCTAGTAAAAGTGACATAAGTACTCCGAGTTTTCAGAGTCCTTCGAATTAACCTACAATTAAGATGATTATTAAATGTTTCATTTAGAGCAACCTAAAAATCTACTATTAGCACCAATAATTTTATGGAGTCCAAGTTTCATTTGCCATTGAATATGCTATGAACTTTCAATATAAAACTTTCATTTAAGTAGAAAGTTCATAATCTGCGTCATACGAATTAAGTGACATCTAAATGACCACATGGAAAACATCTGCAAATTTGTGAAGAAACAAACACAAGTATGTTTGTTTCTTCGTAAAATGATTTGTATGTCAATTAACTAGCAGTACATTTCTTTCTACAAATAAGTATGTTTGAAACTTCAATATAATAAAGCATATTTCTTATTATGAGATCCAAATACAAAAACTGATATGAGATATGAAATATAAACAATGATATAAGATATGAACACTATGCCATAAAGTGAATCAGACAACAATGATCACACAACATTTGGTAAATTTTCTGTTATCCCATTTTTTTCACACAATATACGGGAACATCATCTGTTATGTGATGCAGCAGTGATCAGACAACATTTGTTTTCAGACAATATTTATCTGTTGTTTGATTGAAGTTATCAAAAAAAATTAATTTTGCCTCCATATCAATATTTTGGTTTCCCTCCAATATTTTTTCCCTCTTCTTTTATAATTATTTTCCCTCTTATAATTCGTTTCCCTCTCAACCCGATACTGTCTCTCGAAACATATTTTCACGAAACCCAATCTTAAAACCTAATCTCGCGAAACCCAATCTCAAGACCTAGTCTCTCAAAAACTAATCTCAAAACCCAATTTATATTTATGAAATTGTGATGATAAAAACGATGATTCTTATTGGTTGTTTATGCATTTGTTCGAAGCCTCCGATTTACTTGGATTTTCTTTCGATTGCTTGGAATTTCTTTTAGTTGGACTTACTTTCGGTTGCTTCTACGTCGAGTAGATTGTTGTCGATTTGGTATGTTTAATAGTTTTGTGCTGTTTCAATTTTATGCTCGAACTCGACTTGATTTTTTCCTGCCAATGATGATATGGGTACATATAGGGATCAATTTCCTATATTTTCGAATATACTTTGATTTTAATCACTTGTTTGTGTGCTTCCTGGAGGTTTTATCTCTGTTGAAATGCTGGTTTTAATTCTGACTTGATCTTTACAATGATTTCTGTGCTTCTTGTAGTTCTTACTCTATTGGTTTGCATTATCTCTGTTGGTTTGTATATACGAGTTTTATCTCTATTGATTTGTATCTCGGTTGAACTGCTTGCATGACTTATTAGTGTGCTTCGTGGAGTTTGAAGTGTCCACTTTGCACATATATACATGTATATACATATTTATATATGTATGTTAGTGCGCTTGTCTAGGTGTGAATATGCTAGTTTGTGTGCTTGTTTTTGTTGAACCGTGTGCATCATCTATTTGATGCTCCATTGCTGTTGTATCTTATTTGAGTTGATGATCATTGTAGTGTGATGCCTGATCTTCATTACAACTGTATGCATCTCTGAGTTTCCTTTCTACTCACTATGTACATATACACACACATACATATGTGTATATATGTATATTAGTGTGCTTGTACATCCTTATGCTAGCCTGTTGCATAAGAGCTTATTGTTTATGTGAAGATGGTGAATTGGAACAGTGCTTGATTGCTTGCATTTGATTCCGTTTTGCTGGTTCAAGTATCTATGGGCTTGAGTGAATTTGCCTTGAATTTGCACTTATATTGTTTGTTGTATGCTTGTGCGCTCACTTTAACCTACGCACTTCTAATATTCTGCCTTGTCTGCACTGTCCTCATCTGTGTGCACTTGTCTACATGTTTTTTTGAATCATACTACCATGTGCACTCTAACCCTATATTGTCTTTGTGTGTGCGACCCTGGTTTCTTGTATCCTTATGTATTTCTTGTCTGAACCAAAGTATTACACTTGAACTGATTGCTTCACAGATTAATTTATGATCTAATCTTGTGCCTTGAGTCTGGACTTATGTGAATGTTCCTAGACTGACATGTAATTTGTCGTTTTCATTTGAAACATATGTACATGTCTTAAATTGATACTTTATGTATCACATATTGGATTTGGATTGATTATTTATATTTTTGTAAAGCTTGGTAATGTGTATTTTTTGAATTTGCGTTCTTGTTATGGCTGCACTTGAGTTGAGTCCAAACATGGCTTCACCTATGTAGACTGCGTGATGCACTTGAGTTGAGCCCGAGCTTGCTTGGGCTCGACCTCGTTCACACTTGCACTGCATTGAGCCTTCAGGCTTGACCTTTGCATTTGTTCCTGAAATTTATTAACACAAGTGCATTTTGTGTGTACGGCCTTATGGCATGTACAGTGATCCATTGTACATGTCATACGTTGTGTTCGTGCACTTTGGTTCTAATTTTAAAGTATGAAAACAAACAACCTAAATAACGAGGCAACATTATATTAAATCACATTCTTATTTTTGCAAATATTAGTTTGTTTCTTTTTGCTTTTTGCCATGTTGTTGTTTGTTTGATAGCCAAGGTAGAAGACTAGAGCAGAAGTAAGAAGATATCAAATTCGAGTGTGTGTAAGAGCAAAAAAATATTGTATATGGGAGTGTGAAAATAATATTATGTATAAAAGTGTGAAATACAGTGGAAGTTCGATGTGTACTATTTGAAATTGAAATGAAATAAAATATTTGTTTTGAATAAAATATGAAATTTTGAATAAAATATTTATTATCATCGATCAAAAATCATAAACAGTTATACTCTATAATATTTATATGTTGTCTAATAGGTAATTTAGGGAATGACATTATAACATCACACAACATAGGAATTTTCATTGTTTTGTTAGTGCATATCAAATGACAGATATGTGTAGTCTGATGTGCAATGAGACAACACCGAATCTAATGATAGATAGGTAGGATTTCAAACAACGGAGCATATCTGTCATCTGATGCTTTTTTCGACATAGTGGAAATACAAAAACTTAAGCAATTATCAATTGAGATCCAAATACAATAACTGGTATAAGATATGAAATACAAATACTGATGCGAGATATGAAATACAAACACTTATAAAGAACTTCAAATAAGATTCAAATACAAACATTGATGTGAGATCCAAATACAAACACTGATATGAGATATGAAATACAAACACTTAAAAAACTACCAAATGAGATCCAAATACAAACATCTATATGACATACAGAATATTATACATACATACATGAAACAAAATGTCAATCATATGAGATCCAAATACAAACACTAGTATGTAAAAAAGGCATGATCTAAAACTCATCAAAGTAGTCATCTTCATTACTAAGACCATTTACATCACCAACATCATTAACTCTAGGTCTAGGATGATATCATTGCTCATCCGCAACAGTAAGCTCATTAATATGAGTAGTCATCTCCACAATCTGTCTCTCACACTCATCTATGCTCCATCAATGCTCGATGTGCGTGACCTTACATAGTCCCATCTGCATTTGGAACAAATCATCATATGAAAACATAGCCAGATCTGGGTACTATGAAATCTCAGACCAAGGAATATCAACATATTTATCACCTCTTGACGATGTAGGTATACCGACTATACAACCATAATCTCCTGTCTAGGGTGACTGTGGAGCAGGATATACCTGAGTGCTCTGTGTAAGGTCCTATAAAACTAGAGGGACAAGACCACTCCGGATGCCTAAAGATCCTACCAAATCAATATCTCCAGCATAAACAAAACTAGCCATGTACGTTGGAGTGTAAAACCAATGCCAAAACAATGCATAATCTAAACCGATGATGATAAAGTAATTAGTCATCCACCACTCATTTGCATGCTCCTATAAAGTAGCGCTAGGATACAACTTCAAAAAATATATATCTGGGTGTGGATTGTCAGGAACAAAATCACATACAGGTCTATGTAATGGCCTCCCTACACCACCGAAACCCAGTATAAGCTATATAGTGCGTTGCTGACACGTCCGGCTGATGTAGGACTACTATCAAGGGTTAAAAGAAAAGAAAAAAAATCACACAAAACTTGTCGTATATCTCACAGCACATAGATAAAATATAATATACATCACGAATATAATACAGGAGAGACAGTAGTAATTAAGTGATCCAAATATCAGAGTATAGATCCACACAGTTATCATGAGACAGCTATTTGAGTTTATTTCCGTTTTGCATAAAATCATATGAACATGAACAAAAGGAGTTGTAAAACCATTTAAAACCACTTTAAAATTCGGCCATAAACATATGTTAAAAGTGATTAAAGTTAAAAAACACTTTATAGTCAAAAATCATGTTAAAAAATCATTTTTAACTATATAAATATGCATAATAGAATGAGGGGTCAAGAATAACTCACCAAAAACCTAAATGTACTAGCAAACCACATCAAAGCACAATATAGAAACATGGAATATCATACATATGCATCCATTCATAAATACAATACATAAGAACAAGATGATCAAGCAAATTCTAATCGAAAGCCTACCTTTTTTTATTAATATTATCCAAATCATCAATTAAAGGGGTGATTAGCATATATGAGCTTGAGATTATCATTTTGGCTGATTTGCATTTCTCTTCCTTACTGTCCACTTCAGTCTAAGGGGAGAAATTATTATTTTAGTTACATTAAGTGTAGGGCGGTCATCATAGTCTGTCTCAACTACGCTCGTCAACAAACCAATAATAGCCGCCTATAAGGGAAGATGATACTAGTGGAAATCATCTAATTAATAGGTAGCCAATATGTTGTACGTTTTCATCGGTCATAAAGCGAGAATCTTCATATGGATGCCACATAATACTCTCTCGTGTAGTCCGTAACTCAATCTGATTTCTAGCTACAACAAAAATCTGACGTTTATCGCTTCCTTGAACCATTTTGCGATTCTCACGAGTCCAATCTTTAACTCAAAAGAAGAATAGAGGTAGTGTGAAGTCTAACGTCAGGTATGTCAAATTGCGAAAGTACTTATAGTACCAATACTGCAAAATCTCCCAAAAACCTATATTCAACGTAGATCTGGGCCAACAATGCACTGATAATCCAAAGACTGATACAAATATGCTAATATGGAAGTCCCCTGATCATATCTATTCGAAGTTTCAAACGGCAACTCCGCAATAGCTGTAACATTTCCAGCAGGCAACATGTTCAATGGATTTGAAAAGAAAACATTTCCCATCATAAAAAGAATAAACATACAAGCAATCTCCAAAATATTTTCTTTGCAATAATCATCTACCAATTTAGCAATTACTTGTCTAATGTAACTAATTCTAATATGGAGTCCAGATGATAATCCATCTTGTAACTCAAGATGCGGTAGTACCTTAGCTAAACTCTCAAAGTGCTGGTATTGTTCGTCATATGGTAAGGTCTCCCCTTACCCGATGCCTACACTGATAAGCATAGAAAAGTCTAAAGAGGTCACACCCAACTTTTAGAAACTAAAGTGAAATATACGGACGGTCCCACCGACATGCAGCTAAAGCACCATACAGCTGAATATCCGAATTGGAAAGATTTTCAATACATATTAAAGTAGTTTACGATTATTACACGTATTAAAAAACTATAAATAAATATGGAGTAACTAAGTAAATATGCTCTCAAGTACTCTCCAAATCCTATATCATGAAAAAAGTGTCAGTAATGTCGTCGATGTAAATTGCTCGAATTGTTCTGTAATGGTGGATTACACTAGTCCAAGAGCCACGGGTGCAATCATGACGAGCCTAATTTTAGTTATGTCACATTTTAAATTTATATTCTAAAATTTTATAGAACTATAACTAAAATTTTAAAGTAGATATCTTATAGAATCTTTGACGTGCGTGCTGACGTGTACTTCGTTGGTAGGAAGTACACAAAATTCATTAAATCCTTATCAGCTCTCAATTTTTATCGATATGGGAATCCAAAACCGCATCTCATGTATATCTTGCTAAGCATCTTCACGCTAGCTATGGTGCTTCCTCCTTTTGATGAGATTTCCAACCTCCTGTATCAGTAATTGGGACGTTGATGTCTTCTTCGATAGGAACGTTTTCTTAGTTACTTGGAACATGTCTACCACTACCGCTGCCTCGAATACGATTTCACGCTCTTCTATATTTATTTTTCTCCCATTTTTTCTCCTTTTTTTCCTTTTTGAATGGTTGGTTGAAGTGAAAATGTGGAGGAAGGAAGAAGAAGATACTGGGTTATTTTGGAGATAACAATGGCCGACCTCTAAATAGTTGGCTATTGTACGTTAACTTGGCCGGCTTTTATAAAGTTAACTAATTTAACGTATTGGATGCTTCCCCAACCAAGCACACAAATTGCAATTGAATGACTAGGATTTGCAATCTATAAGCTTGGCAATAGCCGGCTTTATAAAAGCCAACTAAGATGGATTTTTTTTCTAGTTAGAGCTCTATATTTTCTTTGGTAGGGGTGTGTGGGGGTGGGTTGGGGTAACTATGGGTTGAATGGATGGATTTTGATGCCTTTGGTTGGGAATGCTCATTGGCTATCATATTCATGGTGGGACCCGCTTAATATTAATGTGAGAAAAAGGAAAATTTTATATGTGCCAAAAGTATGTTATGTATGTTAAATTAATTAAGTTTCCCATCTGAATTCCACATGTTAAATCATCGTTGACATGCTCTCAAGGCACATGTTAACAGCACAATTTTTTCTCTTTAGTTAGCCATAGAGCATGAGTAGTAATGACCATGAATATGAACCGATTGTCTTTAGAATTGTTGTCACAATGAAATCATTCTTTTTAACTCTGAATTCTTTTGCACTAACAATAATGTGCAAACAAAATCTATTTGTTAACAAAAGAAAGTGCATAAACAACATATACACATATTTTGTACTGCAAATAAATAATAAAACTATGAAAGTGCATACCACCCTAGTATTAATCGGGTTGAACTTGGGTTTGGCATGGATAGTCAGAGATAAATTCATCTTCGTATTAATAAAGCATGTTCAAGCTAGGTTCGAATTGGAATCTGTATCGCTGATAAACCTATTCTAAATATAATCTGGTTCATGGGAGAAACCAACAAAAGGAATGCAATTTTAACATCATGTTAAAAATAAGACTTTATTTTATGGCGTTGATAAGTCGATATCCATATTCCATGAATCTAAACCTTTGCCGATAGAGTTGTTGCAGTTGGTTGATAGTTTGGATCGTGGGACAAATGGTCATGAGATTGAACCCTGAAATTGACAATATATACCCAAAGTATGTAAAATGCTTTAGAGTTTACAAGTGATGTGAAGTTTGGTTCTCTAGGTAGTTTAAAAAAAATGAAAATTTGACCTTGCCCCTTATTTTCAAAATTAATACATAAAAAACCTTCCTAAAAACATATTTTAAATTGCACCTCTATTTTTACATTGGTAAATTTTTTATTTTTTATTGGAAATTAAATTTGAATAGTAATCATATGTTTTTATAATCGAAACAAAATAATTGAACTTTGTTGTAAACTACAATTATTTGTAGCACCGATACTGTAAACATTTGCAGCGTTTTCTACAAATACCTCAAACTTATTAAAAAAAATTTGTAACATATTTTTGGAGGGGGCGGATGTGTATTTTGAAACTTAAAGTGGGTATTTTAGAAATCTTCCCAAAGAAACCTATGGACCTTTGAATCTCACTGATCAAAAATAGTGTTATCTTAACGATGGTGTTAACAAAATTATACTCGATAAAAACATTAAGTGGGTGTGATTGCAAGTGTGGAAGCATTATGCTGGATACTTGCTCAACAAAGTTGGACCGGTGATCTTTGTAAAAACATCTGGTGTGAAGGACTATTTATAGAAACCTAATATTTTTTCATTATTTCACTTTATATTAAAAATTTAAAGCTGATGAGTCTATGTTTAAAATAGTACCGAGTGGTCCAAAACATCCACCTTCAGAGGTGGTTATGACCATAAATGATATTCATGTTCCACATCGTCAACCAAATGGATATATCAATAAGATTCACTTCGCTTTAACATCTAGTATAATTTTTTGATATATTCGTGTATATTGGCAATGGAAAAAATATAGTACTTAGGTTAATTAGGTAGATGGTAGCTGAGAATTATTACTTCTTATATATTGTAACAACATACAAATGCATGGTACTTGGTTTTATTGCACTCGATGCAATCATCTTACATTATTCCATGTCGTTATAACCAGATAGAAAGCATCCCCATTTGGCTTCTTTATTTGCATTAGACCTAGTAAACAATCTAACTATTTTTACGTAGATGTTAATATAGAGATAGAGGTCGTTATACACATTTCTTATTTTTCAAATTTAGAGCTAGATTCGATGCCTGTAAATTTTTATATATTCACCATTATTAAGGTTAGAAGGTACAATTATATGCCACTATCTTTAATATTGCTTATGGATCATCCATGATGTTTTAAGTTTAATTACTAGGTTTTGGCATCGGAAGACATACATTGTAGAATGATCATCTTAACACCATAATAATGTAGCCATTATAAAGATTGTTAGATATTGAATGTAGCATGATGATAAATATGAAGTGTGAAAGTACTATCACTTTTATCTTGAGAACGTGAAAAACAATTATAACATAATGTTGACAGATTTTTTAGGGAAACCTTGAAATTATAGATTGAAATAGATATAGAAAAGTTAATATCAAGCTTAATAAGAGGAAAACGAAGAAAATCAATGATAATACAAGTAAAGAGACATAAGATTTGGATAGTCGATTATATCGATCTACGTCCATTATGGTAGTTGATTTTATTGCCTTTGATTTGGTTATAAATCTTTGAATTACAAGAGACGATAATGCATGTAAGAAATGAAAATTTGATCGTTATAGAAGAGTATGAAAATTATATTTATAGCTATTGAAATTTGGTCAGGTTGATGTGCCAAGCCTTGAAAATCCTATCGACCATGGATGAAGCTGGGCGATCCAGATGTGGGCTAGCTAGGACGCCATACGGAGTGACTTAAATGATGTTAAGCTGAGGGGTTTTACTGAGGCATGTTTGTTTCAGAGTGGCGGAATAGGGATGGAATGTTATTGTTGAACATTGGCGTTGTTGTCATGTGGACAGAGAATGACATAGAGGAGAGGTGCTACATGGTGTCTCTTTTGTCAAATGAATAGATATCATTTTATGTTGATCTTTTCAATGGAATAGTGCAGAGTCATTGCTTATTTATGTAGGGGTGACCATGCATTTTTTTTAAAGGCTTGTCCAATCAAGACAAAGCAAATCAGATAGGGTAGGCTCGTTTTCAAGCGAGAGGCTAGCGGTGAGGACCGAGGGGCATGAAAGGCGAGTGAAAGAGATACCTCCATGTTGCAGCTAGGTATTTTGGTGGTGAGGCGAGTCGGAGGATTTGTGCATGCATGGTGCTTGAGATATCTTACCGAGTGTATAAATCTGGTTGGGTCGCTGTCCGATCCCATTAAGTGTTGAGGTGTTTGAGATCTTCGAGGGTTACTACATGAGGATTCACATGAATGATGAGTTGGCCTTGATAGAGTTAGAGGTATACCCTAGGGCCAGTTGTATAATTTCTTATATATATATATATATCTAATTTGATAACCAGTCTTATTCGAAATAAAATGTGTTTTCTTTCTATTATATACTTAAGATTTGGTTAGGTTGATGTGCCAAGCAATAGA
Organism: Allium cepa; assembly: GCA_030765085.1. Lineage (NCBI taxonomy): Eukaryota > Viridiplantae > Streptophyta > Magnoliopsida > Asparagales > Amaryllidaceae > Allium > Allium cepa. The sequence goes on along the minus strand of CM060928.1, from coordinate 100,432,252 downwards.
ATTATATGCTTGATTTTTGTGATAGTAGTGGAAAAATGTCGTAACTGTGAGTAATTTATCACATTGAAAATAAATATATCATTTTAAATATTCATGGTCAATATGTATCGAGATTGGATATCGATACATCCGTTGAGGCTAAAGTACGTAACGCTTTTTGAATATTGGACAATGTATTACTTAATGGCTGCTAGGGATGCAAAATGGTAGCGACTGATAATTATTGGATAACTATCGAATGACTCACTTGATAATTTTCTATTGGTTAATACAACTAAGGTTAAATAGAATATATCGATGTTGTAAAATCACACAATTCTCTTGACGTGAGAATTCTGTAATTTTCAATGTAAAAGCTCCACTTTGATTATAGTTAAATCATGGTATGATGTCCAGCGAATGACTATAGTTGGGTCGAGTGAAAGCATTGGTAGTGAAACACTATTCAAGAGGGGATTCATTCCTCAATTATACGAGGTTAGTATTACGGTTAACTAAAGTCAACTTAGAGTCAAAGTCTCTGACCAGAGCATTTTGGTTGATAATAATTGTGTTTGAACTATAGCTGAATATGAGCGATATTGGGATTTTAACCATCATCAAATTCTATAACTCCAAAGTGATTTAGTTTTGATGAAAAGAATTAGTGTGAATAATAGTCACATTCATGCAACGCTTAACAAAGTAAAATTGGATTTTACCAAAACCAAGTAAGCGATAAATTGGGCCAAAATAATATCACATCACTTACTAAGTGATGTATGAATGTTAATATTCGAATAGTTCGATATTAATCGCTGACCAAATTTACATCTAAGGAGTTGCACAACCGAATAGCTGAATACTCCTTGACCATGTGATCTAATTAGTTTATAATTGTAATAAATTAATTATTAATTGATATTTATGAAATATTAGTTATAAAAAAATATTTTTATTTGATGAAAAAATATTATTATATATTTATAATAGTTATAAATATATTTATTGATTTACGATATCGATGCACGTTTAAATTGGATTTAAATGCAGAATAATATGTTCGAGCTTTAAATGGGTTTGAAGCCCATTTAGGAGGCTGGTTAGTTCAACCATGATAAGGCTATAAAGGATGCGACTATATGATAGAAATGAAGGGGTTTGATTTGGATGGATAAGGGAATAGGTAAGAGATAACGGAGGATCTACATGCTAACTTATCTCTAATAACTTCTCTATATAAGCATCTCAACCCACACTTATTGGAGAACTTTTGAAAGCCTCCAAACCCCTCATTTATGACCGAACGCATCATCCTCTCTCCTTCATTCTTACAAGCTCAAATCAAATAAAATTAAACATTATTTGATAGCCGATGGTCAGCAATTGGGGAGATAGCACCTTCAGAATTAGAATTAGACTTAGGAGTTCATTTCAATGCTTCAAGGTGTGAGTTTTTTTTGCATCGGTATAAGGTAATGATCCAATTTACAATTATACTCCACTGAACTATTATTTATATATCATAGTCTATTATTCCAATTCTCGAGAAGATTATAAATAAATTTAAATCATTTCAAGAACTATATATATATATATATATATATATATATACACACACACATATGTAAAATAAAAAAATACTTAAAAGAAAATAAATAATAATTTTTTTAAGTTCAAATTATTATTTTAAAATACTAGAAAAGCTTTTATAACATCACTTTTCAAGGTAGGTTTTAAATTTTTTTGAGGGTTTATTAAAATAAATATTAAGTATTTGAAAGATTTACCCTTCTGAAGTATTCAATACTAACTAACTTTGAATTACATAATTCAATAAATAAAACCTTCCTTTTTAAAATAAAACTTAACTTATTAGTAAAAATATATTTTTAAATCTTAATAACCAAATTCGAATTTATAATTCATCTCGATTTCTATCACATCACTTCTATTCCGGTCTCCTTAACCATCTTCTCTTTAAAAATAGTATCCACTATCTTTTTCTCACCCTATTTCCATATTCAAATATAAAATTTTCCTTGAAAATTTACATTCCAAATTTATCCGATGTCGATTTCTTTTATTTGTAAATATCGTTTATAAATTTTTATAACTCCCTTGAGTTTTACTAAAAATAATCTCTTTTGTAAAATTCCATTTCATAAATTTAATTTCTTATAAATTCCGTTTATTTTTGCCAATCTATTTTTAATATCGATTTCAACTTCTTTCTATTTTTCCCGAATATCACTTTAAAATCTAGTCTCAAAAATCCCTTTATATAGTTTATTTTAAAATCTCTATTTAAAAATATTTTTCCCATATTATTTAATACAATCAAAAATTCATTATTGTTTATTCAAATCAATCTCTTTTAAATAGTCCAAATTTCGATATATATATTTCTACATTAAAATCTCCTTCTAATTCCTTAAAAATTAAAAGTAATATTTATGGCGTTTAATATACCCAATTTAATTTCCTTGCTATTTAACTTTTTTTTAAATTTACAACACACAATAATCCAACATATTATTCAATCACATCATATACTTTTATATATATGAGAAACACAAATATGTTTGAGGAATCCAGTTGGATCCCTCTAACCTATTTCCCTGCATCCACAGATGTTAAACAATAAAAATTACTAATCTCACTTCGGTAGGGATATCGCGGTATATAGGGTCATCTGCTATTATGCGAGGCGCATAGGGTCTCATTTGCTATAATATGTGGGAATATCACTCCAATTACTAATATATATTCTACTATATATATAGTCATCCAACAGATAACTTTAAATTTATCAATTCAATCAAGCATCAATTAATTTAAATTTAAATATCTAAAAATTTAAAAGAGGCAATCCAAAAGAGTGAGATTCTCACCTTGATTTTTATTTTGCAATCCGATCTAATTCTATTCCATCATCACGAATCCAATGCAAGAATTCACACTCGCATTCGAGCTCACATAAGAAGGTTATTAAATTTTCAGTTATCTATTTACAACTAGAATTAAATTAATTAATTTCTTAATTCATAAAATAAAATACCCTATTGACTTTTAATTGTAAAATCTCAATTACCATACTGTTCTTTTCTCGCGATCACTTCCAGGTAGCATCCTAAAATAGCACGGCCTCCTCCGTCAATTCCATTCCTTCGACCATTAGCCAACTCGACCTGGCCCCTACCCTACGATACCATAGCCCATCATGCCTCACGCTGTTGTCATAACAACTATCCTATGCCGAGCCGAACCACCGAAAATTTACCGACTCCCTCCCCCTCACATTGTCGTGCGCCCCTCATACGGCCGAGCTCCACCCTCAACAGTCGCGTTGCCTCGAACGTGGACCCCTCGTACTCTGCCATTTTGCACGTGCTCCGCCTTTTGCCACCTAGCTCGAATATTGTCATCCCTCAACCACGAATGACGCGGCCTTCCATCCATCATGACTTCGCCCAAACATCCGCACGCCGCTGCTGCCCACAACACCAATCCTTAGCTCGGGCCTTCTTCCTCAATCGCCTACGTGCTTGCTCTAGCTTCGCCGCCATCACCTTCCAATCGAACAAGTCGATCCCCAACTAGAGCGATTCGTCGAGCTACCCTTCCTCCAGTCGCAATTCGTTCCCATCGTTCGCTCGTCCCCTTTTATATATACTGTGTGATTTTGAAATTGAAGGAGGAAGGCGAGTTTATAACAGAAGAGTGGGTACTATGATTTCACAGTGAAATGAAGGGGATAGGATATACGCGATTCTTCAAAAGAAGGGAGAGGGACATAGCATAAAGGTGAAAGGCATACGTGATGGATGGCGTGTTTTAGAAGGCAGAGTGTAGGGTGGCTGGGTTTTGAATTTGATCTAATTTTATATAATTTTATTTAATAAAAAAATAATATCTTTTTAGCAACTTAGATTTTGATCTCCTATCGTGGCATGCCGCTAGGTATTTATAATATTATACCCTTATTCTGAATGCAATAGAAAAGGTTTCGAGTCTTAATTCGATCACATGTAGAAGATATCGCTTTGGACTCAATTTATTATATTAAATTCTTGATATTGATTCCAACGCGTTTGTATATCGTACGATCAAACGACTCCAAATGCTACGAAATTTGAAATCTGATAACGATACACTATTACGGATCTGATGGAACAGGTTTCACCGAATTTCGAGATTATACCCCGAATCGCTATTTTAACACATCGATTAAATTGACAAATTTTAAAATCTCGAAATTGCTTAAAATTCCATATTTAAAAACTTACTAATTCAATTATAATTCCAAATAAAATATTTAGAACCATTTAAATATTCTAAATTAAACGACAGAAAAATCCGGTTCGTTACATCCCTTCCCCTTAAAAGAATTTCGTCCCCGAAATTTGTTAAGGCAGGAAAAATGTTCCAAACCCATTACTTATTCAAAACCCACTTAGTTACCTTGACAATTCACTTTTCTAATCTCTTAGTTTTCAATCAAAACCATTAATTTTTAATTCCAGTTACACCACCCTTTATTCCAGTTACTTTTTGAAATCAAATTGTCGTTAACAATAATTTTCAAAAAATTTCAAATTTTTTCTAACACCTTAAATTTTCGAAATTTTTTGGTAGAGTCTCCCTTGTACGAAGGGCCTTTTGCAATATGACAAGAAAGATAAAAATGTATACATCGACCCACACTGTCGGAAAACAAAAATATATATCAATATTTATATATTTGTAGTATTTAATCCAAAAATGTACCTATTTCAGCATTTTTAAGCATTATTAAGCAAAGAAGTTACTTTATATGCAAATATGCAACCAAAATCTAGTACAACAGCCTCCGGTTACCTGTATTTACTCAATTTAAATATGTAAGTTCCAAAAACATCAAATTCAATAACATTTCACTTATTTAAATGGATAAACACATAGATTCATAAACAAACCTGTTATAGCATGTTTTTATAGGAATTACAAGACTTTCATCATTCGATCTTTTTTATTTTCAATCGATTTATATAGCATTTCATTCAATCCGAATGATTTACAACTCAATTTTCTTGCATCACTTTGTTTTTATACCAAAGAACTCATATCCATTTTAAATTGATTTAAAAATCAATTTTATTCCCTTCTATTTATCCATAGAATTTTGTTTAATATTCCAAGCCTTATCAATTTATTTACGCTTCAATTGAATTTGTTTATAACTTGAGTTATCACCGTTTCAAACTATTTCTATTTTACTCGACACGTTTTCAATTTTTTTTATTTAATTTTCTTACCATCTAAGTTGAATTCTATTTATAAATCAAGTTTCATTTCCAAATTCCATTTTTAACTCACAGTCTAAATTTATTCAACCCAGTTAATATCAATTTTATATCCAATTAACTAATTAATTATCTAATAAGTTCATTTCCACTTTATAATTCAATATCTGATTTTTATCTCAAAAATCATTCTTTTTAATCCATTTGAGTTCATATTCATTTTATAATTTAAGTTTGGTTTCTTTTTTCGTTTTCAAAATATCAAACTCTTTTTATTTTGGCTTATCTATTCCAATTTTCAATTTTATAAGTCACACAACTATTTGTTTTTCCATATTTCCATCAATTCTATCTCAAGTATATTCCCATTTTATTTTTAACTCGAGACTATATATTAATTTATTACCTAAATATATTTTTATTCAATTTATTTCATTTTTTATAAGCTATTCCAATTTATTTATTCACAATTCCAGATTTTCACTCATTTTTTATTTCATTCAAGATTTATGCCATATGGTTTTTATAATATTCCACAATTCAAAATTTATATTTACTTCAATTCGATATTAATCTAATCCAATTCAAATTTTATAACTGATAGTTATATATTTACATATTTTAATTCGATTCCATATAACTCAAATCCAATTCACCTTTTAATTTAAATTTCAATTTCTTTTAACCAACATTTTAAAACCATATTCAAGTTATTCGTACTTAAATTAATTTCACTCCAAATCATTTTATTTTTAATTCATTCAATATAATCAAGTAAGAATTTATTTTGAATTTCAAATATTTCTACACTTCCTACTTATATCTTTTTATTCCATTTTCTTACACATTCATATGCAACTTATACTTAGTTAATTCATTACATTCCATTCATTTCATCTTATTTATTATAATCACTTCATTTAATCTAATTTCCTTAACTTTTGCTTAAGTTAAATTTCAATTCCTACAAATTTCATTTACAAATCCAATTTATTTAACTTACACAAATTAAATTTTACTTCCATACTAAAATTTCCATTTTCCCTCCATACTAAAATTTCCATTTTCCCAAGTTTTATTTCAAATTTTAGTTTCTTCTTATTTCACTTCTCTTTTAATTAGAAATTTTATAATTCAAACACCCATTTTTATTTCGAATCGTTTGAAATAATATATATATATATATATATATATATATAACTCTGTTTTTAACAAACCATTTCCTTCAACTTATCAAAAATCAACTTGATTTTTTTTTCCAAAATAATTCCCACGAAATCTCTAAAACCGCATTTTTTTTTCACAATAACACCCATACAAATTACTACAATAGCAATCCGTCACCTAGAAACTTGAATATGAGTACTATTGATGTTGTAGTCATCACTAAAATTATTTTCCAGTGACTGAAGTGAGTTCAGTGCTATATCTCTTCGAAAATCCATTTTAAAACAATCTTCTTTCAAAAATATTCCCAAAAATAATACTCTTATTATTATTTTTCCACACCACTTTGACAAACATTTTTTTTTCAAACTTCCCGAAATTTCTAATTTCCAGATTCTGTTTTGAATCCAATTTTAAATTTTAACCCAGTTGCATAATTTATACTTATACAAATTTTCAAATAGTTATATAAACTATTTTAAATTTTGTAATCTTATTTGATTATAATATTGTCGTCCAAACTCTCTAACATACTATAATAATTTTGGAAAATTATTTCTTTCATATCAGAATATGGTTTGGGTAAAATTATTTCATTTACCAACTTTTAAAATAATACTATGTCGGTTTGCCTCGTTTAAGAGTTTAGAAATCCCTATGGTACAGTTGTCCAGATTGTACCGACCAGAATTTATAAACAGGCAACCGATAAGTCAACAAAATATAAGATAATTTATATTCACTAACAAATACATGCTCATATCTATTGATACACTCAAACTCATTGCAGGGTTCTACTGACCCTATCTCTAGTAAGTAATCCCTACCAGAGCCAAGGTTCTCGCTTAACCTTCAGCTCTGATACCAACTGTAACGAATGGAATTTTCGACCCTCGAAAATCGACATTAATATGTCCACTGTATAAAATACCTAGCAGGCAACTGCCGAAAACACCAGTTCATTTGGTGTGAAGAAGAAAAAGATAGAAGAGAAAAACAACAACATAGAATCTTACAATCGCAGCGGAACAAAATATAATATATAATATCTGATTTTGAATACAAGCACTGTATTGTTAATATATATACCATTATCAGAGTACAACAATTCAATACTTCAAATCTGGACAATTTGATAACTTGTACTTACACAGTGGAAATAACCAAGTATGTGATATACGTCTGAACTCCTCCAGCTCGCCTCCTGAGCTCCATAGCATTTTAACATAAATCTGTAATACTCGGTCTGACATGAGTATTGTAATAACATAACACCCGAGTTAGTTTGGAAAACCAGCGTGAGAAAAACACAATCAATTTGGATTATTAACTTTTTCAAAACCCTTTGAAAAACAAAGGTATCTCGTAAGACCGCATCACACATAAACACGATGGGTTTTTACCTTACGAGAGCCAAAACGATTTTTATCAAAATCATCTGATATTATAATAGTGTCTATAGAAAGTAAATAGAAAATAGCTAAAATGCTTGCATTTCACATTTTAGTATAGTTGGGCACAATCAAAATCGTATGGCACTTATTGGAGAATGGATTCCATCAAATGACTAGGCCACTCTGGTACCGCCAACCATAGTACATCTCTTGAACCGTATATCGAGGACCACGCCGGGATCCCCTGCTACACAAGACCGACCTACCCCTAACCTGAATAGACCGAATATGTTACAATCCAGGTGTTCCCACCCTTACCATCAAGCACTCCTTCTTTCATGCATAACCATATCCATAATATAAAGGTTTTCGAGGACATCCAGTGCACGTAATTTTCAACGATTTTATAACATAATTAGTTGAAATTTTGCTTGAAATTAAATAGTAAATTTTTGAAATGAAAATTTCATATTTGAAATACGTCTATTTAAACATTGCAAATGGTAAATTTTCGTTGGAAAATAGAGTGTTAGTTTTGTTGTGTAATTTTCAATTTCAATTTAAAATCAGTCAAATTGATGAAAATAAAATATTTTCGAAACACGAATATTTTTATATAATAAATCTGTAAATCATTTCTAAGTGAGGCGTCATATTTTGTTCTGCCAAATTTTGACTACTCTAGCTCCGTTTATATTATTTTCAGCATTTTAGCAGCATTTTGGCAGCAAATATTAACTTTTGATAGAATGATGATATCACTCATATCTGTGTATCATTTTGTTTATCTCGCCGTTCTGATCTCCATATTGTTTCCATTTGTGCATTTCAGCGTTCGTTACGCGGCGGAATTGGCAAATGATTTGCTGCATCGGTTCCGTAGTTGGGCTTTTTGGTTTCCTTGTGTGTCTTTCCATTTTCTACCGGTTGAAATCAAGTTGCCTTTAGCATTTATTTCCTGAATTCGTGCTTGCCTCTTTCTATTCCTATTGGTTCAATATTTATATGCTTGCATTCCTTCATTCTTTGCTCCTCTCCATTTTGAAAAATAAAAATAAAATAAAGCACAATATCGAATCCATCTGCCTTCGTGAATCTGATTGTCTTCTCCTCGGATCTACTTGTTAATCTTTCATTTTGGCAAAGCAAAGTCTCTGTTCCTATTTTGTTTGCTTTGAGAAAACTTTTATATAATTAAGGTTTCTCTTTGAGAAAATTTTAATAAAGTAAGTTATATGTATTTTATCCGTGCTTTCATAGTTTACTCGAGTTTCATCCTTCCTGCTCGTGCTCGAAACCAAGCCCCATCCCATTGACACGTGCGCCAGCCATGCCATCGACTACCCACATCCGCTTGATGTTCCCTTGAGAACGCCATCACCCACTGACCCGCTCCCACCATCTCCTGCCTGACCCACCACCAAACTACTGACCACCTACTACACAGCCGAAATCCTCTACCACCAACCTAGCTTGCAACTCGCTTCCTAGTGCAGCGGATATAACGGATGACAACGAAATGAAGATTTCATGTCAAACTAATCGAAGAAACGATTAGATGAAACAAGATAAATCGATGGTTTGAAAATACCTAATGCCCAAATTCGTTGATCTCAAAAGATACCGAATTCTAGCTATCTCCGACACGTTGATCGCGCACGATACCGTGTTAAAAGATCTACGACTCTTCTACGTTGATCTCGCGCATGAGATTCTGTGAATCGGCTTCAAATCCGTTGATTCGAGCGCACTCGAATAACCGAAAATGAAGAAAGAAGACAACGCTCAACTTCCAATTTCAAAGAGGCACAAAGCACTCAAACAAAGTTTTTTCAAAATCAACTACCCAAATGATACAACTCACCCGCTATTTATAGAGTTTTTACATCACACGTACCCAATTTTCACCGACCTAACAGGGCGGCGACCTACGACCTAACAAACAGAATACAACACAAGTTAAGAAAATTACAACACACGAGCTAACAACATACAACATATAAACGACCTACGAGTTATCATACATCTGCGACTTAATAAAGTACTCTTCAGCACGCTTCATGCGACCTAAGGATCTTCAGCAACATAGTTATGTCGTTCGCGACCGACAGGAGGTGATTCGCGACTCAAAGAAAATCGCCGCGACTTAAGGAAGATCGCTCGCGACCTAGAGTTTGCTCGCGACTTAAGGTTTTGTTCGATCTAAGAAGGAGAAGAGAGCTAAGCTTGCCGCGGTCTAGGGGAGGTCGTTCACGACCTAGGGCTTCATCGTGACTCAAGGCTTCGTTCGACCTAAGGAGGAGAAGCGAGCTGAGCTTGCTGCGATCTAGGTAGTTGGTGATGGATTTAAGTCACGTAGGGACGTTCGATAGGTCGGAGATGGATTTAGGTCATGGAGCGATGGACGATGGGTCGTTGCTGGGTTATGTCGCGGGGCGACATATGGTTGCTGTTCGCGATTTAAGGTGAAGCGGTTTCGACTAAAGGTAAGTCGTTTACTTTTATCTCGCACTGCATCATCCTTTCCTGGTTGAAAAGAATCCATCCCCGAAATCACAAGCTCGTTTAACAATCCCTTTCTGATGTGGCACTGTCGACAAATCTAACGATCCCTTCGGCATTGCTGAATATACTACTTGAAATGGGCTGAATCCAGTACTTCGATTAACAACATGATTATGTGCGAACTCAGCTTGACATAACTTCACATCTCAGCTCTTCAAATTATCCTTCACAAGACATCTCAACAAATTTTCCAATGATCTGTTCACCACCTTCGTTTGTGGATGGTAGGCGCTACTAACATTCAGCTCAGTCCCAACCATCTTCCACAGACTCAACCAAAAATGACTTAGAAATCGAGTATCCCGGTCAGAAACAATGGTCTCAGGTAGCCCATGTAGTCGATAAACTTCTTTAAAGAATAATTGAGCAACACAGACTGCATCGGCGGCCTTTTTACAAGCTATGAAATGTGCCATCTTCGAAAATCTATCCACCACAACATATATAGAATCATTCCCTCGTTGAGTTCTTGGCAAACCCAAAACAAAATCCATACTAACATCAACCCATGGTTTAGTAGGCACGGGTAATGGCATATACAGCATATACAATCCTGCATTCGTAGCTGTCCCTTTGGAAACTTGACAAATGTGACATCTCTTCACAAATCTTTTAACTTCTTTCCTCATGGAAGGCCAAAAATATGATTGAGAGATCAACTGCAAGGTACGATCTCTTCCCACATGTCCTTCTTCATGCAATTCCTTCATAATCTTCATCCGCAAACTGCACTCTGGTATACATAATTGATTTCCCTTGAAAAGAAAACCATCCACTAACACATACTCATCCGTCTTTCCCTTCTCGACTTTATCTACAACCTTGACAAAGTAAGGATCATCAACAAATAATTCTGCCAGCACATCAAACCCTGTCACTTCAACTTTCATCGTAGTCAACAAATGATTTCTTCTACTCAATGCATCCGCCACACGATTTGTAATTCCCGACTGATGCTTTACCACAAATGTAAACTGTTGTAAGTATGCGATCCATGAAGCATGCCTGGCTGCAACCTTATCCTATCCCTGCAAATGTTTTAATGCTTCATGATCAGTATATAACACAAACTCTTTATGAAACAAATAGTGTCTCCAATGTTTTATGGCTTGCAATAGCATAAAATTCCACGTCATAAGTATTATATCTCATCTTTGCCCCAGAAAGCTTCTCACTGAAATAAGCAATTGGACGTCCCTTATGACTCAACACCCCTCCAATTCCAACTTTAGATGCATCAGTATGTAATTCAAATAACAACTGAAAATCCGACAAAATTAGAATTGGTGCTGTCGTCAAAAGTTCCTTGATTTTCTCAAAAGAAAATCCCGCTTCCTTTGACCATGAAAACTGCTTACCTTTCATACAATCAGTAACAGGTGCCATCACACTACTGAAATGTGGAATAAACCTTCGGTAGAATGACGCCAAACCATGAAAACTTCTCACTTCAGTTATAGTCCTGGGTTGTGGCCAATTTCTGATTGCTTCAACTTTACTTTGATCCACCTGAATACCTTCCTTGGACAATACATACCCCAAAAACAAAACACTATGCGTCATGAACACGCACTTTTTTGTTGCTGCATAAAATTGCTCCTGTCGAAGTATCATCAACACTTCCCGCAAATGCTTTAGATGTTCCTCCGTGCTTCCACTGTATATCAATATATCATCAAAGTATACCACCACGAACTTTCCAATAAACGGTCAAAAGATTTGATTCATCACCCACATAAAAGTACTTGGTGCGTTCGAAAGACCAAATGGCATGACCAGCCATTCATATAATCCTTCCCTCGTCTTGAATGATGTCTTCCATTCATCCCCGGGTCTAATTCGAATCTGATGATAACCACTCTTAAGATCAATCTTCCAAAAGATTACAGACCCACTTATTTGATCCAATAGATCATCAAGCCTTGGCATCGGAAACCTGTATCTGATAGTTATTTTGTTAAGTGTCCTGCTATCTGTACACATTCTCCACGAACCATCCTTCTTCGACACTAACAAAGCTGGTACTGCACAAGGACTTAAGCTCTCTTGTATGTTTCCTTGTTCAAGCAATTCTTCCACCTGCCTTCTTAACTCTTCGTGCTCCTTTGGACTCATTCTGTAATGTGGTCTATGTGGTAGCACAGCTCCCGGAACGAGATCTATCTGGTGTTGCATGTCTCTCAATGGTGGTAATTATTTGGGCAACTCTTCTGGAAATACATCTTCAAATTCTTTCAACACTGGCTCCACTTCTTCAGGAATTTCAACCGCTTCACTACTTTCACGTCCAATTAATAGAAATACTTCAGGCTCATCCTCCACTTCCTTGACAAATTCCTTCAAAGATAACAGAGTCTTTAGTTCTTCAATCTCCTCCAACTTGCTTTCACTTTGTTGTCGCTTTTTAGGAACTAAAGTGATTTTTGTGCCTTCGAACATGAAACTGTAGCAGTTAGTCCTCCCATCGTGTTGCATGGCTCAATCGTATTGCCATGGTCTCCCCAACAACAAATGACATACATCTATTTCCACCACATCACACCAAATCTCATCCTTATACTTCGTTCCTAGAAAAAGTTACACAAGCTCTTCGACTAACCTTCACTTCCCCACCTTTCCTCAACCAAGCTAACTTGTAGGGCTTTGGATACTTCTCAGTCTTTAATGCCAACTTCTTTACAACCTCTGTAGAGATGATGTTATCACAAATTCCTGCATCAATAACAAACTTGCAAACCTTTCCCAGAATAGTGCACGTTGACTGGAAAATATTACTCCTCAACCAACTTGAATCATCCTCTTGCTTTGGTGTCAAACACGACCTCCTCATCATCAAATTACAACCCTCATCTCCTGACAATAATTCTTCTTCCTCCTCAACTTGTGGTGAATTGGAACATTCTGCTTCTGCATCCTCATCCTCAACCTTAACAACCATCACTCGCTTCTTAGGCTTCGGACATTCATTTCTCTTGTGACCAAACTCCTGACAATTAAAGCATTTGATACCACTATTGACCTTGGTCTTAGCAACTTCACTAACAACCGGTTTATTAACAGCCTTGGAGACATTCGTATTACTACTAGCCCCTTTTACTTGATTGTTGGAATTTGTAAACACACCACCTCCTCTTCTACCTTGCTTCTCCCAAGCTAGAGCCTTCTAGTGTGCTTCAGCCACATAGCTTGGATCAAACATATTCACCATATCCTGAATCTGCATTCTCAACCCTCCAACAAATCTAGCTGTCAATTGTTCCACTGTCTCCATGATATCATTCCTCGCAATCAATTGATAAAATTCATCCGCATAATCATTCACCGACTTCGTTCTCTGTCTCAAATTCTGTAAGCGCTGATACATAAAAGACCGATAATTATAAGGCAAAAAAGTAGCCTTCATCAACTTCTTCATCTTCTCCCATGAGACAATCTTTGACTTTCCCATCATTTCCTATGTTAGTTTAGTTTGTTGCCACCATGCCATAGCTCTTCCTCTCAAACGAGTAGCAACCAACTTAACTCTACGATGCTCAGGAACTTCCTTGAAGTCAAAAAATTCTTCAACATTAGATAACCAATCCAAAAATTCTTCCGCTATCATACCACCCTTGAATTCTGGAATTTCCATCTTCATCCCCGACTCCCATCGACGATCATCTTCTACATCCCGATATGGATTTCGCACTTGGTCTCGATCTCGATGATGAACACTAATCTATCACCATCCTCATCATAATCAAATGTACTTCGATATCGATCTCGACCATCAACATCTCTACGATCACGCACATCCCTTCTACCATGTCTTTCATCATCACGATATGGTTCATTCTCAAACTCACGTGGAGTCCTTCTCTTTTCATTTCTATACCCATGGTGATCTTGCATCGTTGAAACTAATGATTCTCTTCTATCTCGATACGACCGTGGAGACACCCTCCTCGCTTCCGTAACCGATGGCGAAACTCTGTTTCCTCCATGGTTCGAGACTGGTGACCTTCTCCTATGACTTTGATTCACGTCGATCATCAACTTCTCTAACTTCTCAACACCTTCGTTAAACTTCTCATTGATACGTTGCTCCATTGCCTCGCTTCTTCTCTTCGATACACATCTCCAATATTTTGAAATCGGTTAGCACGTCTCGGAGGCATGATCTCTCTAACAAGTTCGGTTCCTTCTCTACTTAGCTCGGCTTTAACTCCAATACTTTAACTCGGCTCCAACAGGTTCGGCTTAGCTATGATTGGCTAAGTCTCGCTCTGATACCAAACTGGTGCAGCGGATATAAGGATGACAACGAAATGAAGATTTCTTGTCAAACTAATCGAAGAAACGATTAGATGAAATAAGATAAATTGATTGTTTGAAAATACCGAATGCCCAAATTCGTTGATCTCGAAAGATACCGAATTCTAGCTATCTCCAACACGTTGATCGCGCACGATACCGTGTTAAAAGATCTATGACTCTTCTACGTTGTCGCGCACGAGATTACGTGAATCGGCTTCAAATCCGTTTATTCGAGCGCACTCGAATAACCGAAAATGGAGAAAGAAGACAACGCTCAACTTCCAATTTCAAAGAGGCACAAAGCACTTAAACAAGGTTTTTTCAAAATCAACTACCCAAATAATACAACTCACCCGCTATTTATAGAGTTTTTACATCACACATACCCAGTTTTCACCGACCTAACAGGGCCGTGACCTACGACCTAACACAACAGAATACAACACAAGTTAAGAAAATTACAAAACATGAGCTAACAACATACAACATATAAACGACCTACGAGTTATCATACATCCATGACTTAATAAAGTACTCTTCAGCACGCTTCATGCGACCTAAGGATCTTCAACAACATAGTTATGTCGTTCGCGACCTACAAGAGGTGATTCGCGACTCAAAGAAAATCGCCGCGACTTAAGGAAGATCGCTCATGACCTAGAGTTTGCTCGCGACTTAAGGTTTCGTTCGACCTAAGAAGGAGAAGCGAGCTAAGCTTGCCGAGATCTAGGGGAGGTCCTTCACGACCTAGGGCTTCGTCGCGACTCAAGGCTTCGTTCGACCTAAGGAGGAGAAGCGAGCTGAGCTTGCCGCGATCTAGGCAGTTGGTGCTGGATTTAAGTCGCGTAGCGACGTTCGATAGGTCGGAGATGGATTTAGGTCGTGGAGCGATGGACAATGGTTCGTTGCTGGGGTTATGTCGCGGGGAGACGTATGGTTGCTGTTCGCTATTTAAGGTGGAGCGGTTTCGATTTAAGGTAAGTCGTTTAATTTTATCTCGCACTGCATCACTTCCACCCATCACCAACTCAACACCCCGTGTAGCTTCTCCTCCGACCTTTCCTCCGCTGAACTCCTACACAGCCCATTTGCGCTGAACTCCACCTTATAGCCACCATGGATAGACCCGCCTCCATCTTTATAAAAAAAATGAAAGCTATATATATATTGCTGACCCACTTTTCCCTCAACCTGACCTTCTTCCTACATCCTCCTTGTCAGCTAATAGGCACAGCCCACCTCACGTCAACAACCGATTCACCTTGCGGCCGTGCTCCCCCTCCGTTAACTTACCCACCTTATTCCCTCACGCAAAACCCCACACTCGGCCTCTCCGGCTTTCTCCTCTATTAAATATATATACTTTGTTCTTTTCTTTTCTCTTTTATCATTTTTGATTTTTTATTAACGTATATGTATTGGATCTGAAACCCGATTGCCTCCTACTTGCTGCTCCGCTAGTTTGCATGGCTTTTTCCTTGTAAGTTGTAAGTTGTATATATAATTATATATATTGTAAAATTATACGCTTTTGTCCTATTCTTATCTATTATATATATGCCATATATATTCTAGTTCGAATTTATATATATTGATATATATGTATGTCGCACTTGACATCCTATCTGAATCTTCTCTCTGCATGTTTAATTGAAGACATACATATATATATATATATTGAGTTATACATACTGCATGAATATATATATATATATATATATATATATATATATATATATGTTGCAATCTTTTGATATTCTTTTGCTCAGTGCCTTGTTTCGATTTTTGTTCTAGCCAACGGTGTATGTATGATAGCTTGTATATGTATGCTGGTGTTGCATTGTACTTGTTGGCAGAGAATTATATTTGGATCCAAGCTTATATATTATATATATTGGACTTGTATGCTATTAACGATGGTAGTTATACGTGTTGCATATATACATATAATTTGTGCCTTATAATTTTTTTTATTAACATATATATTTTATTTAGGATCTGATGTATATATTATAGATATTTCTGTAGTAGTATTATACATGTAACGGTATATATGTTAGTCTACATATAATATATCGGCTTTAAGAAACAATTTCATGTAGAATATATATTGATTTCTGAATTATATTATATTAAGGTCTTATTTGATTTTTAAAGTATAATATATAAATGTCGACGTGTTTATTTATGTATATAGTATATATATATATATATATATATTAATATTTAGATTTTTAAATTATATATATAGAGTTTTAAGTCTGTATATATAAATATTTTGATCGTTATGATATCTGGGTTGTTTTCATAGCTGAGAGGCTGGTTAACCTTAGTACTGATTTTTAAATATGTTATATATGAAGATTTTGATTTTATTAAGTGTTTTAAATTAAATATTGATTTTTAAGAAAATATATATACAATAGTTTTCCATTGAATTCTAGATCTTGCTGGTCACTTCAATGTCGTAGTTGCTTATCTCTTGTCTCATTGCCCCATTTTCGATCCATGCTTATCACTATCCGTCTACATCTTGTTATCATTGTTTCCATAGCCATGAAAGGTGTGCAATCACTCACAATTAACATTGTTATATATAGAAAATTTAATTCGCATGAATTGACAATTGAAATATGTTGTTAAATTTGAATTGTTACGTTATTTTATTGTTAAATATGATATGCTGTTATCTAAAGTTATTTACGAGTGACATATGACACCATAACCTATTGTATATATTATATTTAAATTGTTACCGATGATATATGTCTGTTGTTGATATGTTGTATTATTATTTTAATTGTTCTCACACTGCAAGTTTCTTGTTAGAATAGAATTCCCTATGGGTTGAAATGATACATACCCGAATGATTTTATAGATTAAAGGAAAATCGTTATGGGTTGAAATGATAAAACCAAGAGATTTTCATTTAATTTAAATTTTGGGATTGCGAGTTGAAATGATATACACCCGTAAATATTAAATTATTGCAGACTGAAATGATAAATATTCGTATCACTTAACCATAGGATAGAAAATTATATATGGACACCGTTGGTCTATTTTGAAAAACGATTGCCAAAATTTGAAAGGAAATATACGGGTTTTATTAAATATTGATTTTTAAATTATAATATAAAGAATTTATTTTAATATATGTGTAAAATTTAGATTTTAAAATTTTTATGTTTTGGAAATTTTAAATTTATAAATAGGTTTTGAAAATATAATTTTTAAGAATTTTCTTATAATTTTCTTATTTAAAAATATGTAAAATAAGATTTAATACAAAATAACATTTAATAATAAGATTAATTTAATAAAATTTAATTTAATTGGTTTAAGTATATATTTAAATTTATATTAGTATTTTATAAAATGATGTCTTATAACTTTAATAATAAAGGTTGGGAAGATAAATTAATGTTGACTTGGAATTTAAATTGTTTAATAATTGAATTTAAATAAGAATTGAATTGAACTTATTGATTTTTAGATTTTGAAAGATACGATTGATAACTTGATTGATAAAAAGGTGGTTAAATGAATATTCTCAATATTAAATAAGGTAGAGGCTGAATATTTAATATTAATATTAATTTAAATTGATAAATTTAGATGTTATTTAATTGTAATTAAAATGATTAAGTGAATAGTTTTCCGATGTGAATTAAATTAGAGTTAAATGTTGAAATCTAAATGAAACTTATATTGAAATGTTTGAATATTTAAACTTTGAATCTTATTGGAATTAAAGAGATAGTTCAAACCTGGATTTGAAATCGATATAAATTGAAATGGTCTACTTAAAATTTGAATTGAATCTTTGACCTTTAAATTGAAATGATTAAACTAGAATTGCTTTAAATTGAATTTTGGAATTTAAGTTGATTTGAATCGATTTGCGAAATTGGAGGAAAGTTATTTTATTATATAAAGTATTTTTAATATATATAAACTATTTTTAATTTATTACTACTTTAATATATATACAATTTTCAATATCTAAAATGTTTGAGTTGGAAGTGTTATGATTTCACAAGTGTTATAATTTCAAAAGTGTTATGATGTCGAAATCGTTATAATTTGGAAGTGTTACGATTCTGAAAATGAATATTATTTAAAGTGAATAATGATATCGAATTGATATGGTTTTTAAATGAATGTGATATTTTGATATGAAGTATGAACTATTTGAAATGAAATGACTATGGTGTGAAATAAGCGTTTGGTTGTTAAAGGGACCGGGATTGGATATTGTCATACTCTCTGCCAATCCCGAAAACCACTTTAACAACCATGTACATGGTGGAGATTCCAGAATAAAGTAGGATGGTTTGATGTCGATTTTGTATGAAGTATTTACGTAGCCCTGACTCCCGTGAGTCAGCTTGATGTGGCTAAAATAGGAGCCACGCTAGTCAAGTGAGGTCATTCCTCCGATCGGACACATTTCTTTGATGTCATTCTATTACTTTGTGATTTTATTTGGGTGCACATTTGATTTGGGAGTGTGTCTCGAGGTGGGCGGTAGTAGCTGCTATACGTTACCATCAGTCCGGATATGCGATCGTTATATCTACCTTGGCATTGCCTCATGTGCCTTATCACATGCCCTATCGAGCCTTCTACGAATTTGGTTTGTGTCATACCTATGGAGTGCTCCTTGATAGCCCACCCATGGATGGAGTTTACAGTATCTGTATAGACTACGACATTATATAAAAATGTGTTAAGGGGGATATGGGTAACGCTTTAATGCTATTTTAATAGTTTACTTTACTATAGATATTATGATAATAGCATATATTACTACATAGTAGATAGTTCCACGGATCCTTAGAGGATGGGTATCTCAAACATCGTTTAAGTTACATGTATTTCAGTTGACATTTCACTTGAGTTAAATTTACTAATATAAGAATGTTAATCTTGACTTAAGTGTTTTGTATTTGCTTTATGCCAAGGTTAGACTGAGTGCCACAACAATTGAGACTCACCTTTGGAGTTGGAGCTTCGCTTGGAGATCCATTTTTCTATCCAACTTTCAGTCATTTCACTTTATTCCAGTAATCTATGTCCAAACTTGTCAGTTGCTTATGTATTAGAGATTCATTTGTATTTGAGATTCTGTTGTATTTTATTTTAAACTCTGATATTTATATAGTAGCTTTGTGAACTACTATTTATCTATTTCGTTGCTTATCGTTGTATTACTTCGTGTCTGTGATTGATTTATTTACTGTAAATGCCAAGTTTTTCCAAATATAAATTAACAATCTATTGTTTTGAGAAATTCAAGTTCGACATGTACGGAGGCGAATGGTTCAAAATACCTAGTCGTTACATCTAGAAAGGTGATAACATACCCTACTTGGGTGCGACCCACTTAGCCTTGATACATCTCCCCAGTTTTAGTCATTCTCGGTTGATGAGGCTCGAGGCTAAGTGTTACCTTTCAAAGAATGATTTCTATTAGAATGCTCATCGTCCTCCGATGATGATGTTCTGATAGCATTCGTCCATACAAGTTGCCTTGGGTATGGATAAACCAAATCACCGCCTTCGTCATCTTTACGGTATTCATTCGTAACGTTCAAACCAGATCAAAGTGGTTTTTGGATAATTAAATTTGGCCTCGATCTCTTCGAAACGATTAATGAAATTGGCCAAAATTGATAGTCGGTTATTTAGCTAGCATTAAACATCCAAAAGCAATCATCAGGCCTTATTATAAATTTCCTAAAATTTACTTCAAAATATCTTTATAAGATATTACTTTCAGTTCTTCAACATTTGAAAATAGTTTTTCAAACCCTTAGTATTTTTGACGGAATATCTCCACCTCTTTCCAACACTTAGAATATTTCTTTCCACTTCATTGTTATATTCAACCCTTACGAAGTATTCCAGTTATTCCCTATTTCTTTTCCTCCAAATCATTTACAGTTTATTTTTAAATTTCTTACTCGTTAATAACGAATTTATTAAGTGCCGAAATTCTTAAATTATCTCCCTTCGATATTTCCAAAGTCAAATATACTTACTTAAAATTCCAATTTTCCTTCCTACTTTTTTTATGAATTCTATTTCATTTTCGAAGCTTAGTTTTATTTAACTACTTCAGAAAATTTTCTTACGTTTTCCCAAATTTCTTTTTTAAGAATTCTCCTATAAGTTCCATCTATCAAATAACCCTTTCCAATTCTCGAGAAGATTATAGATAAATTTGAACCATTTCAAAAACTATATATATATGTATATATACATATGTAAATAAAAATAAGTATTTAAAAGAAAATAAATAATAATTTATTTTTAAGGCATATTCAAATAATTATTTTAAAATATTGGAAACACTTTTATAACATCGATTTCTAAGGCAGGTTTGAAAAATTTAGGGTTTATTAAAATAAATATTAAGTATTTGAAAGATTCACTTCTGAAGTATTCAATATTAACTAACTTTGAATTCCATAATTCAACAAATAAAACTCGTTTTAAAATAAAACTTAACTTATTAGTAAAAATATATTTTTAAATCTTAATAACCAAATTCGAATTTATAAACCCTCTCGATTTCTATCATATTATTTCCATTCCGGTCTCCTTAACCATCTTCTCTTTAAAAATAATATCCATTATCTTTTTCTCACCCTATTCCCATATTCAACTATAAATTTTTCCTTGTAAATTTATATTCCAAATTCATTTGATATCAAATTTACTTATTTATAAATATCCTTTATAAATTTTTATAACTCCCTTGAGTTTTACTAAAAATAATCTCATTTGTAAAATTCCATTTCATAAATTTTATTTCTTATAAATTCCATATATTTTTGCCAATCTATTTTTAATATCGATTTTAACTTCTTTCTATTTTTCCCGAATATCACTTTAAAATCCGGTCTCAAAAATCCCTTTATATAATTTATTTTAAAATCTCTATTTAAAAATATTTTTCTCATATTATTTAATACGATCAAAAATTCATTATTGCTTATTCAAATAAATTTCTTTTAAGTAATCCAAATTTTGATATATATATATATTTCTATATTAAAATCTCCTTTTAATTTCTTAAAAATTCAAAGTAATATTTATGATGTTTAATATACCCAAGTTAATTTCCTTGCTATTTTACATTTTTTCAAAATTTACAACACATAACAATCCAGCAGATTTTATTCAATCACATCATATATTTTATATATATGAAAAATGCAAAATATGTTTGAGGAATCCAGTTGGATCCCACTAACCCGTTTCCCTGCATCAATAGATGTTAGACAATAAAAAATACCAATCCCACATCGAGGGGGATATCGTGGTATATAGAGTCATCCGCTATTATGCGAGACGCATAGGGTCTCATCCGCTATAATATGCGGGAATATCACTCCAATTACTAATATATGTTCTACTATATATATAGTCATCCAACTGATAATTATAAATTTATCAATTCAATCAAGCATCAATTAATTTAAATTTAAACATATAAATTTAAACGAGGTAATCCAAAAGAGTGAGAAATCCTCACCTTGATTTTTATTTTGCAATCCGATCTAATTTTACTTCATCACCACGAATCCAATACAAGAATTCACACTCACATTCGACCTCGCATAACAAGATTTTTAAATTTTCAGTTATCTATTTACAACTAAAATTAATTTAATTAATTTCTTAATTCATAAAATAAAATACCATATTAACTTTTAATTGTAAAATATTAATTACAATACTGTCCTTTCCTCGTGATCACTTCCAGGTAGCATCCCAAAATAACACGGCCTCCCCCATCAATTCCATTCCTCCGGCCATCAGCCAACTCGACCTGGCCCCTACCCTACGATACCACTGCCCATGCCTCACATTGCTGCCATAATAACTCTTCTATAGTGAGCCAAACCATCGAAAATTATGTGACTCCCTCCCACTCACATTGCCGTACTCCCCTCCCATGGCCGAGCTCTACCCTCAATAGTCGCGTTACCTCGAACGAGGACCCCTCGCGCTCCGCCATTTTGTACGTACTCCGCCCTTTTCCACCTAGTTTGAATGTCGCAGTCCCTTAGCCATGAATGACGCGGCCTCCCATCCATCACGGTTTCGCCTAAATGTCCGCACGCCGCTTTCGCCCACAACCCTAATCCCCAGCCTCACGCCTTCTTTCTCAATCGCCTACGTGCTCGCTCTAGCTTCACTGCCATCACCTTCCAAACGAACAAGCCGAGCCCCAACCAAAGCGATTCGTCGAGCTTCCCTTCCTCCAGTCATGATTCGTTATCGTCATTCACTCGTCTCTTTTTTATATATACCGTGTGGATTTTGAAATTGAAGGAGGAAGGCGAGTTTATAATAGAAGAGTGAATACTATGATTTCAAAGTGAAATGAAGGGGATAGAATATACGCGATTTTTGAAAAGAAAGGAGAGGGATGCGACATAAAGGTGCAAGGTATACATGACGGATGGAGTGTTTTAGAAGGTAGAGTATAGGGTGGATGGGATTTGAATTTGATCTGTTTTATATAATTTTATTTAATAAAAATATATCTCGTTAGCAACTTAAAATTTCGATCTCCTACCAAGGCATGCTGCTAGGCATTATAATATTATACCCCTATTCCGAATACAATGGAAAAGGTTTTGAGTCCTAATTCGATCGTATGGAGAAGATAGCTTTTTATACTCAATTTATTATATTGAATTTTCGATATTGATTCCGGCACGTTTCTATATCGTACGATCAAACGATAACTCCAAACACTATGAAGTTTGAAATTTGATACCGATACACTATCACGGATCTAATGGAACTGGTTTCGTCGAATTTTGAGACCATGTCCCTGATCGCTATTTTAACACGTCAATTAAATTGACAAATTTTAAAATTTTGAAATCGCTTAAAATTTTGATTTTAAAAACTTATTAATTCAATTATAATTCCAAATCAAATATTTAAAACCATTTAAATATTCTAAATTAAACAACAGAAAAATCCGGGTCGTTACATGTTTACTCTAGTTATTGTATTTTGGAGGAATCGAAATACCACTACATGCTCTATGTTGTTTTGATTCTTGATTTTTACATGTTTTGCGAGGAGGACCCCCTTTCTAGTCATTTTTGGTTCTGGTTTTAATGTAGTTCTTTTTGGAAGAAATCTAAAATAAAATTTTGAATATAAGATCCTAGGCATTTATTTCTAAATTTACCGTTTGATATAATTGGATGCACAGTATTTTATTTTAGGATATTCTCTGAATTTGATTGCATATAGATTTATATCATACTAGATTTTACTGGATAAGTTACATCGGATTAATGTGTTATGTATTTTTAGGATAGTTTGTTTTCTAGAATAGGATTGTGGTAAATTTCGGGGATGAAATTCTTTTAAGGGGGGACGAGTGTAACGACTCGAAATTTCACCACATTAATTTCTGAATATTTAATTAATTTTAAATATCCAAATAATAGGTTTTTTTAATTAAAATAAAAACTCTTTTAAATAATAGATGTTAAAGATAAAATAGTATTCAAAATTAGTTTACAAAAATATTTAGTTCAAAGAAAGATCGAAAATGCGACCAGAATTTGTTTTTTGAATTTTCGACTTTTCGTCAGCTAAAAGTTGTCAAAATGTTGTAAAATCTTTTATAGAAACATATAAATAAGTTAGCATATGTTAGTATATAAGTATACAAATAAAGTTAAGTAATACGTTTAAAAGGATTAAAAAACAAAATAAAATAGAAAATGTCACGTCGTTAGAAACATTTTGGCAAACAAGCACAAAATGTGTTTTCTAATGAAATTGAGGGAAAAGAACCAAATGGGAGTAGGAGTACATGAGGAGAAAGAGGCTAGGTGAGGTGGCAAGAGGGTAGTGGAGGGTAAAGGACAAGGGCATTTAGATAATTCACTTTGTTCTCTTGCTTATAAATAGCCTTTCATCTCTCTAAATTTTCCTCTTCTTCCACTGATCAGACCTCTCTCATATCTTGTCCAAATGAAGTTATTCTTTTTTCTAAACCATGTCATATTCCAATGGTTACAACTTTTATGTTGGCGACTTCTTCAAATTTCGAGCATGGCTATCTCGAAATATCAATTATTTACAGAGTATCTTTGAACTCAGATTTCAAGTCTGAAAATGGTCCTTCTTCTTTTGATCATATTTTTTGAAAACTAATAGAAATTGAGCGATTCTTTTTTTGATATAGTAGATAAAATAATTTTTTAAAACTTTCCTTTTTACCACCTTCTCAAATTCCGAGAGTAAATAGTCCAAAACCAGCTAGAAAATAACTTATTTTCGGGTTCATCTTTTAGAATTCGATGATTAACCAAAGTCATCCTAGTGCATTAAGGGTCAAATACTCCATCTTTTGCTTAGGAATGGAAGTGCAAGGTCATACCCTAAGTTAGAAAAGGTTTCGATAGCTTTCGGTGAGTAAAACTACGCCTTCTTAAACCAAGTTTATTTTATGTTAATGTTCATGTTAATAGCCTATTGATGCTTATTATATATGTAAAGTGTTGGTTTGGTTGTTTGTTTGTTTCGTGCTTTGAAAAGTTGTCGCATTTGAAAGTTAGTAAGCATGTGGTTAGCTATATGAAAAGTTGATAGTTAAAGTTAATATAATTGTTAGTAATACTTATTACATGTTGTATCATCATTATTTACCTTGTATTGTGCTTAAAATATTGTTATGTGATGATTGGTTGTATGGCTAATGACATAAGTTTGTCTACCGCGTATATCGATAGTTGCTATATTGACACTTTCGGAAAATCACCTTTTATCGAAATCGATTGGTTTCATCATCATGCTTGGAATTATTTCAAAAGTTAAGTAAGTTTTTGATTATTGATGTTTTCAAAAATAATAATTAATTATCATAATAAGGATTAATTAATTAATTAATCAATTACTTAATTAGTAAGGATTAAGGGTAATTAATTACTTAGTTAATGATGTGTTCTAAATTTAACAAATTACATGGTTAATGATTGTTTAAATTAACTAATTAATATTTAATGATGTTTAAATTTAATTAATCACTTTATTTAATAATATTTAAGGATAATTAATCATTCAGTAATGATGAATTAAAGTTAATTAATCAATTTTGTAGTGATGCTTTTAAATTACTAAATCATTTTAATAAATGATTTTCAAAAATTTATCAACTTGTTTTAACTCAAATTAATCTTTCCTTTTTTATGTTTATAATTAATAAATCATTTTTATATAATGAGAATCAATTATTTATTTATTTAATTTATTAATTACGTTTAAATTTATCAATTAATTGAATTAATGACGTTTTAAAGGTGATTTGCCATTTTTAATTAAAGGTTATTGGGGTCACTTAATCAACTTAATTTATGAAGTTTCAAAGTGAATTTATCAAAGAGACAAGGATGTTTTGACTTTGTTATTCATTTTAAATAATGATAATTAATTAATTATTAATTTAATTAATTTTGTTTTACCAATCAATTGAATTAATAAGGTTTAAAAGTGGTTTATGCTTTTATTATTTAAAGACATTTGAAGTTAAAAAATAATCAAATTGTGTGATGAAGTTTAAAGTTAATTAATCAATGTAATGAGGATGTTTTAAGTTATAAAATTATTTATAAATTGATGTTTATAAGTTAGTAAACTCTTTTAACAAAGTGTTTTAAAGCTAATACTTGTAATCTGAGGCCAAGCATGAATTCAGGGTTTTAAAAGAAAAGGTTTGATTCGTTTAAGAAAAAGAATTAATTTCTGTAAAGTGATTCACTTATATGAGAATGATTTATCTGTATACTTAGCGCTAAACGTCAGAGAAGTAGATTTGTCACTATTTTTAAAGTTAAGAATAATCATGAGACATGACTTTGAGGTAATAGTACCTTGACTTGTCCAGTATTATTGTTAACCAAGAAATAATACAAGTTGGAACTTGATGAGTGGTGATAAGTATACAAGACTTAATTTCCACATACAATCGTTTTATATCCTCGATAATTGGTTTCTCAACAATCAGTTACTTCTGCTTCTTTATTATCATCATTCTAAGACAATGTGTTGCTCCGTTGATGTAACGACCCCGGATTTTGGTCGTTAGATTTTAAACATTTAATTCATTTTAAATGTTAAATATGGATTTTGAATTGATTTTGAAGTAAGAAGATTTTGGTTAAATCAATATAATTAGTTAAAATATCGAGTATGGCAATTCAATTGGATTTGAATAATAATAATTAAATATTTGGAATTGAGATAATTAGTGAATCTGGATGTAAATGGTTATGAAAATGGTTTCTAAGATTTATTTTAAGTCTAATTTGATTTGAATTTTAGTATTTGACTTTTGGATGAAATCAAAAGGCGATAAGTTAAAATTGGATTTTTATATTAATTTAATAATGGAATTTAATATAATAATGCAAATAACCAGATTTTGATTTAAAATGAATCGAAATAATTTATAATGTGATTATAAATTATATATGATTTATAATTAAGTTAGTAAAATTTTAAAAGTGAAATTTTAAATGATTTCGACGATTTTGGAAATCGTTCGAATTTGTCGACGAGTTAAAATAGCCTTCCGGGGCACAACCTCAGAATTCGACGAAACTAGTTTCATTAGATCCCTAATAGTTAGTTATTATCGGATTTCAATTTTCGTAGCGTTTGGAGTTACCGTTTGTTTGTACGGGTGAGAAACGCGTTGAGATTTAAAATCGATAATTTAATATTTAAACTCGATTCAAAAGGCTATCTTCCACATATGACTGAATTGGGCTCCGAAACACGTTCCATTGTGTTCGGAATGCGGGTAAAACCCTATAATCGCCTGGTGGCATGTCTGATTCGGAGTTCGTTTGAAAATATTGTTTAAAGTGGATTTAATATTAAAATAATATTTATAAACGTATATATAGATATACGTTAAGCAGAGAAACCCTAGTCTTCTTCACCGGCCGCCGCATTTAGTTTTTAATGGCCGAAAACTTACATTGTTCCTCCCTCTTTTTCTCTCAACCCAACAACTTTCACCAGAAATTTCCAACTAGAGAAACGAAGAGGACCTCGAGATCTATGCATCTAATGGTGGATCTTGCTTGATGTTGTCGTTTGGTGGTGTATTTTGCTGCCATTCTCCGTGCGTTCATGCACGTTCTTTGATGAACAGGAGCCACCGAGCTTCGTTGCACTTTGGCCGGAGATAGAGCTCGCAGCATTCTACAACGTGGTAGCCTTTGATCGATCTATCGGCGAGCAATGTGGGATCAGCAATTAGGGTTTAGAGGTATTGATGGACCTAATGTCGCATGGAAGAAGAAGCATTCGTGCGGCCTGGATCTCATTTCCTGATCGAACGACCGATTGTAATTATAAAAAAAAAGAAATTTGTTGAAAAATTTATATACAAAATCTATAAGTCCATAACTTGTGCATGCGTGATCAGATTCAAACGAAACAAGAAGTGCCGGAATCGCAGCGATGCGATCTACGCGCTGCATCAAGTCCGGAGATGATTGGAGCAAGTGGAAATTTTCGATTAAATCGAATGGTTCGATTTAATTTAAAATTTGAACGCTCGTCGAAAATTCAAGGTGAGTTAATCTCACTCACGTCTGTGTACCATTTAATTTAAATAGCAAATATTAAAATGATCGATTGGTTGATTAGATGAATGTGATAATTATTATCAGATTTGATCGATATTTTATTTTTCATGCTAACATCTGTGGATGCAGGGAAACATGTTGGAGGGATCCAACTGGATTCCTCACAAATAGAAATTATATTCATAATCTGTGGTATATCTCATTGACATCTTGTGATAAATTGATTTGGAATTTTGTTATGCTGTGTTATGGTTGGATGAATATAATTTGGTATTTTAAAAATATCAATATAGGAATTGGGGTTAAAGGAAATGAAAGGGATTTTTATGTAATGAAATCAAGGAAATTAAATTCAATAAATTGATTTGGAAATGGTTAAGAGTTTTGAAACTGTGATGAGTCATGAGGATTTGTAAATTGGTTTTATAAATAAAGTGGAATAAAATATTTATCAGTGGATAAATTTGGAAATATAGATTTCTAGTGGGAAATTCTATAAGAAAGGTATAATTGTTTTAAAAGTAAAGATGAGATTATCTTTAAAGGATTGAAAGTGCATTTTTCTTGGAAATTTGGTATGTTTCAAAGAAAAGCTTTCAAAATATAAATTGGCAGTTTAAAATGTGTTTAACATATTTTAGAAAAAAATTATTATTTTTAAGCATTTTTAAGTATAAGTAAATACTTATTTAAGTACTTATGATATTTAATTATTTTAAAAGGTAAGGTGGTATTAAGTTTTCAAAAAAGGAAATTATAATATAAATATTTGATTAATAACTTTATTTTAAAAGGTATTTTTTTTAAATTACTTAGAAACTCCTCTATATTTTCTTAAGTATTATTTTCATTTAAGTAATTTCTAGTAGCTTTATTTTAAATATTTTAAGCATATATTTTGGAAGTGATTCCTTGGAAATGGGAAATGTGTTTTAAAATAAAAAGGTGTTTATTTTTAAAGTGTTGGGAGAAATCTACGGGATTTAAACGTAAATTTGAATTGAGATAAATCCAGCGGGATTTATAAAAAGAATTGTTTGATTTATTCTAAAATGGAAGTGTATTTCCCTGAAAAGCCAAGTACGTTTCTAAAGCAGATTTTTGAGTAAAAGCTAGAAGTTTTGAAGTTGTTTTAAAAGAATGGTTTCAAGAAATTATAGTTTAAGTTGTAAAAATTTAAAAGTGAATATTCATCAAATTATTTATAGTAGCAATTATTTTAAAGTGTTAATTAGCATTCTGTTTTGAAAGAATATTTTAATATTTATATTTTATAAAATGGATTTATTTCAAAGATAGTTTGGTTAAAGTTATTCGAAACTAGTATAGAATTTTGTAACTCCTCTTTCAAAATTTAGTTTGAACTTAACCTTTATTTTAAAATTAGCTTACATTTTATAAAGTAGTTTGCTTTAAATATTTTTAAAATATATTTTGAATAAAATGTTTAAGTAGTTAATGTAAATATTTAAGGTATATTTTAGAATAAAGCGATTTAATTGTTTTAAAAATCTAATGTTTAGACTTGGTTGTTTTCAGTGGAAATAGAAAATATTTGAGGAATTTATTCCGTGTCAAAAGGGTGGTTTGAAACTGTTTTCAAGGGTTGAAAATGGAAATATATCTTGCGAAGATATTTGAGGATAATAAATAATTTGGGAAATTATTTATGCTTGATGATTGTTTGTGAATGTTAATTGATAGTTAAATCACCGACTATCAATATTGGCCAATGCGTTGATCGTTTCAAAGAGACCGGATCGGGATTTATTTCTCGGAAACCACTTCGATCCGGTTTGTATGTTTTTGTAGGAAAAACGAGTTCGAAGTCGAAGATGAAGCAGTGAAGTGCAAGGGCTAATCGCTACTAATCCTGAGGATGATTACAAAATGGATGTAGTAGGAGTAGTGCCTTCGGTTCCGTTCGAACCCGAGACGGACTTGTATGGATGAATGCTTTCAGAACATCGTCAGGTGGACGATGGGCATTCTAAGTGAAACGTTCTAAAAAGGTAACGCTTAGTCTCAAGCCTCGTCGGCCGGAAATGACTGAAAATCAGGGGATATGCTGCAAGGCTAAGTGGGTAGCACCCATTAGGGTAAGGTCATCACTGTCTAGATGTCCCTTTTTATTCGTCTTAGTGGTGCGGTTGCTGATCCCAACCGTGTGGTGATCTTACTCGGGATTGTCCAGTAAGGGGTAGTCTTGGTCTTGTGTTGCAGGGGATTAGGAGTAATCCTCGGTACGGTGATCTAGGCCACGTACTGTGACAGGTGGTATCCCAATGCCTAGTCATTAGTTGGAAATCCATTCTCCCTACGCGCTTGTACGATTTTGATTGTGCCCAACTATTGATGAAACGTGAGATGCAAGCATTTCAGCTAGATTCTATTTTACTTTCTATAGACATTATTATAATATCAGATGGATTTGATATAAAGTGTTTTGGCTATCGTAAGGTAAAAAACCCGACATGTTTTTTTGTGGCGTGGTCTTACGAGATGCTTTTGTTTTCAAAGGATTTTGAAACTTTAATAATCAACTTCGGTGTATTTCTCTCACGCTGGTATTTCAGATGACTCGGATGCTATTTCATTATAATGCTCGGGTCTGACCGAGTACTATAGATTACAGGAAAGGATGCTGTAGAGCTCAGGAGAGCAGCTCGAGTCCGAGACGTAATATCATATTTGTTTATATCCGCTGCCGTGATTGTATGTAATTGTTAGGCTAGTAATTGTTGTTTGTTTGTGATACTCTGATGATGTAATATATAAAAACAGATATAGTTTTCATTTTGTGTAAAGATCTGATATTATGTATTATATTTTGTTCCGCTACGATTGTGAGATTCTGTTATTGTTTAGTTCCTTCTTTCTTCTATCTTCTTTCTTTTCCCTCAACAATCTGTCTTTTGCGGCACTTGAGCGTCGTCATATTATTCTATGGTGTATTTCATGTCGATTTTTGAGGGTCGAGAAAGGCGGGTCGTGACAGTTGAGCTTTCTTATCCTTTGTCAGAAATCACTAAACCAAAAGCACGAGAGGAAGCTAAGTTATGTGAGGTTGCTCCCGTTAGGGTATTTTCACATCTCATCTAGATTATTGTGTGCTGTCGCGTGAAAAAAGGTTAAGATTTAGATGTGAAATATTCGATACTCTGTATGGTTTGGCAGGGTCTGGCTTGGTATTGTTCGAGAAGTGTCATGGAGTATATGAGCTTCTCAGAAGTATATTACTAGAGGTATACTTCAATGGGGTGCACCTTCCTATTCATTGTTGAAAAATTTTCCTTTTGTCATTTGATTTGAACCTTCGAATTTTTTTCTGTAATTGCAACAGGAAGAGTCAACCACTCTTCACGATGTTTACTTCTATGTTTTGTTCCTTCTATCGAGTTTTTACTGTTATCTTGTTTTATCCGTTCTTTCTAGTTTGGATTTTGTTCAGACTATTTCCACTTTTTCAAGTCTGGATCTTTATAATATTTTTTCCCATCATCTAAGTTTGAATCTGTTTCCTATAGTTCCTTTCCATTCTTATGTTTGATTGTTGTTTATGTGGGAGAAAACTCGTTCCATGTTAGCGGCATGGTCCCTTATATTATTGTTAAATACACTTCCTTTTGTTTCAAAGTTTTACCCATACCATACAATTGTCTGACCCGAGTTATTTATTTTCCTTAAACTCTCGGGTATATTTGGGTAATCCAACAATAATAGGCTTTCTTTGGAGCTTCTTGAAGACGGTGATGGAGAAGGAGGCTCCTTAGTTATCTAGTTATTTATTTCCGTTGTATGATTATGTTGGCATATTTGGTATCTGATAAATGTTAAGTCAGAATGTATAGCTGCAAATCTATTAAATGTAGTACTTTTGTTTAACTCTGATAGCTCCATGTAAGGAGTAACCTTTTGTACTATATCATTTTGTATTATATATAACCATTCCATTGTGAGGTATTCCTGTTCTGTTCTTTCTATTATTTATTTTACCCCAAGACAACTTATCTTTCAGTTACTTGGACAACGACACGCGAATACCGATGATGTATTAACTTTCATTACCCAGGGTTAGAAAGGTGGGTCATCAAAATAATAAACATTATTATTGAACTACAAACTTTCTTTATATAGTAGCTAAGTTGAATGTGGACAATATTGGAATTTTAATCAAAATCAAATTCCATAAGCCCAAATGTGATATAAAGTTGACAAAAAGAATTGGTGTAAATAATCATTACTGAAAGTACCACTCTAGAAAGTGTTAAATTTAATTTCACTAAGAAGGTCGGTAAGTAAAGAATTCGGCCAAACCGTTACACCACTGACTAAGGTGATATGTGAACGTTAATATTTTAGTTATTCAATATTAATTGTTGACTAATCATACCTTTGAGTCACACAATCGTATTTGTGATGCGACAACTTAATAAATTTATAAAATGTTGCAAATTAATAAAATTAATAGATACTTGAGAAATATTAATTATTATTTAATTTATTTATGATCGAGAATTATTTGAATGCATATACAAAAGTTATATTTGAAAGCATCGATATATGATATCGGTGTAACTTTAAATGGATGTAAACACAAGATAATTACATGCAGGGATTTATGAATTTTTTGTGTGTCATTTGATGGAAAGAATGGTTGGCAAAATCATACGAAGATAGAAGAGCATGGAGAGAGAGAAAAAATTAAGGAAATTGATTAAGGGAGTTTTAATTAAAAGAATGGGAAATGTTTCATTCTTTTAATTAAACCAAATCCATTAATTTATTTCCATGTTTATTCATTTTCAATCACTTTACTTTTTACTCTTCCTCGCCATCCATGGCCTAAAATACCATGAAACAATCCAAATAAAATTTCTACTCCAAATCAAATGTAAACATTAAATACTATACAAACTTGGGTGTGGATCTACTTGAGATCAGAAGAAAAATCTCAAATCAAGGTGTTACAAAGGGCAAGAATTTCAAGTTCAATTATTCTATTATTTTTTATTAATGGTGTTTAAACTTGACAAAATTCACATATATGTGTATATTGGATTGCCAACTGTTGAATTTATTTAACAAACCTCTTGTGTATTGTGATTCAATTGTATAATTAATTTGTGCTTAATTTATTTTGTATTTTGATGTTATTTGTTAGATCTAGAATTATTAGTTAATGTAGGTTTGTTTTATCATAAGATTTACATTTTTTACACAACGTAGTTCACTTAAAGTTATTGGTTTGATGTTTTAAATTAATTAAATTATGTATGAATATATTCATATGCTTTATTTTGTCATCAAAACTATA
Source organism: Allium cepa (assembly GCA_030765085.1). Classification (NCBI taxonomy): domain Eukaryota; kingdom Viridiplantae; phylum Streptophyta; class Magnoliopsida; order Asparagales; family Amaryllidaceae; genus Allium; species Allium cepa. The sequence continues at coordinate 100,398,599 of CM060928.1, read as the reverse complement.
AATATCAAATTCGATCTTTTATTTAAGTTAATTTTGTTTTTCAATTAACAAATTCAATGTCTTGTTGTTTAGTCAATTATATGTATTTGAGATTTAAATCTCAAATTACAATTTTAGATGTGTGCGTATGTTATATGTACTACTTAACATTTTTAAAATATTTCAATCATGTTATAAAATAAAATAGTAGTTATGACAATAGTTTCTTTTAACAATTTTGTCTACATATTGAACATTTATTTTATGATTTGTAATTCTAAAGTTTGGATATTTTGTTATGGTCAAGCATGAAATTTTATGGTATTGAATTTATATTAATCAGTGTTTGTAAATAAGGAATTTTATACTAGCACCTTATTTTGTTTCCCTTTTATTTTATTTTGATTTGATTAGATCAATATATAATATGAAACCTTATTCCATATGAAACCTTATTTCCTTCTTCACTTCTAATCAAGCATTCTCTTACTTTGGAATTATTTATTTTTTATATTGATTTGTTTTCAATAATTTTATATTTTTGTATTATGTCTCTCTCCATGTGTGTGTGGGGCAACAAAATATCACGTATATGTATATATAGCTAAACTCTATATATATAGTACTATAAATATTTGTATATAAACCATAGACATATATTATGGTATATTCAAGTATATCTATATACATGGGTATTTATATTTCGATATTCATATGAAATTATCATGCGTACATGTAAGTATAATATATATGTATGTACAATGGATAAAAAACCAATATCCATATTTGTGTGTGTTTATATATCATACACATGTCTATATATCACTGCTATCCCGCCTTTTGGTCAAGGCCGGGATATCAACGAGTTGACTAGAAAGGATGGATATCAGGACTGGAGATCGATTGGAAATAAGGCAATGATCGCTGTCGTCAAAATTTGGTCGAGCTCCAATCAAGGCGGGATCGATTGGGAATGATGATTAAGGCTAGGAGAGGCTATTTTTCAAATTTCAAGTCAAACGGAGTTCATTTGCTCGAGATAATTGATGGATACGTGCATAAGGACGTTTTCATTTAAATCAATATGAGTTTGTATCAATCGGCTTGGACACGAACACGTTGTTCGTATCGATAGGCTTGGATGTGAACACTTCGTTCGTATCGATCAAGGAGAAGGGAACGATATGCTTCAACTCGGTGAATGTGAACTTAGGTTGAATGGATAAGCGCCTGATGCTTTGTTCGACTCGATGCCAATTCGTATCGATCAGCGGATACGAATTGATGGACATGAATGTGACTGATGCAGACGAATAGATGCGAATAAATGGTTACGAAGTCGAAATGCACGAAGCTCGGATACGAACTAGAAATATGCGTGGTTTGGAGGAAGAAGCGTTCAACACGGCATGGAAAATGGATCAAGCCCTGAATATAGAGCCACGTCACCAGCGCGCACGTGTAGGTCATCGTTACGAACTAGTATCGATGCAAACCAAAAAAACTCTAATTCGTATCGATCATATCTCAAGATTCACAACTCCAAATGCTGCCAAATTTTCACAGGAGCTTACGTACAACCTAAAAATGTTCCTGCTCAATTTCGGATCGATTGGGTCAAATCTTCATCGATACGTAATTGGTTCGTATCGATCACGGACCGAGTCCAAATCACATGGGATCGATTTCGTTGGCCCACACACGTGCCAGAAGAGGTCTTCCAAGATCTGAGCGAGATATTTGCAGTCTACGCCTATAAATAGCATCCCAAAACCTACAGAAAAGGGACTTTTGATTCTGGACGTCCAGACATTGCCAAAATCACCATTGTATTCAAACTTCATTGTTGTACTTGAAAATTACTACTGTAATCCGCTATAGCCAGCGAGAAAAGTCAATAAAATATTATCTTTTGAAGTGGACGTAGGCCGTAGATAGCCGAACCACTATAAACCTTATGTTTCTGTCTATTTCTTTCCGTTTTAAGTTTGTTATTCTTCATTTTTTATTCTCTACATTATCTAGATCTGTGATTATATACTGCTGATTTGTGTTTATACACTGGTGCTTTCACGATATTTGGGGTTTGTGACCAATTTTGGCGTAGACACTTTGGTGCTGTCACTGAGAACGACTAGCACCCACTATACCAGATTTGGAGTTCCGATTTGAAAGGCTAAAGGGTCAGATCTAAAAGGAACCATTACAAAGCAATCAATAAGGAGGAAAAGAGCAGAGGGAAGTCGGCATGAAGGAAGCCAGGAAGCATCTTCAGGAGCTGATCAGACTTCAGCCTTCATCACTAGAGACGAGATGATGATGGGAGCTATACATGAAGAGCTTTTAAAAAGACAGAAGGAAATGATGCAGAACCTTCTCAGATAGTTTGGACAGGCAGGGACAGCTGGATTTCAAATCCACGGAGCTGGAACAGAAGGACCCAACAGGCAATCAGACGGAGCAGCTCGACAGGGCACAACCCTTAATCAACACATAACTGCTAATCTGGATGGATCCAGGCTCAGGGGCACACCACCCGGCAACGATGGACCAATTCATGGCGGAATTCCAAGTGACACCACAAAACAAGATGCTGGAAGAAGTACAAGAGTACATGATGAAGAGTATGTACCAGAATTCCCTCAAGGACTCGGAGGGAAACCTTTGATGGACAACGCTGGATTGGCTGAGATTATCAGGCGAACAAACAAAGACCTGGAAGGAGTAAATAGGAGTCCGTTTACCTGTGAAATCCGAATGGCCCGGAACTCACCAGAGTTCAAGCTACCTACTCTGGAGGTATACAATGTCAAAGCTGATCCTACTAATCACTTGATGAGATACACAAGACATATGGAAGTGCTGGGGGGCATCAAAGGAAGTGATGGCCTAATGTTTCCGGATATAGCTGCTATGTGGTTCAGATAGTTGGAAGATGGATCTATTAGGACATGGATAGAATTGGTGGACATGTTTTTGAAGTAGTTACGGGTTCATATCAAAAGGTCGAAGGACGTAATGACGCTAACATCGGTAAAGCAAAGGACAGAAGAATCGCTCAGAGCTTTCTTAACTCGGTTCAATGCAGCGGTTGCTTTGGTGGATCGTCCGAATACATCGATGGTTTTGTTGGCAGCAGTTTTAGGAGTTGGAGAGAACTTGAATTTCAAAGTGTCATTGATACGTGACCCACCAATGGATCTCAGAGAATTCTTTCATGAAGCTGAAAGATTCCTTCAATAGGAGGATGCATGTTCAGATATGAAGTTGAAGGAAGTGAACGCGACTGAGGATGGAGGGCCATCTAGCGAAAGCTCGGACAAGGATAAGGATAAAGGAAAAAGGAAGTTGGATGACGAATCTAAAAAAACTAGGAAGCGGTGGAGAGAACCGAAATTTTCCACTTACACAAGATTGAATGAGACGTTAGAACGGTTATTCATGGAGACTCGGGATCGCCTTCCCTACCGAAGGCTAGCAATGAGAGAACCTTCGGAACGTGAAAGGGCGTTAGGAAGGCACTGTTCCTTTCACGATTTGGACAGACATGTTACCAACAATTGCGGGCATTTAAAGGATATAATCGAGTAGCATGTAAGGAGTGGTCAGTTGTGACAATATGTCGGAGCTCGAAATGCCATGGTGGAGCAGGAGCAGCCACCATCTACCTCAAACAACGATGGCGCGAGGCCCAGGAATGATGGTTGATTGGTTATCAACTAACAGGGATGATATGGAATAAGTAGCAAGCTCTAGGCAAACTGCCAAGTCACTTGCTCATGTATGAGGACAGAGATGGCCCCTAGGCGTGCTCCGAGATGATGATAAACCGCGACGCTATGGTTTGTGAAATTCTTTTTTTCTTTTTTCTTTGGTTTGGACACTCGCTTTTTCTAGTTTGGTTCTGAAGTTTGATTTGAACTCTTGATTTTATTTGTTTTCTGGTTTGGACTTTTGTTTGGATGATTGTTTTCTGGTTTGGATATTGGTTTGGATTTCTGATGCGGATTTTTGATTTTCGGATTTGATCTGGATTTTGGATTGGATTTTGATTTGATTTTTATCTGGTTTTTGGTAAATGGTCGTCGGGAATGGATTATGCCTGGCAAGGGATAAGTTGCTTCGTCCGAGTGTGACGAATCGACTTATTCAGGTCGTCGAGTATGGACTATGCTCGGCAAGGGTCCGGAGAGACCAGGATTCGGCCTAGGACTTAGTCCCCACAACATCTATTGGTTACTATCTCAGGTCGTCGAGTATGGACTATGCCTGGCAAGGGTCCGGAGCGACCAAGATTTGGCTTAGGACTTAATCCATGGCACTATTCAGCTTTCAGGGACACTGGAACACGGACACCAAGGCATGTCTTAGTACATGTCGTCGGGCGTGGATTGCGCTTGACAAGAACCCAGAGAGGTTATGGATTTAAATATCGGCTGTGAGTAGCTAAGAATTTGGATATTGACCCGAAGAGGTCCTTGATGAGGTTATTAGATAAGGATGGGTTAGGACTCGGTTGTCGGGTTCAGATGGATATGGAATTGACCAAGGATTTGGCTATTGGATTTGGAATCGAACATTGACTCAGAACAGTCAAGAATGTGGCACTCGGATAGGATGGCTTGGTAACGGATTGGATCATGAATCGGATGGTATGACTATAGACGGAATATGGACTTCGAATATGGGGATCAGGGCTTTCAAAACGCACCTTCTTACCATAAGGCATGTTTTGGGGGGCAAATGTTATCCCGCCTTTTGGTCAAGGCCAGGATATCAACGAGTTGACTGGAAAGGGTGGATATCAGGACTGGAGATCAATTGGAAATAAGGCTATGATTGATGTCGTCAAAATTTGACCGAGCTCCAATCAAGGCGGGATAGATTGGGAATGATGATCAAGGCTAGGAGAGGCTATGTTTCAAATTTCAAGTCAAACGGAGTTCATTTGCTCGAGATAATTGATGGATACATGCACAAGGATGTTTCCATTCGAATCGATACGAATTCGTATCAATCGGCTTGGACATGAGGCTTGGACATGAACACGTTGTTCATATCGATAGGCTTGGATGCAAACGCTTCGTTTGTATCGATCAAGGAGAAGGGAACAATATGCTTTGACACGGTGAATGTGAACTTAGGTTGAACGGATAGGCGCCTGATGCTTTGTTCGACTCGATGCCAATTCGTATCGATCAGCGGACATGAATTGATGGACATGAATGTGACCGATACAGACGGATCGATGCGAATAAATGGTTATGAAGCCGAAATGAACGAAGCTCGGATACGAAATAGAAATATGCGTGGTTTGGAGGAAGAAGCGTTCAACATGGGCCTGGAAAATGGATCAAGCCCTGAAGATAGAGCCACGTCACCAGCGTGCACATGTAGGGCATCGATACGAACTATTATCGATGCGAGTTGATCGATGCGAACCAACAAAACTCCAATTCGTATTGATCATATCTCAAGATTCACAAGTCCAAATGCTACCAAATTTTCATAGGAGCTTACGTACAACCTAAAGAATGTTCCTGCTCAATTTCGACTCGATTGGGTCAAATCTTGGTCGATACGAAATTGGTCCATATCGATCACGGATTGAGTGTGATCGATCGCGTGGGCCCACATACGTGCCAGAAAAGGTCTCCCGAGATCTAAACGAGATATTTGCAGCCTACGCCTATAAATAGCATTCCTAAGCCTATAGAAAAGGGAACTTTGATTCTGGACGTCCAGATGCTGCCAAGTCACCATTGTATTCAAACTTCACTGTTGTACTTGAAAATTACTTCTGCAATCCGTTGTAGCCAGTGAGCAAATTCGATAAAAGATTATCTTTTGAAGTGGACGTAGGCCGGAGATAGCCGAACCACCATAAACCTTGTGTTTTTGTCTATTTCTTTTCGTTTTAAGTTTGTTATTCTTTATTTTTTATTCTCTACATTATCTAGATCTGTGATCTGTGCTTATACACTGCCGATCTGTGTTTATACACGAATGCTTTCACGATATTTGTGGTTTGTGACCTATTTTGGCGCAAACAATCACATTATGTTATCTTATGAAATCCATGGTTGTATTCATGATACATCCAAATAACCTTTTAGTTGAAGTAATTAACATGATTAATTAACAAATATAAATAATGTTGATTTTAATATGATTTTAATTAATAAACTATATTGGACCTAGTGAAATCCATTAGACTTCAGGTCCACTATGATCCAAACAGGTTTTTTTTTAAATCTGCTCATTTCACCTCCTATAGACCAGCATTTTTCCTTCATTGATATCAATGCATGAATTGTTTATGCGGTCTAATTATCAAATTTAGGGCTAACTAGTTTCAAATACATATCCGATGAGTGTGTAGAAAAGTAATGTCTAGACTTAGGGTTAAATAATCAAGTATTCTCTCCCCATGGCTACCTGCCTACCCTATGGATGGAGTAAGTCCAAAAGGTTGGCCTATTTAAAAAGCCAGATTGATTTGGGTCAAGCAAATTTTCAAAATTAGTTTGAAAATTTAAGATATATTTAAAATTTAAAATAGTTAAAGTATGAAAGGAAATTTTTGTAAAAGCTACAAAATGTATTCAAAATTTTCAAAATTAGATCGAGAAATTAAAATAATTAATTTTTAATTTTTAGTATATTTAATCAATTTAGTTAATTAACTAACACACACAAACACACACAAATATGGATGTATGTAGTTATAATTGTTATAGTATATATTTGTCTTACATTTTTTAGAAATGAATTATATTAAAATTTCAAAATAATTTAAACATTTGTTTAAATTTTTAATTAAATAAATGAATTTATTAAATAAAATTGACTAAAAGTTAGGTAATTAATATTTATACATATTGTATAAATAAACTATAAGTGTTATAGTAAATTATTTATCTTAAATAGTTCAAGATAAATAATATAAAATTTTAGAAACTTTTTATAAAATAAATTAGTTATATATTATTAAATTAATAAAATTGAAATTAGTTAAATATGATTTAATTAATAAGAACTAAAATTAGTAAATGTGATTTAGTTGATAAGATACACATATGTATACATATATACACAGATATGTATATGTATATGAATGTATATTTATGTATGTGTATATACATATTATAATTTAGTTAAAGTATAAAAGTCATAAATAAATTAAAACTTATAACTGTATTTGTATGAATATAAGTGGAATAGTAAGAAACCCCAACTTAGATTTAAAGAAAGTATACATGCATATTGTATGTATACCGTGATTTTATATGTGTCCGCCACTTGATCATGATGGTATTTCATAATAAATACATTGTTCCCTAAATAGATATCACTCAATGTATGTGTGTGTATTAAAGATTATAAATCTTTAGTATATAAGTTATCCTCTACCATTTATATATTAATCGAATACATGCATACTCTGTGGTTATTAGCTTCCTCAAGGTAGAAATGCTATATGTAGTACTATTGATATATTGACTAGACAAGGTAAAAAGCATGTATTTGTTGAGCTTTCCCCAAGGTACATGCATTATGCTTAGGTCGTCGTGAAATGGTAGGTGCGAGTGAATAATCTCTTTCGATTTATTAAGCATTCCTTAAGGTCGGGATGAGATTAGAAAAAAGACCATAGGTTAGCAGTTGTATTTGATACAATCGATAAGGTGTTATCCATCGCATATGGGCCTATGATTTGTTAAACTTTCCACAGTGTTAGAATCCCAAGGAAAGCGAGTCCTAACACCCACTAGAGAAATTTACAATTTCTTTGTTTTCTCTTAAGATTTTGAGAAACACAAATGTCCAGTGGGAGCTAATTAGAAAAACTGAAATGATAATAGTTAACCTTTCTATTATTTAGTAAGATATGCTATGTAAAGTTAAATTAACCTACTTCATTAAATTTGTGCAATTAATACAAATGATAAAAAGTTCACCTAACGAATAGAATGAGATTGACATAGAAATGTAAAACATACTTACCAATAAATCTTCTAGCATGTTTTCAATTCAAGAGCCTAATTGTACAACTATTAAATACATTCGTACTATGGTCACTTAGGTGTTTATTTTCCTAATGTTGACTTCTATGAGTTTTGAACTCTAAAATAATACAAGAATATGGATATTTGATCCATACTCGATCACATATAAATGCCATGCGGTGGATAGTCATGATTCATAATGCACGAAACTTTGATGAAATTAGTTCATTTAAAATAAGCAAGTAAACCATAATGTGAGATTGTGTATTCAATACGATCGATTACAATGTGAATCTTGTTGTGTTATATGTAGCACTAGACTAAGAGCAATAAGATGTACCTAAGAATTCAGTCACCGAAATGCTAGTTCCATCAGTTTACGTAAAGTGCAACTTATTGATATCCTTACGTGTTAAGGATGATAAAGTGATTTTTGTAAAGGTTTCATTGCAGTCTTATTGGTTAGGCTTTCCTTTTGGATGGTTTGACCATTTGAAAAGGAAAGTGAATATGTGATAGTAGATGTAACTTAGGTGAAGTAGGGATAAACAGAACGAATGGTCACTTCTGATTCATGAAGAGACATTGGAAAGGAGAATTGTATAAAATATTAAGAGATACTTAATATGGAATGAGAAATGTGATTTCCATTCCAAATGTATTTTCATATAGAAAATTGTTCTCTATGAAAATTATTTCTTCAAGTTCGATATGTTTGATCTAAAACTCTCGACTGTAAACTTGTTGTAGTATATGAAATACAATTCCTTATTAAGTGACTGAATGGAGCCTCGTATTTTATATGGTGTTATAGTAATGGAGGAAATAGTGGGAGCACACCATATGCCACTTATTAATGGATGCATCAAGATATGGAAAAATAATTCGTAAGTATACCAAATATTGTTTGTGGAGTAATTACCGTTATCCATATTGATTGAAAATAGATATAGTTTCATTTTGATATGAATATTATGAATATTTTTATAAAATAAATCAATATTAATGGTGTTTATAACAAAAAAAGTGATGCATAAAAAAATATAGAAGTATCTGAAAAATTCACAATATTTTGGAATTATGGACCACGTTATGGTTTTGAGAAATAAACAATCATATGATTATGAATCATAAGGTACTGATGAATTGCAACTTAGAAGATTAAAGGGTAAGTACTTATTTAGTGGGAGAGACAAAAGAGTTAGTGATCTCTTTCGACTAATATATATAGATATCTGCAGATCAATGTCTAACGATGTTGAAATGTATCCACTTACTTGTTAAATTCACAAATGAAGTATCATAAAAATTGTGACGACCCGGAATTTTTGGACATTTGAAATTGGAATATTTAATTCATTTTAAATATTTAAAAGTTAATTTTTAACCTGAATTTCAAATGTCACTATTTATTTGAAAATTTAATATTGAATTAATGTAACTGGGAATTGGTTAAAATAGTGAATCTTGGATTTTAAGCTTGTTAAAAATATTTCAAAGGCTTATAAAATCTATATTGATCTTAGTGAAGATGATAAAAATGTTAAAAGAGAATTCAAAAGTGTTTTGTTCAATTTTAAAAATATATCGTTTAAATTGACAATTAAAAATAGCCTTCCGAGGCACAGTCTCAGAATTCGACGAAACCAGTTCTATTGGATCCGTAATATTGTATTATTATTGGATTTCAAGTTTCATAGTGTTTGGTACTGTCGTGTGGTCATACGAGAGGGAAACACGCTGAAATCTATATCGAAAATTCAATATAATAACTGGGACCAAAAGCTATCTTCTCCATACGATCGAATTAGGACTTGAAACCTTTTCCATTGCATTCGAAATAGTGATATAACATTATAAACGCCTAGCAGCACGCATCGATAGGATATAAAAATTTTAAGCTTCGAATTGAAGACGATTTAAATTTAAATATAAATAATATAATTGCACTGAAATACTATAGCAGCCTATGCAGACACGCAAGGCAATTTAAGAACATGTGTTCTTCCTGGTGTAACACGTGTCTTATTTTTAAAAAGAAAATAAAATATGGCCGAATAAATGATCCCCCTCGCTCATTCCCTTCTCTTCAAATCAGTAGATTTCAAATTTAAACAAACAAAAAATGGCCGAACACGAAAACCAAAAAGAAATCAAAATCGAAATCATAGTGAATAATGGAAATGGGGGAGCAACCAAGGGTCGCGATCAAGTTCGCGAGCTAGGGTTAGATAGTGTAGGAAATTGATGCATCGATGTGAAGTTCGTCGAGTCTTTGGGATTCGTAGCGGCCGCGTTTGGGCCCTCAATTTTGGGATGTGGGTTCCTTGACCGATTGTGGTTGCAGCAGAAGGCGATCACGATTTCTGGGAGTTTGTCGTTGCGGCATCGGCGTGATGGAGGCACGAGTGGAGATGGTGGCTGCACGAATGGAGAGTGTTCGACAAACTGAGGCAGTAGGCGATTTCGCGTAGCTCGATTTTGGACGAGGGTGTCTGGCTGGTGTGTGCTCTGGTCAGAGAAGTAAGGTATATGCAAGTTATTTATTTCAATTTAAATTTGATAATGCATATTTGTGGATATGTACATGAAACAGAATTTTTTTTTACAGTAGGATATAACTAAGACAATTCTGTTTTTAATTTAATATATATATGTGTATATATAGGTTTGAAAGGAATTTTAGTTCATTAGAATTTAATGTGTATATATATGGATAAACAATATATATATGTGTGTGTGTGTGTATTGGGGAAAATATAGGAATTTTAAAATACTGCAGAGTTCATATAAAAATCAGATTTTTAATGTATATAGATTTTTTTTAAGCATATGTGTTTTCAAAACCAAAAAAAAAGTAAAAATAAAAATAAATATACATACACATTTTAAATCTACTAATTCATTTAAAAATAATTTATTTTGGAGATTAATTTGTTAAATTTACTTATTTAATTATTTTGGTTACTAAAATATTTTTAAAAGGAAATTAGTTTAAAATTAAATTATTAGTTTAAAACCAAATTATTAATTAAGTTGAATAAGTAATTAATTTTCGATCAATTCAAATATAAATAAGCCACATGCACGATGTTTATACAAGGTCCAGAACCAAGAGATACAATTCGGGTTTGGATCGGACTACAAACAAATCAAAGGTGTGTTAATCTCACTCATTTGGATTACCGTCTAAATTTAAAAGGCTAAAATTTAAACTATTGGTTGATTGCTTGAATTGATGATTTATTATCAGTCTAGATGTGATTTTATATATAGTAGTATATACATTGGAGTGATTAATATTCTCGCATTATATAGCGGATGAGACCCTATACGCCCCGCATAATAGCGGATGATCCTTTTATACCGCGATATCCCCCTCGAAGTGGGATTGGTATATTATATTGTGCTAGCATCTGTGGATACAGAGAAATAGTTTGGAGGGATCCAACTGGATTCCTCAAAACGTTGAATTTATTTTATATCCAGCGATGTGATTTATTTGATGGTCTATGATAGATTATATTGATTATATTGGGGACTGAAATTATTGAATGTTATGGCTTGGCTGGATATATATTGGTATTTTGAGATATATATATATATACACACATATATAAAGTTTGGATTTTTAAAGGAATGGAAATAAAATTCTTAAGTAAATAATTATTGGGAATTGGATAAATCGAGTAATAAATTTTAAAGGGAATTTAAACTAGGAAATCGGTTTGAAATCGGTTTAGTGTTTTGGAAATGGTGATTTAAAGAAAAATGAGAAATGAAAATTTATAAACTGGGTTTATAAATGAAATGGAATATTTATCAGCGGATAAATTTGAAGTATAGATTCCGGTGGAAATTATTAGAAAAGGTGCAATTCATTTTAAAATAAAATGGCGATTTTATTTTCAAAAGTTGGAAAGTATATTTTTCCAAGAAAACTAAGTATATTTTCAAAGAAAAGATTTCAAAGTATAAACTAGAAGTTTAAAAAATGTCTTTTAAGAATGTTTAAGAAAATTTATTATATACTTATTTTTAAGTGAAAAGTGAATATTTATTTAAGTTAATTATGGTAGTTAATTATTTTTAAAGGTAAATTAGTCTTATGATTTTTAAAAAGGAATTTTAAACATAAATATTTGTTATAATAACTTTTATTTTGAAAGGAAATTTTGGTTTAAGTTTTACTCAAAAACTCTTATAGAATTTCTTAAGTATTATTTTTATTTAAGTAATTTTAGTAGCCTTAATGTAAATAATTTAAGTATATATTTTTGAAAGTGATTATAAGGAGATGGGAAATTTGTTTTAAAACAAAAAGGTGGTTTTATTTTTAAAAAGTGTGGTAAAGAAATCGGGATGGGGACGTAAATTAAATTGTGATAAATCGAGAAGGATTTATAAATGATTAGACGGTTGTCTTGGAAAGGAAAATGTATTTCCTTGAAAAGCAAATTATATTTTCAATGAAAGATTTTCAAGTATAAATTAGAGGTTTTAGAGTGGTTTAAAAGAATGTTTTGGAAAGAAATTATTATTTAGTAGTTTTAATTTTTGTTAAAGGTAAATATTTATTAAGTTAATTATATAAGTAAATATTTTAAAGGTTTAACTAGCATTATGATTTAAAAGATAATTATTTAATATTTATACCTTATAGAATAACTTTTACTTTAAAATTAGTTTTGGCTTAAGTTTTACATGAGAAATTATTATAAAATTTCATAACTAGTATTTTAAATAAAATGTTTTAAGTAGTTTTTGTTTTAAGTGTTTTAAAGTATATATTTTTGGATAAAGTGATTTAAATTATTTTAAAATCTAAAGTATTAAGACTTGGTGATTTTCAATGGAAATAAAACAATTGGGTGGAAATTTATTCTGCGAGAGAAAAAGTGATTTGAAAACTATTTTCAAAGGGTTGGGCGTAGAATAATGTCTTGCGAAGATATTTTGAAATAAATAATTTGGAAAATTATTAAGGCCTGATGGTTGTTTATGGATGTTATATGATAGTTAAATAACCGACTATCAATATTGGCCAATGCGCTGATCGTTTCGAAGAGACCGGGATCGGGATTGATTTCCCGAAAACCACTTCGATCCAGTTTGAACGTTTTCGTGAGGAAGACAAGAGCTTGGAGTCAAAGATGGAGTAGTGAAGTGCAAGGGCTAATCACTACTAATCCTGAGGGTGATTCCAAAATGGATGTAGTAGGAGTAGTGCCTTCGGTTCCGTTAGGACCAGGAACGGACTTGTATGGATGAATGCTATCAGAACATCGTTAGGAGGACGGTGAGCATTCTAAGTGAGATGTGTTCTAAAAAGGTAATGCATACCCTCGAGCCTCATCAACCGGGAATGGCTAAAACATGGGAGGTGCAGCAAGGTTAAGTGGCTAGAAACCAATTAGGGTAAGGTCATCCCTTTCTAGATGTCCTTTTTTATTCGGCTGTGTGGACGGTTGCTGATCCCAATCGCGGGGTGATCTTATTCGGACTATCCAGTAAGGAGTAGCTCTGGTCTTGTATTGTAGGGGATCAGAGGGAATCCTCGGTACTCTGATCTAGACCAGGTACTATGACGGGCGGTACCCCAGTAGCCCTGCCATTGTATGGAATCCAACCTCCAATAAGCGCATGTACGGTTTTGATTGTGCCCAACTATTGCTGGAACTTGAGATGTAAGCATTTCAGTTAGGTTCTATTTTACTTTCTATAGACATTATTATAATATCAGATGAATTTGAAAAAAATGTTTTGGTTTTCGTAAGGTAAAAACCCGGCATGTTTATTTGTGGCGTGGTCTTACAAGATACCTTTGTTTTCAAAGGATTTTGAAAACTTTAATAATCCAATTTGGATGTGTTTTCTCATGCTGGTTTTCCAGACTAACTCGGGTGTTATTTTACTATAATGCTCTGGTCAGACCGAGTATTATAGAATAAAAATTCTGGATGGACTGTTATGGAGCTCAGGGGATGTGCTGGGTGGCAAGATGTATTACACGTATCTGACTTGTCTCCGCTGCGTATGGAATGATGTATGTTCAGCTTTGTGTGGACAAGTTATTATAACTGTCCAGTATTTTGCTATTGATTGTGTTGTACTCTGATGATGTAATGTATAAAACATATATAGTTCTTTCTGTATAAAAATCAGTCATTTATCTATTATATATTGTTTCGCCGCGTTTGTGGGATTCTTATGTTTTTTTCTATTTCTTCTTCTACCTCTTTCTTCTTTAACCCTAATGGTTCATATTTCTGTCCACTTTGAGCTGAACTGTTGAAGAATATTGTCGGTTCAAAGGGGTACAGATTTGTGGGCCGTTACACTTGGTATCAAAGCTAAAGGTTAAGCGAGAACCTTGGCTCTCGTAGGGATTACTCATTAGAAATAGAGTCCGTAGTACTCTAGAATGAGTTTGAGTGTATTAATAGATATGAGTGCGTATTTGTTAGTGAATATAATATATTGTGTTGATTGGTTTGTTGAGTGGCTTATGGATTCTGGTTAATACGAGTAATTAACGTTATTCATAGGGATCTCTAAACACTTGTACAGAACAATTTGACACGGTATTGTTTTAAAAAGGATAAATGAAATAATTTTGCCCAAATTATTTTTATATATAAAAGGAATAATTTTCCTAAATTATTATAAGTAGATATATGAATGCTTGGTTGTTAGAAAGTGATAATATTAAATTATTATCATTGTTGTAAGGAAATAAATTCTTTAACAGAATGAGATTTGTAAATGTAAATTATAAATGTGATTTATAATTTGAAATAAAAATTACAGAGTAATATTTGAATATAGATTGGAAGGATTTGAGATTTGAAATTTTAGGAAAATTTTAAATTCCTTTGGGTTTGAAAATAATTTTCAAAGGTTTTGGTGGAATAATAGTGATATAATTTCAGAAATATTTTTGAACTGGATATGAAATCTGGTGGGATTTGGAATTTAAAATATCTGAAAGGGTTTTTAAAAAGGGTTAAGCAGTGAACTCACTTCGGCCGCTGGAAAATAACATCGGTGATGATTGCAGCATCATCGATGTTCATTCTCGAGTTTCAAGGGAGGAATTGCTGCTTAAATGTTTTAAATTGGAATTGTTTGCAAAATTGGATTTGGTTTTAAAATTCAAAAGATAATTTGATATGCAAATGAATTAGGTATATATATGATTTCAAAAATGTTTTTGAGTGTTTAAGTAATTGTTTAAAACTCTGGAAGTAAATTGGAAATGTTTATGGAATATAAATAAGTTTGATAACTTATAAGATTTGAAATTTGTTAGAATAAAAAAAATTAACTTAAAGAAGAGTTAAATTAAAATAAGTGTGAAAATGAGATAAGTTAGAAAAGTGAGCCAATTAAATGAAGTAAATTAAAGAGATTGTGAATGGAATGTAAATAAGTTAGAAGACTTATAAAGGTTTAAAAAAAGTCTGAATTGAAATGAAGTATAACTAAATTAAGTTAAATAAAAAATGGTTTGAGATAAGACGAATAGAATTCAATATTTAAAAATGAAAGGTAAATCGAATTCAGAATGGAATTGAAAATTTAAGTTAAACGAAAATAGATGTGAAAGTTTAAGTGGTGAAGTGAAAGTAAATATAAGAAGTGTATAAACTATTCATATTGAACTTGAGAAAGGGAGGGTGAAATTCTTAAGTAAATTTGGTTTTGGGAAAAATATTCGAACTTAATATTTGAATGAAGCTTTAATAAAAGTGGTGAAAAAGGAACCTTTGGATAAGTGGATGAAAATAAAAAATAAAGGTGTATAAAAGAGAATCGATATGGCTAAAAATCAATTGGGATAAATGTGTAGGATGTACGTATTTTATTTTATTCGCATAGCGATTTGATTCAGGTTCGAGCATAAAATTTCAAGATAGTTATATCGATCCGAGTTTGGATTTTTTCACTCGATTTTCGATGGCGAGCCCTGGATGTAGAATTTTGATTGGTTCCAAAATTCTCTATCATAGTTTAGAGCTATGCAAGGAGAATGGCGGTTTCTGATCAAGAAAACAGATCTAAGTCCGCACTAGAGAGTTGGGTGGACGATACTAGTTTGGAAGTGAAATTGTATGATTGAGTGAGCGATCGGATTTGATATTGCATATGGATGATATGAGTATATCATACGGGTTTGAAAGAAATAGATATGAAATTTTTGTAAAGAAATGTATAAAATGATTTTTGTTGTGATTGGATATTATTGCTAAATAGTATACAGGTATTTAAAAGCAAAAGGAAATTGATATTTTTGATTTCAGAAGATGAATTTGAATTGCCCGACAAAAAGGTATGTATTTAATTTGTCATATGAAGTTTGATGGTTTTCTGATTTGGCCACTTGGCTTTTGTTTTCTTTTGGAATTTGGGCCGTAGAGGCATTTTGTAGTTGTACCAATATAGCCGTGCAAAAGAGACGCTGGCGAAATGTTTTCAAAAATTTAGGGAGTTATAAAAAGATTGTTTTGGGCAGGTCGTCAAAAACTGTTGGTTTGGGAATTATAAATGGGTATCGGACCACTCTTCTTAACTAGTAATTTCGAGGACGGAAATCTTTTAAGGGGGGAGGAATGCGACGACCCGGAATTTTTAACATTTGAAATTGGAATATTTAATCGATTTTAAATATTTAAAAGTTAATTTTTAACCCGAATTTCAAATGTCACTATTTATTTGGAAATTTAATTATTGAATTAAAATTATTGGGAATTGGTTAAAATAGTGAATCTTGGATTTTAAGCTTGTTAAAAATATTTCAAAGGCTTATAAAATCTATATTGATCTTACTGAAGATGATAAAAATGTTAAAAGAGAATTTAAAAGTGTTTTGTTCAGTTTTAAAAATACATCGCTTAAATTGACAATTAAAAATAGCCTTCTGGGGCACAGTCTCGAAATTCGACGAAACCAATTCCATTGGATTCGTAATATTGTATTATTATTGGATTTCAAGTTTCGTAGTGTTTGGTGCTATCGTGTGGTCATACGAGAGGGAAATGCGCTGAAATCTATATCGAAAATTCAATATAATAACTGGGTCCAAAAAACTATATTCTCCATACAATCGAATTAGGGCTTGAAACCTTTTCCATTGTGTTTGGAATAGTGATGTAACATTATAAACGACTGGAGTCATGCGTCGATAGGATGTAAAAAAATTAAGCTTTGAATTGAAGACGATTTAAATTTGAATTTGAATTTAAATTTAAATATAAATAATATAATTGCATTGAAACTGTAGCAGCCTATGCTGACACTCAAGGAAATTTAAGAATACGTGTTCTCCCTGGTGTAACACTTGTCTTCTTTTTAAAAAGAAAATAAAATATGGCCAAATAAATGATCCCCCTCGCTCATTCCCTTCTCTTCAAATCAGTAGATTTCAAATTTAAACAAACAAAAAAATGATCGAACACGGAAACCAAAAGGAAATCAAAACCTAAATCATAGTGAATAACGGAAATGGGGGAGCAGCCAAGGGTCGCGATCAAATTCGTGAGTGAGGGTTAGATATTGTAGGAAATTGATGCATCGATGTGAAGTTCGTCGAGTCTTTGGGATTCGTGGCGGCCGCGTTTAGGCGCTCGATTTTGGGATGAGGGTTCCTCGACCGATTGTGGCTGCAGCAAGAGGCGATCGCGGTTTTTAGGAGTTCTTCGTTGCGGCGTCGGTGTGATGGAGGCGCGAGTGGAGATGGTGGCTGCGCAAATGGAGGGTGTTTGACTGACTGAGGCAATAGGCGATTTCGCTTGGCTCGATTTTGGACGAGGGTATCTGGCTAGTGTGTGCACTGGTCGGAGCAGTAAGGTATATGCAAGTTATTTATTTCAATTTAAATTTGATAATGTGTATTTGTGGATATGTACAGAAAACAGAATTTTTTTTTACACTAAGATATAACTAAGACAATTCTGTTTTTAATTTAATATATGTATGTATGTATATAGGTTTGAAAGGAATTTTAGTTCATTAGAATTTAATGTGTATATATATATAGATAAATGATATATATATATATGTATATATACATAAGGATTTTGGGGGAAAATATAGGAATTTTAAAATACTGTAGAGTTCATATAAAAATCAGTTTTTTATGTATATAGATTATTTTAAGCATATGTGTTTTCCAAAACAAAAATAAAAGTAAAAATAAAAATAAATATACATATACATTTTAAATCTACTAGTTCATTTTAAAATAATTTATTTTGGAGATTAATTTGTTTAATTTACTTATTTAATTATTTTGGTTGCTAAAAGATTTTTAAAAGGAAATTAGTTTAAAATTAAATTATTAGTTTAAAACAAAAGTATTAGTTAAGTTAAATAAGCAATTAATTGTTCGATCAATTTAAATATGAATAAGACATATGCATGATGTTTATACAAGGTCCAGAACCAAGAGATACAAGTCGGGTTTGGATCGGATTGCATAAAAATAAAGATGGGTTATTCTCACTCATTTGGATTACTGTCTAAATTTAAATAACTAAAATTTAAATTATTGGTTTATTGCTTGAATTGATGATTTATTATCAGTCTGGATGTGATTTTATATATAGTAGTACATATATATATTGGAGTGATCAATATTTTCACAATATATAGCGGATGAGACCCTATGTTCCCTATAGAATAACGGATGACCCTTTTATACCGTGATATCCCCCTCGAAGTAGGATTGGTATTTTATGTTGAGCTAACATATGTGGATACATGGAAACATGTTAGAAGGATCCAACTGGATTCCTCAAAACATTGAATTTATTTTACATTCAGCGATGTGATTTATTTGATGATCTGTGATAGATTATATTGATTATATTGGGGATTGAAATTATTAAATGCTATGGCTTGGCTGGATATATATTGGTATTTTGAGAAATGGAAAAATATATATATAAAAATTTTGGATTTTTAAAGGAAATGAAAAAAAAATCTTAAGTAAATAATTATTGGGAATTGGATAAATCGAGCAATAAGTTTTAAAGGGAATTTAAACCAGGAAATCGGTTTGAAATCGATTTAGTGTTTTGGAAATTGTGATTTAAAGGAAAATGAGAAATAAAAATTTGTAAACGGGGTTTATAAATGAAGTGGAATATTTATCAGTGGATAAATTTGTAGTATAGATTTCGGTGGAATTTATAAGAAAAGGTGCAATTCATTTTAAAAATAAAAAGGTGATTTTATTTTTAAAATTTGGAAAGTTTATTTTTCCTAGAAAACTAAGTATATTTTCAAAGAAAAATTTCAAAGCATAAACTAGAAGTTAATTTTTTTTTTTTAAAGAATATTTAAGAAAAATTATCATTTTAATTTATTTATTTTTTCAGATTAAGCGGGGTTATAACTGGGTCCCTACCAGCTTTATTAAAACTAGAAAAAACAGAAAGAGCTAATACAAAGTTGACAGGGAATAGAAAAAAAGAAGAAAAGGAACAACACACAATCAACAACACAGAAAAGTAAAAACTAGTTGAAGCAGCAGTTAAGGAGTCCAAGGTTCAAAATGGATGTCGTGAAACTTGTACGGGCTATTCCTCAACCCCATCAGAATATCATGCTTTAAGTTCGACCATAAATTTTCCTTGCTTCTGCAGAGACCATTAAAGCATATCTCATTTCTTTCCTTCCAGATAATCACCATCAGTTTCTTCAGGTTGAAAAAAAGTACTGCCTTATTTCATCAGACCAAGAGATTGCACTATCAATCAGATTCCAGGGAGTTAAACCGATTGGAAGTACAAACAACTTCAGAATTCTACTTATCATATTTGTCCAGATGAACTGTACGTAAGGGCAATCAAAAAATATATGCATTACACTTTCAGGCTGTTGTAAACACAACTCACACACAGGAATAACTGCCATACCAAAACGCAATAACCTGTCTCTAGTCAAGAGCGTTAGAAGCAACTTTCCACAACATTAGATTACCACTACTGAATGAAGCCACTGACCACACAACCCTACTCCATTTCCAATCTGGCATAGTTTCCAAACCAATCAAGGCAGCATATACTTTTTTAATAGAATGACCCTGACCATGCCACAAAGCAGTATCATGGTCATGTAATTCATAATTGGTTGTTTCAAATAAGCTCCAAAAGCTTCTGACAAAATGGTTACTAGTGTAGGGCAACACAATTCTACCATTACCAATATAATCAATGGCAAGAGCATTGTTACCAATTCCACACTGATACTTCTGCTGAGAACTGAATACATGGTCAAGAATTATACCTTTGCTAATCCATGGGTCATGCCAGAAACTGCACAAGCTTGCTACAGAAAGTTTAATTTGTACAAGAGGCTTGAAAATGCTTCTTAATTTTAATATATTCCTCCATATCCAGCTACAAGACTGGGGGATATCCATTTGCCAGAAGTTTTTCGTACCAATATTATTTCTTAGTGTCCATTTCACCCACAGCGTATCATGTTTGTTAAGCAAAGCATTAAAATGATGGCTGTAGGCAGCCTTGTTCCATACCCCAATACTTTGCAATCCCAGACCCCCTTTGCATCTTAGCCTCTCCATGTTTTTGAAAGAGCAGGGAAGGACTTTTCTTGTGTGAATGGTTCCAAACCAAAGAAATCTCATCATTGCTCTTCTAACCAATTTCAACAGTTTTAAAGGTAGAATGAAAGTCCTTGCCCAATACACTGTTATGGAGAAACTAACTGATTGTACAAGCACCAATCTTCCAGCTTGTGACAGGAATCTGTTGGCCCAAAGATCCATAACAGCAGTGATCTTTTCATATAGAGGTTGACAGTCAGCATATGTAACCCTAGAAGTACAAAGAGGAAACCCAAGATAATTCATATCAGATGACACGTGTTGCATACTAGTGTAAGAAGTAAGAGTTAATTCTTGAATTCTGGATATTCTAGCGAATAGGATACTGGATTTGTTAAGATTTAGTTTAAGGCCTGTCATCAAATAAAGTTTGTGTAGAGCACACTTTATACCCTCAAAAGACTGCAAAGTGGGTTTTGTGAATATCATTATATCATCAGCAAAGAGGAGGGCAGTTATACTAAGGTCTTTGCATTTAGGGTGGAATTGAATTTGCTTGTTTTGAAACATGGGTCTTAAAAGCCTAGTAAACACTTCCATTACCAGAATGAAGATATATGATGAGAGGGGATCCCCCTGTCTTATACCCTGCTTAGGCTCAAAATTGCTTGTGCTAGTACCATTAATAATAAGAGAATAGGATGGAGTAGAAGATATACACTCATAAATCCATGCAACAAATACTTTGGGAAAACCCATAAGTGACATAACCCTAACTATTGACTTCCAATGAATCGAGTCATAAGCCTTCTGCAAATCAAGCTTTAGCATAGCACATGGTGAAGTAATAGCGCAGTTGTACCCTTTTAAAAGCTCGTGAGCCATCATAATGTTATCAAGGATATTTCTATCTGGGAGGAAAGCAACTTGATTGTTAGAAATAATTATTTGTAGCACTGTAACCAACCTAGTTGCAATATTCTTGGAAATGCATTTATAAAGCACATTACAACATGGGATGGGTCTGAATGAGGAGACAGACAAGGCAGGCTTAGTCTTGGGAATTAGCACCAAATTGGTAGAATTCACAGATTTAAGCATTTTCAATTTATCAAAGAAGTTGTGGACAGCTAAGAAAAACTGGTCACCAACAGTTTCCCAGCTAGAAGTGAAAAAAACTACATTGAATCCATCTGGACCTCCAGACGAGCTTCTATTCATAGCAAATAAGGTTTTCTTGATTTCTTCATTTGTCACTTTAGTTATCAAAAGGCTAACTTCGTCCTGATTAAGTCTAGGAAGAGAGATAGTGGAGAGAAAATCTAACTCAGGATCAAAATTGCTAGCATTACCATAGAGGCCTGCAAAACACTTAAGAAAATCTTTCTCCACAGTTTCAGGGGTTGAATGAAGAATACCTGCTTCATCAACAATTGAAGATAAATTATTGATAGTTTGCCTTATCTTCAGTGAGGCATGAAAATATTTTGTATTCCTATCTCCTTCTGCTGCCCACTTGACTCTGGATTGCTGCTTCTTTATATCAGATTCAACAGCAAGTGCATGATTAAGTTCATTGAATAGTGAGGCTTCCTTTTCAGCCAAGAGGACACTGTTAGGAAGTTCCATCATTTGTTGCTGTGCACTCTTTAACTGGACCATGAGTTTAGTTGATTGTAAGCTGCCACTTCCATATCTAGCCCTAGCCCAACCCCTCAAGACTTCCTTAACTGCTCTAAGTTTCCTGCAAAAGATAAAAGTTGGATTTCCAAAAAACCTTTTAGTCCAAGCATTTGAAATAACATCATAATATTCTGTATCATGGACCCATGCATTGTAAAATTTAAATCCTCTTTTGGCTTCCAGTGGCTTTATCCCAGTGGACAAGATAAGGGGAGAGTGGTCAGAAAGAATTGGATGGGGTAGAAATGTGGATAAGTTGGGCCATGTGTTTAGGGCTTTAAAATTAGAGAATGGGTGATCAATGTTGGAGAAAATGCGGGTACCATTTATTGAACGATTATTCCAAGAGAATGGTGCACCATTTTTGTGAACTGGGATTAAAAAGGAGTCATCAACAGCATTGTTTAAGGGGATAATGTCCCTCGGCAAGAGAGGGAGACCCCCATGTTTGTCAGACAAGGAAAAACAGCAGTTAAAGTCCCCAAGCAAAATCCAAGGATGTGTTTCTTGTCTAAAAGCAGGAATAAGATTGAAAAGTGTTTGTCTGGCAGTGGGGGAGTTATAAGCATAGATGAATGTGATATAAAAGGATATTGAGGAGTTGAAATACTTAGCATGAAAGTGCATTAGTTGTGGAGTTGCAAGGATGAGATCAAGAGTAAGTTGCTCAGGATTGTGAAGAACCATAATTCTCCCATAACTAGCTTCAAGAAGATTGTGGTTTAAAGTCCATATTGGGTTAATATACTTAGCAGCATTAACGGTTAGTGGCAAATTCAATTTTGTTTCGAGGATTGCAAATACAGATAGCTGGTGTAAGGTGATCAACTGTTTAACCTGATCAAGTTTAAGGAAGTTGTGGGATCCTCTGAATTCCAAGCACCTATATTGTGTATCATTTATTAAACCATGTTTATGTGAGCACCATCTCTCATGCTCCTAGTAACTGGAGAATTCATGCGTGTGAAGTTTTGATTATGGTTTTTTGTCTTTTTTGACTTTCTGCTATTGTCTTTGTCGTAAAGATGGCAGCTGTCTTCTGTTGATTCCTTAGGTGGCGATTTCCATCCTGTAATATTGCCTTGAAACACATAAGGCTGACGTGGCGTTGGGATGATGAGAGGAGGAAGGGGAGGGCTTTGGGTAGATACTAAAGTTGAGGATTGAGGATGGGAGTGCATGCTGTACACAAAGTCAAAAATTTCTTTTTGTAATGTGTAACAAAATGATTCCTCATGTTTGTCAGTGCTAGTAACTAAAGCTTGTTGACACATGGAAAGAGGATTGTCAAGATTGGGAAAGGAGCATTTACTACGTGTACTTTTACTATTGTTAACATGCACAAGTGAAACAGATACTTGCACAGGTTGACTATCATTTTCCACCAGTGTGGACTGCAAGGCATGCTGCTCAACAAATGATGCAACAGGTTGATTATGGGGTAATTGCCTGCCTTCCAATCTTATTGTGCTTTCATCATGCAAAGGAATTAACTTTGCTTGCATACCAACATTTTCCCCACCTGAAGTTGCAACAACAACACAGTCTCCCTCAGGATCCATGTCTTTTAACGCATCAAAACCATTGCTTGTCATTACTGTTTCATGAACCCCACCATTATCACTTACCACCATCTGAACTTCAGATCCACTTACAACATTTTTGTTTGCTTTATCATCATTATCACAATCAGCAGGGATATCATCATTTACTTCAGCGTGGACTTGAATATCTTCCTTAACTGGCACCTTTGTAGTAATATCATTCTTATCTCTATGCTTCTTATTCACAACTCTCATCCATAACTGTTTATTTTTGTTTGTTTTCTTTCCAACCTTCTGCACAGGAACATGTTCTTCATTAATTTTCTCTTTCGGTTTTATCACTTCATCAACTCTCTCATTCATCTCACCTTCTCTCGTGCAACTATCTGCCATATGTCCAAAAAATTTACATCCTGAACAAGTTTCCAGAGATAGCTTACTTGTATCATTTGAGTAGATCCATCGACTAATTTCACTGGAAACTCCTCAACCAAATCTTGATTTGGAGTGACATCAACTAGACACTTGGCATATCCAATACGCTCCAGTTTATCAGTTGATGTATCCAAACAAAGCAATCTTCCAATTCTTGACGCTAGCCAGTTAATCCCTAAGTGAGATCAAGCGTACAGGGGTATGTTCGATAACTTTAACCAAACTGGCACTGATTTAATGGATCTGCAGCTGTTCCCAATATAAGGATCCCATGCCTTGATAATGAATATCTTGTTCCGTAGGAAAATTGGATCTGCTTCAACTATTCTCCTTTTATCCTCAGCACTGGAGAGAAGAAAAAGGAACAATGTTCCATCTGATTTAACTGTGACTTCACCTTTAAGTTTCCGTAGTTTTTTTAGATGGGAGATAGCTGTCATGTAGGACAGGGGTTTGTAAAGAAAAAAACCAACCAACCAACCTCCCTATACTTCATTACCTGCTTCCAGAACATCAGGAGGAGTACCAACACTTGGCCATCAAAAGAAAGGCTAAAGTCGATAGGTGAGTATGCTCCAGCATTACGCGGTTTGGATTTGAAAAGGGAGGACCATGAGTATGAAGAAGAAGCGGGATGGATGATTGTGGGTAAGTCAGGAGGTGGAAAAGGGGGAGGTAAGTTTAGGGGTGAGTTTGGAAGGGTGGCCGAAAGCAGAGAAGGAGGAGGAATAGAAGGAAGTAAGGGGTTGTCAATTTGAAAAGACGAGGGATGGAAATGGGTATGGGCGGGAGCGGCCATTAAAAACCAAAAAAGGGATTCATGATATTTTTAAGTGAAAAGTAAATATTTATTTAAGTTAATTATGGTAGTTAATTATTTTTAAAGGTAGATTAGTATTATGATTTTTAAAAGGGAATTTTAAACATAAATATTTGATATAATAACTCTATTTTAAAAGGTAATTTTGGTTTAAGTTTTACTCAGAAACTATTATAGAATTTCTTAAGTATTATTTTTATTTAAGTAATTTTAGTAGCCTTAATGTAAATAATTTAAGTATATATTTTTGAAAGCGATTATAAGGGGATGGAAAATTTGTTCTAAAATAAAAAGGTGGTTTTATTTTTAAAAAGTGTGGAAAAGAAATTTATAGGATGGGGACATAAATTAAATTGTGATAAATCGAGAAGAATTTATAAATGATTAGACAGTTGTATTGAAATGGAAAGTGTATTTCCCTGAAAAGCCAAGTATATTTTCAAAAAAAGATTTCCAAGTATAAGTTAGAGGTTTTAGAGTGGTTTTAAAAGAATGTTTTAGAAAGAAATTATTATTTAGTGGTTTTAATTTTTTTAAAGGTAAATATTTATTAAGTAAATTATATAAGTAAATTATTTTAAAGGTTTAACTAGTAGTATGATTTAAAAGATAATTATTTAATATTTATACCTTATAGAATAACTTTTATTTTAAAATTAGTTTTGGCTTAAGTTTTACACGAGAAATTATTATAAAATTTCATAACTAGTATTTTAAATATTGTGTTTTAAGCAGTTTTTATTTTAAGTATTTTAAAGTATATATTTTTGGATAAAGCGATTTAAATTATTTTAAAATCTAAAGTATTAAGACTTTGTGATTTTCAGTGGAAATAAAACAATTGGGTGGAAATTTATTCCGCGAGAGAAAAAGTGATTTAAAAACTATATTCAAAGGGTTGAAGTGTAGAAAAATATCTTGCGAAGATATTTTGAAATAAATAATTTAGGAAATTATTAAGGCCTGATGGTTGTTTTTGGATGCTATATGATAGTTAAATAACCGATTATCAATATTGGCCAATGCGCTGATCGTTTCGAAGAGACCGGGATCGGGACTAATTTCCCAAAAACCACTTCGATCCGGTTTGAACGTTTTCGTGAGGAAGACAAGAGCTTTGAGTCGAATATGGAGCAATGAAGTGCAAGGGATAATCGCTACTAATCCTGATGGTGATTCCAAAGTGGATGTAGTAGGAGTAGTGCCTTCGGTTCCGTTCTAACCGGGAACGGACTTGTATGGATGAATGCTATCAGAATGTCGTCAGGAGGACGGTGAGCATTCTAAGTAAGATGTGTTCTAAAAAGGTAACGCATAGCCTCGAGCCTCATCAAACGAGAATGGCTAAAACATGGGAGGTGCAGCAAGGCAAAGTGGCTAGCAACCAATTAGGGTAAGGTTATCCCTGTTTAGATGTCCCTTTTTATTCAGTTATGTGGGCGGTTGCTGATCCCAACCGCGAGGTGATCTTATTCAGACTATCCAGTAAGGGGTAGCTCCAGTCTTGTGTTGCAGGGGATCATGGGGATCCTCGGTTCTCTGATCTAGACCAGGTACTGTGACGGGCGGTACCCAGTTGTCCTACCATTGTATGGAATCCAATCTCTAATAAGCGCCTATACGGTTTTGATAATGCCCAACTATTGCTGGAACATGAGATGCAAGCATTTCAGCTAAATTCTATTTTACTTTCTATAGACATTATTATAATATCAGATGAATTTAATAAAAATGTTTTGGTTATTGTAAGGTAAAAACCCGACATGTTTGTTTATGGCGTGGTCTTATGAGATACCTTTGTTTTCAAAGGATTTTGAAAATATTAATAATCAAATTTGGGTGTGTTTTCTCACGCTGGTTTTCCAGACTGACTCGGGTGTTAGTTTACGATAATACTCGGGTCAGACCGAGAATTATAGAATAAAGATTTTGGATGGACTGCTATGGAGCTCAGGGGATGTGCTGGGTGGCGAGACGTATCACACGTATTTCCGCTGTGTATGGAATGTTGTATGTTCAGCTTTGTGTGGACAAGTTATTATAACTGTCCAGTATTTTGCTATTGATTGTGTTGTATTCTGATGATGTAATGTATAAAACAGATATAGTTCTTTCTGTATACAGATCAGTCATTTATCTATTATATATTGTTCCGCTGCATTTGTGAGATTATGATGTTGTTTTCTATTCTTCTTCTACCTCTTTCTTCTTTAACCCTAATGGTTCGTATTTCCGTCCACTTTGAGTTGAACTGTTGGAGAATATTGTCGGCTCAAAGGGGTACGGGTTTCCGGGCTGTTGCATAAATGATCATGTGTATTTGATGAACAAGCAGTGTATTTATGATTTAATTAGTCTTAGTTACTCTTTGAGCAGGAGTGGAAGAAGGGAAGAGGTTCTCAAATAATGAAAATGATTCAAATACTTCATAAGAATTGAATAAGGAGTTTTACGAGGGGGAATCTCATGTACGGTTCTGTAGAGTGACTTGTCTATCAACTTTTCCACTATTACACCCAAAAAAACCAAACTATGCCTTATGTAAAGTTGCCAAAATATGATAAACCTCTGGATTTAAAATCACTAGTTATATAATATTGGCCATAATTTACAAGAATCATTAAATATAAAACAGAAGTAGAAAAACATAACATGCATAGAAAATTAATATTTGATTTGATTGGATATGCAAGTGTATTGGAAAGGGTCCCAATAGTACCTAAAAATGAATAAGATTCAATGTCAAAAGTCAATCCAATCTATGATACATAATGAGTACCGATAAGAAGTACTCGGACTTTGTTGAAAAAGTACAATTGATAAAGAGTGAAGTTGAGTTAACTTTTTTCTGTTAGGATGTATACTTAAGAGTAAGTACATAGTTTAAAAATTAGTTTCATCCAAAGCATAATTTAAGAGATCATATAGAATAAAGGTTTAGAAACCCTTACATATCATAGGTCAAGTAATTGACAGGTTGTGTAAGTCGAGAGGCTGCACTTAATATTCGTTGTGAGGGATCTCATGTGGATCACCCCAATGGAGTTTGGGACTAACCAGTATATGCCGACTGATTTATCTTATGAACATAAATTTTCATAAACTGAAAACTAACTCAGTTTTATACATACATTAAGCAGTTCATAAAATGATTATAAATACTTGTTCTGTTGTATTGAGAAAAATTTTGTTTTAAAAAACGCTAACTTCATGAAGAAGGAATTTATTTTAGAAATTATTAGTAGTAAAATGGATATGGATATGACCCAAATATAAAATTGATTATGTAAGATGAAATGAAATTAACCAAGCCTAAACAGACATAATTCATTAGAATATCTAATAAGAACCCTCGCACATTAAAGGAAAACTATGAGTTTCGTATCAATGTTGAGAAAAATATTTTCTCAATTGTCAATTAGCCATTAAGACCAATTACTTTGTCATATGTCACGGGTGAAAATACAAAATGGATTCCAAATACATTATCAAAATATGGTTTTGATAATTGTACCCAAAGGGTATAATCTATGGCCACAAATGTATCTTCAAGAGAAGACCAATGAGGTTGGAATATATAGTAAGCAACGTAGATTAAAATAATATTGTAAATTTCAACTAAAAATTAACGTAATATATTCATCATCCAATGTGCTTAAATTAGTTTAAATTTTACTTGTGAGATTATCGCTCTATCTATTTTTGAGTTTTGGTACATATATGTTAAAGCAGTAATTCTAAATAATGATTCAGAATATACTGTCTGTGCATAACAACCAAAGTGTCTCAAAGTCAGTAGAGCGATACTAAGTTTGTGGATTCGGGTAAGATCCAAGAATTGATACAAAAGTATTGTTCAATAAGTATTAGGGTTGTGTAAACATTTTAAAAAAATAAATACTTTGAATTTCATTCAAAATATAGAGGAAGCGTGTGTCTGTAGGAAAAACTATAAATGTACTAAAATATTTTTAGAAAGTATAAGTAAAAGACAAACTTATGAATGTCAGCGATGTGCCCTGTTAAAATCATTATAGTTAGGTTATTGAATTATCGATATTGGATTTAAAAGGAAATCTTTTATGCTCAATATAAAAGGATGTTGGGAATATCCCAAATGATATACATAGACACCATATTAAAATATTTAATACGGAGCATGTAAAATTGATTCCTTTTGCATTGACATTAGGAATTGTCACACATGTGTGTTATCTGCAATATGACATTTATCTTATGCATTTGATATGTAAAATGAGTATCCAATCCGAACTAAGATCAGTGCATAATAATTTAGAGTGTTCTCGATTATTTACAAAATACTAAAAGACTTTTTTTGAAACGACAAACTCTTGATAAAAGAATATTCAGACTCGAACTTCATCGGTAATACCGGGTATAGTACATCAATCCTAAATTCATATTCAATCTTAGTTTAGGAGCTTTAAGTTGAAATTGTTCCAAATGAAAGGTTATGGCTGACCAAAAGGCTAAGTATATCGCCTTGAATAGCACTTCAACAAGCTATATAATACACAAATTTATAAGTAAGATAAGGGTGATTCCAAATGTTTAGAATCCTATAGTATTGTCATATGATAAACAATGTCAGGATATAGATAGAAAAAGAAACTAGAGCTCAATAAAAGTCGAAAACATATACTGAATTATTCCATGTGATAAAGGTAGTTTATCAGCGTCAGGGAGAGTTAAGTGACAAAGTAGATGATTAAAACAACATGGGATATCCGTTCACTAAGGGACTAGATCAGTCATTTTGAAAAAATTGATCAGAGAAATAGAAATAAGATTTGATAATTGACCCGAAGTGCAAGTGATAGATTAATAGAGTTTAGGGTATGCCTTAGGGGTAATTTTATAATTTGTTACATGTATCTAACTCTATGAGTGATCTTGTTCATAATAAAGATATTTGATTTCTATATATACCTTGTTATATAGTGAAATAAAATAATTAAGGAATTAATTTAAAGATATAAATAAGACAATCCTTAAATTAAATATTATGTGATTTTATTTGCAAATAGTTGCAATCGTGAGTAACTAATCATAATATAAAACAACATTTTATTCAAATATTCATGGTCAAGATTTTTTGAGAAAGGATATCAATACATCCGTTGAGACCAAAATACATAACGCTCTCTGAATGTTGGGCAGTGTATTAATCATGACTACTAAGGGCGCTAAGGGGTTACATACTGATAGTTGTTGGATAACTGTGGAATCACCCATTCGAGAGTTTCCTGTCGGTTAATAACAACTGCGTCAAATAGGAAACCTCGAACTAATGATATAACCCAGTTCCCTCAAGTTAAGAATATTATGAACTTCAATGTGAAAACGCTGCTTTAACTATTGTTAAATCATCGCAAGGCACCCATCGAATGACTATAGTTACATCAAAGTTGAAGCATTGGAAGTGAAATACTATTCTATAGAGAATTTGACTCCTTGGTTGTATGAGGTTAGTACCACAATTGCAACACCCAGTAAAATTAGAAGTAACCAACAAATAATCATCAAAGATCAAAAATGGAATTTGTTAAGACATTGGAATTTGGCTACAAAACTTACACTATTGTGTTAGTGGCAATTTTCTAAGTAACTTTCATATTTGGAGCTTTGCAATCGGAGTTCAAACGAAGAAGTTATCGGCATTTGAAGTTTTAGAATGAAAATAACTAAAAAGGAACAAAAGAAAATAAATAATTATAACCCCATCAGTCGACCCCCTCTTAGGTCAATTGACCACTAGCGGTCGACCGTATATAAAGGAGAGATCAACTGGTTGTCGAGCGGCGGCTAAGATTGAACCTTGGGCTAATGACCTGGGTTTAATTATTTTAAATCTAATGGATAAGGTTGATTCGAGCGCCTATAAATACAGGCCTAGCTCCTCACTTTTCTTCTCATTTTTTCGGATCAAAGCAGTGAAGCACTACCATTTTCTCTTCTATGCTATTTTTATTAATTATAAAATATTATATTTTATGTATATGTATAATTGGAGAATGGAAGAAAATAAAAGAGAAGAAGAGAAGGAGCGAGTCGATACTGCAGAAAAATTAATTTCATTATTATAAATCCATATTCCCTTTAACCCAAATCTCCTCTCAGATTTATAATTATAATGCTATGTGTGTGTGTGTATCTTTTTATATGTATTTTTGGATTAGAAAGGAAAAGGTGTCAGATTAAATGGATGGATTCGGATTTGGAGATTTGGAAAGCTAGAAAGATGGGTGGGAAATTATATGATTTATATATAACATTGAAATTTACACAATTGAATTTTATTTAATTATTATGCATATGCAAGATTTGTTGAATTGTACACTTAAAAAGAACGTATTCAATCTCACCTACATATTGTGCAAGTTAGGTAATTGGAAATGAATGGTATATACACCCAAATCTAGAAACTAGAAATCAGTCCTTAAAATTTGTCAAAGTAGAAGTTGATTCCAGATTTAGAGTTATCCTAATTTGAGTTTTAATGTGAATTTCATGTTTTAATTTATTAGGAGCATTGTGTGTACAACTTATTTGTATCTGTTTTCATGTCATTTCCGTAAATTATCTAATTCGACAAAAAGTGAGTCGTTTGAAATAATAAGGAATGTATCAAAAATGAAAGAGATGTGTATAGTACGAAGGTTCTCCTCTGTAGTTTGCATATCTATTTTAATAAAAGAAAAGAGATAATTCCTTGTAATTTCAAATGGAGCAAAAGTCTCACTTTTGGCTAATTTATAGAAAGTTATAACAATAATTCTTTTTGTGAAGGATAGCTCTAGTATATTAAAATATGAAAATAAATGTTCCTTATAGAATGTACGTATAAGTATGTTCTAGAATCCCTAAGCCTATGAATTAATGAGTTAGAAATAGAATATATATATATATATATATATATATATATATATACATACACACACACACACATGTATAACCATGCCTACTGATCATATATTTATATTTGAAAATGGGTTCCTTTTATTTCTATTATACAAATTATAGAGTACAATTAAATAAATCACTTAGCAATAACAGGCCTGCATATTGTATGAAACAAAATACAACTTTGTACATCATATAACTACTTAAGATGTTGCTCATAACATTTTTCCAATGAATTTTGACAACCGTCTAAGCTTCTTTAAATCGTTCATCTTATCATATCAAGTCTTCCACTTATCCAATAGTTCTATTAAGTCCACTTATTTTGTAGGCCAACTTATATTTTCCTTGTGCCTGTAGAGCGTTACGTGACTTTATGCCTCTATCTGTTCTTCTCACGTGGCTCCTTGCAATATTTGCCTTTACGTGAGTCTTTTATCCAATTCACATGCCTTTCCTGAGATTTCCAATCGGTGTTTCATGGTGACGCTTTGATGTTGAAGCCCAGATTCGATTTTCCTTCTTTTCCTATGGCTATTGTCAATTTGCAACTCAAATATCCATTTCTATATCAAGGTCGAGATGCGAAATTAGGGTTTATGGTTTTCCTTCAACGCTTGTACCGTAATAATGATCAAGTTCCCCGGCTGTCAGTTTTTATTGTTGCTCTTGGATCCGTATCCAATCCCATGTCTCTTTATACCCAGATCTAGTAGAATAGCTTTAAAGATAATCAAGATTACTTACCTAAATCAATATAGAAGTGGTGCTTTTGGTACAAATAATTGACAATAATTCTTGAGGAAGATATGAAATTTTCATGTTGTCTTTGTAGTCGCCAATCTCCCTTGTATTGATCGCTTTCCATCTTGTGACTTATTCGCTTCGGCATCAGATGCGGAAAATCGCCGCACGATTTGCATACCTAACCCTTTGATCAAGATCCGACGTTGTTGCTAAAGCAGATTATGAAACGCGATTTGTTTGTGAAAGTGATAGCAAGACAACATAGTGTTTATCTAGTTGCGCCAATTCATTTTATTTCAAATTGGTTACGAGATCTGTTGCATTTCATTTGAAAACATATCAGCCGAATTGAACATATTACCTCATGTCTCTTACCACTTTTATGGAGTTGCTCTCTCTACCTGATTATATATAGCATAATATGTGATGATATCCGTGTTAGTTATAATTAGGACGGTTAGTTGTTAATAGCGTAGTAAAACATAGGATTAGAAGGTTAACATGGTAAAGGAGATAGTAACTCAAAAGTTAGTAAGGCAATAAATATGCAGTTAATATGGAGTTATAGGAATTAAATACGAACATAAATGCGTTAAATGGGACTGCTTAAGCAGTTGAGTATGACATTTATGAGGAAATGAAATAGGCATAAGAGGTTGAATTAGAAGAATAAATAATTGTCATTAGTCATGGTTCAACTAGAATAATAATAACCTTTTATTACGGACAATTGACATTTATAGGACGTAAGAGAGAAATAGTGAATATACGTAATAAGCTTATAAGATAGGAATTAAATACCCGGAGGCAGTATAATTTTCATAGTAAGAAATTATATAGCTTCAATAATACATTTAGGATGAGCATGAATTTTTAGGCCTATCCTAATATTTAAGCCAAAATTGTTGGTTTGGTTTAGAAAGGGTTGGGATGCGAGGTCAACAGAGTTACAAAACAGAAGTCTGTCCTTCACCAAGGGGCTACCAATAGTTATGTATGCTTACTACTAATGTAAGACATCTTAAACAATAGGACCCGTAGGGCAGGGATATGCGTTTGATTATAGGTATGGAAAAATATATAAAGAGTTCGCTTCGGATTTGAAGTATTAAATGGCTCGATACCTTTAGGGATGTCAAGGGGTTTATTTCAGGGTGGTAGGTATTAAATGGTCGTTAGGTCTTCCTCCTCCCCATATAGGAAGTCTTAAATAACCTACGATGGTACCTAATAGGGAGATGAGGTTTGCTTCATTTCTCAAGAGGTATTAAGTAGCTAGAATGGGCATTTTGCTTGACTAACATTAGGTTGGTCTAATGGGATTTCGGTGGTGGGAGATTAGCGGGCTATGTTAGTGTTGTTAATGAACTGATATTAAGTAGTAGGGCTGACATATAGGCTATGACCACCGGTAGTCCCGAGTGGTCATTAGCGAAGACTTGGGTTATGTTCTGATAGAATTCGCTTGATACTAGTGTAGAATCCATATGGAATACATAAAGACCTCCTTATTTATTTATTTATTTATTTATTTATTTATTTATTTGTTTGTTTGTTGGAGAGGGCCAGTTAACCCTTGGATTAGTCTTTGAGATGCATCACTAATACGGTAATTAAACCATAAAGCCGTATCTAGGGGTCATTGGTCACTGTAGCTAGAAACTATTGACTAATGATTACGTTATTGAGGGCTTGCTTCAAGGTTGACGTATTAAATGGCCGATGGGTCTGCCTCCTCCCTATTTAAGAAGCATTAAGTGGCTGGGGTTTTCTTTTAGGAAGTACAATGTTTATATATATATATATATATATATATATATGCACATAAGCATAAATATATAGTTATACTTCGGAGAAGGTTAAACATGTCATATGCGTAGATGGAATTAAACGGAATAGCTGTGAATAATGAACATAATGCATAAATAAAAATCAATCTGCATCAATTAGTGTTATGAATGAGGTATGTAATTTTCAAGTCAGCAAAACGTTGTTCTGACCCCCTTCTCATTACAACCCACATGATAGATTTAGAGGGACATGCTATTGGTGCAAGACGGAAATTGCAGACGGTGAAGTCTTCTCATTCGTGCTTGATGCCGGCAAAGGAAATTAGATACTAAGGGGATAATATTGATTCCAAGGTAGTAGCCTTGGTCACCGTATATATTATACTATATTTTTCAATTCCGCCGTGAGTCTATGTAGATAGCTCTCTAATATACTTATGTTTATTATAGGTTACTAAAACCAATAACCCAGCGCATTAAGGTATGGGTCGTTACAACGGCTAACTGTAGTCAACTCAAAGTCAAAATCTTTAGCTTGAGTAGTATTGTTAATGATAAATGTTTTATTGAACCATGGACATTGTTTATAGACTAACCAAGTCGAATGTGGACAATATTGGCTTTTTGACCAAAACCAAATTCGATAATTCCTAATGTAATATAGTGGCGACGAAGAGAATTGATGTAAATAACAGTTACTAAAAGGTACTGCTTTAGAATATTTAAAATTTGATTTTACTAGAAAGGTCTATAAGCGATGTATTCGACCAAATTGTCCACCACTATCTAACGTTTTAACAAACCACATTTTTAGGTTGCTTTGAATATATAAATTTTGGATATTTAAATATTTAATTGGTTGATTTTATCAATGAGCTAAAAACTCTATTTTTGCAGACAGACTTTTAGGACTCAAGATTATTTCCATTGGTTCTGGACAGTCTAGGCAAGCCAGAATGAAGTTTCTATATATTCCGACTGTTTGGTTTCGAGTTCGAAGGTTGAGTTCGGTTTGTAAACTGAGCGACTCGAAAAGTTAACTTTTGTATATGTTGGAATTAGGTCCTAGAAATAGTTCTATTGAGTTCAAAATATAGGTATTTGGCTAGAAAGGCTAGTGAGCACACCTGGATTGGAGTTCGTGAATTTTCGGACCTGAATAGTGCTAGATATTTGTCTATACAAGGACCCTTACCCTCTTCCTTTTGGCCAACCTAGAAAATAAAACCCTAGCCGTCGAAATTGGATACCTTCATCCAATGGCCATAGTCAATCATGGCGACCATAGGTTGTTTCAGGCTTCGGTCCCAACTGCAAGCCTCAGTGATATGAGCAAGTTGGATGGTGGGATCAGCATTGCTGGTGGAGAGGCGGCTGCAATCTTAGTTTGAACATGTCAGTTTTTTTGCTATGGATGGCGTTTTTAGGAAGGCGCCCGTGAAGGAAAGTTGTCAGGGTTGGTGAGGGCTACATTTCGGTGGAGTTTGGGTCTCTGATATGACGATAGTGGTGGTTAGGTTGAGATGATCAGAGTCATTGTTTGGGTAAGTGCATGAGGTGGCATCATCGTGGGGGAGAGAAATTATTGGCGATGGGGTAATCGTGGTTCAAGGAGGGGCGGTAGAGGCCTAGTGGTTGGTGGAGGCTTGCGGTGATGGTAGTGGCGAAGTTGGTCAGTGGCTAGGAGTTGAAGACGATGGTGGATTAAGGTTGATTAATTAGGTGGATCAAGGTTAACTATGTAATTATGGAAATCAATTATATTATTTAATTCTAAAATCCTGTAAAATCAATATCTATTTCATACCAGGTCTAACTCAAAAGCGGTCAGTCACATTACACTCGTAGGAACGATATTTATGTTATGGAATTGGATTGGTTAAGATTGGAGCTTGTAGAATTTCAAGCTAAAATCAAATGTTGTTTGATTTTAGACAGAAGCAAAACGTTTCGGCCATAATTTGAATTTCGTGAGTTAAACTCACCTTTTGGTTTATCGGTAAAATATGCAGTAGAAAATTTTTACCGTTTATTTTTGGTTGTATGCTTGGATGTTTTAATTGGTTGATTGTTTGGTTTTGATGAATAGTCGCTATTGAAAACGGTCAATATATGAAATCATTTGCAGGTAATTTATGAAATCATTTGCAGGTAATTTATCTGACGTATAGAAAATTCGCAGAGGGATTCAACGAGATTCCTTGCTATTGTTGATTTATTTTCAATCATATTTCTGTTGTGTGAATTATTTGATATCAAAACCTAGTTGTTCGGCCCTATTGGTTATGACATTGTTATATGTTCAGTACTAAACCCTTGTAGCCATAAAAATCAGTAACAACATTAATTAAGTGCTTAGTGGTTATTGGCTTTAATTTAGAATTTTGAAATACTATTAACTGCCATTTTGGCTTGAAATAGGTTTTTGATTTGGAGAATGATTTCAAATTTAATCTTCGGGTTTTCTGGAATATTTTTTTAAGCTGATTTGGAACTTCTCTATTTTGCCCCAACCTTTTTATTTGTCTTTTCCAAATCATTTATCGTTTAATAATGATTTAAAGTTATTTGACTATTGTTTAATAATGTTTAAAAGTTGTTTGTTTCTATTAAATATTGTTTTAAAGTTATTTATTAATATTTTAATATTGTGAAAAGATATTTATTTAGATAATAGATATTGTTTAAAGATAATAATAATTATTTATTAATAATATTTTGGAAGGTAATTATTTATTATAGAATGGCTTTTGAAGATTAATTATTAATTATTATATTAATGATGTTTGAAATTATTAATTATCATATTAATAATGTTTGTAGTTATTTATTATTATAATAATAACATTTTGAAGTAAATTAATTATTTCATTAATGATGCTTTAAAGGAAATTGACTGTGTTATTAATGTCATTGAAAAGTTAATTTACTATTTATCAATAATGTTTAAAGCTAATTAATTTATCTGATTAATTGTATTTATAAATAATAAATTGATTTATAAAGGAATTTCATTTAATAAGAGTTTATAAATGAAAATGGAGTTTTTTATTTATAAAAGAATTTTGTAAAGGCTTTATAAAGAATTTTTGTAAAGGGATCTAGAAAAGATTGTTATAAAGTAATTATTGAAGGATTTTTTTTAAAGAATCTTTACAAAGGAGTTCTATAAAAGAATAAAGTTTTATAAATGGGTTTATTGATTTATAAAAGGAGTTTTATAATAGTTTTACGGATTTGTAAAAAGGCTTTATAAATGGTTTAGTGATTTATATAAAGAGTTTTATAAATTGTTTCAGAGATTTATAAAAGAGTTTTGCAAATTGTTTTAGAGATTTATGAAAAGAGTTTTATAAATTGTTTTAGAGTTGTATAAAAAGGAAATTTATAAAAGAAGACGAGATTGATTTACAAAAAATGATCTTTAAATAATTATGGTGGTATGGAAACATCTTTCCATACTCAATACCATATAGTAAATCTTTGTCAGTTTTTGTAAATATACTTACCATTGAGATAAGTATATAAATAAATTTTCTAAGTAGTGAAAATGCAATGTTTTAATGAATATAGTTATATCGTTGAGACAAGTATATTAATACATTTTCTAAGTAGTGAAAGTGTTGTGAATATACTTATACCATTGAGATAAGTAAATGGATATTCTTCCAAGTAATGAAAGGAGTAAAAAGGGATTATGAGTATACCTTTGTAAAAGTTTTTTGATACAAGTATTGACAATGTGATTTTAATTAATGAAAGGATTAAATAAAGAGGTTAGTGTTTGCTTACATGCTTAACCAATGTTGGTTTTCCTTATAGAATTAAATCCTTGATGTGATTGTTGTTTTATTTGATAGTTAAATAACCGACTTTCGACCTTTGCCAGTTTTTAATTATCGTTGTCGGGTCGGGGAGACTAGATATATTATCCAAAAACCACTTCAAACTGGTATAAGCATTCAAATGAAAGACATGTTGATAATGATAGTTTCAAAGACAGAGTTTTTTGAAGTGCAAGGGTTATTTGCTACTAATCCTGAGGGTGATTCCAATCATGATATAGTGGAAGTAGTGCCTTAGGTTTCGTTCATACCTAGAGTGAACTCGATGATGAATGTTGGCATTACATTGCTGCTTGGAAGGCAGTATTAGCATTCCAAGTAGGATTTTCTAAGAGAAAAGGTAAAAGCGTTGCCTCAAGCCTCACAACCTGGGTAATGGCTAAAATAG
The DNA here is from genome assembly GCA_030765085.1 of Allium cepa. Classification (NCBI taxonomy): domain Eukaryota; kingdom Viridiplantae; phylum Streptophyta; class Magnoliopsida; order Asparagales; family Amaryllidaceae; genus Allium; species Allium cepa. Next base: position 100,359,864 of record CM060928.1, on the reverse strand, counting down.
GTTAAATGCGACAAGGCTATGTGAGTTACTCCCATAAGGGTATGTCATCGCTTTTCTAGATTATTATAATTGATTTAGTTATGCATGAGAGCTTTCTATAAAAATTGGAAACAATCAGGGTGATGACATATTCGGTATTATCCAGTAAAAGGGGCAGTTAGGTCCTCTGTTGGTAGAGGGGCAAATGCATTTGTAGCCCTCGGTATATTTTATCTAGAGATGTACTATACAGAAGGTGGTCCCTTACCTTGTCATTGTTGGAATGCATTATCCAATACGTGCTTTACAGACTTAGTTATGCCCAACTATGTTGAAATGTGAAGTGCATGCATTTCAGCTATTTGATATATTTATTTTAAACCCTAGACATTAATATAATATCAGAAGATGTCTTATAGAAATATTTTGGTTATCATAAGATAAAAACCCATCCATGTTTATGCGCGGAGTGGTCTTATGAGATACCTTTTATTTTGAAAGGGTTTTATAAATACAGAAACTAATATAATTTGATTGAGTTTTCTCATGTTGGCTTACCAGACTAATCCGGACATTATTTTCTTATAATGCTCGGGTGATCCCGAGCATGTTTCAAATAGTTATGGATGCTTTGGAGCTTCAAGAGATGAGATAGATGCCTCAAGACGTATTCACGTATTTTATTTTGGCTGAAATTTCTTGTTTGTATTTATAGCCATTACAAGGACAGGCTGTTATAACCGTCCAAGCTGGTGATAGGTTAGTACTCTAATTGTGTTATGTATATAAAGTTTCTCTTTTGTAAAGATATGTGTTTATTATATATTCTCATCGCAATGTGAGATTCTATTTTGTATTTTTTACCCTAAACGACCTATCTTTATGGCACTTGAATACTCGAAACACGAATACCGTGAATGTATTAGTGTCTACTTTTGAGGCTCAAAATGGTGGATTGTTACAATTGGTGTCAGAGCCAAGTTAAGCGAACACTCGGACCTTAGTAAGGTAAACTCATTATAGATGGGATTGGTAATACCCAAAAATGAGTAACTCATTGGAGATATGGTCGGTAGCACCCTAGAATGATTTGAGTGTTTGTATATATACGAGAGCGCATATTTGTTAGTGATTATAAATTGGTTTATATTGTGTTATTTGATCTATTAAGTTTGAATTTTGGATTTTGGTCAATACAAGTGGCTAATGTTATTGATGGGGATCTTAAAATACTTGAACAAGGCAAACCAACACAATATTGTTTTAAAAATTGGTAAATGAAATAATTTTACCAAGATTTTATGTTTTGTATATAAAGGAATAATTTTCATGAACTAAATATTGTTATTAATGGTGTGTTTGTTTGTTAAATGATAGTATTTAGATATTATCATTTATTATTTGTGTAGTCATACTCACCCAATTAGGAGCATTGGGTATTATTTGTTGACCGAGTTGTTGTGCCCAACCAGTTTATGGGAATTGACTATTGTTGTTGATAATGAGCAGATTTATCCTTTTTACTGCATGGGTTGGATAGATAATAATTATGGAATGTTGAAACGAACACCTCGTGAATTTAGTTTCACACTTTGACTATAAGGTGTTCGGTGATAATGTTGGATTAAGATTTAACTTTAATTAAAGTTGTTTATTATAATCTAAATAAAGATATACATTTGTGAAACGATTTTATATAAGAAAGTGAAATTTTATAAATATGATTTATAAATGTAGTTCATAAATAAAATGGATTTAAGTTGAGAATTTGAGGACATAAATTCCGATGTTTTGAAAATTATGTTTCAAAAAATTGGAAAAAATATTATTATTATTATTTTGGAGGTATTTTGACTAGAAATGTTTTAAAAGATTTAAAAGGATAAAAAGCACTGTACTCACTTAAGTCGCTGGAAAATAATTGTGATGATGACTACCACATTATCGGTGTTCATTTTTGAGTTTCTAAATGAGGGATTTACTATGGTAATTTTTTTAGGGTTATTTGGTAAAATAAGTTTTGGTTTACATTCAGAAGTATGATTTAATATACAAAAAGAGATATGTATATTATATTATTTCAAAATGTTTTGAAATAAAAATCGGGAATTTAATTCTTTGGTTTTCAGTTAATTTATTTTTATGAATGCATGTATTCTAGGCATTAGGTTAGTTTGGTAAGTGCATGTTATTATGATATGTTGTTTGGTAGTTTTCATTTTTTAAAGTGAAATGGAACTTCTGACAATAGTGGACAGTCGGGACTTCCAAATTTTGATATAGAAACTGAAGCTAGGTGTTTTTGGTGGAATCATAAGGAAATAATTATTGTAACTTATAAATTTGAGAAGATATTAAGTTAAAACAAGTTTTAAATTTGTTAAACATTCTAATTAAGTAAACTAAATCTTAAACTGGTATATATACTCTTAGGAAGTAGATGAGTGTTATACCAATATAAACTAAAGTTATGAAATATTGGTACATTTAAGTAATGTTCTTAAGTAAGATAATGATTCCTTAAAAAGTAATTATAATCATGGAAAACTTTTTATTAACGAGATAAGTTTTTATGAAATGTTTGTATGCTTGAAATAATATGTTATAATATGAACTTAAGTTTTTATAAGGTGTTAATGAAATTAAGTCGTGTTTTATAAAATGTTTATAAATTTAAGTAGTGATTTTATGAAATAATTCATAAATGAATTTAGTATTAAATGAAATACAATTGATATAAATATGTGGTGATTTGAAATGAATGTGAATTGAAAATAATTGGTGTTGTTGAGAACCAATTGGAATAAATATGTAGAATGTACGTATATCATTTTATTCACATGAGGATCTTTGATCCATATTTGAGCACATAATTTCAAGGTGATTTACATCGGTCGGAACATGATTTTTTTACTCGATTCTTGACCGTGAACACTTGATACAGGTTTTCGATATGATCTCAAAGTTCTCTATTATAGTATATGGCTATGCAAGGAGAACAGCTATTTCTAATCAAGGAACCAGATCGGAGTCCGCACTAGAGAATTCAAGTGAGCGATACTAGTTTGGAAGTGAAATTGTGTGATCGAGTGAGTGGTTGGATTTGATATTGTGTATGAATGACATATGTACATCGTACGGACTTAATTGTATTGTAAGCTTTTTGCATTAGAAATGCAAGTCACATGACTTGATATGACATATTGGTTGAGATGATTGTTATTTATGGTTTGGCATGCTTAGATTCGTATTATATGATCGATGAGTCTTTATATTATTTCATTGTCATGTTTAACTCTCTTTTGGGTCATATAAGTAAATTTCAGGAACATGGAAGCAAAGGCTAGAATCCTGATTTTGGTTTCATGAATAGAGTTTATTGCCCGATAAATAGTTATGTAGTAGATTTAGATTTTGAGATTTGATTGGTGATTTTATGCCCCAGACATGGGAGGCTATTTTTGGGTTTTTTTTCTTTTGTTGGTTTTTTCCATTTAAGGAAAATTGTAGTTTTTCGGATCGAGCGGCGTAAAGGATGTGCTGCCGAAATGTTTCAAAAACTTAGACCAAAGTTGGAAGGAAGTTAGCGTAAGGTAAGGATTTTTAGAGATGACTAATAATTGTAAGAATCGGTGGCGAAGATTATTGGAATTGCCTAACTGACTAGGTAATTTGGTGACAATCTAGAGAGTTGTCACTATAGTTGCAGTTGTTGTTACTTATTCATTTCGAGTGTTTATAACTCGATTCGGATTAGAGTGACTTATTGGCTAACATGTGCACGTGTAGGTAGGATGGTGTTCTCGATATATTAGTGTGGAGTTACTGTTTTAGTATAAGTTGAAGATGATTTTTACATATCATCAAATATAATTGGGTGTTAGGGTTTGTTGTTTAGTCCTTCAAGACTTGGGGATGAAATCTTTTTAAGGGGGAAGAGTGTGATAACCTGTATTTTTAGGCTGCTTTTAGTATTTAAATTTTTGATATTTAAATATTTTTTTGGTTGATTTTATAGATGAGCTAAAAACTCAATTTTCACAAAAGGACTTTTTAGGACATTGGATTATTTAATTGGGTCCGGATGGTCCAAGCGAGCCAAAATGATTATAAGCATCGATTTATTCCCACTGTTTTATTTCGAGTTCAAAGGTCGAGTTCGATTCGTAAATCGAGCGATTCGAAAAGCTAACATTTGTATATTTTGGATAGGTCCTGAAAATAACTCCATTGAGTTCGGAATAGGGGTATTTGGCTAGGAACGCCAGAGAGCATGCCTTGATTGGAGTTCGTGAATTTTCGGGCGTGAATAGAGTAAGATATTTGTCTATATAAGGACCCTACCCTCTTCCTTTCGCCTAACCTAGAAAATAAAACCCGAACCGTCGAAATCAGATACCTTCATCCAATGGCCATGGTCAATCATGACCACCAGAGGCCATTTTAGGCTTAGATCCAAATTGCAATATTGTGTGTTTTAGTGAGATGAGCGAGTTGGATGGTGGGATCGGCGTAGATGGTGGTAAGGCGGTCGAAATCTCAGTTTTGGATGACGTCGATATTTTTGGAGGATGTGGTGGTTTCCAGGAAGGCAACCTTGAAGGAAAGTTGTTGGGGTTGGTAAAGGCTACATTCTAGTGGAGTTTAGGCCTCTGATGATGATAGTGGTGACAAATAGGTTGAGATGATCGAAGTCGTTGTTTGGGTTAATGCGCAAGGTGGCATCGTCGTGGAGGGTGTGGGGGGGGGAGGTGGAGTTCAGTGGTGATAGGGCCATTGTGGTTTAGAAAGGCGGCAGCAGAGGCACTGTGGTCAGTGGAGAACCTACGACAACGGTGGTAGGCAAAGTAGGTCAATGGCTCAGAGTTGAAGACGATGGTGGATTAGGGTTGGTTGATTAAGTGGATTAAGGTTAATGATGTAATTAAGAACATTAATTATATTATTTAATTTTAAAATCTTGTAAAATCAATATCTATTTCATACCAAGCCCAAATCGAAGGTGGTCAGTTGCGTTGCACTTATAGGAATGATATCTACATTATGGAATTGGATTAGTTGAGATTGGAGCTTGTATAATTTCAAGCTAAAATCGAATGTTGGATGTAGAACATTTCGACGATAACTAGAATTTCGGTGAATTAAACCCACCTTTTTGTTTTATCAATAAGATCTATAGTAGATAAATTTTACTATTTGTGTTTGGTTGAAATTATTTGTTATATGCTTGGATGTTTTAATTGGTTGACTGTTTGATTTTGATGACTTGTCGCTTTTGAAAACGGCCAATATATGAAATCAATTATAAGAATTTTATCTAACGTATAGGAAATTTGTAGACGGATCCAGTGGGATTCCTCACCATTGTTGATCTATTTTCAATTATATTCATATTATATGACTTAGTGGATATCATAACCTGATTGTTTGGCGAAACTATTTAATGACGATTAGTGTAGGAAAAAAACAATGGCGCGGCTGCTCCATCGTTCCAGTTTTCATCTTCCTCATTCTTGCCTTACCTCTTTTCTAAATCTCCCAATTCTTATGTCGATCGCGATTTCTCTTATAAATGCTCCTATGCTCAGGTGGTTAAGGATCTCAAATATTCTTCACTGCAATCTTTATATCAGAAATCAAAATTCAAGAACTGGGTTAAAACCAGAAGAGGAAGAAGATTCTGCTATCATTGTGGGTACTTTAATCATTTGGCTAAAGAATGTTGTGACCCTGTTAGGTGTTTTTGGTGCGGCCATTTTGATCATAAATGGTCGAATGTTCGGCGAAGTTCAAATCTATATCCGACAGGAATATAAATCCCTCTTCATCTGATCATGGGTTTCGTTTTGTTCTATAATGTATGAAACTTGAGAGCATTTTTTTTGATCATTTATGGATACAGAGGAAAGAAGGAACTAAATTGTTGGAGGATTTGTTCATACACTTTGATGCGATCAACACGGTTAATATTGGTAAGGATTATAGAAAGAAACTTGAAGATCCAAAGGAGTATTTTGGGAAATCTGAATATTTTTTAGATGGTGATGTCTCAGCTATTGATATGGGGGCAGTTTCTTATTATATTGGGAATAATGGATATTGTGTGAATAATGGTATTTTGAACATTTTTGACGATGTTAACGAAGCTTCTGATATCGCTGCTACAGTCCAATGGGAGGAGCTTAATTTTTTTGATCCATTACTCTTAGACCCCGATAAATTAAATTGTAGCTTAGGTTTTCATTCTCTAAAAATTAATGATCCTGCATTTGATTGTAAATATGTAGATTATTGTAAGGGGGATTATGATTCTGATATTCATATGAGTGAATCGAATAAAAAATTTGTTTATGTTCATAATAAAAGATCCATAACAAAATCTTGTGAAGTGGGATGTTTTGAGTTAACCATTGCTAACAGTTTTGACTGTCTTAAATCAATGGAAGATTTTGATGTGAATTCTGATTTGATTGAAGGCGCAGATGTGAATACTCAATGTAATGTTGTTTACACTATTGATCCTTCATCTTTCGAACCTTTGGCACTTGTAATTAGAGTTGAGAATCAAACTCAAGAGTGCACTGCTACGTCTAACAGTCAGTTTGAGAAATTTAAGGATAAAGATGATAAAAATGTGGTTGAGTATAAAGCATGAGATGCTGATAGTAAGAAGATATTGGATGCTCATGTCTCAGATGTCTGGTTTGTTTCATATGGATGTTTGGATAATGATATAATGCATGGTGATACCCGTGTACTTTGTGATAATCATATGGCTAGTGATACTCAAGATGATACACATAAGGCTAGTGATGATATCAGTGTGCATGGTGATGATACTCATAAGACTAGTGATACTCTAGATGGTGATATGCACATGGTAAATGATGTCATATCAAGTTGCTTGGTTATTTATGTGACCATTCTTGTGATATGTTTGGAGACATAAATGAAGTGTTTGAAAGCAAGTTGTCTTACTCTGATATTTTGTTGGATGGGGTTTGTATGCTCGAGAGTAACGATGTTGATATTTATGGTGATCGTTTATGTGATGAGGTTAGGGTTCTAGATGAAGTGGATGGGAGAGGACTGTCAATCTCTAGTGTTGTGGAATTACATTCAGAGGTTGGGGGTTACCAAATGATGATTAAAATTTGGGTGTTTCTGACATCCTTCTTACAATGGATGATAATGTTATAAACTCAAGTTGATTTTAAAGAAAACATAGATATATATGCAAAAGCAGGCTCTGGTGTTTTAGATAATGTGAGAAGTTTATCAGTTTTACGTGTTACGGAGTCTTAGTCGGAGGTAATGGTGATTCAAACTAATGGTGGTATTCATAACATGGCTGCTAACAACTTTATTGTAGTGAGTAGCATAGATGTAAACGCTGGTGTGGATGAGTTCAAAGAAAGAAAAGTTATTAGTGCAATTGCAACTTCTGTGAGTTTTGTTTATCAACTAATTTTCTATCGGTTTAGAAAATAGTCGAAAATTTTGAAATATAATAACTGCAAACGCACGGCGTACCATTGAAGTACGCGGCGAGTACGGCTTGATCCGTAAGGAATTGTTGATTTTAAATTTCTGTTCAATCAAATTAACCAAAATTTAGAGAGTGATTAGCTAAAAAGCGAGAAAAATGACAAAAGGAAAGTGATAAAAATATGAGAGTAGAAAAACAATTTAGAGATAAATTTACTCTCTAGATCGCATAGTTCAACAAAAATGAAATTATGATCTCTCCTTTTGGTCATTAGTGAATTTAAGTGATGTGTTTATGACGTGCATGTAAATGTGCATATTTTTACCACCATATTTATTCTATTTAAATTAAATAAATGATCATATTGGGTATTTTAACTTGTTTTAACCAAAATCCATATTAATTCCAAATTGTCACATATCCATTTACATATAGGGGCAAAACGGTCATTTGTGTGCATATATTTCTTTAATAAAAATTAATTGGAAATTTATATATAATTGTGTAGGAATTTGATCTCAAATAAGAGTGGTTTCATGAAGACACATGCATGCACAAAATGAATACAAAGGAATGAAGATGGAAATAATTCAAAGTGAAGAACCTAGAGGACCCCACCTACCCACCTACGTTAATGTACAAATTAGAGGCTAATGCATATGCTTATAGAATTAATGGTTTCATGTACACTTAAATGATGATTGGTAGAAGCTAGTGATTACTTGGCCTCCACATTACCTCGAGGGCATTTTGAGCATTCCTTAAATTATGGATTGGAGTTTCATGCTTGTATAAATAACTTATTATGTTCATGTAATCCTCTTTTTCTTAGTTTCTCTTAGTTAGTTTTTAGTTTAGAAAATAAAAGAAAGTTTCTCTTTTCTTTTTTCATGGCTACTTAGCCATTTTGTTTCATGTAATTTTTTTATGTAACTTTAATATATTTCTCTTTTCTTCTCATGTTTATTTTTCTTTCATGTTGTAGTGTAGATCTATTTTACTTTATGCAAGCAGAATAATTTTTCCTTCCATTTTTCTCTCTTTTTCTCTTCTTGTTTCATGTTGCTTTCTACATTTGTTGATTTGATAACAAATATGAGAGCTTAATCCCTATAATTTAGGGGTAATGAAGCTCTCTAGTATATAGATGCAGCATTTTGATGTTTATACTCACTTTTTGTGCTTTAATGGAAACACTTGAGTGGTTTAATGATGTTGCTTAGCTTTGAAGTTGATAGTCTATGTTGTTCATAACAAATAGACTATGCTTAAACAAACATAACACAAATTTCCTCTTCATCTAAATATGATTATGCCAAAGAAGTGAATGTTGAAATTGAAATTTGATAGCCTATATTTCTAAACAATAGTTAATAGGCTATGGTTAAAATAGATTTTTATTTCAACTTTGTTGTCATATTTCATAAGAGTTAAATGTGTTTTAGTGGTTGTGTTATAGTTTGATGGTTTGTATTGTGCTAATTAATAGCACAAATATATCATACTTATGATAAGCACATCAACTAATTACACTAATGACAAGAAAAGAGAGATTATAACGTCGTTTTGTTGATTTATGTGAACCGGAGAGTGGATTTATCTCTAAATTGTCCTCAAACTCTCCTATTTTTATCAATTTTCTTTTGCTTGTTTTTCTTATTTTTTGAGCTAACCACTCTCAACTTTGGTTTAATTTGATTGAATAGAAATTTAAAATCTAACAATTCCCTGCGGATCGACCCGTATTCGCCACGTACTACAATTTAACCATCATCAATTTAATTGCAAGCGCACGGCGTACTATTGTTGTACGTGGCGAATACGGGTCGATCCGTAGGGAATTGTTAGATTTTACATTTCTCTTCAATCAAATTAAACCAAAGTTGAGAGTGATTAGCTAAAAAAATAAAAAAATAGGCAAAAGAAAATTAATAAAATTAGGAGAGTTTGAGGATAATTTAGAGATAAATTCACTTTCTAGTTCACATAAATCAACAAAATGAAGTTATGATCTCTCTTTTCTTGTCATTAGTGTAATTAGTTGATGTGCTTATCAAAATATAGTATATTTGTGCTATTAATTAGCCTAACATAAACCATCAAACTATAACACAACCATTAATACACATTTAACTCTTATGAAATATGACAACAAAGTTGTAAGCATAGCCTATTAACTATTGTTTAGAAATATAGGCTATCAAATTTTAATTTCAACATTCACTTCTTTGCCATAATCATATTTAGATGAAGAGACAATTCGTGTTATGTTTGTTTAAACATAGCCTATTTGTTATGAATAACATAGACTATCAAATTTAAAGCTAAACAACATCATTAAACCACTTCAAGTGTTTCCATTAAAGCACAAAAAGAAAGTATAAACATCAAAATGTTGCATCCACATACTAGAGAGCTTCATTACCCCTAAATTGTAGGGATTAAGCTTTCATATTTGTTATCAAATCAACAAATGTAGAAAGCAACATGAAACAAGAAGAGAAAAATGAGCAAAATGAAAGGAAAAATTATTCTACTTTCATAAGTAAAATAGATCAACACTACAACATGAAAGGAAAATAAATATGAGAAGAAAAGAGAAATATATTAAAGTTGTATAAAAAATATTACATGAAACAAAATGACTAAGTAGCCATGGAAAAAGAAAAGAGAAGCTTTCTTTTATTTTCTAAATTAAAAACTAACCAAGAGAAACTAAGCAAAAGAGGATTTTATGAACATAACGGGTTATTTATACAAGCATGAAACCATAATCCATAATTTAGGGAATGCCCAAAATGCCCTTAAGGTAGTGTGGAGGCCAAGTAATCATTAGCTTCTACTAATCATCATTTAAGTTACATGAAGCCATTAATTCCATAAGCATGTGCATTAGCGGGTAGGTGGTGTTCTCCATGTTCTTCACTTTGAATTATTTCCATCTTCATTCCTTTGTATGCATTTTGCGCATGCATGTGTCTTCTTTAAACCACTCTTATTTGAGATTAAATTCCTACACAATTATATATAAATTTATAATTAATTTCTCTCAAAGAAATATATGCACACAAATTACCTTTTTGCCACTATATGAAGATGGATATGTGACAATTTGGAATTAATATAGATTTTGGTTAAAACAAGTTAAAATACCCAGTACGATCATTTATTTAATTTAAATAGAATAAATATTATGGTAAAAATATGTACATCTACGTGCACATCAAATACCCCCACACTTATCTTTTTATTCGTCATCGAATAAAGAAAAACTAAGATAAATTCTTTTTCGTAGGGAGCACGATTGCATTGAGCGTATGCAACGAGCCGTTAAACCTCTGGGTGTCCCCAGTAGGACGAGTGTTGTCTCGTAAGGGTTTTCAGCGGATACTACCCACAAAATCCAAATGCAAGATTTATTTACAAAGGGATGAATGCAAGTTTTTGAAAATATTTACAATAAAGGATTTATTTTTAAATTGACACAAATAAGTTAAATATAGGTTTTGGTCATTATCTTGAAAGCTTAAGTCATTTACTCGTCAAAGTTTCCAACAAAAATTAAGTTATCATAACAAATAGACTATAGTTTAACTCGTTGTTTCGATTGATAACAAAGTGTAATTATAAAATGAATCCTTAGTTGATTATCAAAGTTTATCAATGTGGTATATTCATTTCTTTTCAATAATAAGTCAAATCAAATAAGTTAAAAATAGTGCCAGGATTTCAATTGCTTACCCTCTCTTGTATTTTTGAAAATTTATTGATATTTACAATATTTATATGCCTAACTCGGGTAAACTGAGGCCTAATATATTACTCATGCTCTGCCCTGCGGACTTATGTGAGGGGAATACAGAGCGTGGCGAGTGAACACACGAGTGTGAACACCTATTGACTGTAGGCGTTGTTTAAAAAGAATTTTTATATATACACCTAGCTCAGATAAACTAAGGCCAGATATACCGATCGTGCACTGCCTTTCGGGACTACGTAAGAAAGGTACAGAGCATGGCGAGTGTACACACAAGTGTGTACACCTGTCGACCATAGGTGTTAATAGAAATATTTACATATATACAAATGTTTTGTTTTTTGTTTTGTTTTTTTTGTCTTTTTTTGAAAGGGAGAGTTTTGCAAAATAATCTTAGCACCATTTAAGTTAAGACAAAAAAATGTTATATCATTACTTTAAATCAACCATTTTTTAAAACAAAGATTTTCAATTAGGATGTATTCCATAATTAACACGTATGAATCTTCCTATATACTAGTTAAACCATTGTTATTTGTAATAAAACTTCATTTTTATTTTTGTTAAGACGAATAAATTTTCAAAAATTTCAATTTAGTAAACCAAAACCATATATTTATCCTATAGTGTTTCTTTAAAAATAAATCAAAGAAAAAAATTGTTTTTGGGTTTTTTTTTTTGAGTTTTTAAAAGAAAAGGCAAAAAATAAACTATGAAAAATTAAAAATGAAGACGAGTCTCCCCCCACACTTGATTTTGACCGTGTCTCTACAGCCAACCCAAGTGAAAGGAACGTTTATTATTATTTACATGAAAATGAAATGTATTTACATGGCATCAGAAAGTATATCGTTAAAAAGTAAATGAAACAGTCTTCCAAACACCGATTCATTTGTCTCGTCAAATATGCGAGACATGGCTTAAGCTCGAAAACCAAATCGTAAAAGATTTCAAAGTTGAACGTTGATTCAGAAAAACGAATGTTGTTTTATTGGAAATCGAATGAGTAGTTTTATTTTCGATGATTTTGGGGGTAGATAAAACAATTGATTGAAATTCAAGTTTATTTTCACCACATTGAAATTCAAGCTCATCATTGATGAATTCTTCAAAGTTATTGATTTCAAAATCGATATGGTGATCTAACTCTTCCCCTTCAGAATATAACAACTCATTTTCAAAAATTCCAAAAAATTCATGTTCATTGAGTTTGTCTTCCTTTATTGGATTATCAACAACTTCATTGCATATATCGTTTTCAAAATCCAAAGATGTTGTATTCAAATTTTCAAAATCAGGAAAAGGAAAATCGAATCTCAAATCGAGTTTCTCACCCTCAAAAGAATTGAAATCCAATTCAATTACTGTTTTTTCAACAACTTCATTAAGATTGCCGTTTTCAATTTTAAAAGTTGTTATTTGAAAATCATCAATTACGGTAAAAGATGGATTATTATTTGACTCGTCACATGTTGGGATTTGATTTTGTTTTTTACGTTATTTCATATAAGTTTCAAACAACGACTCCGTGTGATCATCATAAATTTTGTTCTTTTGATCAACAAAATCCAATTTATAGTTATTAACATGAGGATTTTTACTTTAAAATTGTTGAGAACAAAGATTTTCAATCGTAATGTGGTTAAGATTATTCCCATTGCTAAATTCGTTTGAAAAATTGTTTCCATTTTCATTTTGAGCTTGAAATTCATTTTGGAGATCGAAATTGAATTGGCATGGGTTATAATCGAAATCGTTTGAATTTTGAATTGAACTCAAATTTTGAAATCCTTGACTCGAGTTATTACACAAATATGAATTACACAAATCATTTATACTTTGATTTTGTTGTGTAGAGAGTTCAAGTAAAGATGAAATGCTATTTTCAAGAGTCGAGGGTGGTTCATTATTTGAAAACTTTGTTGTTCGAAATTCGAATTATTACACAATACTTGTTGTTAAAATATCTATAAGAATTTAGAGTGAAATCATATGGATTATATTGATTTCCACAACTATCGTAAAATCGAAGTGAATATAGAAATTCGGACATTTTCAAGAATGTTTTTGGTTTTTTTATAAGAAAAAATATTTACAATTAGAATTAATTTTTCAAAAGGGAAATTGAATTTTGTTTTCTTGTTTTGGTTTTTTTTCTGTTTTTGAAAATATATATTTTTTTTCCAATTTTTTTTTGGATTTTGAAATTTTAAAGGAAAAGGATTTCAAAATTTCAAAGGAAAAGGAATATTTACAACAACTTTTAAGTTTTGGACTTTGAAATTTTTATTATTATAGAATATGCATGAACTAATGCAACTAAATGAATGCAAGAGTTAATTATAAATGATTTATCCTAAGTTAACCCACAATTGTATAGTCACACATTATCTTAGATAAACAAGATAGTTCTCAGCAAGGTAGCGAACATGATTTATCCGTGTACCACGAATCACCGTAGCAATGCAGCCGAAGGTTTAAGTACCTTCAGAGAAACAATTCAGTATAATATTTACGAATCACCGTAATATTTATAACTGATTATTGCTCTGCCGTAGCCTAGACACCAAGAAATTAAATTGTTCAAATAAGACAAATTATTAATATACAATTAAGTGCTATCGATGTCTAACCGTTATTATTAACAAAATCTAGTATGAAATGCAAAGCAGAAATTAAACGTGTATTAACAATGCAACTACGATGAAATTTTTTTGTTTTGGTTTTTGTATTTTTTTAAATGCAAGCAATCAACAATACAATTCAAACAAAAATAATAGACATATACAACGCAAGGCAAAAAAAAAAAAATAAGTGTAAATAAGCAAGCAGTTTTTTTTTCTTCTGGCAAGTGAGCTTTCTTCTTCGGCAACCTAAAATGAAACTAAACACTAAATACATTATATATATAGGGATGGAAATTAAAATAAACAAAAACAATTTAAAATAAAACAAACAATTTTTTTAAGTTTATCATAAGAATGACTTATTTGTGCTATTAATTAGCTCAACATAAGCCATCAAACTATAACACACCCCTTAAACTACCAACTAACTCTCATGAAAACAACAACAAAGTTAAAAATGAAATCTATTTTAAGCATGACCTATTAACTATTGTTTAGAAATATAGGCCATCGAATTTTAATTTCACATTCATTTCATTACCATCATCATATGTAGATGAAGAGGTAATTATTGTTTGTGATTTTTTAAGCATTGCCTATTTTTTATGAACAATATAGATTATCAAATTCAACATGAAACAATAGATCACATCAACATTCCTTTAAGCATAAAAGAGATCAAAATTATCAAAATGTTGAAGCTACATGATTAGAGGCTTTATTACCCCTAAATTGAAGGGGTTAAGCTCTCATTTCTGTTATCATATGAACAAATGTAGCATGCAACATTGAACAAAAAGAAAGGAAAATGAAAGCTAATGAAAAAGACAACTAATCTAATTGCATAAAGGAAAATCTACACTACTTGCATAAAAAGAAATGAACATGTAATTAAAAAGAAACAATAATTAACATTGCATAAAAATAAAAGAAAATTATATAAAATAAAAATGGCTTAGTAGCCATGAAAAGAGAAAGAGAGATTTCTTTTATTTATGAACCAAAACTAAAGAGAAGATAACCTAAAGAAGAGACCAAGGAAGAAGAGGATTAAATGAAACATAAAGGGTATATATACATGTGAAACTCTAATTCATATTTTTGAGGAATGCCCAAAATGCCCTTGTAGGAAGTGTGGTGGCCAAGTTATCATTAGCTTCAATAATCCCCCACTTAAATGTACATGAAGCTTTAATGGCCTTTTAGCATGTGCATTAGCTCCTAATTGAAAATCAAGGTAAGTGGGTGGGGTCCTCCACGTTCTTCACTTTGAATAATTTCCATCTTCATTCTTTTGTATCTTCTTTGTGTATGCATATTCCTTCATGAAACCACTCCTATTTGAGATCAAATTCTTACAAACATATATATAAATTTTCAATTAATTTTTCTCAAAGAAATATATGCACACAAATGACTGTTTTGCCCCTATATGAAGATGGATATGTGACAATTTGAAATTAATATGGATTTTGGTTAAAACAAGTTAAAATACCCAATATGATCATTTATTTAATTTAAATAGATTAAATATGGTGGTAAAAATATGCATATTTACGTGCACATCAAATACCCCCACACTTATCTTTTTATTAGTCCTCGAATAAAGGAAAAACTAAGATAAATCCGTTTTATTTGGGATCACGATTGCATTGAGCATATGCAACAAGCCGTTAAACCTCTGAGCGTCTCCAGTAGGACGAGTGTTGTCTCGTGAGGGTTTTCAACGGATACTACCCACAAAATTCAAATGCAGAATGAAAATATTTACAAAATGCAAGATTTATTTACAAAGATGTGAATGCGAATTTTTGAAAATATTTACAAATGAAAGATTTACTTTTAAATTGACATAAATAAGTTAAATAAGGCTTTGGTTATTATCTCGAAAATTTAAGTCATTTTACTCATCAAAATTTCGAATAAAAATCAAGTTATCAAAGAAAATAGACTATAGCCTAACTCGTCGTTTTGGTTGATTACGTAGTGTAACTATGAAATGGATTTTTATCGATTATCAAAGTTCATCAAAGTGGTATTTTCATTTCTTTTCCATAACAAGTCAAATCAACTAAGTTAAAATAGTGCTTGGATTTCATTTGCTTACTCTCTCTTGTTTTTTTGAAAATTTTATTTACAATATTTACATATGCCTAACTCAGATAAATTGAGGCTAGATATATTACCATGCACTGCCTTGCAGATCTACGTGAGGGGAATACAGAGCGTGGCGAGTGAACATACGAGTGAGAACACCTATTGACTGTAGGCGCTATTAATTTTTTTTCTATATACACCTAGCTTAGATAAACTGAGGCCAGATATACCGATCGTGCACTGCCTTTCGGGCTTATGTGAGAAAGGTACAGAGCATGGCGAGTGAACACACAAGTGTGAACACCTGTCAACCGTAGGTGTTAATAGAAAATATTTACATATATGTAAATGTTTTGTTTTTTATATGTTTTTTTGTCAAACTTTTTTTTATTTTTTTGGAAAGAGAGAGTTTTGCAAAATCATCTTAGCACCACTTAACTTAGAAGACAAAAAAAAGTTATATCATTTACTTTAAATCAACCACTTTTTAAAACAAAGATTTTCAATTAGGATATATTTCATAATTAACACATATGAATCTTCTTATATACTAGTTAAACCATAGTTATTTGTAATCAAACTTCATTTTTATTTTTGTTAAGACAAATAAATTTTCAATAAGTTAAATTTAATAAACCAAAACCATATATTTATCCTATAGTGTTTCTTTAAAAATAAATCAAAATGCTTAATTTTTTTGGTATTTTAAAATTTTCATTTTTTTTTTGAGTTCTGGAAGAAGAAAAATGAAAAATTAATCATGAAAAATAAAAAAGAAGACGAGTCTTCCCGCACACTTGATTTTGACTGTGTCCCCACAGCCGACCTAAGTGAAAGGAGAAAAATAAAACAAAAATAAAAAAGATGATCTATATTTACATGGAGACGAAAAAAATTATTATTTACAAGAGTTCAGAAAGTATATCATCAAAAAGTAAATGAAACGGTCTTCCAAAGACCGATTCATTTGTCTCGTCAAGTATACGAGACACAACTTAAGCTCAAAAAACCAAACCATAAAATATTTCGAAGTTGAATGTTGATTTGGAAAAATGAATGTCGTTTTATTAAAACTTGTACGAGCTGTTTTATTTTCGATGATTTTGGGGTCGATAAAATAATTGGTTGAAGTTCAAGTTTATTTTCACAAAATTGAAAGTCAAGCTCATCATCAACAAATTTTTCAAAATTATTGGTTTCAAAATTGAAATGGTGATTTAAGTCTTCCCCCTGAGAATTTAACAACTCATTTTCGAAAAGACCAAAGAAATTGCATTCATTAAATTCGTCTTCCTTTGTTGGGTTATCAACAACTTCATTACATATGTCAAGTTCAAAATCGAAAGTTGTTGTGTTCAAATTTTTTAAATCGAGAAAAGGAAGATCGAATTTAAAATTTGGTTCAACACCCTCAAACGAATTGAAATCCAATTTAATTACCGAATTTTCAACAACTTCATTAAGATCGTCATTTTCAGTTTCAAAAGTTGTTGTTTGAAAATCATCGATTTTGGTAAAAGATGGATTATTACTTAACTCGTCACATGTTAGGATTTGGTTTTGTTGTTCACGTTGTTTCATATAAGTTTCAAACAATGAATCCGTGTGATCATCGTAAATTTCGTTTATTTGTTCAATAAAATCCAATATGTAGTTACTTGTGAATTTTCGATTTGGATTTGCTGAGAACAAAAATTTTCAATCGCATCGTAGTGGAGATCATTCCCATTGCCAAAATTATTTGGAAAATGGATCACATTTTCGTTTTGATTTTGAAATTCATTTTGAAGTTCAAAATTGAATTGGCATAGGTTATCATTGAAATCGGTTGAATTTTGAATTGAATTCAAATTTTGAAATCCTTGGAAACTTTGACTCTAGTTATCGTAGAAATACGAATTACACAAATCATTTGTCATTTGATTCTGTTGTGTAGAGATTTCAAGTAAAGACGAAATGCTATTTTTAAGATTTGAGGGTTGCTCGTTATTTTGAAAATTTTGTGGTTCGAAATTTAAATCGTTTAAACAATAGTTGGTGTTAAAATATCCATATGAATTTGGAGTAAAATCGTATGGATTATATTGATTTTCACAACTATTGTAAAATTCAAGTGAGTGTGGAAATTCAAACATTTTCAAGAATGTTTTTTGTTTTTTTTATAAAGGAAAAATATTTAAAAAATTATTTTTCAAAATGGAAAATTGTTTTTTTTTTTTGGTTTTTTTTTTTTTTTAGATTTTTGAAATTTCAAAGGAAATGAAGAGGAATATTTACAATTTTTTTAGTTTTGGATTTTGAAGTTTTTTTTAAAATATGCATGAACCAATGCAACTAAATGAATGCAAGGTTAATTACAAATGATTTATCCTAAGTTAACACAAAATTGTATAATTACACATTGTCTTAAATCAATAAGATAGTTCTCGGCCAGGTAACGGGCATGATTTATCGGTGCACCATGAATCACCGTAGCAATGCAGTCGAAGGTTTAAGTACCTTCAGAAGAACAACCACTATAATATTTACGAATCACAGTAATATTTATAAATGGTTATTACTCTGCCGTAGCGTAGACACCAAGAAATTAAATTGTTTAAAGAAGACAAATTGTCAGTATACAATTAAGTGTTATCGATGTCTAACCGTTATTATTAATTAAATTTTAGGATGAAATGCAAAGCAAAAATTAAACGTGAATTAACAATGCAACTACGAATGGAATTTTTTTAATTGCAAGTAAACAACAATGCAAGACAAAAAAAACAATAGATATATACAATGCAAGGCAAAAATAAAACTATAAATAAGCAAATAGTTTTTTTTTTTGAAAGCGGCTCCTTTCTTTATGTGCTTTGGCAACCTGAAAATAAAAAAATACAAGAATATACAGGTTTTTTTTATCAAAGAAGAAAAACAAACCACAACAAAATAAAACAAATTGAAACCCCCTTAAAAAAAACTAGAACGAAACAAAACAAAATGAAACTTGTTGATTGTCTCTTTTTTTTCTATAAGAAGGAAAAAATAAATACTAAAGAATTTTTTTTATTTACTACCCCAAGAAACAAAAGCAATTTTTTTTTGTTTTTTTTAAAAGAGTGGAAGAAAAAGTTTGATTAGAGATGAAGAAAATTCAACTTCAAACAAAGAGATGAAGGGAAAAAAATTAAAATCAAACAAAACAACGCAATTAATTTGAGCCCATCAAACCATTAGCCCACAAGCCCGTACGTAACTCTCAAATTTTGATTAGAGAGATATTTTTTTTTTTACTCTTAATCAACCACAACCACAAATGAAAACTCAAACTTCCAGACTTCCAAATGCAGAAACAACCCCAAAATTCGAAAACAAATTCCCAGGTTACAAAAAAAATGTTTTCGCTATTGTTCGTCGACTGGAGGATGTGGGTCGCGATTGCCGGCAGAGTTTGGGCTATTGGTCGTTTGGGTTTGTAGATTTGGGGCGGTGAACATGCTGTGGTGGGGGCGATGGGTTCGTTGCGAGTTCGTGTGTAAGCGTGGTTGCGGTGGTCGATTTTGTTACCGAGAGAAGCAATGGTCGCTGTTCGGTTGAGCTAATGGAGATGTTGATGGTCACGATGTAATAAGTGGATCGCTTGGCGATTGGGTAGTGGATGTTGCGATTTGTTCACAGTGGTGATTGGTTCGTTTTGGCGCGGAGATGGCTCTGTTGTGGGTGAGGGATGCGGGAAGACTTTTGTTTAGGGGATTGTGATTAGTGGAGGAGGTCGGTGATGTACTGTGGGTGTTGATGAGTGATGGATATTGGGTGGCTCTGGTATACGGCAGTGTGATTGAAGTGGTTGTTTGATGGTTTTACACAGAGCAGTGTGGAGTTGACTGAATTATGTTGTGGTTATGCTGTCTGTGGTGTGTGAAGTTGGAATTCTTTTTGCTTTAGTGGACAGGCAGTTGGTGGTTTGAGAGAGTAGAAGTGGTTGTTTGGGTTGTCAGTGATGGTGTTCCGGAGGTGTTGTATCAGCAGTGATCACGTGCAGTGATCAAATGAAGCAAGTATATGTAGATGTAAATGTTGATCAGGGAAGTGGATGGCAGTCAGGGAGGAAAGGAAGTGGTTGTGAACTTTTGGTTGATGGCAGTAAGTGTAGGAGATAGATTCTAGGGGGAAGGTGATGCAGAAGTTGTTGAGGTAAACTTGCAGTTGCAAGTTTTGCAGAGGGGAGTGTTGATTGGCAGAAGCTAGGTGGTGTTTGGTTGATGTAAGTAGGTGTGCAGTGTGCACGGACGATTGTAATGCAAGATGATATGTGACACAGTGGGTATGTGTTGTACAGAAGTGAGGATGTTTTGATATGCAGGCAATAGACAAGTAGAGAAGGCGGTTTTGTGGCAGTAGTGGGAATGACAGAGATGAAGTATGTTCAGGGCAGTTGATGTTGATATGAATGGAAGTGGAGGATGTGATCAGCAGTGTTGTGTGTGACAGGGATGATCGAGTATTTGTAGTAGTGGAAGGATGGTGGATGGCAATTTCTGGTGGATGGTATTGGATTGTAGTTGAGAACAGGTGAGGGGGATGTAATGCTTTGTAACTGGTGATGTATATGGCCAAAATTGATAGGAATGTTGGTATGAGTTGTTGTAGATGAAGTTGCGGTGAGGTGTTACAGGGATGTGCAACTGTATAAACAGCAGGGGCAGTGTGCAGAGAAGGGAGGAAATGTGACAGTAATTGTAAATAAAAAAGAAAAAAAAAACAGAGAGATGTATACTGTAACATGTAAACTGAACTATGAACAGAAAAAAAAAGGAAAAAAACTTTTTTTTTCCTTTTTCAATTGAGATTGTGAATTGTTTTTTAAGTAGAAATGAAAATTGCAAATGCAAGAAGAAAACAAATGGAACAACTATACTCACACAACTCAAATGCACACAAAACAAACACTCAAGCAAAAATCAAACAACAAACACACAACATTTTTTTTTTAAAATGCAAACACACATAAAATAAAAACACACAAAAATCAAAAGAAAATAATTCGAAGAATAGAAAACTGAAATCAAAACAACTCGCCGGCAACGGCGTCAAAAACTTGTTAATCGGCTAAATTTCTATCGGTCTAGAAAATAGTCGAAAATTTTGAAATAAAATAACCGCAAGCGCACGGCGTACTATTGAAGTACGTGGCGAGTATGGGTCGATTCGCATGGAATTGTTGATTTTAAATTTCTATTCAATCAAATTAACCAAAAATTTAAAGAGTGATTAGCTAAAAAATGATAAAAGTGATAAAAATATGAGAGTAGAAAAACAATTTAGAGATAAATTCACTCTCTAGATCACATAGTTCAACAAAAATGAAATTATGATCTTTTTTTTTGTCATTAGTGAATTTAAGTGATGTGTTTATCATAAGTATGACTTATTTGTGCTATTAATTAGCTCAACATAAGCCATCAAACTATAACACACTCCTTAAACCACTTACTAACTCTCATGAAAACAACAACAAAGTTGAAAATGAAATCTATTTTAAGCATGACCTATTAACTATTGTTTAGAAATATTGGCCATCAAATTTAATTTCACATTCACTTCATTACCATCATCATATGTAGATGAAGAGGTGATTATTGTTTGTGATTGTTTAAGTATAACCTATTTGTTATGAACAACATAGACTATCAAATTCAACATGAAACAACAAATCACATCAACATTCCTTTAAGCACAAAAGAGATCAGAATTATTAAAATGTTGAAGCTACATGATTAGAGGCTTCATTACCCCTGAATTGAAGGGGTTAAGCTTTCATTTTTGTTATCATATGAACAAATGTAGCATGCAACAATAAACAAAAAGAAAGGAAAATGAAAGCTAATGAAAAAGACAACTAATCTAATTGCATAAAGGAAAATCTACACTACTTGCATAAAAGGAAATGAACATGTAATTAAAAAGAAACAATAATTAACATTGCATAAAAAGAAAAGAAAATTACATAAAATATAAATGGCTAAGTAGTCATGAAAAGAGAAAGAGAGCCTTCTTTTATTAATGAGCCAAAATTAAAGAGAAGAGAACCTAAAGAAGAGAATAAGGAAGAAGAGGGTCACATGAAACATAAGGGGTATATATACATGTGTTAAACCCTAATTTATATTTTTGGAGAATGTCCAAAATGCCCTTGTAGAAAGTGTGATAGCCAAGTTATCATTAACTTCAATAATCCCCCACTTAAACATACATGAAGCATTAATGGTCTTTTAGCATGTGTATTAGCTCCTAGTTGAAAATCAAGGTAAGTGGGTGGGGTCCTCCATGTTCTTCACTTTGAATAATTTGCATCTTCATTCTTTTGTATCTTCTTTGTGCATGCATATTCCTTCATGAAAGTGCTCCTATTTGGGATCAAACTCCTACAAAAATATGTATAAATTTCCAATTAATTTTTCTCAAAGAAATACATGCACACAAATGACCGTTTTGCCCCTATATGAAGATGGATGTGTGTTAATTTAGAATTAATATGGATTTTGGTTAAAACAAGTTAAAATACCCAATATAATCATTTATTTAATTTAAATAGATTAAATATGGTGGTAAAAATATGTACATTTACGTGCACATCAAATTTTACGGTAGAGATTCAATCTAAGAATCGTGATGATGTTGATTTATCTTATGGTGGTTTTAAGGTAGAAGACATTTCGCAGTGTGCACAAAACATTTCTTCTATTAAGGTGGAGTTTCAGTCTGATATTCCTATGATTGATGAGTTCGAAGATAGAGAACTTGCTAATTCTGATGTTCATGCTTTTAAGTTTGGAGGTGGAGTTGATTTCTTAAAAGATGGTTTTGAGACTGATGATGTGTCACAGTGTGCATGATGTAATTCAGCAGTATCACAATGTGCACATTACATTTCGACTATAAATGCAGTGTTTCAACCTGAGAATGGAGGTGAAAGTTGTTTTATCAGTTGATGTTCCTGTAACAGATCAATTCGCAAAGTGCACAAAACATTTCCATTGTCATAGAGGAGATTCAGTTTGATGTTCCTGTAATAGAAGATGGTTGTATGGTAGTTGCTCCTGTGATTGAGGATGGAAATGTAGCTGTAAAAGCAGTGTTCCAATCTAAGAATGGCGATGATGGTTTTGCAGTAGATGCTCCTGTGATTGAGGATGGAAATGTGGCTGAAGATAGATCACAATGTACATTAAGCATTGCTGCAGTTTATGGTAGTGAATGCATTATTGAAAATAAAGCCTCATATTTATCGTCATCGTCAAAGAGAGGTAGGCGTAGGAAATCAGTTGTTGTCAACAGGTTATTCGTCGTAGTGTCAGGATCCGCAGTAGTCATTCATCGATTATGGGTGAGTTACCTGATTCGAGTACTGTGAGTGGTACTATGAATTCAGGCTCAGGTATGTCTTCTGGGTTAGCCAGTACTTATTCTTCCTATGCTCTAGATAGTTTATCCACTAGTGAGTTATGTCAGTTAACTAGGGATACCGCTTTTGTTTTTACCGATGTTGAATTAGATACAGCTTACATTAGGTGTAGGGAAATAAAGAGGGTTAGATCTTCTAGACAATGAGGATTATTAGCTGGAATATTAGGGGTCTACACGATTTAAATAAATATGATAAAATTAGAGTTTTTTTAAAGATTATTTTATTGATATTTCCCTTTTACAGGAAACGAAAAAAGATTGTCCTGATCTTCGTTTTTTATAGAAGATTAGGAGGTTATCATTTTAAATAATGGGCATGTTTATCTTCAGTTAGAGCCTCTGGGGGTTTACTTATGGGTGGCGTGATAATTCTTTTAAACTTCTTCAAACTATTACTAAGCAACAATCTTTGCATTTAGTTCCCATTAACTTTAGTGATAACTCTTTATTGAATATTTCTAATGTGATGACCCAGAATTTTTAAGCAATATCAATTTAATAATCTGAATTACAAATTAAATTGATTTAATAATTTTGTTAATAAGATTTGAATTAATTTAATGAATCCAATTAAATAAATAGTTAATTGATAGATTTTATCTTTTTAAATCTAATAATTGTTTTATATTTAAAATGTATATAGAATATGTATACATTGGAAATAGATATTGCTTTAATCTAATTAATAAATCCTGTTTTCTATAAAATATATATCTTTAGTGAATTGGGAATTATGATTTTATTTAAAAGTTAAACTTTTAAAAGGTTAATTAATAAATAAAATAGGGTTTTTAAGTAGTTAAGATAAAAATTTATTTTGTTTAAAATGATTTATTTGATATTAAGTTTTTAAAAGTATGTAATAAATAAATAAATATGGTTTTAAATACATAAGATAAATATTGAAATGATTTAAAATATGTTTAACTCAAGTTTAAAATTTAAATAAATAACAATAAGGTTTATTTTGATTTCTTAAAAAAAAAAGTGATAAAATAAATAATTTATTGATAAAGAAGACAATTTCTTTTATAAATTATTTATAGTTATTAAATGTGTTATTTTTAAATATCATAATACATTGTTTTAACAAATAATTTTTTTTATAAAAATAATTGTTTTTCAAAAATTTAATTGTGTGGTTATATTTGTAAATAAACTTGATTTCAAAATTTAATTTGAACTTGAATTCAAAGCTTTGAAATCTAAAGTATAAATGTTTTTAATTTGTTTTGATCTTAAATATTTGTATAAGCTTCCTTTTATAAATAAAATTGGATTTATTCATTTTAAAATTTATCTACATGTTAACTAATTAATTAAACAAAGATTCACTTTTATCTTATATCAACTTGTTAAATAAATAACTAATTACTATTTAACTATAACTAAATTACATAATTATAACAAATTAACATTTAAGACAAATGTAAACATTTTACTAATTAAAAGAACATGTGTTAGGATAATAATCTAGGTGCATGACAAATGTTAATGTAAAGGACAAGTGTCAATACTTGTTTTATTTTCTTTAAATTTTAATTAAACAAAAATTTTATTCCATGTAAAACACTTTCACATTCTTATTTCTTTCCTTTTTCAAAATCAAAAGCCAAACATAAATCTTCAAACCCAAAATGCAAAACAAATCTGAAATGAATTAAACACTTCCCTTAAAACCCAAACTTTCTGAAAATCCACTTCTTAAACCAAATTTGTAAACCTGAGACTTTCCTCAAACCAAAATCATGCATATCATTTTTCAAAATTGAACCAGATGCATGAAAACAAGCAAGAATACTTTGCATTCAAGTAAACCTGCATCAAAACAGCCTGCATATTTTTCATAAAAGCATCTGCATTATTTCAATCTGAAGCCTCAAAGGAGCATGCATGCAACTGTATTATGTAAATCAGGAGCAAAATCAAAACAGGATGTAAAGTTTCAAAATTAAAGAAGCAATCAGGATTTAAGAAAAGAGAATTTCCAGTTTTAAAGCAAAAGAGTTCAGAGTTTTCAAACTTTTCAAATCAAATTTGTAGCTCTGCCTTTTGATAAAAAAAAAGTGAGTAACTTTATTTTTTTTTAAATAAAAATTTAGTATAAATTTCTGGTTGCATGTTTATAATGATTAGATGAATGTGATGTGTGAACCTGCTATGTATATATATATATATATATATATATATATATATATGAGATATATGTTTCTGTTCAACAGAATTTACTCTGTTCAATATCTCCTGATTCATGTTTTTGGATTGAGTTCAATCCTCTCTGTAAACAATTATTATTAGAACCTATTTTACAAACTAGATGTTGAATTAACATTAAGATTTAAAATTTAATTTATTTAAATTAAAAACTTGAGTATCTCTGTATATCTTTAAGTATCAGGGCATGTTTTAAAACATAAATTTTCAAACTATGAAATTTAAAGATTCAGTATTAGGGAATGAATTCATAAATCAAATCATGATTTTTAGCATTAAAATCTAGATTTTTAAGAATGAGGGTTAGGTGAAGTTCTGTAATGAAGAGATTTCTGGCAATCTCTACAATTTTGGATGTTGTAATCTTCAGTATTGATTGGAAATTGAGCATGGATTCAGGGGAAAATACTGGATGATGATGTAATTTATCGAGGAGGCAGTGGCAGTTGAATTTCTTCTGTAAACCTAGTTTCTACTGGGTTAAGTGTTTTTGATCGGTTCGTCATCTCTGGATGATCGAGTGTAGCCAAACTTAGGGGGAGGGTAGAGGATGAGTCGACGATGGAGTGACCGGAGGCGCAAGCGTTCAGATGGTCGGAGCGGCATGGATGTGGCGATGACAGGTTTTGGGAATTGATTGCTGTTGGGTTTCCAGGTTGGGGTGAGCTGCTCGTTTTTGTTTTGAGGGGTTGTGATGAATTCAGGTGGACGTGATCAAGTCTGGTGATGGTCGGCAATGTGGGGAAGGCCTGGAGGGTGGCCGGAATTGGCCAGAGTCACGGTGCACGTGCACCGTGCAATTTGAAAGGTTCTGATGAACTTGTGGGTGCAGGAAAGTTGGAATTCGAATTTTCTCGAGTAAATGCAGGAGATGACTTGAAGCAATCAGGGTTTTGACTCGAAGTGGGTATTGGGTTGCCACGGGTTGGTTCTGGGTGGTTACAGTTTTCTGTAATCCTGTCTGAATTTTAAATTTAAACTAAATTTAACTGAATTTTAAAGTTGTTATGATAAGATTTAAACAAGTTTAAATCTAGTATGTATTATAGTTTTAAATGATTTTGAAATCTTATAAGTTTTTTAAAATTTTGAAGGGGTTTTCGGTTTTTAATAAAAAAATACAAAACCTGACAGTTTTCTTTCTGGAAATTGAATTTCATTTTGAAAATGTGAAACCCCATTTAAAACAAGCAGTTTGAATTTAAATTTAAGTTCAGTTTTCTTAAGATCTTTGAATCTTCAGGTTTTTAAAAATGAATTTGTATTTTAAATAAGAGTTTTAAAATCAAGGTTTAATTCAAAAAGTTTAATTCAAGTTTAAATTCAAATGATTTAAATAAGGAATGGGTTCAAGTGTATTGAATTTAAAAACTGGATATTTGAATAAGTTTTAAAATTTGAATGTTTTCAAACAAGTTTAAATTTAAATTGTTTATTAGAAGTAAATTTGTTTTCAAAAAAATATTTTAATTTGTTTTTCCTTTTGAATGAAGTCATTATAAAGGTTTATAAAAGAAGTTAAATGATTTGTTAACTTGAATTTGTAATTTAAAATAGTAATGTTACTTAAAACTTAATTTTAAATTAAATTGAGTAAATTAAGGCTTACATTGTATAAGTTTTAAATGAAAGTAATAAATGTTATTTACATTTATTTTAAAGGGTTATAAATGGAATTTAAATTGGTTAATGCTTAAATAAATATCATTTTGAATTTTAGATTCAAAATGGAATTTGAATTTAAATTTAAAAATGAAATGTTCTAAGTACACTTTAATATTAATAAAATTATTAATAAGGAATGGTTTATCTTAGAAATTGTTAAGATATTAAAATAATTAAATAAATGGGATAATTAAGGAATTCCTTATTTATTTTATAATTAATAATTTGAATTAATTTAAATTAGAGTTAATTAAGAAGTGATTAAAGAGAAGTAATTGAAGAATAAATAATAGTAAATGATGGTCATTAACTAAGGTTTATTTAGTAATTAATTAATATGATTAATTTTTAATAATTATTTAGATTGATTAATTAATGATAATAAATTGTGAAATTTGTTTAAGTTAATTACTTAAATAAAAGTAATTAAGACATTAATTACTTAATTAATGGAGTTTATTGAGATTGGATTAAATTAATTAATTAAGTTTAATTAATTTTAAACATTGGATTTGATAGTAATTACTTTATGTAATTAATGAAGTAGAATTACTCAGTGAAGTAATTAAAGATAATTACTGGATGTAATTAGTGGATAATGATGAAATTGGAAATAATTTGGATTAAATTATTTTGTATAATTAATAAAGGGATTAATTAAGAAATTAATTAAGGGGTAATTAATTTGATAAGTAATTAAGAGAAGTTAATTACAAAATGAGATTTATCAAAGGTGATTAATAATTACGGTTTAAGTGAGATTAATTACTGAAAGTAATTAATTTAATTGAGTAATTAATTAAATATAATTAAGGATCATTAATTAATATAATTAATGATGTAATTAAGATTGATTAATTAATATTAATTAATCAATAATAAGTGACTAGGTGTAATTAATTAATTGTAATTAATTAAGGTTAAATGTAATTAATTATAGTTAATTAATTAATGAGGTAATTAAAGGTTAATTAGTGTATTTGGTTAGGGTAATTAATTTTGTGAAATTAATTAAAGTATAATTAATCAGGGGTGATTAATTAAGATGATAAATTAGAGGTTAGTTAATTAATTAATTTGTAATTAATTAATGGTGATAAGCAAGATTTATTTTGATGTAAGTAATTAATTTAATTCATTTTAAATTAATTAGAGATGATGTAATTAATTTAATTCATTTTAAATTAATTATAGATAGTATGATTATAGATCATTGCTTATGAATGGTTGTTATTGGTTACATTGAATGGTTTAAATCTCAGCTATGAGATTAGTAATGTTGAGTGATATGGATGCATTAGTTGCATTGTGATGATGATATTGATTATCTTTAATAGTGATAATATGGATTGTCTGTGGTTATGATAATGATAATTATCTGTTGTGAATCTGTGAATTATCTATCTGTGTGTATATAGATAATGTTATTGAATTGTTTAAAAACCCTAAAACAACTTGACCTAAAAGACACGCTTTGGATTTCGATGAGACCGGGATCAGGTTTCCATATTTGGATATCCGAAAACCACATCGATCCAAATTAACAATAGGTCGTGAATCTTATGTGAAGAGTGAAGACTCGAGGTCTAAGGACTATTGGTCAGTATAACTCCGGGGGTGATTCCGTGATGAGTTTGACGGAAATAGTACTTATAGGCTCGAGATGGAGATTCAGAGTGCAAGGATTATCGTCGTTAACTCTGAGGGTGATTCCAAAATGAGTGCAACGAGATAATGCCTTCAGTTTCGTTCGAACCCGAAACGAACTTGTATGGATTAAATGCTTTCAGAACATCGTCAGGTGGACGATGAGCATTCTAAGAGATGTATTCTCTAAAGGTAATCGTAGCCTCAACCCTTATCAACCGGGAATGGCTAAAACAGGGGAGGTGCGGCAAGGCTTCGTGGGCAGCTCCCACTGGAGAGCAAGATTTTCCCCTGTCTAGAGGTCCCTTTTTATTCGGCCGTGTGGGCGGTTGGAATTGCGCACCAACTGCGGGGTTGTCTTATTCGGAACTGTTCAGTAAGGAATGGTTCCGACCTTGTGTTGCAAGGGAGCGGGCGTACGCCTCAGTACATTGATCTAGGCCACGTACTGTGACGGGCGGTATCCCAGTAGCCCTGCCATTGTATGGAATCCAAAATCCAATAAGTGCCAATGGTTTTGATTGTGTTACCCACTTTTGTGGCTAATAGCTGGAAATTAATGAATGTAACAATTTCGGCTATTTCATATTTACTTGAAAACCCTAGACCTATTATAATATCACTGGATTTCCTATCAAATATTTTGGTTAGCGTAAGGTAAAAACTTTTCCATGTTTATATGTGGAAAGTCTTACGTGATACCTTTCTTTTCAAAGGTTTTTCAAAGTTAAGCAACTTTAACCTGTTACTCACACCAGACCCATGTCTGACCCAGAGTTTATTCTTTGTTTTCTTAAACTCTTGGGTACTCAAATTTTTACGAGTAGCCAAGGGATTCAGGTTAGCTTTGACGAATATTGGAGGAGCAATGGAGCAGGAGGCTTCTGCGTTAGATATATAGTATTCCGCTGTGTGTTCTGTGTTGTCTCTGAATTGTATTATATTGTAAATACTAGACAGGTGTTTATAACCGTCTAGTATGTGTTGTATATCTGTGTACTCTGATAGTGGTTGTAAACTATGTAATATTTTATGTTATTAATATAATTTATTCGTTCCGCTGTTTAGATTCTGATGTGTTGTTTCTTCTTCTTCTCTTTCTTTCTTTTTTCTATCCCTTTCTTTCTTATTAATGATGCGTCATTCTGTGGAGACGGATGGTGGGTCGTTACAGTGGTATCAGAGCATTAGGTTGAGTGAATACCTAGGCTCTGTAGTATTGTTTATCTTGAGAGAGCGTATTTGTAATTTTAAATATATTTACATATATATTTATCTATTTCTACCTATTTGTTGGGTTACCTGTTCGGGTTTTTCCAATACAGGTTATAAAGGTAGATGAGGTAGTAGTGTTTGTAACACGATTACTACCATTGGTTGAAGTTTGTATGTTTGAGGTTGGAAGTGTATCTGTTGAGACTGTAGACCGAGTATCGTCTCGAGTAAGCTTTGTTTTGTTGATGTATTTCATCGATCTCTGAAAGAAACCTGTTAAGGTTCGGAGTCATCTTTGAAGTGCAGAGTTTGATGAGTAGACTTTGATCTGTTCGATTGGGCAGAAATAAGTGATGGTATTTTGATACTTCAGGAAGTTGTAACTGCGTGATGAGATGCAATGACTATGGATGTGTCCGAAGATATTTCTTTGGAACAAGTTTTGGATGTATTCTGCTTCGATGTTGTGGCTTGATTCAGCAGGATGTTGTGGTGTTTCTGTTTGCTTTGAAGTCCGAGTTTCTCGAAGAGCTTTGGATCAGGAAGTTTGGAAGTGGTGTCAGCAGTGCAGCTCGGAGTGTTCTGTGAGCCAACAGAGAGGTCTTAGCTGAGTAGTTTTTCTGGAGGTGGAATTCAGAAGCAGCAGAGTGAATTCGTTTCTTCAATGGATTGGCTGGGCCAGTGTAAGCTGTTCTGTTTAGTAAAGAGAGGACAGTTTTCTTTGGAAATTTATCTGGGTTGATCGCAAAAGTGACTTGCGATTATTTGAGTGTTCTCTTGGATTGTTGGAGATTTTATGGATGTCTTCTGGGAAGACAAAGGTTTGTTCGCATCTGGAAATTGAGTTTTCTTATCGACTAGTATTCTAGGAATGGAACTGGTGGTTCTGTTTAGTTGAAGGATGATTCCTCGAGATAGAGTTTGATGAAGCAACTCAGGTTTCGGAGGAATTTCTGAGTTTTCTTTATGGATCTGTTGAACCATATTTCTGGAGGTGGTGTCCAGTTTGGGCTCGTGTTATTCGTCAGCATTTTCTTCTACTTCAGATCAGAGTTGTGCAGCGGAAGCAGTTTGGAAGTGTTTCTGATTGTTTTTTGGGGATTAGGAGAAGTTTGTAGTCTTCTGCTGTTTATGGAGTAGAATTGTGTTTTGGTTTTGGATTGATCTTGAGGAGATCATTGTGTTGGGTTGTTTTTGGTTCTGATTGTTTCTAGAGGAATCAGCAAGGGTTAAGCTGATCAGTTTGGATGTTGGCAGCCAAAATTTGTCTGAAGACTTTTGTGAATAAGGACGGAGAAATTTGGAATTCGAGTTGGAGACTTTGTTGTTGTTGGAGTTTTCTCTGATTAAGGAGCTATAAGTTTTGATAAGTTTGGAAAGCTAACTCCGGAATGTTTTGGACCTCATCTGTGTTTTGGTTGGATAAGTGTTTGGTTTTCAGGATCAAATTGTCAGTTTGGATAACTGGGATTCGATGAGTTTCACGTATCTCTGAGGGAGCACATGAATGGTCTATCTCTGGTTTTGGAACCAGCTGTTATAAAAGGTTTGGTTGTTGAATCAGACTCGTCTGTAGTCTGATATGCTATCTATTTTTGTATATCTAGACGAATAGGAGCTCTGTAGCTTAATAGTATTGATTGTTTGGAATCTATAGAGCGAGTATCCCGATATTTTTTACCGGGGAAACTCGAAGAAACTCTATCCAGAATTTTATCTGAATAGATAGGTTTGTTTGATTGGATAAATTGATTGCTATGGTTGTTAGCATATCATTGGTATATGCTTGTGTTTTAAAATTAAATCTTTAAATATATTATTAAATTACTTTTGTTTTAAATTTCGAGGACGAAATTCTTTTAAGGGGGAAGGAATGTGACGACCCGGAATTTTTAAGCAATATCAATTTAATAATCTGAATTGTAAATTAAATTGATTTAATAATTTTGTTAATAAGATTTGAATTAATTTAATGAATCCAATTAAATAAATATTTAATTGATAGATTTTATCTTTTTAAATCTAATAATTGTTTTATATTTAAAATGTATATAGAATATGTATACATTGGAAATAGATATCGCTTTAATCTAATTAATAAATCCTGTTTTCTGTAAAATATATATCTTTAGTAAATTGGGAATTATGATTTTATTTAAAAGTTAAACTTTTAAAAGGTTAATTAATAAATAAAATAGGGTTTTTAAATAGTTAAGATAAAAATTTAATTTGTTTAAAATGATTTATTTGATATTAAGTTTTTAAAAGTATGTAATAAATAAATAAATATGGTTTTAAATACATAAGATAAATATTGAAATGATTTAAAATATGTTTAACTCAAGTTTAAAATTTAAATAAATAACAATAAGGTTTATTTTGATTTCTTAAAAAAATGTGATAAAATAAATAGTTTATTGATAAAGAAGACAATTTTTTTTATAAATTATTTATAGTTATTAAATGTGTTATTTTTAAATATCATAATACATTGTTTTAACAAATAATTTTTTTATAAAAATAATTGTTTTTCAAAAATTTAATTGTGTGGTTATATTTGTAAATAAACTTGATTTCAAAATTTAATTTGAACTTGAATTCAAAGCTTTGAAATCTAAAGTATAAATGTTTTTAATTTGTTTTGATCATAAATATTTGTATAAGCTTCCTTTTATAAATAAAATTGGATTTATTCATTTTAAAATTTATCTACATGTTAACTAATTAATTAAACAAAGATTCACTTTTATCTTATATCAACTTGTTAAATAAATAACTAATTACTATTTAACTATAACTAAATTACATAATTATAACAAATTAACATTTAAGACAAATGTAAACATTTTACTAATTAAAAGAACATGTGTTAGGATAATAATCTAGGTGCATGACAAATGTTAATGTAAAGGACAAGTGTCAATACTTGTTTTATTTTCTTTAAATTTTAATTAAACAAAAATTTTATTCCATGTAAAACACTTTCACATTCTTATTTCTTTCCTTTTTCAAAATCAAAAGCCAAACATAAATCTTCAAACCCAAAATGCAAAACAAATCTGAAATGAATTAAACACTTCCCTTAAAACCCAAACTTTCTGAAAATCCACTTCTTAAACCAAATTTGTAAACCTGAGACTTTCCTCAAACCAAAATCATGCATATCATTTTTCAAAATTGAACCAGATGCATGAAAACAAGCAAGAATACTTTGCATTCAAGTAAACCTGCATCAAAACAGCCTGCATATTTTTCATAAAAGCATCTGCATTATTTCAATCTGAAGTCTCAAAGGAGCATGCATGCAACTGTATTATGTAAATCAGGAGCAAAATCAAAACAGGATGTAAAGTTTCAAAATTAAAGAAGCAATCAGGATTTAAGAAAAGAGAATTTCCAGTTTTAAAGCAAAAGAGTTCAGAGTTTTCAAACTTTTCAAACTTCTCAAATCAAATTTGTAGCTCTGCCTTCTGATATAAAAAAAGTGAGTAACTTTATTTATTTTTAAATAAAAATTTAGTATAAATTTCTGGTTGCATGTTGATTAGATGAATGTGATGTGTGAACCTGCTATGTATATATATATGAGATATATGTTTCTGTTCAACAGAATTTACTCTATTCAATATCTCCTGATTCATGTTTTTGGATTGAGTTCAATCCTCTCTGTAAACAATTATTATTAGAACCTATTTTACAAACTAGATGTTAAATTAACATTAAGATTTAAAATTTAATTTATTTAAATCAAAAACTTGAGTATCTCTGTATATCTATAAATATCAGGGCATGTTTTAAAAACATAAATTTTCATACTATGAAATTTAAAGATTCAGTATTAGGGAATGAATTCATAAATCAAATCATGATTTTTAGCATTAAAATCTAGATTTTTAAGAATAAGGGTTAGGTGAAGTTCTGTGATGAACAGAAAAGGAAGAATAAGAGATTTCTGGCAATCTCTATAATTTTGGATGTTATAATCTTCAGTATTGATTGGAAATTGAGCATGGATTCAGGGGAAAATACTGGATGATGATGTAATTTATCAAGGAGGCAGTGGCAGTTGAATTTCTTCTGTAAACCTAGTTTCTACTGGGTTGAGTGTTTTTTATCTGTTCGTCACCTCTGGATGATCGAGTGTAGCCAAACTTAGGGGCAGGATAGAGGATGAGTCGACGATAGAGTGACTGGAGGCGCAAGCGTTCATATGGTCGGAGCGGCGTGGATGTGGCGATGACAGGTTTTGGGAATTGATTGTTGTTGGGTTTCCAGGTTTGGGTGAGCTGCTCGTTTTTGTTTTGAGGGGTTGTGATGAATTCAGGTGGACGTGATCAAGTCTGGTGATGGTCGGTAATGTGGGGAAGGCCTGGAGGGTGGCCGGAATTGGTCAGAGTCACGGTGCACGTGCACCGTGCAATTTGAAAGGCTTTGATGAACTTGTGGGTGCAGGAAAGTTGGAACTCGAATTTTCTCAAGTAAATGTAGGGGATGACTCGAAGCAATCAGGGTTTTGACTCGAAGTAGGTATTGGGTTGCCTCGGGTTGGTTCTGGGTGGTTACAGTTTTCTGTAATCCTGTCTGAATTTTAAATTTAAACTAAATTTAATTGAATTTTAAAGTTGTTATGGTAAGGTTTAAACAAGTTTAAATCTAGTATGTATTATAGTTTTAAATGATTTTGAAATCTTTTAAGTTTTTTAAAATTTTGAAGGGGTTTTCAGTTTTTAATAAAAAAATATAAAACCTGACAGTTTTCTTTCTGGAAATTGAATTTCATTTGAAAATGTGAAACCCGATTTAAAACAAGCAGTTTGAATTTAAATTTAAGTTCAGTTTTCTTTAGATCTTTGAATCTTTAGGTTTTTAAAAATGAATTTGTATTTTAAATAAGAGTTTTAAAATCAAGGTTTAATTCAAAAAGTTTAATTCAAATTTACATTCAAATGATTTAAATAAGGAATGGGTTCAAGTGTATTGAATTTAAAAACTGGATATTTGAATAAGTTTTAAAATTTGAATGTTTTCAAACAAGTTTAAATTTAAATTGTTTATTAGAAGTAAATTTGTTTTCAAACAAATATTTTAATTTAATTTTCCTTTTAAATGAAGTCATTATAAAGGTTTATAAAAGAAGTTAAATGATTTGTTAACTTGAATTTGTAATTTAAAATAGTAATGTTACTTAAAACTTAATTTTAAATTAAATTAAGTAAATTAAGGCTTATCTTGTATAAGTTTTAAATGAAAGTAATAAATGTTATTTACATTTATTTTAAAGGATTATAAATGGAATTTAAATTGGTAAATGCTTAAATAAATATCATTTTGAATTTTAGATTCAAAATGGAATTTGAATTTAAATTTAAAAATGCAATGTTCTAAGTACACTTTAAAAATGCAATGCTTAAATAAAAAATTGAATTAACAAAACAATGGCAGATCTGGCGATTTGGCTATGGCGACTTCTTCCTTCCTGTTCTTCATCGTGACTCAGTGTCCCCCTATCTGTCCCCACGCACCTCTTCATGTCCTCATCTCCTCCTTTTATCAATTCTCAGCATATCCTCCCCCGCCCCTCCCCCTCTTCAACTCGTTCTGGCCGACGTTTCAAGAGCTTGATGGCTGATGTTGTCGTTCGCCCTAACCTACTCTCCCCACGAGATTTCCCCCCTCTTTGTGCTAGTAAGCAGTCTCCATCAGATTCTTCTGATCGCCCTGCCTTGTTTGATGCTATGGATGCTGTGACTACTTCGCCATCTAATTCAGAACGTAGCACATCAAGTGCTTGTATCAAAGCTACTGTGGGATCTGGAACTATCTCTAATGTTTATAGCAAATCCTCCCCTTTGTGTAATATAACTACTGATCTGCCTTCAGTAATTGAGGGTCCTGGGTCTCCCCCTGCCTGTACCTTGGTTGATTCTGCCTGTGACACTTCAAGTTCTATTGCCAATGCTAATGTTGTTCCAGTGATCAACGATTTATCTCCTGGCGGTAACTTGCTTGCTGTAACGACCCAGAATTTTTGATAATTAAAATATGAATATTTAATTAATTTTAAATATTAATAAGTGAATTTATAAGTCGAATAAATTTTTATTTGAATTTTTGGATTTAATTGAATAATTAAATCGATAATTTAATACGTTAAATTATGGAAATAATTGAAAAATTGAGTTAAATATGATTGAAAATGATTTATAAAATTTTATTTTATCATATTGAAGTTAGAACGATATTTTAGAACTTTTAAAATCGAATTAAAAGTTAATTTGTGAAAATTGAATATTTTGATATTTAATCGACTAGTGAAAATAGTCAATTTTTGAACAGTCTCAGAATTGAACGAAACCAGTTCCATTGGATCCGTAATAGTTAATTATTACCGGATTTCAATTTTCGTGTTAATCGGAGCTATCGTTTGATCGTGGCAGCTCGAAACGCATCGGTTTATTTTTAATTTTAATTTGGCGAGTTAAAATAGCCATTTTTCAAAAAGTCTCGGATTTCGAAGAAACCAGTTTCATCGGATCCGTAATGTGATATTATTGTATGGTTTCAAATTTCGTGTCAATTGGATTTACCGTTTGTCCGATACGAATTAAAACGCCTAGAAATCGATTTAAATCGGTTTAATTTAAATTGAACGTTTATAGCCATAACTCGCACAGATGTCCGAATTAGCTTTCGAAACCTGTTCCATTGTGTCCGGAACGCGGGGTAAACCCTAGGAACGCTGGTTACGGCGCGTAAATCGGAGTTCGGAATTTCCGGATGAATAGTGTTCGATTTTTTCCTATAAATACACCATAAATTCTCAAAATAATGAAAAAAAAATAAAACCCTAGCTCATTGACCAGCCGCCGCCCCCTCCTTTTCAACCGCCGAAAATTTGCAGATTTCTCTCCTCAATATCTTCAAAACTACACAACGATTCCAGAAGCTTTCAACTAGGAAATCGAAGGGGAGGGTGTATGCTTCACATCCGTACGGTGGGTCGATGCGAAAATCTACGTGGTGGTCGAAATCAGGGCTCAAAGCCGTGCATTCAAACACGTTTTCCCACGCGCAGGGGCCTCCGCACACGACCGGTCTTCGTCTGAAGGTGGAGCTCGGCGTCGTCTTCAACATGGCGTAGTTTGATCGACGTTAAGTCGAGTGAAGGAGGTGCGGCCGTCGATGCTTGAACGTGATAATGGGTTACGCGTTCGTTCAAAAGAAACTGGGAGGGAGATGAAGCTTAACACACGGCCTTGATTTGCCTCTGGAAAGCAACGGCCAAGATTAGGTTTGAAAAGAATTGAAAATAAAAGTTGTTAATTAATTATATATTAAATTGTGTAAAGTTTAAAATACTGTAACTTGTTCGTTCGAGGTCAGAATTCGACGAAACCAGTTGCGTTGAAATCGTATGGACGAGCACTACGCGATGAAATTGGATTGGAGTCGTTTGGAGTTAGTGAGAATTTTGGGTAAAATTAAACGTCCGTTTAATTTTATTCGAAATAAATCGCTAAAACGGAATTGAAATCAAGGTGAGAACTTCTCACTCAATCGAATCAGTTTCGATTTTATTTTAAATAGTTAGATTTAAAATATTTGAATGCATGATTGAATGATGATTGTTATCTATTGATTGATAAAATAGACATTATGCGCCGTTAGTAAGCGGATGTTATTTATTAAAAACATATACCGCGAATATTTCATAAACAGTGAAATTGGTATTATATATAGTAGCAATATATATATATTGGCATATGTATATATTGGAGTTATTGATTTCCCGCAATTTTTGTTTAGCGGATGAGACCCTATTGCGTCGTTATTAAGCGGATAATATTTAAATCCCATATAC
Source organism: Allium cepa (assembly GCA_030765085.1). Taxonomy (NCBI): domain Eukaryota; kingdom Viridiplantae; phylum Streptophyta; class Magnoliopsida; order Asparagales; family Amaryllidaceae; genus Allium; species Allium cepa. The sequence goes on along the minus strand of CM060928.1, from coordinate 100,321,864 downwards.
CGCGATAATTTCGTACTGGAGCGAAATTGGTATTGTGCTAATGTTTTTGGATGCAGGAAAACAGGTTGGAGGGATCCAACTGGATTCCTCAACAGTATTGATTTGATTTCAGATATTTTGATATTTGATGGATTATCATATCGATATATGATATCGTTGTTGTCGTGATTGACTATTTGATATGTAGCATCATTGGACCAAGTTTTGGAATTTTAAAATGATTTATAAAGTGATTTTTTGAAAATATACTATATGTTTGGAATTTGATCTATTTTAAATAAATAAACGTTACAATTTTTAAAGTTATAAAAATTTTGATTTTTGAGAAATATAGTTAAAAACTGATTTTTGAGAATATGATGCTATTGATTTTATAAAATAGTTTACTCGGGATTTTAGAATTTATTGTGAAAAGTTTAAATATAGGATTTATAAAATTTAATTATTTTATGAATCAAAATGGTGAAATAATAAAGGAGATTAAAGACGTTTTAAAAGAAAAATATAAATTGATTTATATTAAGAGATTTATAAATGGATATTTATAAATTGGAATATTGACATTATAAAACGAGTTTTTATAAGTGTTTGAATGAAGTGAAAATAAATTTTGTAAATGAATGGAATTTATAAAATTATAAATGGTGAAGTTATAAATGAAATTTATAAATAGTAAGATTTATAAATTTTGTGAAATTATTAAAGAATATATTTGGATGAATAATTGAATCTTATAAGTTATAAGATTTATAATTATGAAGTTTAAAAGAACGATTTTGTAAAATAATCGTTTTATAAGCATTTAACTTATAATGTGAACTTTTGGTTTATAATTGAGTTATAAATCGAATAGGTTAATAAAGGAGATTTATAAAGGAAGTAGTTATGAAATAAATAGAAATGGAATTTATAAACGTTGTTTTATAAATTCGCAAAAGACTTATTTTGATAAGTAAATGGTTATAACTTATTTATGGAGTTATATTCACATTTTTGACTGTGAATAATCCTTTAAAATGAAATGTATAAAAGAATGAAAATTTGTTAACGTAATATATTCACGTTTTTGAATGGTGAACAATATGTTAAAGAAAATGTTTAGATTTGATGTTTAAATTGAATTAAAACGATCTAACGATGTTTTAAAATGTGTTGAGATTCGAAACCATAGATTTCAACATTTATTGTTGAAATAAACGTTTTCGAGAAATAAAAGGAAATAGTGGACTATAACACTGTTGTTATAGTAAATGATTTCCGAAAGGAAATGTTTTGTATAGTATTGGGATTTATATATCTATTTTAATTTCGAATCCCTATACTAGTGATTTTTGAGTCGTCGTAACGATGTTTTACACAACATTCGTTTTGGCCCAAATAAATATGTTTAAGAGAATGATTTCCTTAAAGAATGAAATATATACTTAATCTCGATTTAAGTATATTGAATATTTTCCAAGTGTTGAAAATAAATAAAATTTGTGAATTACTTATGAATGTATAAGTATGGAAATGTTTTCCAATATAAAGTGAATATTTTGAGAATTTATCTTTTTAAAGATAAATTGAAAAGAAATATTGAAATGAATAATTGAAATCGAATATTCATAGATATTTTGGATTATAAATTCGCTAAGGAATTTATTAAGGAAAGGGGAATTTGTTTAAAAATAAATATTGATTTATTTTTGAAGTATTGAAAATAATATATCTTGTAAAGATATTTTGGAAAATAAATAATTTGGAAAATTATTTGGAAACTGGTGATGTGTGCATATCCATTGATAGTTCAATAACCGACTATCAATATTTCCCTTTGAATGGGTAATTGATGTGATTTGTTTGAATGTGAATGCTACACTTATTTTTGAATAAGCGCTCACTATTCGGGTTAACCGGGAAAGGACCATGGGGTCGTATAACCCATTCCGAATATGTGATACGTCGTTATAATTGCATTGAAGATCGGTGTTGAAGACCCGGTATTTGCGAGAGCGATAGGATGACCTGTCGATTGTCTCTGCACTGAGTTGCAGCGGTATAGAGACTCCCTAAGTGATGGGAAATCCGGTCAGGATTGTGAATATCCGGATTGCAAGGACTTCTTTGTAAGTGCCTTCGGTTTTGTTCGAGCCCGGAACAGACTTGTATGGATTGTATGTCTGACATTACAAGTTGAGATATAAAGCAGATTTCTTTCAAATATATTTCTGTTGGTGGCGGAGAATTTATTCTTTTAGCTTAACACCCTTCTCTGAGACGTACGAGCTCAGAGGTTATGTAGTTGAATGTTATCAGCGATATATTCCCAATTTGGTAATGTGACATGCTGAGTGTCGCTGTAAATGATCATTGTGTTGATTATTTGTGATAGGATCGTTTATTTGATCGTCTATCTTGGTGATCATTTCTATGATCATTTGTTGACCCAAAGCATGGCTTTTGTATAAAGTATGTTTTTGTGGACGTGACTTCGTCGAGCCTCACACCCCGGAAATGGTCAAAACAGGAAAGATGCGGCAAGGTTATGAGGGGTAGCTCCCTTTAGGGTATATGCATTTCCTTCTGGATAGAGGTGGTATCATGGTATGGAGCCCAGATATTTAACCTATGTGGTTATTGCGAATTTATTACTTTGTGGTTGTTGGTTATCGAGATCCCGTGAGAAAGGTCGTTTACGATCGGGGAATGGCGTGCTCGTGTCAGTAGTTACCCAGTTAGGGGTAACCCGGCCTTGTGTTGGCAGAGTTCCGGTTTGGTTCTCGGGAATGTCCTTCCAGAGGCATTCTCATGTGGCAATGGGAAGTTCCTTGGCCTGACCATTTGTTGGAAATCCAAAGAAACAATACGAAACTTGTACGGTTTTAGTTGTAGAACCTGCCATTTAAAATGGTAGCTATAGTAGGCATAATATAATGGTACCTATGCTGGCTAAGATTTATATTCTACTTTCGAAATGAATTTCTTCTACACTATGCACTAATAATAATATCAAAATTGATTTGGTTTTAATGCGTATCAAGCATCTTTGGCTATCATAAGGAGAAATCTTCTCCAAGTCTGCGTTTGCATTGTGTGTGTGGCAGGAGGTCTTATGGTAGTCTCATCTTTTAAAAGCATTGCGAATTGAATTTAAAAATATTCCTCTATTTTGATTTTAAAGATAAATAAACTGTTTTGAGTTCTCACACCAGTCTTGTTAAGCTTTGGGCTATGTGATGGGGGGTTCTCGCTTCGCGGTTTGGTGGCGAACGGGAGACTCTTACTCCCACACATCCTCTTTTAGGGGGTTGGTTAGGTGTAACCTGAGACAGTCGAGAGGCTGGCCGTAAAAGCAAGGTCTGGGGTACCGGTGTAAGCCACGGTGGGGCTGGGATGGTTGAAAAGCCTACCGGTTGTGACCACTAAAACGTTACATTTGGTATCGGAGCTTATGGTTAAGCGACAACCATGGTTCTGTTGGGTATTACTCATTAGAGATAGAGTCAGCAGTACTCTAGAATGAGTTTGAGTGTAATAATAGCTATGAGAGCGTATTTGATAGTGAATATATAAAATTGTTTTATATTGTGATGATTGGTTTATTGAGTGGCATATGAACTTTCGTCAGCGTGGTCCGCAAGACTATGCCGAAGGGGTTTCTAAACACTTGAATAGAACAATTCGACACAATATTGTTTTAAAATTGGGTAAATGAAATAATTTTACCTTGAGTATATTTTATATATAAAGAAATAATTTTTCAGAATTATTAAAGTGTATGTAAGTTGATTGTTTAGTTGTTTGAGTAATCTAAATAAAAGAATAATTGTATAAGTAAAAAAAATTATAAGAATTGAATTATAATTAAAGTGATTTACAATTGTGAAATAAACTTATATATATGAGAAGTGAAACTATATGGATATATATATGAATATGAGTTATAAATAAAAATGAATTTAAAGTTAAATGGAATATAACTTAAGAGATGTTGAATGAAGTTGATATTAGTATCAAAGTAAAATAATAAAGTGAAGTGATAAATATGAACTTAAGTTATATAAATGAAATTCAACTTTAGAAATTAAATTGAATGTAAATCAATTGAATGTAAATTAAGTAGATAGGAAATAATGAATGTAAGTATAATTCATTAAAATGTAATGTTATTGGAAGTTGAATAATTGAATGAATATAAGCAAAGGCATTTGGTTGTAATTAATATACATTGATTGTTATATGATTGTTAGTTGATTGTATATAATTCATTAAGAATTAATGAAAGTGAAAGCTAAAGTGATTGAAATTCAATTGGAAGTTAAATGAATCTTAAGTAGATTTGAATTCGATTTGGAAGTGTACCAACTTGAATATGAATTAGTGAATATAAACTAATTGAAAATGAATGTTAGTAAACCCAATGTAAATGAATCAAATGTGATTAAATTGAAAACCAATTCATTGAATATTAATGAGAATATAAATGAATATTTATTGGTTATGGATGTTAGTTGGATGATAGTTGGTTGATGTTTGCATTTGTTGTTTTGTTTCATTTGCTATGTTGGCATATATAGTTATTATGTTGCTATATGTTGTATATCGATATTATTTTCATATATGCATGATTCTCATGTTGTTTGTTGAGTGATTAGTAGGTGCGGATCGCGTTTGCTTCGCATTTGGAGCTCGCTTTCGCGCTATATTAGCCGTATATGCTTGCTAATAAAATATAAGGTACATATCTCGGATTACATACCGTACTTTTATACTTTTTTCCCTTCGGGATGCCTCATTACTTGATGAGATGTATATTTGTGATATATATACTGTCATTTTTTTTTCGGATCGAGCCGCGCAAAGGAGACTATGGCGAATTTTTCCGGAAATTTAAGGCGTTAGAAAATTTTTGAGAAAATTGGAAAATTTTGAAAACTATAACTTTGATTTTGGAATTGAAAGTTAAACAATAGTAGTTGTTTTTGAAAGGATAACTAAGTATGATTTGAAAACTTAGTAAGTTATTATAAGAAATTTAACTATGGAATTTTGGGAAAGTTAATAGATTCTGTAACTTTTCTTACTTAATAATTTCGAGGACGAAATTCTTTTAAGTGGGGAAGATTGTAACGACCTAGAATTTTTGATAATTAAAATATGAATATTTAATTAATTTTAAATATTAATAAGTGAATTTATAAGTCGAATAAATTTTTATTTGAATTTTTGGATTTAATTGAATAATTAAATCGATAATTTAATACGTTAAATTATGGAAATAATTGAAAATTTGAGTTAAATATGATTGAAAATGATTTGTAAAATTTTATTTTATCATATTGAAGTTAGAACGATATTTTAGAACTTTTAAAATCGAATTAAAAGTTAATTTGTGAAAATTGAATATTTTGATATTTAATCGACTGGTGAAAATAGTCAATTTTTGAACAGTCTCAGAATTGAACGAAACCAGTTCCATTGGATCCGTAATAGTTAATTATTACCGGATTTCAATTTTCGTGTCAATCGGAGCTATCGTTTGATCGTGGCAGCTCGAAACGCATCGGTTTATTTTTAATTTTAATTTGGCGAGTTAAAATAGCCATTTTTCAAAAAGTCTCGGATTTCGACGAAACCAGTTTCATCGGATCCATAATGTGATATTATTGTATGGTTTCAAATTTCGTGTCAATTGGATTTACCGTTTGTCCGATACGAATTAAAACGCCTAGAAATCGATTTAAATCGGTTTAATTTAAATTGAGCGTTTATAGCCATAACTCGCACAGATGTCCGAATTAGCTTTCGAAACCTGTTCCATTGTGTCCGGAACGCGGGGTAAACCCTAAAAACGCTGGTTACGGCGCGTAAATCGGAGTTCGGAATTTCCGGATGAATAGTGTTCGATTTTTTCCTATAAATACACCATAAATTCTCAAAAAAAAAAAAAAAACCCTAGCTCATTGACCAACCGCCGCCCCCTCCTTTTCAACGGCCGAAAATTTGCAGATTTCTCTCCTCAATATCTTCAAAACTACACAACGATTCCAGAAGCTTTCAACTAGGAAATCGAAGGGGAGGGTGTATGCTTCACATCCGTACGGTGGGTCGATGCGAAAATCTACGTGGTGGTCGAAATCAGGGCTCAAAGCCGTGCATTCAAACACGTTTTCCCACGCGCAGGGGCCGCCGCACACGACCGGTCTTCGTCTGAAGGTGGAGCTCGGCGTCGTCTTCAACATGGCGTAGTTTGATCGACGTTAAGTCGAGTGAAGGAGGTGCGGCCGTCGATGCTTGAACGTGATAATGGGTTACGCGTTCGTTCAAAAGAAACTGGGAGGGAGATGAAGCTTAACACACGGCCTTGATTTGCCTCTGGAAAGCAACGGCCAAGATTAGGTTTGAAAAGAATTGAAAATAAAAGTTGTTAATTAATTATATATTAAATTGTGTAAAGTTTAAAATACTGTAACTTGTTCTTTCGAGGTCGGAATTCGACGAAACCAGTTGCGTTGAAATCGTATGGACGAGCACTACGCGATGAAATTGGATTGGAGTCGTTTGGATTTAGTGAGAATTTTGGGTAAAATTAAACGTCCGTTTAATTTTATTCGAAATAAATCGCTAAAACGGAATTGAAATCAAGGTGAGAACTTCTCACTCAATCGAATCAGTTTCGATTTTATTTTAAATAGTTAGATTTAAAATATTTGAATGCATGATTGAATGATGATTGTTATCTATTGATTGATAAAATAGACATTATGCGCCGTTAGTAAGGGGATGTTATTTATTAAAAACATATACCGCGAATATTTCATAAACAGTGAAATTGGTATTATATATAGTAGCAATATATATATATTGGCATATGTATATATTGGAGTTATTGATTTCCCGCAATTTTTGTTTAGCGGATGAGACCCTATTGCGTCGTTATTAAGCGGATAATATTTAAATCCCATATACCGCGATAATTTCGTACTGGAGCGAAATTGGTATTGTGCTAATGTTTTTGGATGCAGGAAAACAGGTTGGAGGGATCCAACTGGATTCCTCAACAGTATTGATTTGATTTCAGATATTTTGATATTTGATGGATTATCATATCGATATATGATATCGTTGTTGTCGTGATTGACTATTTGATATGTAGCATCATTGGACCAAGTTTTGGAATTTTAAAATGATTTATAAAGTGATTTTTTGAAAATATACTATATGTTTGGAATTTGATCTATTTTAAATAAATAAACGTTATAATTTTTAAAGTTATAAAAATTTTGATTTTTGAGAAATATAGTTAAAAACTGATTTTTGAGAATATGATGCTATTGATTTTATAAAATAGTTTACTCGGGATTTTAGAATTTATTGTGAAAAGTTTAAATATAGGATTTATAAAATTTAATTATTTTATGAATCAAAATGGTGAAATAATAAAGGAGATTAAAGACGTTTTAAAAGAAAAATATAAATTGATTTATATTAAGAGATTTATAAATGGATATTTATAAATTGGAATATTGACATTATAAAACGAGTTTTTATAAGTGTTTGAATGAAGTGAAAATAAATTTTGTAAATGAATGGAATTTATAAAATTATAAATGGTGAAGTTATAAATGAAATTTATAAATAGTAAGATTTATAAATTTTGTGAAATTATTAAAGAATATATTTGGATGAATAATTGAATCTTATAAGTTATAAGATTTATAATTATGAAGTTTAAAAGAACGATTTTGTAAAATAATCGTTTTATAAGCATTTAACTTATAATGTGAACTTTTGGTTTATAATTGAGTTATAAATCGAATAGGTTAATAAAGGAGATTTATAAAGGAAGTAGTTATGAAATAAATAGAAATGGAATTTATAAACGTTGTTTTATAAATTCGCAAAAGACTTATTTTGATAAGTAAATGGTTATAACTTATTTATGGAGTTATATTCACATTTTTGACTGTGAATAATCCTTTAAAATGAAATGTATAAAAGAATGAAAATTTGTTAACGTAATATATTCACGTTTTTGAATGGTGAACAATATGTTAAAGAAAATGTTTAGATTTGATGTTTAAATTGAATTAAAACGATCTAACGATGTTTTAAAATGTGTTGAGATTCGAAACCATAGATTTCAACATTTATTGTTGAAATAGACGTTTTCGAGAAATAAAAGGAAATAGTGGACTATAACACTGTTGTTATAGTAAATGATTTCCGAAAGGAAATGTTTTGTATAGTATTGGGATTTATATATCTATTTTAATTTCGAATCCCTATACTAGTGATTTTTGAGTCGTCGTAACGATGTTTTACACAACATTCGTTTTGGCCCAAATAAATATGTTTAAGAGAATGATTTCCTTAAAGAATGAAATATATACTTAATCTCGATTTAAGTATATTGAATATTTTCCAAGTGTTGAAAATAAATAAAATTTGTGAATTACTTATGAATGTATAAGTATGGAAATGTTTTCCAATATAAAGTGAATATTTTGAGAATTTATCTTTTTAAAGATAAATTGAAAAGAAATATTGAAATGAATAATTGAAATCGAATATTCATAGATATTTTGGATTATAAATTCGCTAAGGAATTTATTAAGGAAAGGGGAATTTGTTTAAAAATAAATATTGATTTATTTTTGAAGTATTGAAAATAATATATCTTGTAAAGATATTTTGGAAAATAAATAATTTGGAAAATTATTTGGAAACTGGTGATGTGTGCATATCCATTGATAGTTCAATAACCGACTATCAATATTTCCCTTTGAATGGGTAATTGATGTGATTTGTTTGAATGTGAATGCTACACTTATTTTTGAATAAGCGCTCACTATTCGGGTTAACCGGGAAAGGACCATGGGGTCGTATAACCCATTCCGAATATGTGATACGTCGTTATAATTGCATTGAAGATCGGTGTTGAAGACCCGGTATTTGCGAGAGCGATAGGATGACCTGTCGATTGTCTCTGCACTGAGTTGCAGCGGTATAGAGACTCCCTAAGTGATGGGAAATCCGGTCAGGATTGTGAATATCCGGATTGCAAGGACTTCTTTGTAAGTGCCTTCGGTTTTGTTCGAGCCCGGAACAGACTTGTATGGATTGTATGTCTGACATTACAAGTTGAGATATAAAGCAGATTTCTTTCAAATATATTTCTGTTGGTGGCGGAGAGTTTATTCTTTTAGCTTAACACCCTTCTCTGAGACGTACGAGCTCAGAGGTTATGTAGTTGAATGTTATCAGCGATATATTCCCAATTTGGTAATGTGACACGCTAAGTGTCGCTGTAAATGATCATTGTGTTGATTATTTGTGATAGGATCGTTTATTTGATCGTCTATCTTGGTGATCATTTCTATGATCATTTGTTGACCCAAAGCATGGCTTTTGTATAAAGTATGTTTTTGTGGACGTGACTTCGTCGAGCCTCACACCCCGAAAATGGTCAAAACAGGAAAGATGCGGCAAGGTTATGAGGGGTAGCTCCCTTTAGGGTATGTGCATTTCCTTCTGGATAGAGGTGGTATCATGGTATGGAGCCCAGATATTTAACCTATGTAGTTACTGCGAATTTATTACTTTGTGGTTGTTGGTTATCGGGATCCCGTGAGAAAGGTCGTTTACGATCGGGGAATGGCGTGCTCGTGTCAGTAGTTACCCAGTTAGGGGTAACCCGGCCTTGTGTTGTCAGAGTTCCTGTTTGGTTCTCGGGAATGTCCTTCCAGAGGCATTCTCATGTGGCAATGGGAAGTTCCTTGGCCTGACCATTTGTTGGAAATCCAAAGAAACAATACGAAACTTGTACGGTTTTAGTTGTAGAACCTGCCATTTAAAATGGTAGCTATAGTAGGCATAATATAATGGTACCTATGCTGGCTAAAATTTATATTCTACTTTCGAAATGAATTTCTTCTACACTATGCACTAATAATAATATCAAAATTGATTTGGTTTTAATGCGTATCAAGCATCTTTGGCTATCATAAGGAGAAATCTTCTCCAAGTCTGCGTTTGCATTGTGTGTGTGGCAGGAGGTCTTATGGTAGTCTCATCTTTTAAAAGCATTGCGAATTGAATTTAAAAATATTCCTCTATTTTGATTTTAAAGATAAATAAACTGTTTTGAGTTCTCACACCAGTCACATGACTGACTCGGAGTTTATTGTTTTCCTTCCTAAACTCTGGGTGCCCACCAATTTTCACACGGGCAGTCAAAAGTTAGGTTTATCAGGATATTCTGGATATTCTGGAGTTGTTGGAGGCAAGCTGGATGGCATGGCGTATTACTAGTTTATATAGTATTTCTTTTCCGTTGCACTGTTTGTTGTATATTGTTGTACACTCTGATGATGATATGATGTAATAAAATGTAATGTATAAAATATAATAACTGATATAGTTCTTGTTTAAAGATTATTCATTTATTATTATATGTTGTTTCGCTGCGAATTGTGAGATTCTGATATTGTTCTGTTGTTTTTCTATTCCGTTCTATTTTTCTTTCCCCTCCATTTTCTATTCTCTCTAATTTTTATTTTCTTTTCTCTCCTCCTTATTTTCTATCTTTTTCTCTCTTTTTCTTTGTCTTTCTTTTTCTTAAACCCATAACTATTCGGTTTTTCGGCAACGAAAAATCGAAAACGTTACACTTGCAGCTTCTCCTAGCCCCATCCCTGTTGCCTCTACTGCGGTTGTTGAGTGTCGGCCTACTGCTCCTTGCCCGCCTGTCCCCAAAACATGGCCTTCTCTTTTTTCTTCCATGCCCCGTAACGCGGGTGTGTATGAACCAGTTGAGTTCGACATTATTGAGGAAAACGGTGTGATGATCCCACCCCCCTGTGTTATGCAAGCTGGAATGGACTTTTGGTCAGGATACGTAGTTGGATTCTTTTTGGACCCTAAACATCGTCTTCATGATGTATCAGCAGTTTGTCGTAGGGCCTGGAGACTTCAGGGTGGGCTCAAAGTTAAGTTGGTTGATTCCTTGTATTACTTATTGTTCTCCTCCTCTGAGGAGCGTTGTCGTGTTCTTGAGTCGGAGCCTTCCTTCTTTGACGGTCAGCCTTTTATTATTACCTCCTGGTCTTCGTCTGTAGCTAGTGTTCGTGAACAAGTTTTTTCTATCCCTGTTTGGGTTTATTTATCCCAAATTCCATCTGCATTGCAACCGTTGCTTGGCTTGAATTGGCTTGCGTGCAATATAGGCAAATTGAAATGTTTTGACTCTAATACGGTAGCGCGTGATAAGCTTGTTTACGCCAAGGCCCTGATTGAGATTTCACCGCATAAGCCTCTTCCTTCCTCTATTCCCGTCCAACTAGCTGTTGGTCACGTGGTGGATGTTCATGTCCGTTATGGATGGGTCCCTGAAATTTGTTCCTCCTGTCAGTCTTTTGGGCATATTGCCTCTGCCTGCGTGCGCTCTGATGTTCCTCCTGCTGCTCCTAAGATCCCCCTGCCTCAGCCTCCGCTTAGGGAATGGGTTCCCAAAGCCTCTCTGGTTGTTACTGGTCCTGCTTCCCCAGTTCCTAGTGCTGTTCTTTCTGTTCTCCCTCCTGCGCCGAACCTCTCTCCACCGCTTGTTGTTTGGGCTGAGTCTGAACAGTGTTGGGTTGATCGGCGTTCTGGTATGAGATTCAACCCTGTGGATGACACCTATTTTAGATATGTTTTTGATGACTTATTGGATCTACGATGCCTTTATTATACTATCTCTGGTGATTCCTTGGTTCTTGACATGGATGGTTCGTTTGCTGAGATGAATTCTGTTCTTCTTGCTGATTCTGCCTGGGATCGTTCCTACGTACATTCTACTGACATTGACAGTATTGTTCCTTCTCTTGCTGTTCTATTTCGTCCCTTCTTTAGTCTTCGTGGGAGTGGATCTCTGCATTCATCCAGTGTTGATGAGGGAGATAGTGATTCTTCCTCTACGGAGGAGAACTAGTTTCGTTATATATTTCTAGTAGTTATGGCGTGTCTGTCATTCTCCTGTGCTGTATTTTTATTTCTCATTCATAGTAGCTAAGGTACCTTTACCTTACCCCTGTACTTCAACCTTATTACTTTCGTAATAAAAGTGGTCGGTCCACTATAAAACCGTCGGCCATGCCAAAAAAAATAAAATAAAATTATTAATAAGGAATGGTTTATCTTAGAAATTATTAAGATATTAAAATAATTAAATAAATGGGATAATTAAGGAATGACATATTTATTTTATAATTAATAATTTGAATTAATTTAAATTAGAGTTAATTAAGAAGTGATTAAAGAGAAGTAATTGAAGAATTAATAATAGTAAATGATGGTCATTAACTAAGGTTTATTTAGTAATTAATTAATATGATTAATTTTTAATAATTAATTAGATTGATTAATTAATGATAATAAATTGTGAAATTTGTTTAAGTTAATTGCTTAAATAAAAGTAATTAAGACATTAATTACTTAATTAATGGAGTTTATTGAGATTGGATTAAATTAATTTATTAAGTTTAATTAATTTTAAACATTGGATTTGATAGAAATTACTTTATGTAATTAATGAAGTAGAATTACTCAGTGAAGTAATTAAAGATAATTACTGGATGTAATTAGTGGATAATGATGAAATTGGAAATAATTTGGATTAAATTATTTTGTATAATTAATCAAGGGATTAATTAAGAAATTAATTAAGGGGTAATTAATTTGATAAGTAATTAAGAGAAGTTAATTACAGAATGAGATTTATCAAAGGTGACTAATAATTATGGTTTAAGTGAGATTAATTACTGAAAGTAATTAATTTAATTGAGTAATTAATTAAATATAATTAAGGATAATTAATTAATATAATTAATGATGTAATTAAGATTGATTAATTAATATTAATTAATCAATAATAAGTGATTAGGTGTAATTAATTAATTGTAATTAATTAAGGTTAAATGTAATTAATTATAGTTAATTAATTAATGAGGTAATTAAAGGTTAATTACTGTATTTGGTTAGGGTAATTAATTTTGTGAAACTAATTAAAGTATAATTAATTAGGGGTGATTAATTAAGATGATAAATTAGAGGTTAGTTAATTAATTAATTTGTAATTAATTAATGGTGATAAGCAAGATTTATTTTGATGTAAGTAATTAATTTAATTCATTTTAAATTAATAATAGATGATGTAATTAATTTAATTCATTTTAAATTAATTATAGATAGTATGATTATAGATCATTGCTTATGAATGGTTGTTATTGGTTGCCTTGAATGGTTTAAATCTCAGCTATGAGATCAGTAATGTTGAGTGATATGGATGCATTGGTTGCATTGTGATGATGATATTGATTATCTTTAATAGTGATAATATGGATTATCTGTGGTTATGATAATGATAATTATCTGTTGTGAATCTGTGAATTATCTATCTGTGTGTATATAGATAATGTTATTGAATTGTTTTAAAACCCTAAAACAACTTGGACCTAAAAGACACGCTTTGGATTTCGATGAGACCGGGATCGGGTTTTCATATTTGGATATCCGAAAACCACATCGATCCAAATTAACGATAGGTCGTGAATCTTTTGTGAAGAGTAAAGACTCGAGGTGTAAGGACTATTGGTCAGTATAACTCTGGGGGTGATTTCGTGATGAGTTTGACGGAAATAGTACTTATAGGCTCGAGATGGAGATTCAGAGTGCAAGGGTTATCGTCGTTAACTCTGAGGGTGATTCCAAAATGAGTGTAATGAGATAATGCCTTCGGTTTCGTTCGAACCCGGAACGAACTTGTATGGATTAAATGCTTTCAGAACATCGTCAGGTGGACGATGAGCATTCTACGAGATGTGTTCTCTAAAGGTAATCATAGCCTCAAGCCTCATCAACCGGGAATGGCTAAAACAGGGGAGGTGTGGCAAGGCTTCGTGGGCAGCTCCCACTGGAGAGCAAGATTTTCCCTTGTCTAGAGGTCCCTTTTTATTCGGCTGTGTGGACGGTTGGAATTGCGCACCAACTGCGGGGTTGTCTTGTTCGGAACTGTTCAGTAAGGAATGGTTCCGGCCTTGTGTTGCAGGGGAGCGGGCGTACTTCTCGGTACGTTGATCTAGTCCACGTACTGTAACGGGCGGTACCCAGTAGCCCTGCCATTGTATGGAATCCAAAATCCAATAAGTGCCAACGGTTTTGATTGTATTACCCACTTTTGTGGCTAGTAGCTGGAATTTAATGAATGTAACAATTTCTGCTATTTCATATTTACTTGAAAACTCTAGACCTATTATAATATCACTGGATTTTCTATCAAATGTTTTGGTTAACGTATGGTAAAAACTTTTCCATGTTTATGTATGGAAAGTCTTACGTGATACCTTTCTTTTCAAAAGTTTTTCAAAGTTAAGAAACTTTAACCTGTTACTCACACCAGACCCATGTTTGACCCAGAGTTTATTCTTTGTTTTCTTAAACTCTTGGGTACTTAAATTTTTACGAGTAGCCAAGCGATTCAGGTTAGCTTTGACGAATATTGGAGGAGCAATGAAGCAGGAGGCTTCTGCGTTAGATATATAGTATTCCGCTGTGTGTATAGTGTTGTCTCTGAATTGTATTATGTTGTAAATACTAAACAGGTGTTTATAACTGTCTAATATGTGTTGTATATCTGTGTACTCTGATAGTGATTGTAAACTATGTAATATTTTATGTTATTAGTATAATTTATTCGTTCCGCTGTTTAGATTCTGATGTGTTGTTTCTTCTTCTTCTTCTCTTTCTTTCTGTTTTCTATCCTTTTCTTTCTTATTAATGATGCGTCATTCTGTGGAGACGGATGGCGGGTCGTTATATCTAACGTCTATGTACCAAAGTCGAAAATTGGTCGTCGAGTTTTGTGGAGCGAATGTCTAAAATTTAGATCATTCGCCCTTGGATCTTGGATTATGGATGGAGACTTCAATGTTACACGTTGTTTAGGGGAACGATCACCCTGGGAAGGTGATTTCTCTTCTATGGAAGAATTTGATCAATTTATTATTAGTACTAATTTGATTGAATTACCACTATCTAATAAAGAATTCACTTGGAGTAATACTAGGGAGTCACCTTCTATGGATCTTCTTGATAATTTTTTTGTCCGCGATGAGACTGAAGATAAATTTCCCATTTGTAGAGTCACTGGTTTGCCGTATTCATATTCTGGTCATTGCTCTATCATCCTTACTTGTGATCATCATAAAATTGTTAATAAGACTTTTAGATTTTTAAAAAAAGTGGTTAGTAGAATCTAATTTCCCTAATCTAATTAGAAAAAAATGGATATCAATGAATTTTTTTAATATCAGAAATATGGATAACTCTACAAATAATTTTGTTTTAAAACGTAGAAATCTTAGGAATTTTCTTAAAAATTGGAATAAGAATGTATTTGGTAGTATAAAAATTAAAAAGAAAATTTTCTTTCTAAAATGCTTAAAATTAATAACATAGAGGAAACTATACAACTAAATCTTAGTGAGCATAATGTACTTGCTAATTTAAAAGAAGTGCTTAATTCAATTCTAGATAGAGAAGAGGTTATTTGAAAACAGAGATCTAGAATTCAATGGATTAATGAAGGTGGTAATAATACAAAAAAAATTCATAATCTGGCTAATGGTAGAAAACGTAGTAACACAATAAATTCTATTTTTGTGAATAATGTTGAATTGGTTGATCAAAGTGATCTAAATAAGGCGTTTACTGATTACTATAAGGATATTTTTAGCAATAAGAATAAACACAGAATATACGTTAGATGGAATGATCTATATCCTATTGAGTATAGAATCAATCTTACAGAATTTGATAATCCTTTTTTTGAAGAGGAGATTTTAAAGGCTATTAACGATACGGCTAGTCACAAAGCCCCAGGTCCCGATGGTTTTTCAATTTTATTTTACAAATTTTTTTTGGGAAGTTTTAAAATTTGATTTAATGAGTATGTTTAATGAATTTTATAATAGGATACTACAATTAGGTAGATTTAATTTTGCAAGCGTCATTCTTTTACATAAAAAATCGGCGCTAATAATTTAAAAGATTTTAAACCAGTTTCATTAATTAATTATTCTGTTAAAATTATTTTAAAAGTTATAACAAATAGACTTAGTATAAGAATGAATGAGCTAATTGATTGTTCTCAAACCGCTTTCATTAAGGGTAGAAATATCACGGATGGAGTAGCTGTTGTTGAAGAGTACATTAACCACTGTTGTAAGAATAATTTTACATGTGCGCTCCTAAAACTAGACTTTGCAAAGGCATTTGACTCGGTAGATTGGTTTTTTTGTTTGATGTGTTACTGGCTAGAGGTTTTAGTCATAAATGGATTGGTTGGAATATGGCTTTGCTTAAAACTGGTAATTCTAGTATAATGGTTAATGAGATTTCAGGGGAAGTCGTGGATTAAGACAAGGTGATCCTTTGTCGCCTCTCTTGTTTAACTTAGCTACAGATGTTTTCTATGATATTAAAAAAGCTGTTGGCGATGGTTCTTTGGGGTGTGTTGGTAGCAAAATCTCTCGTAATGGTCTCTCTGTTCTTCAATTTGCGGATGATACCTTATTATTTACTTCTCATTTGCCTAATCATGTCATTACCCTTAAATTTATTTTATACTACTTTGAACTCTTTCAGGACTAAAAATTAATTTTGATAAAAGTTCGGTTTTAGTATTAAATGATGTCGATAAGGTTGAAGTTTTAGCCGCTATACCCTTTATTGTAAATCCATGAATTTCCTTACTGATTATCTTGGATTTTTGATCAGACCAACTAAGCTTAAGCATGACGACTGGCTAATTATAATTGAGAAAACTAAAAATAGAATTTTTAATTAGAATGAGAGGTTTTTATCAAGAGTGGGTAGATTAGCTCTTATTAATTCTGTATTATCCACACTTCTGATTTATTGGATTTCTACACCTTTTCCTGGATTGGGTACTCAACAAAATTGATAAAATAAGAAAGGATTTTTTATGAAGCGGTGATAATCCTAACAGCAGTCTAAAATGTTTAGTTATTTGGTAAACAGTTTGTAAATCGAAAAAGGAGGGAGGGTTAGGTGTTATTAATTTATGTAACATGAATTTGTCTTTATTAGGAAGTGGTTATGGAAACTTAAGGATATAAATGATAATTCAATTTGGAAAGAAATTATATTTAAATATATTATTATAATGGTAGCAATAATTTGTACCAAATTACACCTTCAATTAACAATAAACCGTCTAATTTTTGGAAATCAATTTAAAATGTCATGAGATTTATAACCTTGGTACTAATACAATTGTTCATTCAGGAAATAAAAACAACTTTTTGCATGATCATTGGTTATGTGTTATTCCTCTTAAGGTAGAATTTAAAGAACTTTTTGAAATTTGTAACTTTAAAAATGCTTTAGTTAAAGATGATTTTTCTCCAAATA
Source organism: Allium cepa (assembly GCA_030765085.1). NCBI lineage: Eukaryota > Viridiplantae > Streptophyta > Magnoliopsida > Asparagales > Amaryllidaceae > Allium > Allium cepa. The sequence continues at coordinate 100,304,410 of CM060928.1, read as the reverse complement.
ACGATCCTCCTTATAACTTTAGTTATAATAGAATCATAGAAGGTACAACTCTTAGATAATTTTCTTTATTATGTGCAGGATTGAATTTATATAATATTAATAATGAAAATGAAATTATTAGCTAAGAATGGGATAAAAGTAAAAAATTCACTTCAAATTTATAAATTTCTTAATTTTTAGAGCGTTACTTATAACACTTTTAAGCTTATTTGGAATGCAAATGCACCACCAAAAGCTAAGATTTGTATGTGGTTAATCATTCATGGGAAGCTAAACACTACAGAACTCTTAAAAAGAAAGAACTTGCAAATTGATAATAAATGTTCTTTTCGTAAATTGTATTTTGAAGATATTAATCATATATATTACGATTGTATGGATACTTGTTACGTTCTTAATAATACTCTCAAAATCTTTAACTTTATTCATACAACTAAAATTACCGACTGTGATTTTTACTGGAATAACTTAAGCTTTAAGTTTTAAAAGGGAATTGATTTTTACTAGATATTTTATTCATTATAATATGTTGGTATATTTAGTTTGAGAGAAACCAGAGACTATTTAATAATAATAATAGTGGTAGTAGTCATATTAATAGATTGGTATTTACTATAGCATCATTTTGTTTCAATTTGATTTCGAATCCAAAATATAGATTGGCTAAAAATAATCATTTTAAAGAATATCTTAATAAGTTAGAAAAATCAATGAGTTATTTAAACATATAAATAATATTTTTAGCATCAGTAATTACAGTATTAACATTTATTTGAATTCGAATGATGATTTTTCTTATTTTCATAATGTTCTTTTGATTAAAGGAGCATAATGTTAATATTTTTTAGTTTAAAATTTTTATAAGTATTTAACTGCATATTTTGTTAATTTTTAAGCCTTTTTTGATTTTGTGATCACTTTTTCATAATAACATTAGATAAGTTAAGGTGTTGCATAATGTATTTTGAATCTTTTATTAGTTTATCTCTTATTATAGTTATTTGCTGTCTTATTGTTTTAACTTTAGTTTTTTTTTTCTTTAATACATATATATGTATATATATTTTATTCATATACATATATATGTATTATTCTTATATCTTTGTATAGTTCCATCTGCAGGCATAGGTTTTAGGCTAAGAATGGTGCTAGGATGCTTTTTGCAAGTTTCAGGATTGCCGTCGCCAGGATTGCTGGTTGCAGAATGGCTGTTTGGAGAGACTTCATATTCTAGATCTGGATCATCAATGTTAGGCATTCATTCTCTGGTGGAGTTTCTTGTATTGATCTCATTTGTGCAATTGGTTGCACCTTGGACTATTTTGGGTACTTCTAACACTTCATTATCAGGCGCTGGCCTTGCCGTAGTTCAATATTGAGGTGTAATGGGAGGTGGCTTTACCAGAGCTCATTCAAGAAGTTACCCGAGTTGTTTTTCTTAGCTCTTTCTGTATTATGTTTTGTCACCTGCCAGACATGTTGGCAGCTCCTTTGTTATCATTGTTATATATATATATATACATACATACATACATACATACATACATACATACATACATATATATATATATACATGTGTGCTCTCATCTTCTTTAGAGGATCACACATTTCTATCAAAAAAACCTGATTGTTTGGCCCTACTGATTATGACATTGTTATATATTCAAAACACAACCCTTGTAGCAATAAAAATCAATAAGAACATTATTTAAGTGTAGTGGCTAGTAGCCTCAATTTAGTACTTTGAATACTACTAAGTACCATTTGGCTTGAAAAGGGTTTTTGATTTAGAGTAATCTTCGTGTTTTTTGTAATATTTTTTTCTAAGCAGATTTTAAACTTCTCTTTTTTACCGCAATCTTTTTATTTGTCTTTTCTAAATCATTTAGAAATGTTTTAGATTTTTTTAACTATCATTTAATAATGATTTAAAGTTGTTTAACTATTGTTAAATAATGTTTAATTTTTTTTGTTTCTATTCAATATTGGTTTAAAGTTATTTATTAATATTGTAATACTGTGAAATTTATTCATTTAAATAATTAATATTGTTTGAAGATAATAATAATTATTTATTAAAAATATTTTGGAAGTTAATTATTTATTATAATAAGGGTTTTGAAGATTAATTATTATATTTATAGTGTTTGTAATTATTAATTATTATATTAATAATGTTTGAAGTTATTTATTATTATACTAATAATGTTTTGAAGTAAATTAATTATTTCACTGATGATGCTTTAAAGGAAATTGACCGTATTATTAATGTTGTTGAAAAGTTAATTTATTATTTATTTATGATGTTCAAAGTTAATTAATTTGTCTGATTAATTGTATTTATAAATAATAAATTGATTTATAAAGGAATTTCATTTAATAAAAATTTATAAATGAAAACGGAGGTCTGTATTTATAAAGGATTTTTATAAAGACTTTATAATGAATTTTTGTAATGGGATTTAGAAAAGATTGTAATAAAGTAAGTTTAGAAGGGATTTTTACAAAGGATCTTTATAAAGGAGTTCTATAAAAGAATAAAGTTTTATAAATGGGTTTATAGATTTATAAAAGAAGTTTTATAATAGTTTTATGGATTTATAAAAGGACTTTATAGATGGTTTAGAGATTTATAAAAGAATTCTATAAATTGTTTTAGAGATTTATAAAAGAGTTTTATAGATTGTTTTAGAGATTTATAAAAGAGTTTTAAAGTTGATTTTAGAGTTCTATAAAAAGGGAATTTATATAAGAAGATGAGATTGATTTCCAAAAATTATCTTTAAATAATTATGGTTGTATGGAAACATCTTTCATACTCAATACCTAATAGGAAATATTTCTCAGTTTTTGTTGATATATTTATACCATTGAGATAAGTATATAATTATATTTTCTAAGTAGTGAAAGTGTAGTGTTTATGTTTTTGTGAATATACTTATACCATTAAGATAAGTATATAAATACATTTTCTAAGTAGTGAAAGTGTAGTGTTTTTGTAAATATACTTATACCGTTGAGATAGGTATATGGACATTCTTCCAAGTATTAAAAGAAGTAAAAAGGATTTATGAGTATACTTTTGTAAATGAATTTTCATACAAGTATTTACGAGGTGATTTTAATTAATGAAAGGATTAACTAAAGAGGTCAGTGGCTACTTATGTGCTTAACCAATGTTGGTTTTTCCTTTGCAATTAAATTCATGATGTGGTTGTTTCTTTGTTTGATAGTTAAATAACTGATATTAAACTAGGTTAGTTTTTAAACTTTCATTATTAGTTCGAAGAGACCGAGATAAGATATATTATCCGAAAGCCACTTCGAACCGGCATAAGCATTCGAATGACAAACGTCTTAATGACGATAGTTTTGAAGATGGAGTTCTTTGAAGTGTAAGGCTACTTGCTACTAATTCTAAGGGTGATTACAAAATGGATGTAATGGAAGTAGTGCCTTAAGTTTCGTTTAGACCCAGAGAGAACTTGTATGGATGAATGCTGGCATTGCATTGCTGCTTGGAAGGCAGTATTTATAATTCCAAGTGAGATTTGCTAAGAGAAAAGATAAAAGCGTTACCTCAAGCCTCACAACCTGGGAAATGGACAAAATAGGGTAGATGCGGTAGGGCTATGTGGGTTGCTTCCATAAGTGTGTGTCAACACATTTCTAGATTATTATATTACTGATTTGTTGTGCATGAGAGCTCTCTATAAAGGTTGGGAACAACTAGAGTGATGACATATTCAGTACTATATAGTAAGGCGTAGGCCGGTCCTGTGTTGGTAGAGGGGCAAATGTGTTTGTAGCCTTTTGTACATTTTATCTACAGGTGTACTGTACGGAAGGTAGTCATTTACCTTGCCATTATTGGAATCCGTTCTCCAATACATGCTTTATGGACTTAGTTGTGCCCAACTATGCTGAAATATGAGATGCAAGCATTTTAACTGTTTTATGTATTATTTTAAACCCTATACATTAATATAATATCATAAGATTTCTTATAGAAATGTTTTGGTTATCGTAAGATAAAATCTCATCTGTATTTATGTGCGACGCGGTCTTACAAGATGCCTATTATTTTGAAAGGGATTTATAGATATAGAAATCAATATGATTTGATTGAGTTTTCTCACGTTGATTGACCAGACTGATCTGTGCATTATTTTCTTATAATACTTGGGTCAACCTGAGTATGTTTCAGATTTAGTTCTGGTTGCTTTGGAGCTTCAAGAGACGAGACAGATGCCTCCAAGACGTAATTACTTATTTTATTTCTGCTAAAATTTCTTGTCTGTATTTATCAACAATTGTAAGGGCAGACTGTTATGACTATCCAAGATGGTGATAGGTTAGTACTCTGATTGTGTTATGTATATAAAGGTTTTCTTTTGTAAAGACTTGTGTGTATTATATATTTCTTGTCGTGATGTGTGATTCTATTTTTTCTTATATTGTTCACCCTAATGACTTGTCTTTCTGGCACTTGGATGCTTGGCACACGAATACCTTAGATGTATTAGCGTCGACTATTGTGGGTCGAAAAGGTGGATTGTTCCAAACGTGATATGTGAACTTAATATTCGAATTGTTCGATATTAATTGTTGAGTGAATTAATACCTCTAAGTCACATACTATATTTGTGAATTCTATGAAAAATCACATGACTTAATTAATTTATAAAATATTTTAAATTAACTATATTAATTAATATTTATGAAATATTAATTATTATTTAATTTATTTGATGCTTGGGATTTGTTTGGAATAATTTTAATGCAGTTATAAAAGTTATATTTGCATGCATCAATATACGATATTGGTGTAACTTTAAACAGTTTTAAATAAAATTTAATTGCATGAAGGGACTTAAGAAAATTTTATGCCACTTAATGGAAAATATGGCCAGCCATATCATGTGAAAAGAGAGGTGGAGAGAGGGAATCAAAGGAATTGATTAGGTAAGTTTTAACTAAAAGAATGGGAAAGTTTTCGTTCTTTCAATTAAAACAAATCCACTATTTCATTTCCTTCATTCATTCATTCTCGTTCACTTTTCTTTTCTTTCCTCCTCTCCATCCATGGCCTAAAATACTGGAAGTAATCCAAAAAATTTCAACATGAAATCAAATGAAAATATCAAATAAGAATAAAAATAGGTGGCTTATCCTTCTCTTGCAAAGCTGGTAGTGGACCTATTTGAGATCCGGAGAGAAATCTCAAATCAAGGTATTGCAAAAGGCAAAGACTTTTCAAGTTTGATTATTTTTGTATGTTTTTATTTATGATGTGAACCTAACAAAATTGACATATATTATATATTGAATTACCACTTGTTGAACTTACTTTTAAAAAACTCTTATGTATTATCATTCAATTGTAAATTTAATTTTTGTTTAATTTATTTTGTGCTATTATGTTGTTTATTGGATCAGAAATAGTCAGTCAATGTAGGTTTGTTTTGTTGTAGATTTTACATTTGTTTTCATGGTTTAATTCACTTAAAGTTATGCATTTGATGTTTTAATTTGATTAAATTATGCATGAATACATTATTATGCTTTATTATGTAATCCAAAATTGTAAATCAATATCAAATTGGATCTTTTATTTATGTTAATTTTGTTGTTCAATTAACAAATTCAATGTCTTGTTGTTTAATAAATTATATGTATTTGAGATTAAGAACTTAAATTATAATTTTAGATATGTGTGTGTATATTTATATGTAATGTTTAATAATAATAAAATATTTTAATCATGTTATTAAAAGGAAATATTAGGTGTGATAATAATTTGTTATAACAATTTTATTTACATGTTGAATTTTTAATTTTAGATCTGTGATTTTAAAGTTTGGATTTTTATGGTATTGAATTTATTATTAATTAGTATTTATAAAGGAGGAAATTTATAATAGCACCTTATTCTTTTTTCTTTTTATTCTAATTTGGTTAGACCTAAATCTAATATGAAACCCTATTTTCTTCTTCACTTCCAGTCAAGAATTCTCTTACTTTGCAATCATTTGTTTTTATTATATAGATTTGTTTTTGTAAAAATATATTTATGTATATATGTTAAATATATATAGGCGATGATAAAATATCACATATATGTATATATATGACTAAACTATATATATATATATATATATATATGGTACTATAAATATTTGTATATAAACCATATACACGTATTATGGTATATTCAAACACACACACACACACACCCATACACACACAGAGGCACACACTTAGGCATTTATATTCCTGATATTCATATGAAATTGTCATATGTATATGAAAGTATAATATATATTCATATACAATGGATATAAATCCTTATATATATGTGTTTATATGTATCTATGTATAGTTATACGCATGTTTATATATCACATTATGTTATTATATCTTGGTTGTATACATAATACATCTAATTAACCTTTTCGTTGAAGTAATTAATATAATTAATTAACAGATATAAAATAACAATAATTAACATGATTTTAATTTATTAACTAGATTGGATTTAATGAAACCGATTAGACTTCGTAGGCCCACTATAATCCAAATAGGAGAATGTTTTTAAAATCTACCCATTTACAGACTGGCCCGGGTCCTTCGTATTCAAGGTGGCTCTAGTTAGGGTGGCTCCCATAGTGGAATGAGTGGCCATTTCATTAGTGACATTTTCCAAGTAAAAGAGAAATTAGTGGTAGAAATTCCAATGGAAGTAATCACTATGTAAAGTTGAAGACAACTTTAATATTGATGTTTGAATACAAGTTTAGGTGATGCAAGTGATTGTGTTTGATGGTTGAATGACATGGTTTTTAACAAATTAATGATAAGTAAAGAGTATACTTAAACTTAATGAGATAAATAGATATATGACATATTTCATAGATGAATGTTAAGTATGAGTTATACTTATAATTAAAATGATGTTATATGTATGCTCATGATGTGATTATCATTTATATGATATGAAGTGATTACTGTGATGAATTAGTTAGTAAAAACCCATGCTATGCTTTAGGAGTGTGGTCTCATTGTATGTATGTTTTCGAGTAAAGTACTCATACTGGGCTCTTTGATCCATGTTTTTATCATTTTGCATAAACTCATGGGTACTCATTCAAGTAGGCAGAGTTTATAGATTGAAAAGGATAATTATGGAAGATGGATAAAGAATCCAAAGATGTAGTAGGAGGCTTAACTCATAATAAAAGTTATTTTGTGGTCCACCAGTAAAATCATGGTATATAACTGGTTAAGTGTTCATCTCATCATCTTCGCATGTTGGAAATGACAATACTATTTGTGTTTATTATATTATACCCCTACGTGGGCTCATTTTAGTATTATGGGAATGTAATCAAAATTTATTTAGCTTCTCTGTTTACTTAATGTTGTGAAAATGTGACAACCCTGTAACATCCCATATCCAGAGGTCCAAAACTAAGCGCTACAAATACTGTAGTCATCTATTTCATTAGCTTTGGGCGACTAAATACGATTATGTTAATGGTGTCTATAATATCAAAAGCACTTGAATATGAAACAAAACACATATTTCAAAACAACTTTTCTTCATCACACTTAAAACAGATGTCCATATTCATCTTACAAAATCCCAATAGTTCCCAAGCATAGATAAAGTATACTTATTACAAAATACACCAAGAGTGGTATATGAAGATACCCCCTTGGATGATCAGAGTCATATAGTCATAGTCGACTTAATACAAACAAAGCGAAAATACAACAAAACATAAAACAGGAACTGCAACCCCAATTACTATCTGTTTGCCTCCTCCATGCCTCCGGTGGCCTTATTCATCATCCTACTAGAACCTGAAAAGACCTTAACCCCTCAACCTGCTTAAATCAATTTTGAGCACCTGAGATTTTAAGGAGGGAAACATAAACTTCAAGTCAGATATAAAGTCTGGTGTGAATAATACTATACACCCGATTAAATATGTTAAGTGAGACCACACCACTTAGCGGAACGAGTTTCCCTGCACTAACATCCTTTTAAAACATATCTTTGCAAAACCTTTTCCTACAACCAAATTGGTTAATCAAACTAATTATAATAATGATAAAATAATAGCAAGATCCTTTATGCTATAAATAGATAATAAATGGACTAACTGTCCAAAATCTAGTCTGGCTGCCCTCAACTAGACTAACTGTCTGCAATCTGGACTAACTGTCCTCAAACTGAGCTAGCTGCCCTTTGACAAACTCGGGCCTACCAGACAACATATCAAAATAATCTAACATCTCTTAGACAATATTGCTTCTGGACGATCTGTCCTCAACTATTTTTAAATGCTATGCTTCTCTTCTAGACGGTTTGCGCCTAACTTAGTCATCTCCCATGTCTTCCTGATCCTAATGGTTTTGCGGGCTCACCAATAACCTATCTGTATACAAAAATATATTCCTTTATGTGTGTAATCATAATTTTAGTCTACCTGACCAAGCCCTACATTGGAATTTTGGACAACAATTAGCTGGGGCTAATAGATAATGTATAGGACGCGACCCTATACCAGTCTCATCCGACATTCTAATATCCAAGCCATTTTTACTTAGGGATCCCCTCCAATAATTTTCCTTGAAAACCTTTTTAAAATGATTTAAAACCTTTTAAATCAAATTTACATAAGGAAAATATATATCTTTGTGCTTTACTCAAAATCACCTAGCCATGTCGTATATATACTTTACTCAAACTTTAGTTGATGAAAATATTTAAGTATTTGAAAGTAACCCTTTCGATTCCATTGAAAGTATCCCTTTAAAAATCCTTTGAAAGCATCTCTTTCGAAACCAAGTAAAATCCTTCAATTATCTAGGCCAAGAGGCCAAAATCTTACCTTTTAAAATTATACTTCAACCTTTCGAAACCATTGAAATCTTTCCTTTCGAAAACAATAAAACTTTAGACATTCTACTTTGAAACACTTCAAAACATTCCCATAGAAAATATTTGGAACACCTTCCATTTTAAACCTTTCGAAATCATCAGGAAATAGAACCTTTCGACTATGTCAGAAGCTACCTTTCGACCCTTTCGAAAGCAACCTTTCGGCTTCATCGAAAGCTTGGCTTATGACCCCTTTGAAAGTTTTGCTTTCAACCCTATTAAAACCATTCATCAATTAAAACCTTTCAAAAGCATCCAAATCTTAAAACATAAACCTTTTGTAAACTCTTTGGGTTCAATTTGAAACATGTGGAAAATATTCTTTTAAAACCTTTTAACATCATTGAAAGCAACCTTTCGACTTTATCAAAAGCTTAGCTACCGACCCCTTTGGAAGCTCCCATTCGAAAGCTTTAAAACGTTTATTTTTAAAACAATAGGCTCCAGCCTTTTAACACTTTGAAACGCCTCCTTCGAAAGCTTGGGTTATACTTCAATTAGAATTAAAAGGGTAAACCATTTAAGTCGAAAGCTTCCTTTCGAAAGCATGGAAGAAGCGGCTAGTTTTGAAAACAAGTAAACCTTTCGACCTTGTCGAAAGCATGACTTTGAAAGGTTGAAAGGCAGAAGCTAGGGGATTTTGACCCCTTCTAAAACAAGCTTACTTTTGATTTCGTCGAAAGGTTTAAAACTTTATTTTAAACATTTGAATACCATGTATGATACCCTCTACATCGAAGTAGGTGGATCTCCTCTTGAGTAGTGTTTTACTTTAGTGCTTCAACTTAAACCCAACTATGACTGTAATACAATCATTATTGTCATTGATTGGCATAGTCAAAGTACAGTATAGACACTTAAGATCCGCAATATTCTTAGGTTAAAAGACTATTGCACGTCACCACATAAAATCTTCTATTAAACTTTAAATGTAACTAACCTATAGCAAAATCTTGGTGAGTCGTTCTACTATTTTTTCAAACAACCACAAGTACATCACACCTTGGTGTTAGCAACCATAATAAGTAATTCACCTTCCATCACATAGCGAGTGTTATGTACATTAGTCTTCATATCAATATCACATTCTCGAAACATCTTGATTGGGAACATTTGAGGAGATGTGTTTATAGCATGATTCAACACTTATGTTTGGGAATACATTTGCAGCTGAAATCGATTGAGTATTTTTTTTCTACGAATTCTCTACTTGTATATATTTAACTTATTTAAAACATTGCTTTATCACAACATAATAACAATTACAATAGAAAAAAACCAAAAGCATACTTTATTTACAAGAGTTAACTTACATAACAAATTATGTAATTTCCCCTATGCAATATTCTTAACTGTATCAAGTCATTTTGATGATTTTTTTTGGATAAGAAGCTCTCATACTATTTTTCACCTTTAAGTACTATCATGGAAGCTTTCACTCCATTGAACTCTAACAAGTTTAGCACTCTTTCTCCTTAGTTTTTGGGTACTACGATTGGTAATATGAATAGTTCTTCTTGGTCGAGCTGCTTTTGATTCTATATCTTCGTATTGATTTGGTTCGGTTATAACACTAGAGTTGTGCATATATTTTCATTAATGGGATGTGAACACACTATGCACACTCATTATCTTTTTAAGTAGTTCGAGCAGGTAAGTTAATTTTCCATTTCTTTCAACTATCCAAAATGGTCCAACAAATCAAGGAAACATTCCTAATATTCTAAATCTAACAACATTTTTCAGTGGAAAAATCTAACAAGCATCATATATCATGTGGAAAATCCCAATTGAATGTTCTCTTAATCATGTTTAGCCCAAGTATATCAATCAACCAATGGTTTCCCCCAACATGATGATGAAATACACTAACGTCCATATAAGAACTCAAATAGTGTAATGACTTGCAAATTTGGCATACTAATCATTAAATAATTATTAATAACCATTTAAATTAAATTAATGATAAAAGATAATTTGAGAACGGTTATATTTTGAAAATTTGATATTTCCATTGCATTCAGAATGTTCGAGAAATAAATTTTGATATATAATAGTTTGGACATGTTGGTCGAAATGGGTTTTTTAGGGGATTGGAATTGCTTTAAACCCAAAAATACCTAATTTTTACCACAGATATGAGTCTTTCCTAACTCTAGTTGCCACTAGACCAGACTCTCTTTAATATTCATGAAATTCTTCTTAATCCCGTTTTAATGTCGAACAAGTTGGTCTAGTTAAAAGTTGTTCAAAATATCATCTTATTATATATCAAATTGTTCAGCATGACATGACGAAGAGACAATGACAATTCAAGTCAATTTTTTTGATATGATGATCAAGTTGGTAGGAAATTATGGTCAAAGCACGACATGGGTAGATTAGCGATGTCGGTCAATGGCGATGATGTATAGAACTAAGGACATGGGTTTGTAGATATAATTGTGATGTTCGTTTTGGACAAGGTGGTATAAGCGGCTAAAATTCAGAATGTAAGTTGATGATCTAGGGTTTTGGGTGCTAATGGATGACATAATTAGATAGTGGGATTGATGCATTTGGAAGAGTAGACAGTGGTGATTCTAGTGGTGTTAGGTAGAGGTTGAATGATGGCCTACAGAAGGAGATATGGGCGGTCAAAGGCAGGTTAAAGATGGAGAACTGAGTTTTGGATGTTGTTGTGTAAATGTTTGCGACCATGAAATATAAAGGTGAGACTAATTATAAAAATGCCATTATATTATATTAATTACATTACTTGAATTCCGGTTTCACGCATGATTTGTTTCATGGTGAGATTTTAAACATTTTGGTATATAGTTTGCTGGATTTGGGACCTATTTGTAAAAGCAACTTGGTAGGTTTCAATGGTCATAAATGCTTATATATATTTAATAATATTAATTCATTAATAAAAATATACATATGTTGATATATATTATGCCTTTTTTATGGTTCTTTGATTTTTATAATGTCTCTGACATGGTATGTGATCCAATTCCGTTGTTTATATGTTTAATTGTTGCACGGTTGGATGATTACATTTTACGGTAACAATTGTATATTTAGGAAAAATAAATAATCAATAGAGAATAAGTAAAATTGTGTAACTATGTGGTAATAAGATTACTTACAAATTTTGAGTAATAATCTGTTCTGAAATTGATGCAAATTTTTTAATAAGGTTATTATTCATGAATTTTTGGACAAATTAATAAATAATAAAGAAAATATATTTTAAAGTGAATTTGAAAATTTTATTATTATTTATAAAGTAAGGTACAATTTAATAAATAATAATATGATTTTTGGGAAGATTATATTATTTTTGAGTAAATAATAATATGACTACTTTCATGGAGTTTAAGAAAAATCATTATTATTATTATTTAACTGAAAGAAATAAAAGATATTTTGAGAATAGTAATAATAATGAAGAAGTATTTTTCAGAAGTATTTTGAGTTAAATTATTACTATTTTTGAGATGGATAACATTAAAAGGAATTTTGAGATTTAATGTAAAATATTATTATCATTAAGTTAAAAAATAATAAAGTGGATGTGAAAGATAATATAATGTATAAATAAATATTATTATTTTGACATAAAGCGATAATATTGTTGTTTGAAAGTAATTGATGTATTACTATTTTTGATTGAATAACAATGTTTTGGAATATGTAAAGTAATATTTTGAAAAGGAAGGATTTATGAAGTATATTATCGTTTCGGGAAAAATTATTGGGATAATAGATAATGACCCGCTATTTTGAACAGTTCAAATCGACAATTATGCACTCATGTCAGACTTGAATTGCTCAAAACAACATATTATTAATTTATATTTGGCAAAACTTGGCATATACAGTAAACAAATCAATCACAGAATCACAGACATAGAGTATTACAACAATAAGCAGCGGAATAGATAAATAGTAGTTTATGAAGGTACTATAAAACAATGGAGTCTGAAACAAAACACAACAGAATCTCAAGTATAAATGAATCTCTAAAACATAAGCAACTGACGAGTCTGAACATAAATGACTGACATAAACTGAAAGCTGGATAGAAAATGTAACGACCTTGAATTTCCGACCCAATTTAAAATTTTAAATCAATTACTTTAGTGTAAAATTTGAAAATTTTTAAACGTTCTCAGTTAACGTCTAAACTTCGAATATAAAATGTGTCTAGTTTGTTATATATGTGGGGAAAGTTTCGTCTCAAAATATCGAAGTAAATTCGTTCACATTTTTATTGCATATCAGTTCATTTGAAGTGCGTAATTTTCATCTTTCGAATCTAGATATTTTACACAGAAATGTTGTAGAAAAATATCTGATCGAGACATCACATTTTGTTTCGTCTAATTTCATCATTGTCTGCTTCGTTTAAATTATTCTGTCGAACGAACAATTTAATCATCATTAAAAATGGAGTTTTAATAGAACTGTCGTATTGTCAATATCTGTGTACCGTTGTAATCGCCTCGTCACGCTAATCAGAATGGTATATTCATTCGTACAAATCGGAGTTCGGCGTAAGTCATTGCACTAATTTAATCGTTCCAAACGGACCGGTTAAATAAATATTCAGTCCATTTTCAATCCACTCTATTTCACATTATTGTACCCAGTTGATTCTGAATTGAAACAAAATTTATCTCAACCCGAAATTGTCAGCCCATTGCATTCAAAATTCTAAAATACCTTTTGACTGAATTGAATTGATTATTATAGTTGGTAGCTGATTCAATGAGCATAAAAAGTTGAACAACAGCTGGTTAATGACATGGGAAATATACAGCACACCACGTTACTCACCACCATTGAATATCTCTGTTTATTGGTCCCATTCATTCGTTGAACCCCTGTCTTTATATAAATCAACTCGTACGTATCCATACTTTTGTTTGCAAATATATTCAATCAGGTAAAGAACGTGCCTCTCTATCATCTTCTCTTTCCTCTTCTCTTTTATATTTTTTTTATCTATCATGTTTTCAAAAAGAAAAAAACTGGCCTCCCCTCACATTTGCCCTGCCTTTGCCACCGCACCTCACCACGCCGCCTCCACCTATCCCCTAACGTCGCCGATCACCAAGAATAACCCTAGAATCGAGCTCCCTCTTCATGAAAACCGATACCCGAGCTGCTCCACCCAAGCCTCCACTACCGCTGACCTCCCCAACTTGCCCACCGCCGACTGACCCTAACACCCTTCCAGTCGCCGTCGCCAGCACCTCTTAGATCCAGACCCGCGATCCAAGCTACAAGACCCAAAGCACCCTTCCCCATTTAAAGCCGTTGTGCTCCTCCCGTCGACATGAACTGCGCCACCATTTCCCTTCCGCGTTAGTTGATGCCATCGAACTGCAGTACCCCCTATCCATCCTTGTGCACTTGTGCATCCCTTCCTTTTTGCATGATGAGCATCTTCTTTTACACACACACATATATATATATATATATATATATATATATATGTATATATTAATATGCATTATAGTCAATGATGTGTTTTGTTTCTCTGTATTGAACAACAACTATCTGAAGCTTTCCACCTTGCAGCAGCACCCTCTCTTAGCTTCTCTTCTCTGTCTCTTTGTTGATTGGTAAGAATTTTTTTATATGTATGTTATATATATATATATATATATATATATATATATATATATATGAACGTTTATATTGGAAGTTGATGCTATGTCCTCCTTGTCAATTGTTGCAGCTTGTTTGATTGTTCGTGCTAGTGTTCGAGTCGAGTTTATTCGTGCCTCTTCGTGCCTTCCTCATTCATTCTCCGTTAAACACTAAAGTTGAATTGAATTTCACGACTCATATTATTATACAATGATAATCAAGTTTGATTTGATGCTAGTTATGATTTGATTTAGATACGTGATGATTGTTTGTGATGTCAGTATTGAATATTAATATCGTTTACACATGAAGTGATAAGTTACATACATTCAAACTTGATGTATAATAGTTGACATTGTAAAATTTGACATGTATAGAGTTGAATTTGTTTAAGTTGAATTTTGTAGTTATGGCCTTAAATGTCAAATTAGTCGACATATGAATAATATAGTTAGCAACACTTTAAAACAATGCAAACTAATTGGATTTTGTGTAAATAGTGATGTAGCGTTGATTGAATTATGTTAATAACAATTGTAGAATCACATGAAATGATAGCGTAGTTTACTTGGAAAAAAAAATCTTTAGTCTACATGAAATGATAGTGTAGATTCTAGAAATAATTATATTATTTTACATAAATTGATAGTGTAAAATCAATATGAGTATTTCGGGATTATTTGAATCAATTATATTGTGGTTGTTTGATTGTCGTTATTGCTTATTTATTTACTTTAACACCATCCCAGTTATCACACTGCAAGTTCCCACTACCATGTCTCTCATTTTGAATTGAAATAGTATCGGGTTGAAATGATAAATACCCAAGTAAATCACTTGACCTAGGATAGGGAATTAAATAAGAACCCGATTGGTCCAACGAGTTGATTTGAAATAAGAATGAGATTTGAATTTAAAAAGAAATAATGAATATATTTATTTATAATTAAAATTATAATTCTATTTGAATTTAAAGAAAATAAAATAATGAATCTAATATGAATTAATTTATGATTTGATTTGAATTGAAATTCAAAAGTTAGAGATTTGATAATTGAAATAAATGTCTAAACAAAATGTCTTAATGAAAATTTAGTTGTTTAAATTTAATGAATTGTTGGATTGAGATTTCTAAACTTTATTTAATAACAAATTAGATTTGAAACTGGTTCATTTGAAAATCTAACTTATGACTATTTAATTTAATGATTAAATAAAGTGGAATTTTATTTCTTTAAAAAGAAATAAACTCGATTTATTAAATGATTTAGATATAACTTTTTGACTGAAAGAAATTGATACAGAGAACTTAAGTAAATTCAAATTGTAAATTTTGAATCAAATTTATGTTAATTAATGTGAATAATTTAATCAGCTTGAAATTTAATTGAGTTTGATTTAATTATTAAGTTAACTTAAACTAAATGACTATTGAATGGAATTCATATATGAAAAGAAATCAATAATCGATTTTTTTTAAATTAAATTGATAATGAATTGCAAAATCAAATAAGAATTTGAAATTATAAATTTAAAATTTGAAACTTGAAGATGGAAATCGAATATTGGAAGTCAAAGTTAATTGAAAATTTTGATTTTAATTTTGAAAGTTAAATTTAAAGACCAATCAGTGTAATAATTACGTAGTTATTGAAGAGCCCAGGATTGGTTATGGACATACTCTCTGTCTAAACCAAAAACCACTTTAATAACTATTATATGTGGAGTGTGATCCAGAATGAAGATGTTGGAATGATGACGTTGCTGGATTTGAAGAAAGAGAACGATAATGGATAGCCTTGACACTTGTTTCAAATTTGAAATGACTTAAACAGGAGCCGCACCGGGCCAATGAGGTTAGCTACCTCTCGCGGACACACTTCTTCATAAACTACTCATTAATTATTTCTGATTGGTGCGCACCCTTGAATTAGGAGTGTTGTTCCGCGGTGTTGCGATCATTGCGGTGATGCGTTTTCACCAGTCTGGATCACGCAAATGGTAGTTTCACTACCTTGGGTATAGCCTCATGTGCCTTGTCATACTCGTATCCCTATTCGCAACAACTATGATTTGTTTTGTGTTATACCTATGGTGTACTCCCTGATAGCCCACTAGTTTACGGTGCTGTATAGACTATGATTCTTATATAAAAGGTGTTAAGGGGGATAATGGTAACGTCTTAACTCTATTTTGGTATTTTATATTACTAATAGACACCACCTATTTAGCGTACACTACTATATATAGATAGTTTAACGGATCCTGAAAGATATTTATTCCATTCATCTTTGAGTTATTGATATTTCTCTCATGAGTCATATTATCTTATATAAGAATATTTGTCCTGACACGAGTTTTTTGTTTATGCTTATGCTCTGGTCAGTTTGAGGAATTCTATTGTCGAGCTGCTTGGGAGTTGAAGCCATTGAAGACTCTATCATTTTTCTTTATTAGTATTTCTCTATTCTATTTTGATGTACTTGTATTGGACATCTATGTACTTCTATTTTCGTCACTTTTGCTTTTGGGACATTGTTGTATTTACTTAGTAGCTTCATGAACTACTATTATGACATGTTGTATTTCCGCTGCGTTATTCTGTTATTCTGTATTTCTCTGTGTTTGTGATTCTATAATGATTCTCATTTATATACATACATATACACCATTAATGATTTGTGTTTTGGATTATTTAAATTGACATGTGTGGATTATTGTCAATTTAAATGGTTCAAATATACAGGTTGTTACAGTTGGTATCAGAGCCCGAAAATCTTAGCCTGTGGAGTTATAAAGCTCATTGGAGATAGGGTAGCAATACCCGAGAATGAGGAGAATCATTCCAGAATCTATATCCTTTTGATTCCATCTTTCTTGTTGAATTCGTTTGATTAGAATTTCCTTAAGTTCTATAATTTCTATCTTTGATTCTAAAATCGTTTTTGGTATTTCAGGATGAGTACCAAAAGGAATGCCAAAGGTAGGGGTAGAGGAAATGCTCTCGCACCACGTGACCCATCTCCAGCAGTCAAGCTCACCACGTGACCCAGCTTGGTGGCATCAAATTTTCTGGATCCGAGAGAATTATTGGAGCTCAGCAATGGCTGAAAAGCTTGGAGAGGATCTTCACCGATCTGGGGATTACTGGTGTGCAAAAGCGTCAATTAGCCGCTTGGCAGCTTCAAGATGCGGCACAGGATTGGTAGGAGTCAGTCACCTCCCATACTGCCGAAGAAACCATCACCTGGACTCAGTTTAGGGATTCTTTTTCGGCTCAGTGGATGCCAGCAGCCGGAAAGGCTCAGCTTTATAGATCTTTTATGGACCTCAAGCAGAGTAGTATGACTTTCTCTGAGTATGAGGGGTAGTTTAACGAACTCTCCAAATTCGGACTAGGTTTGATCTATATGCCACTTCTAAAGAACGAGAAGTTCATTCATGGAGCAGTCCAGAGTACTATGATCTTCTCAAAGCCCATGTTCATGGCATTTTCACCGAGTTGATGGATTAGGCCCTTAGATGTGAGGGAAAGCCGAAGGGTGCATTAGCCTCCAAGGCACTAGTTGTTCAGCCATCCTCTAGTCGGCCTGGAAAGAGGGAGCTGAATTTTGAGCAGCAAAGGAAAAACTGGCAATAGACTACAGGCTTAGCTACTCCCAGAAGAAACCCATTGACTTATCCTCCATCACCTGCTTCAAGTGCAATCAGAATGGACATTATGCCAGTAGTTGCCCATCCCCAGCAGGAGCTGCTATTCCGCCACCAGCTCAGATGGCTAAGAGGAATGTGTGCCACAGTTTCCTTCAGCCAGGACATTTCAAGAGAGATTGCCTTACTCAGAAAAAGGGTACACCATATGGAGTTTTTGCTATTACCACCCCTACCCCTACAGTTCAGGATGGCCAAGGTACATTACAGGGCACTTTTATGTTGCATGCTTTACCTGTTAGAGTTCTGTTTGATACTGGAGCGACACATAGTTTTATATCTATTGATTTGTAAAATAAACTTGAATTGGAACCCGTTCTTGCCTCAACTTTCTTGAGTGTATCTAATCCTATCGGAGGACCCGCTAACCTCAAAAGGGTCTGTAGAGATGTTGTGCTTATGTATGGTAGGTATCGTTTCATTTGGGATTTCTACGTCCTTGGATTCGAAGCATTTGATTCCTACTTTGTGTTAATTGGTTAAGGACGTTCGATGCAGTTATTTTTTGTAAAGCTCGAACCATTTCTTTAGTCAATGCAAAGGGTGAACCCTTAGTCATTGAAGGTAAATCACCTCAGGAGTATGCTGGAAGTTTTATATTCTCTCTCGACACTCATCCTAGTGATCTAAGTTCTACTCTTATTGTTCAGCTCTTTTCCGATGTATTTGGAGAAGTCAATTCTTTACCACCTCATCGAGAAATCGAGTTCCGTACTGATCTTATTCCAGGTGCCCGAGCCGTAGTTCTCCCTTACTGGAGAATGGCTCCGAAAGACAAGGCTGAATTAAATACTCAGATTAAAGATTTGTTTGCTAAAGGTTTGATTAGGCGTTGTCATTTAGAATGGGGTGCCGTAGTTGTATTCGTTACCAATTTGGATGGTTATCACAGAATGTATGTGGACTATAGATCTTCAAACAAAGCTCCAATCTTCAAAGGTGAGTCTCAAATGCTATGACACTTAGTCTGACCCGAGCATAAAGCAAAACAAAAAATACTCGAGTCAGGATTAACATTCTTATATCAGTAAATTCAACTCAAGTGAAATATCAACTGAAATTCAAGTAACTTAAAGGATGTTTGGGATTTCCATCCTCTAAGGATCCATGGAACTATCTACTATGTAGTAATATACGCTATTATAACATGTTTATAGTAAAGTAAACTATTAAAATAACGTTAAGGCGTTACCCATATCCCCCTTAACACATTTTATATAATGTTGTAGTCTATACAGTACTGTAAACTCCACCCGCAGGTGGGCTATCAGGGAGCACTACATAGGTACAACAATATCCAAACTCATATAAGGCACGATAAGGCATGTGACAAGGCATGCGAGGCAATGCCCAAGGTAGGATTCTACTGTTTTGCGGATCCGGACTGATGGTAACGTATAGCAGCTACTGCCACCCACTTAGAGACATACTCCCAAATCAGAGGTGCATCCAAATCAAATCACAAAGTAATAAAATGGTATCGAAGAAATGTGCCCGATCGGAGGAATGACCTCACTTGGCCCGGCGTTGCTCCTATTTTAGCCACATCAAGCTGACTCACGGGAGTCAGAGCCGTGCTAAAACCTCATATAGAATCGTCGCTAAACCATCCTACTTTGCTCTGGAATCTCCACCATGTACACAAGTGTTAAAGTGGTTTTCGGTATTTGGCAGAGAGTATGACAATATCTGATCCTGATCCCTTTAACAACCAAACGCTTATTTCACACCTTGGTCATTTCATTTCAAATAGTTCATACTTCATATCAACATATCATATTCACTTCAAAACCATATCAATTCGATATCATTATTCACTTTAAATAATATTCATTTCCAGAATCATAATACTTTCAAAATTATAACACTTTTGAAACCATAAAACTTTTGAAATCATAACACTTCCGAAATCATAACAGTTCCAACTTAAACAGTTCAAGTATGGAAATAGTATATATATTAAATACTTATAATTTAAAATAGTTTATATATTAAAAAAATTTGTATATTAAAATAGTTGTAAATAAAAAATAGTTTATATTTATTTAAAGAGATTATACTGAAATAGTTTCCCAATTAGAATTGTTTCATCCAATACCACAAATCGATTCAAATCACTTAAATTCCAAAAATCCAATTTAAATCAATCCCTGTTCAACACTTCAATTTAAAAGGTTAATGATTCAATTCAAATTCTCGATAAACCATTTCAATTTTTATCGATTTCAAGCCTCGTTTGAACTATCATTTCAATTTCAATAAGATTCAAAGTTTAGATATTCAATTTTTTTTAATATAAGTTTCATTTATATTTAAACATTTAACTTTAATTTTATTCAAATTGGAAAATATCACATAATCATTTTAATAATAATCAAATAAAATCTCCAATTACACCTTTAAATCAAACTAAATATTCAATTTTAAATTATTTAAATTTAAAAATATTCATTTCTTCACCTTTAATCAAAAATCAAGTTATAAAGTCCTATCTTTAAAATCTCAAATTCAATAAGTTTCAATTCTTTCCTTTTTTAAAAAAATTCTTATATAAATACTTTAAAATAATGTATATATTAATTAAATTAAATTTTATTATAAATATTATATAATAAAGTTATAAGAAAAATCTAAAAATTTATATCTTCAAAACTAACTTATAAATTTAAGATTTCTAAAACATAAAATTTTAAGATCTAAATTTTACACATATATTAAAATAAATTCTTTATATTATAATTTAAAAATTAATATTTAATAAAATCCATATATTTCCTTTCAAACTCTGGCAATATTTTTTTCAAAATAGAACAACGACGTCCGTATATAATTTTCCATTCTATGGTCAAGTGATACAGATATTTATCATTTCAATCCGTAATTTAATATTTACGGGGGTGTATCATTTCAACCCGCAATCCCAAAATTTCAAAATCAATGAAAATCGCTTGGGTTTATCATTTCAACCCATAACGATTTTCCCCTAATCTATAATATCGTTCGGCTATGTATCATTTCAACCCATAGGGAATTCTAAACTAACAGGGAAATTGTAGTGTGAGAACAGATATGATAAAAATATAACAACAATAGGTATATATCATCGGTAACAAAATATATAACAGGTTATGGTGTCATATGTCATAGGTAACAATTATAGATAATGGCATATCATATTTAACAATTAAATGACTAACAATTCAAATTTAACAACATATTTCAATTGTCATTTCATGTGAATTAAATTTACTAAATATAAGAATGTTAATCGTGAGTGATTGCTCACCTTTCGAGGCTAGAGAAATTTGACAACACGACAAGCTACGAATTTAATCATGAACTCGACAATCGACCAATCGAAACGACAAATCTCAAAGCAAAGCAAGGTGACCATGGATTCTTCGAACAAGGCTGATAATAAGGGATCGAGGAAACAAATCAGAATCAGCGCAAATGTATATTATATTATTAATTTTTTTCCTAAACCCGATATTCAATTTAAAATACATTTATTAATTAAAAATATATTTTTCTCAGAATCCCTTTTTATAATTTGTAAAATCATACATTTTTCAAAGATTTCCTAATGGATATTTTAACATAACATATTTTAAAGCTATTACAACTATTTTCACATACTAACAATAAATTTATATATATATATATATTTTAGTACATTATACATATATACCCTTCAACAAATACCCAATATCTTTTTTTGGCAAGGCCGACGGTTTTATAGTGGACCGACCACTTTTATTACGAACGTAATAAAGTTGAAGTACAGGAGAAAGGTAGAGACACCTTTGCTACTATGGTAGGAAAAAAATAAAAAGTACAGCATAGGAGTGTGACAGACATGTCACAGCTACAGAAATATATAACTAGACTAGTTCTCCTCCGCAGAAGAAGAATCGCCGACATCCTCAACAACCCGAGTAGGATCCATAGAACCACTCCCAAGAATACCAAAAAAGGGGCGGAAACGAAGCGCAAGTGAGGGATCATAACAGTAAGCGTCAGGGGAGTAAATAAAAGAACGATCCCAGGCAGTATCAGCTAGAATTACGGAATTAATCTCAGAATACGAACCATCCATATCAAGGACCAAGGTGTCACCAGAAATTCTGTAATACAGGCATCGAAGGTCCAACAGATCATCAGATACATATCTAAAGCAGGATTCGTCCACAGGGTTGAATCTCATATCAGAATTATAATCAACCCAACAATGCTCAGCATCGGCCCAAACAACGAGAGGCGGAGAGAGAACCGGCTCAGCAGACAGAACTAAAGGAGCAACAGCAGGAACTGGAGACGGAGGCCGCACTAAGGAAAGAGAAGGATCGGGGGCAGAAGCAACCAGAGAGACTTTGGGAACCCATTTCGTAAGCGGAGGCCATGGCAGAGGGATCTTCGTCACAGTAGGAGAAGCATCAGAATGCTTGCAGGCAGAGGCAACATGGCCGAAGGAGTGACAGAAGGAACAGATGTCAGGGACCCATCCATAACGAACCCGAACGTCCACCACATGGCCAATAGCAAGCTGGACAGGAATAGAGGATGGAAGCGGCCTAAGAGGAGTAATCTCAATCAGAGCCTTGGCGTAAACCAGCTTATCTCGCGCAACTGTATTAGAGTCAAAACAAATCAATTTACCAATATTGCATGCTAGCCAGTTCAAACCACGCAGCGGTTGAAGAGCAGAAGGGATTTGGGAGAAATAAACCCAAACAGGGATAGATAAAACTTGTTCACGAGCACAAGCAACAGTCGGGGACCAGGGGGTAATAATGAAGGGCTGACCATCAAAGAAGGAAGGCTCAGACTCAAGTACACGGCTACGTTCCTCAGGGGAGGAGAACAAAAGATAGTATACGGAATCAACCAACTTTACTCTGAGACTACCTTGTAGTCTCCAGGCCCGACGACAAACAGCAGCCACATCGAGAAGACGATGATTCGGGTCCAAAAAGAATCCAACAACATACCCAGACCAAAAATCCATACTGGCTTGCATTACACAGGGGGGAGGGATCATAACTCCGTTTTCCTCAACGATTTCGAAATCAACTGGTTCATAAACACCCGCATTACGGGGCATGGTTGTAAAAAGGGAAGACCATGTTCTGGGAACAGACGGGCTAGGAGCAATAGGGCGACACTCCTCACCACCAAATGAAGCCACAGGACTGGGGATGTGAACCACACTGTGAGAAGTAACCGTGTTCAAGCTGACACCAGGAACAGGGTGCACATAGCCAACATTGACTTCGGCATTTGGTCGAATAGATGGAGTGCCACAAACTGCACCAATTTTGTCGCAAGCAAGCTTAGCCGGCGGAGCCACAGGACTAGCCACACTGTCCAATACCAAAGAATCCATAACAAGGTGACCCAAATCGCTACAGGGAATAGCATCGTCATTCACATTGGATCCAGTAAATGGGAGAAAATTCGATTCGCCTGGTTTAGACGTTGTAGTGTTCATTGCAGCAAGATCGTTTGCAACCGCATACGAGTCACTCGAACAAAGACGGGGAGGTGGAGCAATAGCTGTGAGGGGAGGGAATTCGCTGGACGAAAGGAGGTCAGGTCGAGCGAAATCATCATCTGCCATGGATCTATAGCAACGGCCAGAGCGTGTTGATGAGGGGGAGGGAAGACGCTGAGAAAGCGAAGGGGAGGTGGACATGAAAGGGGACGGGAAAACACTGGACAGGGAGACGCGAAGCCAAGCCCTAATCTCCAGATGCCATTGACGGGAAAACACTGGACATTGACGGGAAAAAAGTTAAACTTTGGGGCCAAGGAAACTATCTTTCTCCTGGCCTTTGGTTGGACTGGTTTTATAGTGCCCAGACCACTTATGTCTCATTATTGTGGCCGCTGGGAATCGATCCGGTGCCACTACAACACAATGTAGCAACATCCACTATGTCGAAACCACTGTACCACTAGAACATGACCACAAATACCCAATATCAACTATATAATAATATATATAGATAATATGTATGTAATAAATCATATTTAAAAAATATCAAGTATAAGTTATAATACATGCAGATATATGCAACATATAAAACTATATATATATATATATATATATATATATATAAGCAAACAAAATATAAGATTAATGTGCTCACTTATACTTCCCAGATCCATACCAACTTACATATATAACAATTATGTCGAACACGCATGCAAGCTGGAAAGTGACAGTTTACGTGGAGGCTTGGTTGCTGCCGTGTTGATGGCCAAGGCGGAGGGGTTATTGGTGAAGTGACTGATGGAAGGCTGCCACATTTGGGCTCGTATGCAGCAAGGCTTTCAGGTAGAGGAGTTATCGGGTAGGCAAGGGGAGTTGTAGGGATAAGACCGGCTGTTGCTACGTTGTTGAAGGCGGGTTGGCGGAAGATTAACGTGGAGTGATGGGCGGTCAAAGTGGTTAAGTGGGAAAGTAGGTAATGGCTATGGGATGGGAAGGTCCGAGAGATTAGATGCGTTGACGTGGCATAGGGTGATGGAGGAGATGTACTCCGCTGGTCTGGTGGGGTTTGTGGCCATGCGGCGAGAAGAGTGGAGGACATGCTAAGGTCGGAGGTAGTTGCTTACCTTGGCATAGGCAGGAGTCGGAGGCGACGATGGAGTTTGGTGAAGGGCGGATGAAGTAGTGGAAAGCAAGTACGGGCAGGTTTTTCTTCAAAATACAACATATATTATAATTTTTATAAAGGAGGAGGTAACGGATCTAAAAACAAGAAACATAGGAATGGTTTTTGTGTGTGTGTGTGTGTGTGTGTGTGTATGGCAAGGAGGAGGTTTGTGGTTGCTCTAGAAATTGGTTGATCTACAGTGGGGATGAAGGATGGTGCATAAGAAATATGGGTAAGGTGGAAGTGGAATGGAGGTGAGCAGCTTCACCGATTTATACAAACACATATATATATATATATAACCATACATATTCTATTTCTTCTCGAATGGATGGACAAGCTGATCGGCCATGAAGGTAATAGCAGCAATAGGAAAGGAACGAAAAAATTATATATAAAACTTTGTGTGTGTGTGTGTGTATTTGGAAGGATATCGATAGAAGAAGACAACCGAAAGGGGAAGAGAGTAAGCAGATGAAGGAGACAAACTAGTTTGTCCAATTATAAGAATGCAAACTTAATAATATTATATATATATATATATATATATTTGAAAAGAAAGATCAGATCAGAAATGAAAAGGCAATGTAAAGGCACACGAATATTAAAAAAATGCAATGTAAAGGGTCAAAAGTTGTTTTAGAATTAATAAAGCAATTACTTCAGAGATCCGCATGACGAAATGAACAGAACGGTACACATACATCAACGATACGACCATCCTATCAAAAGTCGATATTTCGCTGCTATAATACGCAAATTCGTCGAAAATAAGATAAACGGGGCTGGAGAAGTCCAAATTTGAAGAAATGAATTATAACGTCTCACTCAGGAGATAGTTTACATTTTTATTATATAAAAATATTCAGGTTTGAAAAATATTTTATTACCATCAAATTCAACAGATTTAAATTGAAATTGAAAATTACACAATAGAATAAACTTTCATATTTTCCAACGAAATTTTGCCATTTTCTATATTTAAATAGACACAAACCAAATATCAAATTTTCATTGCAAAATTTAATTTTTTAATTTTCAAGAAAAAACAGTTAATTACGTTATAAAAATCGTTAAAATTACCAGGTCGTTACACTCTCCCCCACTCAAAACTTTTCTTCCCCGAAATGGAACAAGGTTGGAGAATAGAAGCGAGTAGAAAGATAAGATAGATTCAAAATACAAAATCCAACTATTAATTCAAACCATATATTTTTCAAATTTTTTCTCTCATTTTTCTCTCAAATTGATTAATATTCAACAAATTTGGGTTCATTCCATTTTATTCAATCAATATATATTTCATTATATTCATAATTTATTTATTACAATTTCATGTATTTTCATTCAATTGATTTGCTTTCAATTTGTTAATATTTCTTTCGAACAAATTTATTTTTATTCAATTCATTTATTTATTTAATCACTTTGGTTTTACTTAAGTTAATTCCATTTATAATTCAGTTTCAAACATTCCTAAGTTCACATCCATTTACCTAAATAGCATTCTCTATTTATTATTTAATTTATTCCACTTAACATATTTTATAACACAGATTAAGTGTATAACATTTATTATAACAATCAATATTTATTTATAAATTCTTTTAACAAAATTTTAATTTGGACATTCAATTACTTACATTTATATTGTATATTATCCAATTACATGTTCACATTTCATTTTAACTTTTGAATATTTTAGGCAAGTTATCTAAATTAGAATGCAATTGGTCATTATATAGATAAATTTTCTTCATTTTAATAATTGAAAACATCACTTTACATAGAATTTAAGGATTAATTTCTAGTTTCACTTCAAACCATTTTAATAAATATATATATATATATGTGTGTGTGTGTGTGTATGTGTGTGTGTGTGTGTGTGTGTGTGTTGTCAATCAAATCATACTCAAGAAATCCATTTCAAATCCATTTTCCAAAGCAAAGTTGTAGCAAAGCTACCAAGTGGTCTCTCCACTCTGAGACTCGAAAATGAATGTCGATGATGCTGCAGTCATCACCGAAATTATTTTCCAGCGACAAAAGAGGAGAGTACAGACTTGTTTCTTTTAAGATTCTTTGAAGACAATTTCTTCTCAAAAATAGTTTCAAATAATATTTATATTATTTTTCAAACTTTGAAAATCATTGGAAATTCAGTCATCAAATCCTTAATTTAAATTCATTTCATTTGCAAATCGGATTTATAAACCATATTTTAAAGTTTCATCTCCTTATTATATACAACAATAGTTAATGGTCTAGAAATGTTAACAAAACCATAAATGATAATCTAGTATTATCATTTCTAGCAACCATTTATTTAACTATTCAATTTCAAAAAATTATTCTTGTATATATATATAATATAATCATGCATAAAATTATTTCATTTACCAATTTCAAAAACAATATTGTGTCAGTTTGCTCTATTCAAGTGTTTTGGAATTCCTATCGATAACATTGGCTAGATGAGTCAATCGAAACACTAAATCAACTTAACAATTCAAACAACACAATATAAGTCATCTTTTTATTAATTACAGATACACTCCCTCACATGATGATTCAAGAATGGATTCTAAAACAGGGACAGAGATTCAAATCTAAAGAGTCTCTAATCAAAGAGAATTCTAATCAAGAAGATAGATTCGAAAGGAAGACAAGATAGTTAAATTAAAAAAGTGGAAAGAAGGATAGACTTATGTTAATCGCGACGACCTTAACCAGGTCAATCGAGACAAAGAGTTGGGGAGCATCGCGGAATTCATGATTCATAAGATCGATGAAGAGGGCAGAAGCGTTAGTTAATCTAAAGGGATGACTAACCATTCATAGAAACCATTCATCTGGGAGGAAGGACAATAGGTCGAGTTCCTGAGATAAGATCGATGCTGAATTTATTTTCTCACTTAAGAGGGAGGAGTGTCTTCCCCAAAACATCAGGATAATTCCGACTTTAGGAGTGAAGTCAAGATCACTAGGCCGAGAATCAAGCGAAGAGATAAAACTGCCTGTATAATCTTGACACGATCTCCATTTGATCATAAGAGAATTGCCCCAGTTGTCTACCAAAGAGACGATTCAGGCTTTGCAAGAGATAACAGCATCAAAACCGAGGATATGGAAATCTCCGATGAATCGATGCTTGTTGCAAAGGAATTTCACCCCTTTTCCAATCATTCTAAGATTGGCATGACCGCCGATGGATTTAGATACACACAAGGACGAAATTGCCAATTGAGGTGGGAAGATGTTCTCAAATTCATTATAGAGATCACCTGAAGTGGAGCTATGGGTTGCTCCAAAATCAAGAAGAACACAAACAGGAAGAGACCAGAATGGATTTCAGACAAAGGGAAAGTTCCAAAAATTCAAAGGAAACCCAAGTCAAAGAGGAAGAAACTCAAACTTGAACGATGTTGATTCTGTAATTAAATTTTCTCTATATGCTAAGTTTTGCCTAAAATAGAGCTCAGATACCACTAGTTACGACTCTCTATTTTGAACCGTTCAAATCGACAATCATCCACTCATGTCAGACTTGAATTTCTCAAAACAACAGATTATTAATTTATATTTGGCAAGACTTAGAATATACAGTAAATAAATCAATTATAGAATCACAGAAATAGAGTATTACAACAATAAGCAGCAAAATATATAAATGGTTGTTCATGAAGCTACTATAAAACATTGGAGTCTGAACAAAATACAACTGAATCTCAAATACAAATGAATCTCTAAAACATAAGCAACCGACGAGTCTGAACATAAATGACTGGAATAAACTGAAATAACTAAAAGTTGGATAGATAGATCTTCAAACAAAGCTCCAATCTCCAAAGGCGAGTTTCAAATACTGTGACACTCAGTCTGATCCGAGCATAAAGCAAAACACAAAACACTCGAGTTAGGATTAACATTCTTATACCAGTAAATTCAACTCAAGTGAAATATCAACTGAAATATAAGTAACTTAAAGGATGTTTAGGATTTCCATCCTCTGAAGATCCGTTGAACTATCTACTATGCAGTAATATACGCTATTATAATATGTCTATAGTAAAGTAAACTATTAAAATAGCGTTAAGGCGTACCCATATCCCCCTTAACACATTTTATATAATGCCGTAGTCTATAAAGTACTATAAACTCCACCCGCAGGTGGGCTATCAGGGAGCACTCCAAAGGTATGGTACAAACCAAACTCATAGAAGACGCGATAAGGCATGTGACAAGGTACGCGATGCAATGCCCATGGTGAGATTCTACCGTTTTGCGGATCTGGACTGGTGATAGTGCATAGCAGCTACTACTGCCCACCTCGAGACACACTCCTAAACCAAAGGTGCACCCAAATCAAATCACAAAGTAATAGAATGATATCGAAGAAATGTGTCCGATCGGAGGAATAACCTCACTTGTCCTAGCGTGGCTCTTGTTTTAGCCACATCAAGATGACTCATGGGAGTCAGGGCTGCACTAAAACCTCATATAGAATCGTCGCCAAACCATCCTACTTTGTTCTGGAATCTCCACCATGTACATAGTTGTTAAAGTGGTTTTTGGTATTGGCAGAGAGTATGACAATATCTGATCCCGGTCTCTTTAACAACCAAAAGCTTATTTCACACC
Organism: Allium cepa; assembly: GCA_030765085.1. Classification (NCBI taxonomy): domain Eukaryota; kingdom Viridiplantae; phylum Streptophyta; class Magnoliopsida; order Asparagales; family Amaryllidaceae; genus Allium; species Allium cepa. The sequence goes on along the minus strand of CM060928.1, from coordinate 100,274,800 downwards.
GTGGTCATTTCATTTCAATAGTTCATACTTCATATCAAAATATTATATTCATTTCAAAACCATATCAATTCGATATCATTATTCACTTTAAATAATATTCATTTCCAGAATCGTAACACTTTCAAAATTATAACACTTTCGAAATCATAACACTTTCATAACACTTTGGAAACCATAACAGTTCCAACTTAATCAATTTAGGTATTGAAATAGTTTATATATAATAAACAGTTATAAATTAAAATAGTTTATATATTAAAATAATTTATATATTAAAATAGTTGTAAATTAAAAATAGTTTATATTTATTTAAAGAGATTATACTGAAATAGTTTGCCAATTAGATTTGTTTCATCCAATTCCACAAGTCGATTCAAATCACTTAAATTCCAAAAATTCAGTTTAAATCAATCCCTGATCAACACTTTCAATTTAAAAGGTTAATGATTCAATTTGAATTCTCAATTAACCATTTCAATTTTTATCGATTTCAATCCTAGTTTGATCTATCATTTCAATTTCAATAAGATTCAAAGTTAAGTTATTCAAACATTTTTAATATAAGTTTCATTTATATTTCAACATTAAACTTTAATTTTATTCAAATTGGAAAATATCACTTAATCATTTTAATAACAATCGAATAAAATCTCCAATTACACCTTTAAATCAAACTAAATATTCAATTTTAAATTATTTAAATTTTAAAATATTAATTTCTTCACCTTTGATCAAAAATCAAGTAATAAAGTCCTATCTTTAAAATCTCAAATTTAATAAGTTCCAATTCTTTCTTTTTTATAAAATTTCTTGTATAAATACTTAAAAATAATGTATATATTTATTAAATTAAATTTTATTATATATATTATATAATAAAGTTATAAGAAAAATCTAAAAATTTATGTTTTCAAAACTAACTTATAAATTTAAGATTTCTAAAACATAAAATTTTAAAATCTAAATTTTACACATATATTAAAATAAATTATTTATATTATAATTTAAAAATTAATATTTAATAAAATCCATATATTTCCTTTTAAACTCTGGCAATAATTTGTTTCAAAATAGTCCAACGGCGTCCGTATATAATTTTCCATCATATGGTCAAGTGATACAGATATTTATCATTTCAATCCGGAATTTAATATTTACGGGGGTGTATCATTCAACCCGCAATTGCAAAATTTCAAAATCAATGAAAAACGCTTGGATTTATCATTTCAACCCATAACGATTTTCCCCTAGTCTATAATATCGTTCGGGTATGCATCATTTCAACTCATAGGGAATTCTAAACTAACAAAGAACTTGCAGAGTGAGAACAAATATGATAACAATATAACATATCAACAATAGGCATATATCATCGGTAACAAAATATATAACAGGTTATGGTGTCATATGTCATAGGTAACAATTACGGATAATGGCATATCATATTTAACAATTAAATGACTAACAATTCAAATTTAACAGCATATTTCAATTGTCATTTCATGTGAATTAAATTTACTAAATATAAGAATGTTAATCATGAGTGATTGCCTACTTTTCGAGGCTAGAGAAATTAGACAACACGACGAGTTATGAATTTAATCATGAACTCGACAAATCGACCAATTGAAACAACAAATCTCAAAACAAAGCAAGGTGAACACGGATTTGACGAACAAGGCTGATAATAAGGGATCGATGAAACAAATCAGAATCAGCGCAAATGTATATTATATTATTAATTTTTTTCCTAAACCTGATATTTAATTTAAAATACATTTATTAATCAAAACATATATTTGTCTCAAAATCCCTTTTTAAAATTTACAATCTCATATATTTTTCAAAGATTTCCAAATGGATATTTTAACATAACATATTTTAAAGCTATTACAACTATTTTCACATATTAAGAATAAATTTAAATATATATAATTTAACACATTAAATACATATATGCCCTTCAACAAATACCCAATATCAACTATATAATATATATATATAGATAATATGTATGTAGTAAATCATATTAAAAAAATATCAAGTATAGATTATAATACATATATGCGTAACATGTAAAACAATATATATATATATATATATATATATATATATATATATATATATTCGAAATTGGGTAAGATTTTTATAAAAGGCAGTACAGCCCAAAGTTAAAAGCCCAAGACACAGGCCCAAGGATTACATACAAAAGAATCCGACAAATAAACAAAGTACTTGAACTTTCCAAAATTAAAACAACGAAAGAAACCGCTTCTCCTTCCTTATCAGTTTTTATGGCAGCTGAAGGTAACTTATACTTGGGTTTTCTGCCAATGGAAAGTTCTGATCCCCTTCTTCAATTCGAACTCCATCTTGTTCCAACGAGGTAAAATCCCAATTTTTGATTCTTCTCTTTACCGATCACATTTCGTTTATAGCTTGTTTACTGACCTCTGTGCAATTTCTTAGTTTATTCTGAAACAAATGACGATTTCTTTCCTTCCACACGCTCCAAACAATAACAGTGATAGCAATGCTGTCCAATTTGGTTTTCATGTCCATGTCGTGCCTCCTCTGAACCGGGTAACTGATTTCTTCCTCCAGTAAACTTGGTTGATTTGACAAATTTGCTTGAGTTTTACACAATTTCCATACCTCAGACGGAATTTGCAGGAAAAGAAGAGATGTTCATGTGTTTCTTCTTCCTGATTACATAATACACATTTATTTTCTGATAAAATCCCTCATTTCACGAGTCTATCCTTTGTAGGCAGTCTTTTGAGAATTGCTTTATAAGCAGTAAATGCCATTTTAGGGCTATTGGCATGATTCCAAATAATTTTGCTCTATATAACTTTATTGTCTCAATGCCTTACCTCATTCCAAGCCGATTTAGTAGTAAATTCATTCCCAGTAGGCTTCCACACCCAAATATCATTTTCTCTGCCGCTAAAAATTGGCATAAATTGAATTTTTTTCCTTGATGTCTTGATTTATTGGCAGCAGGGAGCAATTCCATTCATTATTGTTAATTATATCTGTTACATTTTTATCTGGGCACCCATAGTCAGAAAGTGTATTAAGTCCTAGGATATTAATCAAGGATTCACCTGTTATCCAAGGGTCCTTCCATAGATCAGTTTCTCTGCCTGTGGCTATTTCTTTTGCACAGCATAAGGCTAGTGTTTTTCTTACCCTCATAATAGCTTCCAGTTTGCACAAGCATTGTTGTCTATGTGCATGCACCAGAAATTGCCTGTAATATATCTTCTCCTCATCCAGTTACCCCACAAACCTTTTCCTTTAATGATTCTCCAGGCTTGTTTCAAATTGTAAACCATCCTCATGTCTTTAAGTCTTCCAAGGTCCACGCCTCCTTCCTCTTTAGGTCTACATAAGTTCTCAAATTTAATTTTATGCATGCCACCTTTCCATATAAAGTCTGCACAAACTTTTTCTATTTTCTGTATTGAGGCATCAGGTAATTGGAAAGTTTGTAACCAGAAGGTGACTTTGGAATATATATATATATATATATATATATATATATATATAAACAAACAAAATATAAGGTTGCTGTGCTCACCTATACTTCCCAGATCCATACCAACTTACATATATAACAATATATGTTGAACACGCATGCAAGCTGGCAAGTGACAGTTTACGTGGAGGCTTGGTTGCTGCTGCGTTGATGGCTAAGGCGGAGGGGCTATTGGTGAAGTGATTGAAGGAAGGCTGCCACATTCGGGCTCATATGCAGCGAGGCTATCAGGTAAAGGAGTTATCGGGAAGGTAAGGGGAGTTGCAAGGGTAAGGTCGGCTGCTGCTATGTTGTTGGAGGCGGGTTGGAGGAAGGCTGACTTGGAGTGATGGGCGGTCAAGGTAGTTGAGTGGGAAAGTTGGTAAAGGCTGTGGGATGGGAAGGTCTGAGTGGCTAGACACGCTGACGTGGCATAGGGTGATGGCGGAGATGTACTCGGTAGGTCTAGTGGGGTTTGTGGCCATGAGGTGAGAATGGTGGAGGACAGGCTGAGGTTGGAGGTAGTTGCTTTCCTTGGCATAGGCAAGAGTGGGAGACGGTGATGGAGTTTGGTGAAGGGGTGGATGACGAGGTGGGAAGCAAGTACGAGCATATTTTTCTTCAAAATACAACTTCTCTACTACTAATAAATAAAATTAGTTCAACTAATTTACTCGGTGTCCTTTTGAAATTCCAAAAATGCCCTTGCTTTCCGTTTATAGGTTTGCGCTCAAACAAAATATCAACGTATACAATAATACAAACGGCCCATGTGCCAAGCACAGGCCCATACTAGTATATTATAATTTTTATAAAGGAGGTAACAAATTTGGAAACAAGAAATATAGGAATGGTTTGTGTGTATATATATACGGTAAGGAGGAGGGTTTGTGGTTGCTCTGGAAATTGATTGATATGCAGTAGGGATGAAGACCGGTGCACAAGAAATATGGGTAAGGCGGAAGTGGAATGGAGGTGAGCAGCTTCACCGATTTATACAAACCTATATATATAACCATATATATTTTATTTCTTCTCGAATGGATGGACAAGCTAATCGACCGTGAAGTTAATAGCAGCAATAGGAAAGGAGTGAACAAATTATATATAAAACTTGGTTTATATTTATATGTATATTTTTTTAGATGGATATAGGTAGAAGAAGACAACCGAAAGGGGAAGAGAGTAAGCAGATGGAGGAGATGAACTGGTTTGCCTAATTATAAGAATGCAAACTTAATAATATATATATATATATATATATATATATATTTTGAAAAGGAAGATCAGATCAGAAATGAAAGGGCAATGTAATGGAACACGAATATAAAAAAATAAATGCAATGTGAAGGGTCAAAAGTTGTTTTAGAATTTAATAAAGCAATTACAGGTTGTTTTACAGGGCTGGAGATATGGAAAGGCATATGTAACAAAATGACACAAATACAGTATCGATACGACGAACCCGATTTCATCGTATATCAGACGTTAAAATATAGGAATGAATGTACTTCGAAGATCACCACGACGAGACAAATAGAACAATACACAAATATCAGCAATACGATCATCCTATCAAAAGTCGATATTTCGTTGCTATACTGCTGCAAATTCGTCGAAAATAAGATAAACGAGGCTGGAGAAGTCCAAATTTGAAGAAACGAATTATGACATCTCACTCGGAAGATAGATTACATTTTTATTATATAAAAATATTCAGGTTTGAAAAATATTTTATTATCATCAAATTTAACAGATTTAAATTGAAATTAAAAATTACACAAGAGAATAGACTTTCATATTTTCCAACGAAATTTTTTCATTTTCTATGTTTAAATAGACGCATACAAAATATCAAATTTTCATTGCAAAAATTAATTGTTTTATTTTCAAGAAAAAAACAGTTAATTACGTTATAAAAATCGTTAAAATTACTGGATCGTTACAGGTACATGTAGTTTTACAATAAACAATAATAGGACAATTTTATACTTGAGTGGATTTAATAGGTGTAAATATATCATTTTGGATTATTGTAACATATGTGATTAATTGTTGGTTAATATTATCATATATGCTTATTGTGAAGAGATAGAATCACATTCAGATGAATTGTTTGATGTTTTACCATTATTACTACACAAACATTATGTAGTTTATTATGACTTTGTTTAGTTGACGACGTTGATGTTTATGCTACTGATATGGAGTGGTTATTAGTTAGTACACAATGAGTTTGACATTTTGTTGCTAATATGTAGTGGTTATTATACATTTGGCGATTTTACACCTACATTTGTGTTATTGATGTTATGCTATTAATGATGAATGATTAGTAAACATATAAGGGTATTTGTTGTTGATTTATTTAATGTTTAGGGTTGACATTGAACATTATTAAATTTGTGTGATGTTTAATGACTGTGTGTTGCTATTATTATTGTTACTCCATAATTACAATGATTGATTGTGATGGTGTAATATAATTTGACGTTTTCAGATTATGTTGTTTTCATGGATGCTAGGGTTATGTGCTAACAAATATTTCTTGCAGGAGAAGAGTAGAAGACGGGACTACATGAGCTTGATCCCAAAAGGGCATGTAGGCATTCTTTTTCTATGTCACTGGATCTCTTAGTTGGGCTGGTGTGCATAGAGTTAGGCATAGTCCAAAAATAGCTAATCACATTTATTTATTTATTATATATGTCTATATATTCTTATGTTTGAAGATGAAGGCAAAGCAAGAGAAACAAGGTCTAGATGCATGCTCCATTTATAAGTTGCTTACTTGGTATATTTCTCGTGTATTATAGTTGCAGTGTTTATAAATTTTGATAATGGTTGATATATGAAGAGGCAGATGTTTATTGATTAATTGGTATATGATATTCATTTGTTGATATATATATATATATATATATATAGAGAGAGAGAGAGAGAGAGTGTGCGCGTGTGTTTGTTCATATCTTTAGGTTTTGATTATTCAACCGATGACCCACATCTGAGACTAAGGTGTGAGTGTATTTTGATGACATTTGTTGCTTATTTTAGACATTAAGAATAGTGGAGCATCAAAAATAGTGCCATGTTAATACTTGACTAATATATCCTACTGTATGTGAATTTTCAAATGACAAATGTCCTCCCACAAGCTGCCAAAATCAAGAATGCATACCCGTAATAGAACCTCAAGTAAATTCAATCATCGGTGGGTGATATGTTGTATTCAGGTCAATTTTGTACCCAATTTTTGCAAAAAACTATACCAAAAATTGTTCGTGAAGACTGGGTCTCTATCACTTATGATACTCGTAGGAATACCATATAACCTTATTACTTCTTTCATCTACTACGTGCGGCCAATGCTACAGTGGTTCTTATGGATTTAACCATAATAAAATAGGCACTCTTTGTTAAGGGTTCGGTTATAGCCAAAATATTATCATTTCCCATCAATAACTTATCTGCGAAGTCCATGAAAAATTTCTTCGAAGAACATCTAGCAGAAGTAACAAACCACTTGGTTTCTTTCGCTCCACTTTGACTTGTCGACAAGTCATACACTTGGTTATACTTCCTAATGTCTCACTTCAAACATTTCCAATATAATACCCGTCTTATACCATTACACATCTCATTACCTGCATGACAGATTGTCAACCACAAATAGTGACATTCTCTAGGAATTTCATCCCTTAACCCACCAACATCGGGTACATATAGTTGTCCATCTCTATGAATCCATCATTTTGGTTAGTCCCATATCATTTTATGCCGTTTGGCTCCACTCTCATCTCCAATTGATTAAATATCTCAACTAGTCTTTCATCAAGTCATTGACTACTCATAAAATCCATAAGAGTATGTCTAACTTTCAAAGTGGCTAATGTCTCAAGTTCAAATTCATATCTCATTTTAAAATCATACTCTACTATAAACTCCAACATTTTCCACTCTATGAACATAAAATCTATTGTAGCATGTGTTTACTAAATGCATACTACCACAATTTGCTTCTTTGAAGTATAAGAAATATCAAAATCATAAAAGGCTAAGAACTCCAACCACTTTTATTGTTTAAGGTTGAGATCCTTTTAAGATAATATATACATTAGTGACTTACAATCGACGAAGATTTGAACATCACCCTAATAAATAGTGCTTCCAAGTGTTAATTGAAAATACTACAATCGCTGATTCCAAATCACAAGCTAGCTAATTCTTCTCATGTGATTAAATATACCTGCTAATATAAGCAACAACTTTACCTTTATGCATCAAAACCATACCAAGTCTAGTGCTGCACGCATTAGTATAAACAATAAGCTCCTCCGTCCCATCCTCCATAAATGAAACAAGTGTGCTAGCTTAAAGTTTTTTCAACTTCATGAAAGCATGTTCACATTACCTATCCACATACAAAAGGTTGATTATTCTTGGTTAACATGTCAATAATGTGGCTACCTTTGAGAAGTCCTGAATGGAATTCTATAACAGGAGCCGTGTCGGGCCAAATGGGGTTAGCCACCTCGAGCGAACACACTTCTTCGAATACTACTCATTACTTGTTATTGATTGGTGCACCCTCATACTTTTGGGAGTGTTGTTTCGTGGTGTTGCGATCGTTGCGGCGATGCATTTTCACCAGTCCGGATCAAGCAAGCGGTAGTTTCACTACCTTGGGTATTGCCTCATGTGCCTTGTCATACTTGTACCCCTATATACGCGACCACTACGAATTTGTTTTGTGTTGTACCTACGGAGTACTCCTTGATATCCCACCAGTTTACGGTGGAGTTTACAGTGCTATATAGACTATAAGGTTATAATACAGTAGTGATTGATTATATATTAATATGCTGTTAACAGATTTTTCCAATAGGTCAGTCCATGTATTTTGGTTATGTAAGATATATATGGTATTGTAAAGTAAAAAGTTTTTTATATATACGCTTGTTAATATAAACTATATACATTTCTGTTGGAGCCCGTTGATCTTTTCACGGCCAAAATTTTATGAATATATATATTATATAATATGCATATAAAAGGATTTCAAGGTTATATATGATACTCTGAGACTTTACTTTACCGTTATATATATTTTACAACGATATTTTATATGCTTTATTACACACACACATATATATTTAAATTATGTTTAAGTCCGATGGTTTATAGTTTTCAGTTACATCTGTTTATCAATTTACTGGTTTATATATATACAATATATTATGTTATATTGGTTGAATATTTCAGTATTTTGTATGCATACGTTATCGGTTATATATATATATATATATATATATATGATATGTATATATGTATTATATGGGTGAATTTATGCATTTGCATATATTTTGCGTAAGTCTGTATATAAAGTGTTTGTGTGTAAAGTTAGACAAGTTTAAATATAACCTTTTATTTTGGATATAAGTAATTGTTTATGTTGGATTTATATTTCAAAGTTACTATATTTTGTATAAGTGATATTTGATATGTTATAATGAACATATACTATACATGTAAGTATTTGTATCTTAAAAATATATATGTATGCATTTTGACATATATTGCATATATGTCTGATTTCATATATGAGTCCTAATTTGAAACTATGACCTTCGAAAACCATATATATATACATTTAATTTAATATATATTTAAGTTTGGAATATGATTTCCTTTTTATATATTGTTATATATAGTGTTATATATGAATTCACTTATACCATTCATTTTATCGACCCAGTGCCGGGCCAAATGGGGTTAGCCACCTCGAGTAAACACACTTCTTCAAATACTACTCATTACTTGTTATTGATTGGTGCACCCTCGTACTTTTCGGAGTGTTGTTTCACGGTGTTGCGATCATTGTGGCGATGCGTTTTCATCAGTCCGGATCAGGCAAACGGTTGTTTCATTACCTTGGGTATTGCCTCATGAGCCTTGTCATACTTGTACCCCTATATACGCGACCACTACGAATTTGTTTTGTGTTATACCTATGGAGTACTCCCTGATATCCCACCAGTTTACGGTGGAGTTTACAGTGCTGTATAGACTATAACGCTTATATAAAATGTGTTAAGGGGGATAATGGTAACGCCCTAACACTGTTTTGATATTTATATTACTGATTGACATTATCTACTTAGAATACACTACTACATAGTAGATAGTTTAACGGATCCTTAAAGGATGGTTATTCCACATCCTTTGAGTTACTTGTATTTCAATTGTTATTTCACTTGAGTTGGATTTATGGATATAAGAATGTTAATCCCGACTTGAGTGTTTTGTGTTTTCCTTTACGCTCGGGTCAGACTGAGTATACCAGTATTCAAGACTCACCTTTGGAGTTGGAGCTTTGCTTGAAGATCCGGCCATCTATTCTGCTTTCAGTATTTGATGATTCTAGTGATGTATTCTGATTTGTACCTGATGTATAATGTTACTCTTCTGTTGTAAACTCTGATGTATCTTATATATTTATATAGTAGCTTCATGAACTACTATCTCTTTTACTTCCGCTGCATATTATTACTCTGTGTTTGTGATTCTGTGATTATTTATTTATTGTATATCTAAGTTTTGCCAAATTTAAATTAAGAATTCGGTATTTTGAATTATTCAAGTCCGACACGTGCGGATGCGAATAGTCCAAAATAGCGGGTCGTTACAGTTGGTATCAGAGCTTTGGTAGCTCTAGGCAGAACTCAGTATATAGGGTAAATGTATTTACAGAATCACTCTCATTCGAGTTTCAGTCTCTTCCTTTTGACTCGATCCCTTTGAATTTTGGAACGTTCCCTGCGGTTCCAAAACAATTCATTCGTGTCCCTCACTATTTTCTAAAGTACATCATAACTCCACTTCGAATGATCCTTATAATGAATCGGCGGTCTTGCCAAACTTTGAATGATTTGCGAAGGGGTGAAACTCCTTTATAATAGGCATTGAATTACCGGAGATTTCTGTATCCTTGGTTTACGATGCTATTTATCTCTTGCTATACCTGAATTCTATTTATTGAGATCGAATGTAGATTTGCCTCAGAATTCTGCATCGATCTTATTCTTGAAGTTGCGGTCGACCTGGTTAAGGTTGCCCGTGAACTAAATAAGCTCCATCTTCCGATTCTGTTAATTGAATTATCTTATGTTATGTTTCGAACTTATTATCGAATCAAAATTCTTTCTGATTTCATTTCCATCAAATTTGAATCTATATTCTTTCATTGAAATCCATGCTTAAATCGTCGAACGAGGAAGTGTATTTGTAAATCTATATTTAAAAATATTTTATATTGTGTTGTTTGAGTTGTTGATGTTGATTTAGGTTTCCGATCGATTCGTCTGATCAACGCTATCGACAGGATTTTCAAAACACTTGAACAGAGCAAACTGACACAATATTGTTTTCAAATTTGGTAAAATAAAATATGTTTGTATGATTTTATTATATATAAGTATGAATCTTCTTTAACTAAACTGTTAATAAATTGATTATCGAAATGATAATATTTGATTATCATTTATTGTTTTGTAAACCATTGACTATTGCAATATAAATAAATGAATTTATAAACTTGGGTATAATTTGACTTGGAATTTAAAGTGAAATTAAATTAGAATTTGAGAATTTAATTTTCGATAATTTCGAATTATAGTTTTAAATTTTAAAATGTATATTATTTAAAAAATTTCGAATAGAAATCATTTCTAAATAATTTTAAAATGTTTAAATAAGTGCTCTTCTCTTTGTCGTTGGAAAATAATTTCGGTGATGACAGCCGCATCATCGACATTCATTTTCGAGTTTCAAAGTGGAGAGACTATTCTGTAGCTTTGCTACGGTTTATTTTGAAAAATAATTTGATTTGAATTTCTAAACATGACTTGATTTATAATATATATTGAAGATTTTAAATTTGATTTGATATATTATGAATATATATATATATATATATATATTTATTTATTTTTATCTCTAAGTTGTTTGAAGCTAATCGAAAATAATTCTTAAAATTGGTTAAAGGATGATTTTCAATTATAAATGAAGCCAAATTCTTTTCATATAAATACTTAACTTGAAATAACTGAACTGTAAAATTTTATTTGAATAATACTCAATTGCATTATATATAACTTACCTAAATTTTCAAAAGTTAATTATGTAATTGAATATTATACAATATAAATGATATCAAAGGAATTTTTAAATAAATTTGAGTAGTTATAATAAATGTAAATATACTTAATATATATGTGATAGGATATATTAAGTAGAATAAATTTAACAATAATTTGGAATAAAGAAGAATTAAATTTGTCAAAGAAAATATGATTATAATAAATGACTATTCAAATTTATGATCTTTGAAATTGTTAATTTAAGATAATTGGATTATATACAATATAAAATTGTCTTTATAATATAATTTTTTGAGTGCGTATAAAAATGTTATGCACTTAAAGTTTAATTATAAAAGGGTTAATAGAGATAAATAGAATACTAGGTTAGTTGAATAATAAATGGGTTAATAAAATAAATTGTTGTTTAAAATAAATTTTGTAACAAACAATCATAAATTGAAAATAAACAAAGTTAATAAAATTCCTTGAGTTTAAAATCAATTGTTGAATATGTATTAATTTAAATTGAAATTTATATGGTCTATGTGACGACCCGGATTTCTACATCCAGAAAACCGTTTCGTCTTGAAGAAAGAAAGGGATAAGAAAATAGAAAAGATAAAGAAGAAAGAACAACAACATCAGAATCTCACAGCGGAACGAATAAATTATAATAATCACATAAGTATTTACATAATATACAACATCAATCAGAGTTATACAGATAATACATCACATACTAGACAGTTATAAACACCTGTCTAGTTAATACAACACAACTCAAACAAATGACTCAAAGATACCAACAAAGCGGAACTATATATATATATATCTACAACGCTGAAGCCTCTTGCTCCATTGCTTCTCCAGAATTTGTCAAAGCTAACCTGAATCCCTTGGCTACCCGTAAAAATTGGGCACCCGAGAGTTTATGAAAAACAAAAAAATAAACTCCGGGTCAGACGTGGGTCTGGTATGAGTAACAGGTTAAAATTGCTTAACTTTGAAAATCCTTTGAAAACAAAAGGTATCACGTAAGACTCCCCACACATAAACATGGAAAAGTTTTTACCTTACGCTAACCAAAATATTTGATAGGAAATTCTATGATATTATAATAAGTCTAGGGTTTTCAAGTAAATAGAAAATAGCCGAAATTGTTACATTCATTAAATTCCAACTACTAGCCACAAAAGTGGGTAATACAATCAAAACTGTTGGCACTTATTGGATTTTGGATTCCATACAATGGCAGGGCTACTGGGGTACCGTCCATCACAGTACGTGGCCTAGATCAACGTACCGAGGATCACTCCCGACCCCCTGCAACACAAGGCCGGAACCATTCCTTACTGAATAGTCCCGAACAAGATAAACCCCGCAGTTGTTTGCAACCAACTGCCCACACAGCCGAAAAATAAGGGACATCTAGACAGAGGAATATCCTTGTCCTGCTTGGGCATGACCCACCTAACCTTGCTGCACCTCCCCTGTTTTAGCCATTCCCGGTTGGTGAGGCTTGAGGCTGCGATTACCTTTATAGAACATGTTTCTTAAATGCTCATCGCCCACCTGACGATGTGTTGAAAGCATTCAATCCATACAAGTTCGTTCCGGGTTCGAACGAAACCGAAGACATTATCTCGTTACACTCATTTTGGAATCACCCTTAGAGTTAACGACGATAACCCTTGCAATCTGAATCTTCATCTTCACTTCAGATTCGCGACCTATCGTTAATTTGGAATCGGTGTGGTTTTCGGATGTTTCAAATAAGGAAAACCGATCCCGGTCTCATCGAAATCCAAAATGTGTCTTTTAAGGCCAAGTTGTCTATTTAGTCTTAACAGTTTAATTCAATATCATTAATATACACACAAATAGATAATTCACAATATCACGGTAGATAATCACATCATCATCACATACAGATAATTAATATCATCATCCAAACAGATAATAAAATATCATCATACTTAAACCAAGCATCCATGTCACATAGATATTATTCATGTCAGATCTGAATTCACAATCATCAAATGAAGTATCAATATCATTCATCCATAAGCAACGATTTATAATCATACCATTCGTAATTAATTTAAAATGAATTAAATTAATTACTTCTATCTCTAATTAATTTAAAGTAAATTAAATTAATTACTTCATCTATAAATCCTGCTTATATAACCAATAATTAATTATAAATCAAATTAATTAATTAATCTCTAAATATTCATCTTGATTAAACACCCTTGACTAATCATTCACTAATTACAATAGGTAATTAGTCTTTATTTAATTTCACAGATTGATTATCCAAAATCATTCATAGTAATTAACATTTAATTACTTTATTTATTAATTAAGTATAATTAATTACATTCACTCTTAATTTACCTCATAAATAAATTACCACATTATTAATCATTCCTTAATTAAACAATTCTTAACTTACATCATTAATTATATTAATTATTGATCTTTAATTTAGATTTAAATTAATACTTTGATTAAATAATCACATTAAATGATTCATCTTTAATTTAACTCAGTTATTAATCTCCCTTGATTAATAACAACCAGTAATTAACTACCCTTAATTACTCATATTAATAAATTAATTATCCATAATTAATTATCTACTTTAATTAATCCTTTGATTAATTTCAAAAGTAATTTATCCAAATTACTTCATTAACACATCATCTTTCATTAATTACATTCAGTAATTAACATTAATTACTTCCTTAAGTAATTATGCTCTATTAATTACACTAAGTAATTTACACTTATCAATTTATCAAATGATTCTCTTAAATTAATTAAACTAAATTAATTAACTTAAATTAATCACTTATCTCAATTAATTACAATTAGTAATTAATCCCTTAATTACTTTCACCAAGTAATTACATTTAACAATTTACAATAGATTATCTAAATTAATTAATCTAATTAATTATCAAATTTAATCGCATTAATTAATTACTTAATAATCATTAGTTAATTATCTTCATTAACTAATAACATTTCTTTAATTACTTCCTTAATTAATTTCTAATTCTAAATCAGTAATTTCAAATTAAATAAATAAGTCATTCTTTAATTAACTTACTAATTAAATTACTTCAATATCTTAATTATCTATAAGATAATCCATTTCTTTATAAATGATTTCATTATCATTAAAGTGTAAAACATTTCACATTTGAATCTAAATTTTAAATTACATTTTGAATTTAAGATTCAAAATGGTTATTCTTTTAAACATTTATCCAATTTAAAGTTCAATTATTTATTTGAAACCAATTCCTGTTAACAACTATTTGATTTAAACTTTTTTTTTTTTATACAATATTCAGATTTAAAACTGATTAAGTTTTCAGATTTGAATACAAGAAGAACTTGAATCCAATAATTTAACTTTGATTTAAAAAAAACTTTAGTTTTAACTTGCTTTTAAAAACTTGGTTTTTAATTCTTGACTTAAAATCTAAATTCATTTCTTTTTTTTTAAACCTTAGATTCAAAAATCTATTTGAATCTCTACTTTAAACTTTGAATTTAAACCTCAGTTTAAATTTCTGTTTTCATATTTTAAATTAAATTTTAAAAACTGAAAACTGTCAGGTTTGTAAACCTGAAATCCCCATTTAAATATTTTAAAACCTTTATCTCATTTCAGATTTGAATTCAAAAATAAGTTTGAGTTCACATTTCAACTGATTTAAACTTTGTTTTAAATCTGGTATGCAAACTTAAAGTTCATTTAAGTTTGTTTAAAAACAAATTAGCTGCCAGGTTTACAAAAGCCTGGACAAACCACTGACTCGAGACAACCAAAAATTTGCTTCGAGTCCCTTCTTCCCCTGCTTCGAGTCAAGCACTCGAATATCCCGAGTTTTCCCCAGCTAAAAAAACTGCACACAGAAAAAACCCCCCAACACTTAAATGGCACGGTGCACGTGCACCGTGGCCCCAGCCAACTCCGGCCACCCACCTGAGCATCAACATATCGCCGACCGCCTCCAGACAACGTCACGACCACCCAAATTTATCACGGCATCTCAAATCAAAAACGAGTTAAATTTCCAAACCTGGAAACAACTTAAGCAACAACACCTCGAACCTGGCAATGCACCGTCCTCCCACTGCCGATCACTTGATGGTCAACAGCCCCGGCCATGAACTCGCCTTTGACCAAGCTACCACCTCCCGAGACTTCGTGCAACTCGATGCACAGTGGATGCTGCGGTGATCAAAAATTCGACTTCCATAAAACTTAGGGTTACATACTTCAAACGCCAGCCACTCTCGCCACCGTGCTCAGACCAACAACCATACATTTTTCCCATCACCTTGGTAAACTTCTCCACCTCCTCACACAACCCGACCATCTCCAGCCGCAAAGATCACCGGGAATTCCCAAGAAACCAAAAACAGTACAACTTAAGTCTACTCCACCAATCCTTAACTAAAAAATAAAATTTTAGTATTAAATATCCTAAATTCAGACAAGAATTCAATTTATAAACCTAAATTAATGATTTAAGATGTTTGAAATCTCACTTCTATTAAGTATTAACTGTTTTCTAAGGTTTTCAAAGTAGTTCTACCTTGTTAAACTTGAATTCAGATTTTATAATTTACACTATGATCAAACAAACATATTTGTGTAGATACTAAGCCATATAAATCAATAAATTAAGCAAAGATGATCTTTGTCTTAAATCTGAGCTTCAAATCATATAAACAGAGATGTTTCATACTATATAGACATGCATCATATAGAATTGCATCAGTATATATGTACATAAACATAATCATTCTAGACATAACAAACATAACTGAATATACTTAAGCAAAGTGTAAATTTTAGTTACTCACCTTGCTTGTAAAAATGAACAGAGCATCCTGTTGTTGAAACAGCTTAAACTTAAAACTGGAAAGTAGTTTTTTTGATTTACAGAAAACATGAAACTTAGCCTTGCCTATCTTCAGTTGTAATATTACTTGAGTATAAAGGAAAATGTTTGCCATTGTTTCAGGTTGGATATGTTATGTTGAACGAACTAAAGAAGAAGGTATGCATATAAAGAAATTTCAGGGGAAGGTGGCATTTGAGACAAACAACTTTTTTCATTGTACAATAATTTGTTTTATCAGGCAAGATATTTTAAATAGGAGGCTGAGTTGATGTTAAACAATTCGAAATGATTTTGTTAGCTGCTAAGAAATGAAACATTTATTGTTTAAGTACTTTATGTTTCTTGCTAACCTTATTTATGTATACAAAGATATTTTGCTTTGCATTTTTACATTTACCTTGCTTTGTTTCTTTGTTCTAGCATTACTACTATTACAGGTTATCTTCATTTTTTACTTACCTGGCAACATTTCTAAACTTTGCAGATGACATACAAATACAAGCCTGGTACATTTTTTCCTTTCTTTATTTTTTTCATTTTCCTTAAATCAGAGATTTGGAGGCTGAGATGATCTCCAAAACAATTTGAATTGACTTGCTTATGCAAGCATTAAATGCTTAAGTACTTCATGTTTTATTTTACTTTGTTTATATTCTTGCCTTGTATATTTTCCTTTACAGGCTACATTCATATTTATACAAAGCCTTGTTTGATTTCTTATCACTTCATGTACATATATATTTTGTTTTATGTATTCTTTAGCCTGCATATTTTTGATGTACTTTATGTATATTAGCAACTTGTTTTACTTAAGTACTTTAGCTCTCTTATATTTTAACATAACTATCAAATACTAAATTCATCTATTATTTTTATACTTGTGTTAGTATTAATAAGGTTTATTTTAATTTAACATTTAAAAAGACTTATTTTTAAATCTTTCCAATTATAGCTTCCTCTAAAATACACATACATGTATTTAAATAATTTTAAAATAACCATTTCTATTTGTATTGAAATTCATTTATAAAAATATTACATTATTTAGATTGTTTTAAAATAACTAGTTATTAAATTAAAATAATTAAATTATCACTACCTAAATATATTACTAATTTTATTAACCACATTTAAAATCAAAACAACCTTTGTAAATTTTAAATTTAAGTTAAAATCATTTAAACAAATTTTAATCTTATCTTGAGTATATTTAAAATCATATTATTACTTATTCAATATTAAATTTCCAAATTATCAAAAATAATAGAATTAGAAAACATAATTTTTTTATTAGTTTAAAACAGAGCTTATCTATTTATAATATATACAATTATATACATATATACATTATAAATAGAAACAATTTAAATTAGCTTTTAAAAGATAAATTATCAGATAAATATTTATTTAAAATAAGATTATTAAATAAATTTAAATATTATTAACAAATATCATCAAATCAATTTAATTTTTAATGTAGATTATTAAATTGATATTGCCCCAAATTTCCGGGATATCACATTCTTCCCCCCTTAAAAGAATTTCGTCCCCGAAATTTAAAACAAAGGTAATTTAATAATTTAATTAAAAATTTAAATTTTAAACACAAGCATATATCAATCATAAGATAATAATCATAGCAACCAATTCACCCAAACAAACAAATCTAACTATCCAGACAAAATTCCGGATAGAATTTACTCGAGTTTCCCCTAGTGTAAACACCGGGGTACTCGCTCTACAGATCCCTAATAAACAATACTACTAAGCTACGGAACTTCTTCTCATCTAGATCTACAAAACAAGGCAGGATATTAGACTACAGACAAGTCTGAATCAACAACCAAAACTCCCTGAACTGCTGATTCTACAGCCAGAGATAGATCTTACACGTACTCCCTCGGAGATACATGAAACACAACGAATTCCAGTTATCCAAACTGACAATTCAATCCTGAAGATTAAACGCTTATCCAGAATCAAATCTCTGACTTGGGAATCCAAATTCCTTCGTCTCCTATCCACAAAACTCTTCGGACGATCTGGACCGTCTACATCTTTACTGATCAGCTCAACTCTTGCTGATGTTCCTAGAAATAAACTGGACCAAAAACAATCTAACAAAATGATCTTTCCAAGTTCGACCAAAAACTCAGAACACAAACTCTATTCCAAATCGGAGAACAGAACTCACTTCTCTCATCGGGAAAAAATAAAACCGGTGCACTCCAAACTGGCCTCAGATTCTGAAAAATCTCCTGTAGAACTCTCCAATCCAAACATTGCAACATCCAGTTGCTTCCAAACTAAAACAGCTACCACCATGCTTCCACCGTGCAACTCTGATCGAGCAGATGAAAATGCTGATTATGAACTCAAGCACAGACTGGTCAACACATTCCAAAATAAAGTTCACATATCCAAAAATAAAACTCAGAAGTTTCTCCAAAATCTGAGCTGCTTTTGAAGTTATCTCAAGAAAACTGCTAAGCCAGAAGACTTCCTAATCCAAAGCTCTTCGAGAAACTCGGACCTCAAACCAAACAGAAACTCCCAGCTGAACACAATCACAACACCGAAGCAGATTCTCTTTCTTAACTTGTCCCAAAGAAACATCTTCGGAGACATCCATGGTCACTGTGCCTCATCACACAGCTACTACACCTTGATGTATCAAGATATCATGACTTGCTTCTGTCCAACCGACAGATCCAAACTCTAGCTCAACCAAACTTACACCTCAAAAATGAACTCCGAATCTTAACAGATTTCCTTCAGAGATTGATGAAATCCTTACACCACCCAAAGCTCACTCGAGACGGTAATAGGTCTACAGTCTCGACAAATACACTTTCAACCTCAATCATTTAAACTCCAACCATTGGTAGTTGTGTTACACACACCACTACCTAATCTATCTTTATAGCTTATTGGAAAACCCGAACAGGTAACCCAACAATAGGTAGAAATAAATATATATTATATATCAAAATTACAAATACGCTCTCTTAAGAAAGAAATCACTCAAGAGCCTAGGTATTCACTCGACCTAGCGCTTTGATACCAACTGTGACGACCCGGATTTCTAAGCCCAGAAAACCGTTTCGTCTTAAAGAAAGAAAATGGTGAGAAAATAGAAAAGATAGAGAAGGAAGAACAACAACATTAGAATCTCACAGCGGAACGAATAAATTATAATAACCACATAAGTATTTACATAGTATACAACATCAACCAGGGTTATACAAATGATACATCACATACTAGACAGGTGTCTTAACTGTTTAGTATGTGATGTATCATTTGTATAACTCTGATTGATGTTGTATACTATGTAAATACTTATGTGATTATTATAATTTATTCGTTCCGCTATGAGATTCTGATGTTGTTGTTCTTCCTTCTCTATCTTTTCTATTTTCTCACCCTTTTCTTTCTTTAAGACGAAACGGTTTTCTGGGCTTAGAAATCCGGGTCGTCACAGTCTAAATTAATTGTTTTTGTAATTCAAATCTATTATCTTTCTAGTTGTTAATATTCTCCTACCTCCTTCCTTTTCGAGGACGAAAAATTTTGAGTGGGGGAGAGTGTAACAACCCGGATATTTTAATGGTTTTAAAATTAATTTAATTGACTGAATTTGTGTGAAATTTAATAAAAATATAAAAAATAAAATTTTGAAATATAAATTTGATATTTGGAATGAATCTAGTTGAACATAGCAACTAGTAAATTTTCGTCCAAAAATATGAAGTTTATTTTCGTGCGTAAATTTACTTCAATTTAATCAGTTAAAAAGCGATGAAAATAAAACGTTTTCGAAACCCAAATATTTTTACTTAGAAAAATTCTATACCATCTTCTGAGCAAACGTCATTTTTCGTTTTTCCAAATTCGGACATCTTTAGCTCCGTCGATCTTATTTTTTTGCGTTTTTCTTGCATTTTCCGATAGTAGAAAATTCGAATCTTTATAATTCAGTCATATCACTGATACCTGTGTACCGTTTCGATCGTCTTGTCGCGCTGATCTCTGCAGGATACTCATTACGGTGTTTAACATCCGGTGCACGACAAAAAAATCAATGAAACTGATAATCGTATTGGTTTCACAATTGGACCCCTTAGCTTCCCATATCTTTCATTTTTCCACCATATAAAGTAAACAGCTATTTGCATTTATTCCTCTGAAAATTCCACTGTGACTGTTACCATTCAGCCTGGACTTTCACTATTTCCAATGGTTGCTATGTTATCTGTTGTTTAGTTTTATCTATTCATTTATATGCGCGTTGCTTTGATAAAGTTATGGAAGTGAATAGCCATTTTAAGCAGAGTCTATTTTGTTCTTACCGTAGCAAGCTTCTTCTATTCCACCATAAGCCACTCCTCATCCTAACTCTTCTTCAACTTGCATGCTCCTCTTTGCTAAATATACGTATGTATATATATCGATCGAAGCTTCCATCGCCTCTCGACCCGTAACCACCTTCCCCTTCCCCACCATAATCGGGGCTCCTGCCATGTTTGCACCTCACACAAGACCTCCCTCCATCATAGCCCCACATGGGTTCATCTCCATCAACCCACCAATCACGTCAGAGCAGCCAAGCGACTGCAGTTCCGCCATCATCACTCACCATTGCTCTGCCTCTCCGTTTCACCGCCTCACCTCACGACTAGTGACCGCTGCATCGAGGCCCAAACCCTCCGCCTTCCCTCTTCCGCGTTCCACCTTAGAAGCCCACAGCTGCCTCTCTCCGCCCATAGCCAACCGAGCAGCCTAGCACAGCTCCGCCTCCTCCCTTGAATCCGACACCGTGTCCCCGCCTTTCTCACTGCCTTGCATCTCCTTCTGGGCCCTACTCCTCCACGGCCGAGACTAACCACCTTCCTCTTCTCTATCCGAACACTCCAACCATCAACCCACCATTCTGTCCGACCAAGATCCATCACCGAGCCGCCATGTGAACCGTGCCTCCTCCTCATAGCAGCCAATCCCGCTTTCCCTTGCTCCACCTTGGACGTGAAAGCTAGTTCTCGGCCTACTTTTTTTGCGTACGTCCACTCGGTGTACAGAGGTATACATATATCCGTGTTTTTGTTTTTTTATTTCTTTTGTCATCAAATTTGCAGTCTAAAGGTAATAATACAGTAGTGATTAATTATATATTAATATGCTATTAACAGATTTTTCCAATAGGTCAGTCCATGTATTTTGGTTATGTAAGATATATATGGTATTGTAAAGTAAAAAGTTATTTTTATATACGCTTGTTAATATAAACTATATATATTTCTTTTGGAGCCCGTTGATCTTTTCACGGCCAAGATTTTATGAATATAATATATTATATAAATGCATATAAAATGATTTCAAGGTTATATATGATACTCTGAGACTTTACTTTACCGTTATATATATTTTACAACGATATTTTATATGCTTTATTACACACACACACACACACATATATATCTAAATTATGTTTTAGTCCGATGGTTTATAGTTTTCAGTTACACATGTTTATCAATTTACTGGTTTATATATATACAATATATTATGTTGTATTGGTTGCGGTATATTGTATGCATACGTTATCGGTTATATATATATATATATATATATATATATATGATATGTATATATGTATTATATGGGTGAATTTATGCATTTGCATATATTTTGGGTAAGTCTGTATATAAAGTGTTTGTGTGTAAAGTTAGACAAGTTTAAATATAACCTTTTATTTTGGATATAAGTAATGGTTTATGTTGGATTTATATTTCAAAGTTACTATATTTTGTATAAGTGGTATTTGATATGTTATAATGAACATATACTATACATGTAAGTATTTGTGTCTTAAAAAAAAAATATGTATGCATTTTGACATATATTGCATATATGTCTGATTTCATATATGAGTCCTAATTTGAAACTATGACCTTCGAAAACCATATATATACATTTAATTTAATATATATTTAAGTTTGGAATATGATTTCCGTTTTATATATTGTTATATATAGTGTTATATATGAATTTACTTATACCATTTATTTTATCGACCCAGTTCTGAATTATTTCGTCGTATTATCAGCTTGTCCGTCAAAATCATGCCAATCTAGCTTCGTTTTAGAATTAGTAACTGGATTTCGTAACTCCATCCACTGTCTGTTCTCTCTAGCCTCGAAAAGTGAGAAATCACTCCCGATTAATGTCCTTTTATTTATTAAATTTGATTTCAATTGAAACGGTAATTGAAATATGGTGTCGTTGTTATTTACACTGTTATATACGCTATTACCCGTATCAGTTCACCTGTGACATTTGACACCATGATCTGTTAATTATACGATGATAATCCAGTTTGGTTGATGATTGATTTATTGTTTGTTTTTTATATTGGATGTAAATTGAAATGTATGAAGTGATAAATATTATGCAACTTAATTTGACGTTGGAGAGTTAAAAATTTGAAACGACATATGTGTAAATTTGATTCAATGACATTTGTATAATATGACCCCCTTTAAATGTTAAATTAATTGACACGTAGGATTTGGTTAATTACACCTTGAACCATTTAATGTATGTTGTTTAAATTGATGATGTATGAAATTGTAAATAGATGACAAGTGAAGAACCGTGATGAAATAATCTTTAATCTACATGAAATGATAGTGTAGATTCTAGAATTAATTATATTAATTTGCAAAAACAACAACTGTAAATTAATACGATTATTTCGGGATTATTTAAATTAATTATTGGATTGTTATTAATGTTTGCTATTGCTTGTTTATTTACTTTGACACCATCCCAGGTATCACACTGCAAGTTCCCTTTGCTATGCTTTGATTTTTGGATTAGATTGGATTCGGGTTGAAATGATATACAACACCAAATCAGTGTTTTTGTAACATTTTATATTTCTCAATTTCTAACATTTATAAATGTTACAAACTACCAACATCTAAAAAGTGTTAGGATACATCAAAAAGCGTTAGTAAAAATAAATAATTTTCTGTATAAACTTTGCAACATAAAAAAGTGTTACAGTACTCGGTAAATATGTAGATAAATCAATGTCAATGGACTAGATTGTAATTTAAAACCATTCATTCATTTGTAACCCTGTCCGTTTTCCATCGCTTCTCTTGGCCGCATCAAATTTAATTCCATAAAATCTCATAACTAGGGTTTCTGTAGAATCTCTTATCCCGACAACAAACTTTTTATAGCGGTGGCGGTGGAAAATCGTTCATCCCGTAGGCAACTACTCACATCGCTGCGGTAACTTGCATCTCCAGGTGGTGACATCGCCTTCAGCGCAAGAATCAGACTCGAACTCAGATTTTGGATTCGGTGAAGGTCAAAAGGGTGCGCCATTTATTCTGCATTTTCTTATAGTGTTGGTATATTTTGTTGCATGCATCAGTTGACTCGTTTTATTGTTTCTTCTCTAATACTAATACTTCATTACATAAGAATTATCAAGAAAAATGCACGTTGTTAAGGCTGTTTTAATCTACATTTGTTCATTTTGTATGTCTCTGTTATTAGGAGGGTTGACCTTACTTTTCAATAGAAAAGGCAAGATTTAAATGGTTATGGATGTATTCTGAACAAATTGACTCATATTTTTAAAGTTTAGACCCAATGTTTATGATAACCAACCTTAACCCGTCCTATTGTGAGGCCAATCTTAGCATTTGTGTTAATAATGAGCGTCGACCTATAAGGTTAACTTTATAATAAGAAACATAAGACTGCAACTATCTATTGGATGTAGCTAATCATAATAGTTTTTTTTATAAATTAAATTATTTAATAGTTTAGATACAGCAATAACAATTGGTGATTTTTGTGATAAATTTTATTTTAACTCTCTAAGTTTGCCCTTGTTAATTATTTGTGAATTACAAGGTGTTTTCTTATTTTTAGAAGTGTTCGACATTACTAAAAACAGGGAAATTTCGATCTCTTATGCACTATTTAACATTCTGTTCAATATGGAAATTGAGTTTCTGTAATATATTTGTGGACATTTATTTTGAATTACAACTTCTATTAGTACAACAAAAATTTCACAAGGTTATTGTGGTTTTGTGAATATTCAGACATGTCTATTATTTAAGTTGTGTTTTATATATCTAACGTTGTCGTTATTTATTTGTTTGTGTTTTATGACCAACAGAAAGAACTACTAGAATATTATTCATATAATGACCTCGCTAGCGGTTTTTAGTACTATACTAGCTTACCACTTTGTTGTTATGGTTAGGAACTTAGGATATATCCAGTTTATCCTAATTATTGTCTAGATGATATCCTTACTATACACTTTTATCATTTGTCAGATAATTTATTGCTTCTTTTATTTGGTTTGGTTGTCTGCCATGTTGCAATTGAACCACAATTGATAAAATGTCAAGATTTTTCTGAATATACGGTTGCTTTTTTGGTACGTATTTCTTTTTTCCACCTACTGTATCTTGGTCAACATTACCAGTTGTGCCCTTGTTGTATGTTCATTATTTATTTGAATTTTTTTTACTTTAAATGTATTTGAAGACATTGATTTACTAGTATTAAGTTGTTGGGAGAGGCTACTTGGTCCCAAGTAATAATAAGATGTAAGTATAGAGGAGCATTCAAGAATGATATTTTATAACTAGGTCGTTTGGTTACTATCTTAATAAGACGATGAAGACAAAACATTTATGAACGTTCTAAAATAGCAAATGATCAGTGTTAGAATTGACATGTTTCTCTAACACATATACCTTAAGTGAACTTGCATTTGTAAATTGGATTCTTCTTATAATAATCTTCCAGTATATACTATTGAACTTCATAATAACTAGAGCTTTAAATTAAATTCAAGATTAGCAACGCCAATAACATAACCTATCAATTTTGTTTTGTATACGTAAATATGAAATCAATCCATCTGATATACAATAGTTGCGTTCTACCTTCAACTATTCCAAGCATCAATACTTGGTTGATTTTTCGTACGAACATTACTTTTAAACCTATAACAAATTGACAAGCACGCCAAGCTTCCACTTAATGATGAACTTTCCCCATTTGAAAAATCGAATTGTTAAAAAATGACTAATCCAGAAGCCATATGTGTAAAATTATATATAGCTATTCTCTGAAACAACAATACTGTACATTCAACTAGCTGATCGTACTATGTAGTACCTAATATTGAATTTGTTCATTTTTTTCTTCTTCTGATATAGAACATAACCATCACTAAACACATGTCTGAAGCGATTACTTTCAAATATTCGTCAGGGCTTGATACTCTACAATCCATTACAATGGGTGTGGAAGTTGAAGCAACCAATGACAACACCAAGTTTACTTCTGAAATGGAAGGTGGTAAAGTAGTAAATTTGGAGGAGAAAGTCGATAATTCAGTAAAAAGTAGTGCAAAGCCAAAAGAAGGGAATAAGTTTGCAACTCCCAACACGCCAAAGGATGCTGTGGTTGATTGGCCTATTCCAAAGAAAATACATACGTTTTATTTGATCAAGGTTCGGTCATACGAAGACCCAAAATTAAAAGCGAAGATCGAACAAGCAGACAAAGGCCTTCACTGCAAGAATCAGACTCGAACTCAGATTTTGGATTCGATGAAGGTCAAAAGGGTACACCATTTATTCTGCATTTTCTTATAGTGTTGGTATATTTTGTTGCATGCATCAGTTGACTCAGTTTATTGTTTCTCCTCTAATACTAATACTTCATTATATAAGAGTTAAGACGAAAATGCACACTGTTAAGGCTGTTTTAATATGCATTTGTTCATTTTTTATGTCTCTGTTATTAGGTGAGTCGGCCTTACTTTACAATAGAAAAGGCAAGATTGGAATGGTTATGGATGTATTCTGAACCAAATTGACTAATATTTTTAAAGTTTAGACCCAATGTTTATGATAACCAACCTTAACCCATCTTATTGTGAGGCCAATCTTAGCATCTGTCTTAATAATGAGCGTCAGCCTATATGGTTAACTTTACAATAAGAAATTTAAGACTGTAACTATCTATTGAATGTACATAAACCATTTTTTTTAAATTAAATTATTTAATAGTTTAGATACAGCAGTTATAATAACTAACTGGTATTTTCTGTGATAAATTTTATTTTAGCTATGTAAGTTTGTCCTTGTTAATTATTTGCGAAGTAAGTATTTTCTTATTTTTAAAAGAGTTTGACATTACTAAAAATAGGGACATTACTAAAAATATTTGTGGACATTTATTTTGAATTACAACTTCTATTAGTACAACAAAAATGTCACAAGGTTATTGTGGTTTTGTGAAAATACAGACATGTCTATCATGCAAGCTGTGTTTTATTTATCTAATTTTTTTTTGAAAATACAAAAATAAAGAATCGGGAAGAAATGAAAAGTTAGGAATTTGATTTTCTTTCCTTTTTTTTCTTAAAAAAAAAGAAGCTAGCAACATTTTTCCGTTAAATGGAATTGTGGTTCCATGTTGCATGTTTATTTTGAATGAGTGTTAATTTTCAATAATTGTTAATAAAACGCGTGTGTGTATGGAGGGCAATCAATATAGGATGCTCTTTTCTGCCGTATCTTCAAATTCTTGTACGCTAATGACCGACCAGTCCTACCATCTATTTTATTTTATTTTCATTACAGAAAAGGGATACATGTCGATTCAGTGTTAAAAAAAAGATCTTATAGCGAGTATATTATAAATAGTGGACAAAAAACATGGGATAATATTTGGTTGGACATTATAATCAATACGAATACAGGTTCGCAAAAGCGACACATATCGGTAGACGCAACAATTGATGGTCACACCTGCAAATAGTTTGGAAAATGTTGTTTTCACTTTACGCTGGACACTGCTTTCTTCTCATTGTGATTTTTATTTCTACTTACTTGTATATTTAGTATGTCATTTTGGAGTGGATTATATGATAGCTTGCCATCATTCACTCAAACGTTTTGAAATTTATTTCATTTCGCACCTTTTAAAACATATTACGTTTGGTATATGTACTATGACTCATGATATAATATATATAATGAAATAGAAATAAGGTTTGGTGCGTAGTTGAAAATACTATAAAAATATACATCAATCATAAATGCGATCATGTGTGTTCAACGTCTAGTAGAAATTATAATGTACAAATCTGGTTCCTATCTTTAGTTGTTGATTATAATAATAATCATAAGCTGCATAGTTCTGTTACTGTATCCAATATCTGTAGATATTTCATGAATTAAGTCCAGTCAGACGTATAATCCGAATAATATAATTTCATACACAATACCACTACACCAGGTACACTGTCATATGTAACCAATATCTGCATAGTTCTACTTTTAGGGGATAACCAGGTACGCTGTCATATGTAATTTTTCTACTAATTTTATATCTATTTTACATATATTAGTAAAACGACACACAAGATGTGCATTTATGCACTAAACTACTAACGGACTTTTAAGCGAAGGATAGAAAGTGTTAGTGACTAGGTGCAATGCTGACATAAAATAAATTTATGTTAATCTATGCGTGGGTGATCATCAATCATAACAACTACAGTGTTTGTTCTCGTAAAAATACATATCTACTTGTCTGCAATTCATGATAATCTTATCTGTTTCAATATTGAAACAGATTAGGAATTCCAAGTTTCAAAATCACAGGAACAATTCATGTGATTGAATTTGGTTATAATGAAAATAATGCAGGAAGTTGTTCGGCATTTTCAACTGTCGTAGCCATGGAAAGCATTAACAAGATCAAGACAAATGAATTAGTTTCATTATCCGAGCAACAACTTATCGACTGTGACACCACTTATAATCAAGGATGCAATGATGGCTTAATGGACTGCGCTTTCGAGTACATAGAAAAGAATGGAGGGCTAACTTTTGAAGATACTTATCCATATCTGGAAGAGCAAGGAAGTTGCTCCTCTGAGGTAATATCCAAAGTTGTTTATTTTAGTATTTCACCTTCATTATACATACATGTAAGATCAATTACCTATGTAAACTAGTGACTAAACCTAATGCATACACATTTGTTTAGATATCTCCAGTCGTTTCAATTGACTGATATCAAGATGTTCCAGTAGACAATGAGAATGCGTTGATGAAAGCTGTGGCGAATGTTGCCATTGAAGCTAGCGGCATGGCCTTTCAGTTCTACTCAGAGGTAACTAGTATACCATATTATATTAATATCAAGTTATATAATAGGAACTTTACTTAATATAATGATCAAAACATGATTTAATTTGTGCAGGGAGTATTTACAGGTCACTGTGGAACTGAACTGGACCATGGAGTCGCTATAGTTGGGTATGGAACCACATGGGATGGGACAAAGTATTGGATAGTAAATAACAGCAGGGGCTAATTTCATTTTTGCCTTGGTTTTTCCTAGGGGCAGATGTATTTGTTCCCTCAAATATTTAATTAAGGCCGATGAAATTTATGCCCGTAATAAATTATCATTAGGGACCAAAACATTTTTTTGCCTCTAGTTTAGTGCCTCTAATACTTTGAAAATTGGTAGTGTATTGGTATATCTGGAATGTATCCCCTTTCCTTGAGCACCTTGTGAATGTAGTTTAATGATGATAGGGTTGTGATCACTAAGTGCTGATGTAGTGGTAGTAGCTATGAAATCTTGGAAGTGTTGCAGAAAGGTGTCACTGATTAATACTTTGTCTATACGTATGGCTACCCCATTTTATCTTCATGTAGTTTGATTAACATGTATTTTGCATACTAAGTGTTGATGTAGTTTGATTAACATGTATTTTGCATACTAAGTGCCGATGTAGTTTGATTAACATGTATTTTGCATACTAAGTTTGCGAATTCATAAATACAAAAAATTAGAACCTGAGTTGTAACTCAGTCTTTAACTTTTTGATTTTGAAGGTATAAGTTTTTATCGAGTGTTTATATTTAATGCAGGAACTTGAAGAAGGATGCTTTGGATTGTTGTGTTGGACGTTGAAGAATATTCAAAACCATTAGAGGTTGGAGTGGATGATCAGGAATGGTTAGGTTAACCGTAAGTTAAACTTTAAGTGTATTTTGAAATATATTTTTTGAAGCTTATGTTGTAATAATATATGAATATATGACATTGTGGTATTTTAGATATGTTAATAATTGTTTATGATATATTATACTACATTTGCAGCGCGTTTAAACTTTGCATTGAATATGTATGATGAATTATTTGTGATATGGAAACCATTATTTGCAATGTGTTTATATTTAAACTTTGCGTTTAAGTTTTGGTATATATATGTGTGTATGTGTTACTAAATAACCATTTTCCAACACTTATAAGCGTTACCGTGTATTTCTATACCAACACTTATAAGTGTTCCCGTATATTTCGTTACCAACACTTATAAGCGTTACCGTATATTTCTGTACCAACACTTATAAGTGTTAGCGTATATTTCGTTACCAACACTTATAAGCGTTACCATATATTTTTGTACCAACACTTATAAGCGTTACCGTATATTTCTGTACCAACACTTATAAGTGTTACCGTATATTTCGTTACCAACACTTATAAGCGTTACCGTATATTTAGGTACCAACGCTTATAAGTGTTAGTAATACGTATGTTTGTAACACTTATAAGTGTTACAAATTTGGCCGCCCCATTCCTCACAGTCCATTAGTAACACTTAAAAAGTGTTACTGAAATTATTTGTAACACTTATAAATGTTAGAATTTGCCTATTTTGGTGTAGTGATAAATACCCAAATGAATTTGACTTAGGATAGAGAACTAAATAAACCGATTGGTCAAAAAACAAATTGATTTAAAAATAAAATAATGATTTTATTTGAATAAAGAATAAGGTTTTGAAATGAAGTTGGAATTTGAATATATTTTTAGGAAAATGATAATATTTAATAATCTGAAACAAATATTAATAATAGTAGTTGATGAAAGAACGTGGTTTAAAAATTTAATTAATAATTAAGTTTGGAATTATTTAATAATTAAGTTGAAATTATTTAATTAATATTTGAAATTATTTAATAATTAAATAAAATTGAATTATTTGACAATTAAATAAAAATTTGAATTCTTTGATAAGAGAAATTGAACTCTTGAATAAGTGAATTTGAACTTCGTTAATAAATGAAATTGGGTTTCTATATTTGTTAAGTTTTAAAAAAAATTATTTAAGTAAGTTAATAAGTGAAATTGAAACTTCTCGATTATGTGAAATTTAGTTTCTTTATTAATTGAGTTTGAAACTTGTAACGAAGTCGATAAATAAGTGAAAACTTAATTTCTTTAACAAGAAATAAAATGTGATTTATTGTAATGAATGTGATTTATTGAAATTAATGTAAGACTTGTAAATCAAAGAAATTGATTTGACGAATCTAATTTAATTCAATTTGTAAGTTTTGATATATTGGAGTTGAACTTAAGTAATTGATTTATTGAATTCGAAATTTAGTAGAAATTGTTTTGAATGATAAGTAACTTAACGAATAGTGAATGAAATTGTTCAATGAATTTAAATTGAATTTGAACGTTAAATTAAATTTATTTTAAATAATTTTGGAATGAAACTTATATACGAATTTAAATGAATATTTGAATTGTTTTAAATAAAATGTGAAATTGAATTATAAGATTTAGAAATGGTATTTTGGAAGTTTTGAAACGTAGATTATGGAAATTGATATAGAAAGACAAAGGGAATGTTGGTTTACAAATTCTAATCGAAATTGGAATTGATTTGGTTTTTTGAAATTTATTAACGACCAATCGGTGTAATAATTACAGAAGTTATTAAAGAAACGGGAATCGGTTATGGACACACTCTCTGTCTAGACCGAAAACCACTTTAATAACTATACGTGGAGTGTGATCCAGAATGAAGTGGTTGGAATGATGTACGTGATGACTGAAGAAAGAGAACGATAATGGATAGCCTTGACACTTGTGTCAAATTGGAAATGAATAAAACAGGAGCCGTGCCAGGCCAAATGAGGTTAGCCATCTCGAGCGAACACACTTCTTCGAATACTACTCATTACTTGTTATTGATTGGTGCACTCTCGTACTTTTGGGAGTGTTGTTTCGCGGTGTTGCGATTGTTGCGGCGATGCATTTTCACCAGTCCGGATCAGGCAAACGGTAGTTTCACTACCTTGGGTACTGCCTCATGTTCCTTGTCATACTTGTACCCCTATATACGTGACCACTACGAATTTGTTTTGTGTTATACCTATGGAGTACTCCCTGATATCCCACCAGTTTACGGCGGAGTTTATAGTGTTGTATAGACTATAACGCTTATATAAAATGTGTTAAGGGGGATAATGGTAACGCCTTAACACTATTTTGATATTTATATTACTGATTGACATTATCTACTTAGCATACACTACTACATAGTAGATAGTTTAACGGATCCTTCAAGGATGGTTATTCCACGTCCTTTGAGTTACTTGTATTTCAATTGTTATTTCACTTGAGTTGGATTTATTGATATAAGAATGTTAATCCTGACTCGAGTGTTTTGTGTTTTCCTTTACGCTCGGGTCAGACTGAGTATACCAGTATTCAAGACTCACCTTTGGAGTTGGAGCTTTGCTTGAAGATACGACCATCTATTCTGCTTTCAGTATTTGATGATTCTAGTGATGTATTCTGATTTGTACCTGATGTATAATGTTACTCTTCTTGTAACGACCTGTTAAATTAATAATATTTAATAAATTAAATTAATATAATTTCTAATTTGTTTAAGAATAAATGTAGAAATTTGGTATAGTAGTTGTAACCTAGTGTAACAATAAAATTTTATGACAATAGATTTGGATAATGTAATTTGTCACTTTTTGTTAAAAGTAAATTTTAAGAAATCAATAAATGTTGAATTGAGAATATTAATAAAAAATATTAACTAAAATGAGATTCATTAATATAAAATCAGTAGTGAAGATGTCACCTTTGGTTGTAATAAAGGTGAATGCTATTAGTGGATGTCAACACTTAATAAAATTTATTTAGAATAAAAAGAATTTAAATGCATGTTTGAATAGAGTATTAAATTGATAGATTAAGCGTAAGTAATTAGAATTTAACCCTATAAGATATGGAACTGAATGTATGAATATAATTTTGTAGAAATAGTTAATTAACAACTTATTTGTGCATACCCAATTTAATATAAATAACAAAAGGGCTAGCACTTGATGTGCCTAAGTATTAATATATTGGAACTATAATAAAATAGAGAGTTTGGTAGTAAATAGAAATAAAAAGACCGTTATTAACTAGTAAATTAATAAATGGATTCTAACAATAGGTAGTAATTAATGCGTGTATATTGGGCATTTGCGGATTACCAATTTTTCTACCTATTCATATGATTTATTTATGTAAATCTAAACCTATGGCAACATTTTGTTAATAAATGTTGGAAGTGAATTTGAATATATCAAAGGATAACAAGTGTTTAGGTTAACCATTTATTTTATTTAGTTAAGAAGGGAAATAGATTGAAATAAAGCTAATTTAATTTTTTGGTTGTTAATGGGTATAGTTAAATAAGGAGAAGTTATAGGAAATAAAACGCGCACTAATGAGATGTAATATAATTCCAAAGTTATTTATACCCACAAATAGGTTAATTACTGTATAGAAAGAGTCTAAATCAATAAATGAATTTATTAAGATTACATTTATAATTTTATAACCTTTATGCTGATTTAAGTTCAATTAATTTATTTGATTAAATAGTGCAGTAGCGTAGTTTTGTGCGGTAGTTGAAATAGCTAATTATTTTAGGTGAAGTTAAGGCTAATTCTATGTATATATTTGACCTATTGTTGATATAGATTCTAGGAAGCAGGATCTATTAATTAAATGGAGTATTAGATTCAATAATTGCATTTATCGCATAAATAAAGAGAATATAACGGTTAAATTTGGCATTATTGAAATTAAAAAGGAATGGGGGAATAATAATTTGAAATCATTGCAATAGATATTAATTTAAGGCTACCTTAAATAAATTAAGGTAATAAATGGAGGATAGTGTAAATATCTTTATAATACGATGATTTGTATAGTTAGGGTAGTTTTGATTTGTCACTTAAGATGGAGGATTTTTATAAAATGTAATAAATGCAGTTTAAATTAAGGCATTGACGTTTGGGTATTTAAGAAGTGATAAACTAAAATTTATTTATTTGAAAATTTGAAATCCAATTTGTGGATTTATTGCAAATAAGTGAAATTTGTGTTTAACCATTACATCGATAGGAATAAATTAAATTTAAGGTTATATTAATAAAATTTGGACTAGAGAAATGATATGAATCGGTTTCAGAAGCCTTAAATATAAAATGGGAAGTAGACGAGATTTCACGTTACAACCATTTTTAAAAATCCTGATGTATGTAGAAATATTTATGAAATATAACGTAAACCAATGTTGAATCAAAAGAATAGAGTCAACACTTATTTATTCATTTAATGTGATATAACTACGAGTATGATTTATTGCAAATTACATGGAAATCTAATATATAGGACATTACCTAAAAAGGAAGAGTAGATAAAATTTATGATAAACATATTTGTATATGAAGGTTATTGATTTAAGGAGAAATTGGGAAAGTTTTATGTATTTGGGTTAAGTGCAACCTTTAATAGATAAATTTAGTGCAATTAAAGAAATTGACATTTAATATTTCGATAACTTAAAATTTGATGGGATAAGAACATTTGGGTAATGAAGGGATGACAAATATTAGCTATGATTCTAGAAGGAATTAAATAGATAATGGGAAGATTAAAATCAGGTTCTAAGCAATAATTATTAAATAACAGAAGTTTAGGAGTAAAGTGAGATAATTGAAAATTTTAATCATTCATATAAGTCATTTGTTTATTAATATGAGTTAGCTAATAAATTTAACTTGGGCAATACCTATATATTGGAAACACATTTGTAAAGTGTAATTAATTGAATTTGGTGAATTGGGAATGAATCCAAGGTTATAGGAATTGATGTAATACTACGCAAATAAAAGGTAACTGCATAAAATCAATGTTTCGTAATAAATTGTAATTGATAATTAAGTAGGAATGGGTTTGAATTTGACAAAAAGGAAAATTTATTATTTGCTTACCCATCTATTCAATCTATTAAATTTGATCAGATCCATTTGCAATTAAACGATTTATTTACAAGTTAGTAGGTATTTAGCTGATAACTATAAACCAATTAGGGCAATTGGGTATATATATTACCAGTTAAGTTATATAAGATAATGGTTGACTCAATTAAGGGAGTTTATGTAATAATTTCATTTATTTTGTAAGTGGAAATAAAACGTTAATGATAACAAGTATTCAAAATTTACCATCTATTTAGTATATTAAGTATAATTGATAATCAACTGCAGCAAGTAATAAATAATAAATACGTAACGTTAAATGAAGTAATATTTGAAATTTAATATTTAGAAACTATGTAAATATAAGTGCAGATGAAATTGGGGATATTTACATATTGAAATATGAATCCAATGATAAATCAATCTAATTGACAATAAATAATGGAAAGTAAATTTAATTAAATTTTGGAAATTTAATATATATATACAGTTATAAACCCTAGCTCCATCCTATTGTCATTTGCTGTATATTCATTTCTTCATCTCCTTCTCCTCCTCAAATGGTTGCAAAATCTAGATCTACTTCAATCCAAATTTCAATGAAAATGCAAACACTTCAGAAAAATTCCACAAAAACAATATATGTTAATGTTCTCGAGGCACATAATCTACTGGTGCAATTCGTTTTCTGTTTTGAACATTCGTTTGACCAGAATTAATTCAAACAGTCCGTGACCATTCATCGTCGTCGTCGCAAACTTCGTCGGATCGTCAAACCTTTTCTGGGTTTTGTAGAATGGACGATGGGGATCGCATCTATATGGTTTTTGTGTCGATTCAACGGTTAGATCGTCGTAGATCTTCGATTAGGGTTTCTGGAAGGGGGCCGCGTGCGTTTCTGGGAATAGAAGGAGTGACGTGGCACATATATTTGTAAGTGATGAATGTGTGTCGTTTTATTTATTTTCAATTTTGAATTCAATCATCATTTTCGCCATAACTTTCTCATACGAAGTCGGATTCACACGAAATTTCTTTTGTTAGGATCGTAATTTAATTCCGGATTTGATGACGCGGGTTTGGACGAATTCCGAGAAGGGCGAATTTTTGGGTTTAAATCGAATTTAAATTCGATTTAAATTCAAAAGGTGAGTGTTTTAACCCACTCACAACTACTAGAAGCTTTTATGTTTGTTTAAATTAATTTTAGAAATGAATAGAAATTTATTTATGAGTATTTGGCATGATTATTTTATTCATATCTGTTGAATTGCATTTATTTAATTTAAATGTTAATTTAATTAATTTATTGCGTATAAATTTACAGTTAAAATTTATTTGTTTGTATATGAACTGCTAGTTAACAGTTATATAATTTATTACTGAATATAAACTGTAGATTAATAGCTGTTAAATTTAATTTGAATAAAATTGCCAGTATTACCTGTTATGTAGTACCAAAAATAATATTGTTATTGATTGATATTGATTGATGATTGCGATTTGGATGATGGATGATGTTGATGGATGGATGTTTATTGTATATCATTAAATTGCAAATTATCATGCATATTTCATTTCATTCGGGATTGTGGTTTGAAATGATATATAACCGCAAAATTTTATATCTTTTAAATTGCGGATTGAAATGATAAATATCCGTATCACTTGACCATAGGATAGAAAATTATATACAGGCACCGCGGTATATATATAACTATTTAAATGTGATTTCTATGGTTTGGATGGAATACGGTTTATAATAATCTTAAATTTTATATTGTATAAATATTTTTCTTCCATATATATATACATATGAAGTTGAAAATTTTGAAATTAAAAGGTGTATAAAAATCTTTATTAAAAATGGAAGAAAATTAAGAAAATGGAGTTTAATAATTTATATCATATGTTTAAATGTTAAGTTTGGAAATTTTAAGATATGATATTTATAATTGGATTTTTCCCAAAATAAATTAAAATGAATATTCTAGTATAATTTGAATTGGGAAAAATATATATATTTTATTACTAGAAATTGAAGTCTTATTATTTATGGATTTTATATGAATATTCAAGATTAATTAATAGAACAATTGATTTGTTGAAAGAATAAAATCCAACTTTAGTTTGAAATATTGATACTCAAAATAGATATACGTATATATAAATAAATTGAAGTGGTTTTGGAACTTGAGAGAGATAATATAAATTTTGGTTTAGACTTTAATAAATAAATGTATTTGTAAAGCCATGAGAACTATTTTCTTTACAAAGTAACATTTAAGTTAAACCATTTAATTCATATACCGTTGAATGTCCAAACCATTCAAGTTTTAGAAGTTATGGTTTTAAATTATGATTTTCAAAATACTATGCTTTGAAAATATTTGATTTTCAGACGTTATGAAGTTAAAGCATTTTGATTTTGGAAAAGAATTATATTTGGGATAAGTGATAAAATATGGTTTTGGGTTTTGAAATGATATCGTATTCATGGTTATGAAATGGAATGTTTATTCTGATTTTTAAAGTATAACCTATTTTTAAATGACCGCGGTGTTATAATAACGATGGGTTGGCAAAGAGACCGGGATCGGATATCTGACATACTCTCTGTCGATACCGAAAACCACTTTGACTAACCGTGTACGCGGTGGAGATTCCAGAATGAAGTAGGTGGTGGCGACGTTTCCTGTAAGGTAAATACGTGGACCCGACTCCCGTGAGTTGGCATAAGGTGGCTAAAACAGGAGCTATTCCCAGGCCAATGAGGTCATACCTCTGATCGGACACTCCTCTTCGATATTATACTATGACTTTGGATTGATTCAGTGGCCACTTTTATTTTGATTTTGGGGAGTTTGTTCGAGGTGGGCGGTAACTGCGGCTACGCGTTTCCACCAGCCTGGGTACGCAATTGGTATATCTACCCTGGCATTGCCTAGTTGTGCCGTGTCACCTACCCTATCGTGCCTTTACTACGAGTTTCTATTTGTGTTGTACCTATGGAGTATCCTCTGGTAGCCTCCCGATCAGGAGGTATTACGGTACTGTATAGACTATTGGCATCTTACGTGTTAAGGTGGAAAATGTAAAGCCTTAACGCTATTTAAAAGTAAGTTTATTTTATAAATAGACACTATTATAATAGCGCAATATACTACATAGTAAATAGTTTAACGGATCCTTAGGAGATGTAAATCCCGAACATCTCTTGAGTTACTGTACTCATATTTATTTCTGTTAATTTAACTCACATAAGATCTTTTAGTCTGACTCGAGTGTTTTTGTCTTTTCAAATTCGCTCGGGTCAGTCCGAGCGTTTCAGGATCGAAGACTTTAGCTTTGAAGGACGAAGACGAAGGAGTCGTATTATTATTATCTATAGTATTGCACCACACTCATACTATTCCGCTGCATTGATTGTATTGGTAGGTGTAACTCTGATATTTATTGTATAAAGCAAATCAAGTGTTTGTAAACTGTTTTGAACTGTATATTTATTATTATAATTTATCCTTCCGATGTGAGATTCTATTTTGTTTTTATTTCTTCTCTGTTTTTCTTATTTACCCCATAACAATCCGTCCTTCCGTTATGTTTTGAATTGGCACGTGTGTCGGTTTAAAGTGTGCGAAAAGGCGGGATGTTACACTTCTGTTGTAAACTCTGATGTATCTTATATATTTATATAGTAGCTTCATGAACTACTATCTCTTTTACTTCCGCTGCATATTATTACTCTGTGTCTGTGATTCTTTGATTATTTATTTACTGTATATCTGAGTTTTGCCAAATTTAAATTAACAATTCAGTATTTTGAATTATTCAAGTCTGACACGTGCGGATGCGAATAGTCCAAAATAGCGGGTCATTACATTTCAACTTCATGAAAGCATGTTCACTTTACCCATCCACATAAAAAAGGTTGATTATTCTTGGTTAACATGTCAATAATGTGGCTACCTTTGAGAAGTCCTGAATGGAATTCTATAATATCTTACTAATCTAAAAAAAATATTACTGTAAGTCACATTCCATGAATGTCTTCCAATCCTGAACTGCGATCCCTTTACTAGGGTCTACAGTGATTCCATGCTCTGATACAACTTGCCCTACGAAATGCACATCCTCCTTCAAAAGTAACATTTATAGAATTGGAACTTCAACGATGTCACCTAAATTCCAAAGATGTACCTCATGTTTCGCTTCATTTTAAGAATAAACTGAAAAGTCATCTACAAACACAAGTACTAAGTTGATATCTGAAGGGATCACTCATGAGATCAAATAAGTATGACAACGAATTGTTTAGCCTGAGTGACATAACAAACAACTCAAAGAATCCATCTGCAGTCCTAAATGCGGTGATCAACCCACTCTCATTTGCTACCCTAGTTTGGTGAAACCTCACAGAAAGATCTAACTAGCAATATATCTTTGCACCATTAAGCTGACTGCAAAAGTCATCGATACATGGTAAAGGATACTTCTTCTTCCTGGTCAACTTATTCAACTTCTCATAGTCTATAATTTTTGTAATGATCCATCTTCTTTAATAGCAAAAACTACCAGTGTTCCTCATTTAGAAGCACACTTCATTAATAAATCCCTTCATTTATAATTCTTTGGCTTGCACCTCCAACCCACGTCATCTCTTAAGCGCCATATGCCTTAACGATATAACTACAAGCTTAGCATCTTTTACTAAATCAATGCAAAACTCATCTATGTGGAAGTAAACTAGGGACCTCCTCAAATACATCTGGGAATTCATAGAGGATATGAACTAACACTTGATCCTAGGAGATGTCATGCAAATACAGGCATCTCATCATAATCCTCTCTAGCTTACAATGTATGTCAATCCCACATCCATTAATATCACTCATCCTAACAAGTCGTCACTCACAATCAAGTACCATCCTGTAGTTCCCCATCCAATCCATACCCTAGAAGGCCAAAACTAGAAATTCAAGAACAAATGCATCACAAACAAATTCATTATCATTTTTAACTACTTATAAGTTACAAAAAATTATGTTATGGCTAGTCTATCCACCTTATGGATTCAACACAACTAAGGGTTCCATAATTATGTCAAATTTTAGATCAAATCCATCTACTAAGTTATTGGAAAAAAATGAACGTGAAGCTCTGGCATTGAAAAGAACATAGACAAGTATGTTATAAACTAAAAACATACCTTCCAACATGATGTTCCTTCCCTTCTCTAGAGAAATCGATTTACTAGCACTCGATATCACACATAAAGCTTTCACCATCCACCCGACTTTAGAAAGTTCATATAGAAATCCTCTCCACGTGGCGTGGTTGATCATGGTTGAAGCACGTACTCTTATACCTATCAACTTGGCATTCTTTTGTGAAATATTCTTTAAATCCCCACGTAGGACACACACAATATCATCTCTTATTCCCTTATTTTTTCCATCTTTCCCACCTTAATTTTTAAGCTTTCAACCATACCTAGGTTAGTCATTGACTTTCTCTTCTGCTAGATATACCAGTTTAGAATCCTCTTAGGGGTTTTCATGCCTCCATGCCATCTCAACAAGCTTCACATATTGTGTTCCCGTAGTAGCATGACTAAAGACATAGTTCTTGAGTAATTGGTGTAGACTAT
This sequence comes from Allium cepa, assembly GCA_030765085.1. Lineage (NCBI taxonomy): Eukaryota > Viridiplantae > Streptophyta > Magnoliopsida > Asparagales > Amaryllidaceae > Allium > Allium cepa. Next base: position 100,234,340 of record CM060928.1, on the reverse strand, counting down.
TGGCAATTCCAGTTACGTTCTTTGCCAAAGTGTCAATCCAGCCAACCCTGAACTTTGGCAACGTATTAAATTGGCTAACATACTCCTTCACCAAAATATTTCCTTGTTTCGGCTTAATATACTTCCCCACTTGCATATCCCTTTCACTCTTTGAAATGAGTTAAGTTTTGAACCAGCAAGTCATCTCATTCTCATTAGTCTCCACCGTAATAATATCCCATCAACGAAAAGATTCCTCTTAGATCTGCCTTAAAATAAGTAACTTTCTCATCATCCCATCCAAAATCATGTCATCAAAGATCCTTTCATCGGGCCTCATCTATGTATGAGTGTTCATAAACGACTCTATACCCCGATAAAGCTTCCTTCTAGGCTGAGGAAACCCTTATGCAAGTTGGTAAATCTACCACCTATGGTGTTGGAACTAAAGTTGTGGTACCATCTCCTTTGTATACTGCCACTTTTCGGGTGCCTCTTGCTAGAGGAGTACCCTAACCTATGGTCTGCACAAGAAACCATGCAAACGTTTTTATTTCAATTGTAATGACTCCATTCATATCTTCTAGTTATTAATTTGTATGAGAGATCCATTAATTACTAAAAAGATAAGTTGAAGCACATGGGATATGTGAATGTGCTATATAATAGAAAAATATAAGTATGTTTTCTCAATGTTATATTGATCATCGAGTTTCTACTACTTAAGAAATCCTGGCCTTTTACATGTACTTTGCTCCTCCAAATACTCTCAGGGCTCAACTTGAAGAAACTCGACTACATTTTGCTCAAAAGTTTTCACATGAGTGCTCCAAAGAAGAACTTTGCTCACATTTGGTTCTTGAAGTTTGCTGAATCATTTGACCTAAGCTCTGATACTTAATGTGAAGACCTGCCATTTACAACATCTGAAATCAACATCTGAATTGAACATCTAATTTCCAAATGCCATAAATGGAGAATCATCTAATTTTAATGTAACAATAAACAATCCATCACAAAACTGTATGATATAACTTGAAGCCAAAGGATAAATTATAATACAAAAATAAATATGCACGAAATATGATATATATATATATATATATATATATCTAATATTGGATAAACTATGAAGTGACAAATTGATAATAACTATTAACTATCAAAGTACATAAATCTTTATACATCAAAGTACTGAATCAAATCGCAAATAATAGTACATAGTACAATAATAATAATGTTAAACAAGAATAAAATAAAGAATCGATAATAGTTTAAATATCAGCCTCTAAACCTCCAATAATAGTACTAGTCCCAAACATCTGACACTCGACCTACCTGTGAGTGCACCAAAGAGATTCCATAAAAACAAAAAGAGAGACAAAACGTGGTTCTAACATAAAGGATGAATCGAGGGGAATTAACAATAATATCATGTTTATAACCGACATATGATGGGATGGAAGTATATGTATTCATGTATGTATGTATATATGTATGTATAAAATAATACCTCAACATGCCTCTTCTTCTACAATACAAAATCAGCATGATATATTACTCTACCAAATTACTGATAATAAATGGTATATATCATCATGAAATATACTGATGTTAGCTATATATCATGACTGTGGGGAGCACTACACTCCAAGATTAATCATATGACATGTTACTTAGCTTGGGTCAACCAAACATATAACGAAATATTAATGATGCATCTCAATAACTTCTACACCCTACTACCTATAATAATATTACATAAATGGAATGAAGAACTATAATGGTCGTTAGCTTTACCATAACTTAAGAACAATAGAGTCAATCATGTCTTCGCGACTCTCATAGGCATCATCTTAGGTTAAAGTTCTTAGATTAGCGTTCTCATCTCTCTTCAAGTGTAATGACCCACCTTTTTGGATCTTAGAAGTTGACACTAATACAATCATAGTATTCACATGCCGAACAACCAAGTGTGGAAAAGACAAATTGTTAGGGGAAAGAAAGAAGATAAGAAGATACTAAATAATCATAGAATCTCACAACGCAATGGAATAACGTATATTAATCAGCATAATTCTTTACAAAGTCATTTCTAAAATGATACATTGGAGTCATATTAATATAATTTCTACCCTTGGACAATTATAACAACCTATCTCTACCTAACTGATACAGAATACATATAATACAACGAAAACAGAATAATAACTAGCTATCGATGATGCCTCCTGCTCCAACCTCCTCCAAAATGCATCTATGGAAAACCTGAACTACATGGCTGCTCATACAAATTTGAGCACCAAAGGTTTTTAGGAAAGAAAAATAAAACTCTGGGTCAGACATGGGTCAGGTGTGGGAAAACTCAAACAACTATATTTTTAACTTAAAAAATCTTTTAAAAATCAATGGCATCTCGTAAGACCACGCCGTACATAAACACGGATGGGTTTTACTTTAAGATAACCAAAACAGTTCTATAGCAAATCTAGTGATATTATAATGGTGTCTAGAGGTTCAAAATAAATATATAAAATAGCTGAAATGCTTGCATCTCACATTCCAACATATTTGGGCATATCTAAATCCGTAAACACTCGTATTGGAGAATGGATTTCATATCATGGAAAAGTAATGGACTACCTTCTGATGGTACCCCTAGAAAATGCATCAGAGTCTGAGAAGAACTTCTTGTACCAATGCTACATAGAGCTAGCTGCCCCTTTAACATGGCATATCGAATTACCTCACCCACCTTTTACACCGAGGCCTTATACTACCACTGTATTTGCATGCAAACCAATTCATAAAGGAATAATCTAAAATAGGATAACAACTCCTAATGGTAGCTAACCACATGGCTCTGCTACATACTTTGTTTTTGCTATTTCCCGGTTTGTAAGGCTTGTGAGGCATGCCTTTACCTTTACATATAGCTCTACCCCACTTGGAATGCTTACATTTCCTTTCAGATGTTGACACAATGTCAGCAATCATCCATACAAGTCGCTTAGGAGATGAATGAACTGAAGGCACTACTTCTACTACATCTATTTTAGATTCACTCTTAGGACTAGTAGCAAGTATCCCTTGCACTTCAAAGAGCTCCATCTTCAAATTCCATCATCTTCAAGATATCTTCACTTCGAAACGCTTAAGTTAGATCGAAGTCGTTTATGAATAACATATCCGATCCCGATCTCTTCGAAATAACATTTGATGGTTTTTGGTAAACTCAACCTCGGTTCTTTAGAAAATAAACAGTCAAGGATAAGAGTGGAGATCACGTCCTAATCGTAGTGGATGTATTCCCCTATCATTTGTCCTAAGAGAACGTAACAAGATTTATATGCACAGTACAACATCATTGAAGATAACTGTGCTATGTAACTCATATGTTTCTCATAGATATTTTCAAATTTACATTTAGGTCTAAATTCGATAGTCGGTTATTTAACTATCAAATAACAAACAATAATAAAGATTGCATTTCCCATGCAAATCACTACGCCTTTGAAAACTAATCTTTCTTTTAAACACTTTATAAACTTGATCCAAAGGTCTTTTCGAAACGCTATTCCCAAACTCATTACATCCATTTTATACTTATAAACATCAATACTTATCTTATATGTATAAGCATATTTAAAAAAGTTTTCTTCTGTCTAAATTCCACATTTAATACCCAAATAAATTTCGTATAAAACATTAATTCCCATAAATTCAACCCATTATCATTTATCAAATTTCCCTTTAAAAAGCTCACTTCAGAATTCAAATAACATATACCTTCCAAAATAAATTTATAATTCGCTTTTATAAACTCCAAGCTAATTTATAAAACCTATACAAAATAATTATATAACTTTAAGAATTGTTTATACTTTTTCCTTAATTCAAGATCTCTTTAATAATGCAATGTATAAGTATACTTTTTCCTTAATTATACAAGAAATCACTACCTTCCTATAGTGCAATGTAGCACTAACAACTCCTTCTGGTACTCTCCATGGTGTGCTCCAGCTATGATCATGGCCAATTTGATTGATTGCAATCTTTTAATTAACTCTGGTATACCTCAAAAAGCTAATGCTAATACTTTCTTTGTTGGTGAGGAGCTCATATTGCCTCATGTAAGTTCCCCAGAGTTGAACAGCCTCTGGTCTTCTGTTGTGGCCTCATACAAGCTTGTGGAACAACTGAGTTGGAATGGCAAACTTCATAGCACGTCGGTGGTCTACAAATCTATAATTCAACAGCAACATTCTTATCCATTTCCTTGGCATGCTCGAATCTGGAAAAGCGGGTCGTCTCCCAAGCATAACCTCCTTCTTTGGAAATGCTTAATGAATGTTATACATACTCAAGACAATCTGGTTAAGAGACAAATCATCAATCAATCGGTGTGCATCTTATGTAATCGTGCTCCAGAAAATGTGGGGCATTTGTTTTTCAATTGCTTATTTTCCTATCAACTGTGGAAAAGAATTCTTCAACATATTGATGAGCGACCTCCAACCAGAGATAACTCTCTCGAATGGGTTCGAATCTTTCAACATACCAGGTGGAAATCTGATTCGACCTCTCATTTGCTTCGATTTCTCAAGAGGACTATTGCAGTGATTTGGGATGAAAGGAATTCGCGTCGATTCCTTATGTCTTCTAATTCGATTACCGCCCTTTTTTTCAAAATTGTTAACTGAGTTGTCGCTGTGTTAATTATCTTAGTTGTTTAGTTGTTACTGTATTTGCTTTGTTGCTTTGTGTATTGTAATTGCTTTAATTTTAATATAAGTGGACTGTCTACTATAAAAACAGGCTGGCTTTGCCAAAAAAAAAGATCTCTTTAATAATTTATAAAAACTCATTTTACAAACTCCCTTGTTTTGAACAAACTTCCAAAATAACTTAAATCAATAATGTTATTTTGATAACAATCGATTATTTAAAACACCTTTAAACAAACCAAGTTACTATTTACATTCCTCGTGTAATTTCTTCAAACCTTATTCAAAATAGTAACTTTAGAATACCATTAATAATATACTGAACTAACTTTAAATATTATTATCACACTAATAATTTAACTTATCATAATATTAACAAATAATTAATTAACTAATTTCAAATATCATTAGTACGTTTATTACTTAATTTCAACATTATTGATATAACAATTATTAACTTTAAAATAATTTAATCAGTACTAATTAATTAACCTTTGGATAATATTAACATGATAATTATGTTAACTCTTTAAACATAATTAATTAATTAAAATCAATATAATTAAACAATTTTAATAATTAAAATAAAACTAAAAAAATTAAAAAACTTAAATACTTTAAAATAACTTTAATTATAATAAAATATAATTTTAAAATATTTTAAATAAATAATTAAATAACTTTTAAACAATAATTAAATAGAGGGTTTTACCATAAGGGCCTTCTTTAAACAAACAATAAAGTTGTAGGACATAGCTTTAAAAAAATTATTTGCCAGGAGAGTTTTTTTTATACGTGACGTCGGCCCATTAATCCGTTACTTCATGTCTTCCTTTTAGTCCTTTTTTTGTTTTCTTTTCAACTATTTTTTAGTGCACCAAACGAAATCGAAAACAAGGGTTTAGAATACAAGCAATCGAATTCTCTTTTCAAAATCTCAGCTAAATCGATTACAATTTTTTTCACGGCCGATTGAGTTTTATGCCGCATTTCAATTACAAGGATTTCTACTTCATTGATTTAAGCCTTATCAATTTCAGCCCAAACTGAAATACTTTCGAAGAACGATCTGTGGAATCAGCTCAAATACATTCGGTGAACGATCTGTGGAATCAACAAGTAAGCTCTATAATATAATAAACCCTAGTTATATCTACCCTACATTTGTTGCATATTATTGATGTCGATGAAAGTATTTTATTGCTTATTATGATTTAATATAATTGATAGATGTTTAATCATGCATATGTAAATATCCAGTGACAGATGATACTAAATCCTAATTTTTTTTACATAAAAATGTTTTATTTTAGCTGTTAAAAAAGATAAATGCATCTATCTTTTAATGTAAAAGATCTAATTACATGCTAAATGTAACGACCCAGTATTTCAGTCATTCGAAATTCGGATATTTAATTGATTTTAAATATTCACAAGTTAATTTTATAATTTGAATAACTTATATTTTAAATATCTTGATTTAATTGAATAATTAAAATAATTGATTTAATATTTGAAATTGCAGAAATAAGTGGATATAGAATTTAATAAGAATGAAAATAAATTATAAAGTTGTTTTGAATTCTATTTGAATTGGAATGATGTTAGTAAAATTTTAAAATTGAATTAAAAGTTAATTTATAGAAATTAAATATTTTAATATTTAATTAACGTGTAAAAATAGTCATTTTTGACACAGTCTCGGAAACCAATTTCATTGGATCCGCAATGTTATATTAGTGTAGGATTTCAAATTTCCTGTCAGTCGGACTTACGGTTTGGTCGTGGGAAGACGAAATGAGTAGAAATTTATTGAAGTAAATTTTAATTAAAATAAATCGATTTTAAAACCTATCATCCAAATATGATGGAATTGGCTCTTGATATATATTCCATTGTGTTCGGAATAGGGGTAAAACATTATAAACGCCAAGCGGCACACTTCGTTTGGAGTTCGAAATATTTTCGGGTGAATATGTTTTGAAATTTTCCATAAAAGGCCACACTTTCTTCACATTTGTAAAACCCATATTCCCCTAGGGCTATCCGCCAGTTTTTATTCAATAGCCAAAACATACCATGCTGTCTTCCCTCCGATCTTCTCATCTACCCACTTTCATTAAAAACCTTCAACTACAAAAACGTAGAGCTCCTCGAGCTCGACAAATCCAACGGCTATGATATGATATGGCGAAGAGGATCAACCGCAATTTGTGTTTAAATGTCGTGCGTTTGAGTGCATTTTGCAAGGTGATGGGGGTGTCGAGCTTCATGCGGCTTCGACCGAAGGTGGGGCTTGCTTCGAGCTTCGAAGTGGTGGTCGTTGATCGACGTCTAGACAAGTGAAGGGCAAGCGGCATTGAAAAATCAACGGTGGTTATGGGTTTAAACGCAGGCGTGAATAAGCCTGGGAAGAAGAAGGAATTAGCAGCTGTGATCTACAGTAATAAACCAACGGTCGAGATTCGTTTTAGGTTAAATAAAATAAAATAAGTGTAAATTAATTTATATAAATATCGTGTGATGTTTAAAATTGTGTATCTTCTTCATACGAGGCCAAAATCGGACGAAACAGGTTGCGTTGGGTCCGTATTGTCGAGTACTACGCGACGGAGCTGAATTGGAGTTAATGGGAGCTAGTGAAAATTTTGGGTAAAATTAAACATCTGTTTAATTTTATTCGGAATAAAACACTGCAATGGCTAAAGGAATCAAAGTGAGTACAACTCACTCTTTCTGACTTGTTTATATTTTTATATAAGTGGAAATAAATTTATTTTTTGCTGATTGATGATTTTTTGGGTGGTATATGATATATGATATATATTGATTGGTTTGGATATATTCCTGCCTTTTGGAGCAGATGAGACCCTATACGTTTCCGTATATGAGCGGATGACCTTTTGTACGCACATCTGCCTCAAAGCGGACATTGTGCATATCTTCTCATATGTATATTTGTTGCAAGTGATAGGTTGGACGGATCCAACTAGATTCCTCACCAGCGTTGATTTTTATGTACAGATATTGTTATATATGTTGTTATCATATGATATATGGTGTTTGGATGCCGTGATTGATGTGAATCACCTTATTTAGTGCTGTTGTAGCATTGGGTCATATTTTGAAATTTTAAAAATAATAAAATGATGATTTAAAATTGAAAAGGATTTCAAAGTGATTTTAAAAACATATGCTTTATTAATTTCTGAATTGTTAAGGAAATGAATTTATTTTAAATAAATAAAATGTTATAATTTTTATGTTATAAAAATTATTATTTTTGTGAAATATACATAAATATGGTTTGTGAAATACACTTAAATATGATTTTTGAAGTTATATAAGTGTTAATAATGGTTTGTAAATTATTTAAAAGAAGAAGTTATTTAAACAGAATCAAAATATGATTTTTAAAATATGGAGTTAACTATTTTGTAAATTAAGTTAAAGTGAGATTTTGAACTTATTATAAACAGTTTATATATAAGATTTATAAATTTGATATTTTATAAATAAAAATAATAGAATTATAAAGGAGTTTTATAAGTGTTAAAATGAGGTTATAATTGGGTCTTATAAGTAAATAAGATTTATAAATTTATGAAGTTATAAAAGGAATGAATTTGTAAATAAGAGATTTATAAGTAAATAAACTTATAATTGGATTTTGGCATATAAATGAGATGTAAATGGAATTGGGTAATAAAAGGAAATTTATATGTGGAAGTTTTTTTAAAATATAAATGAATTTATAAACATCGTTTTATAAAGGTGAAATCGACTTATTTTGATAAGGTAACTACGAAAGTTTATTAAAGGAATTATAATCATGATTTTGGACAGTGAATTATCATTTTAATTAAATGTGTAGAAGTAATAAATATAGTTAGAGAATTATATTCACGATTTTGGACGGTGAATAATCCTTTTAATAAAATGGATATTTATGGAAAGTGATATTATAAAATGAAGTTTAAATGGTTTAAAAATAAGGTAAATGTGAATTCACTTATTATTAAGTAAGTATATGGAAATGCTTTCCAAATAGTGGAATACTGAAATGGTTTTGAGAATATTCTTTTTAAAGATGATTTGAAGTATTAAATTTGGAAAGTGATTTATTTAACAAATGATTTAATAAATCAGGCCTAGTGACTGCTTTAGTTCTAAATTTATAATTTGGTCATTTTAGTTCCCCGACTTGATGTAGGAACTATTTAGTCGTACACTTAGTACATAGCCATTTGTGTAGGCCTGATTATCATTTGTATTGAGGATGATTATTCATGTAGTGCAGAATATTACTCCAACCTATCGAGCTTCCTTCTTGGCCGAAGGATAGCAAGTTGAAAGTTGGAGACGTGATAAGTCTATGAGACTTAGTTTCTGTGTGACGTTGATAAACGCTTTTGCAATGTTGGTGCGAAGAGACAGGGATCGTTTATCCGAAAACCACTTCGGACCAACATTTATGCGTTTGATTGTGTAGGTTATTGAAGATATTGATATTTAGGATTTTCATAGTGGAGGACTGCTTGTTGATCTTTTGGGGTGAAAATCCTAATATACATCCAGTAGCAGTAGTCTCTTCGTTATGAAATATCCAGTGCAAGACTATTCGCTGCTAATCCTAGGGATTTCTCGACAGGATGTGGTAGGAAAGTACCTTCAGTTTGTCCTGTTCCTGGAAAACTTGTATGGACGAGTGTTTAACATTGCATTTCTAAGATTATGTACATTGGTTTTTACAAATGTACATCAGTGGCGGCGGGGAAAGCAACTTCTCTTAGTTTAACACCCTCCTTGAGACGTATGAGCTCAAGGGTTGTATTTTTATGGAAGGAAATTTGTAGTCAACGGAAATGGCAATGTGGCATTCAAAGCGATGTGATGTGTGATATGTAAAAGGTAATCATTACTTCAGGCCTCATCAACCGAAAATGACAAAAATAGGGTTGGATGCGGCAAGGCTAAGTGGGTCATTCCCAATTAGAATGTGATCATCCTCATTTAGATATATTTCTTCCCGCTATGACGTTTGGGATGTAAATTAATGTGGTTTGTATGCTATGAGGGCTCTCGAAAAGGTCAGTAACGACCGGGGGATGATATATTCGGCACTACCTAGTTATAGAGGTAGGCCAGTCTTGTGTTGGTAGAGGATCCTTTGTGATGGTCCTCAGTACATTCCTCTAGAGATGTACTGCCGAAAGGTAGTCCATTCACATAGTCATTTGCATGGAAATCCAAACTCCGCTACGTGCTTGCCATTTTGATTGTATTACTCATTTTGGGCTATATGCTGGAATTTAATATGGTAAAAATTCGGGTATTTTAATTATTATTTATGCAATAGACACTATTATAATATAACAGAATTTGATATGAAAGGTTTTGGTTATCGTAAGGTAAAAACATGTCCGTGTTTATGTATGGGCATGTCTTACGAGATACTTTTGTTTTGAAAGGAAAGTTTGGTAATTTAATAAATTCATTTGAGTGTGTTTTCTCATGCTGGTTTACCAGACTGATCCCGACGTTCTTTCCTTTCAATGCTCGAGTCAGACCGAGTATATTTACACGTTCAGATTTGGTGCTTTTGGAGCTTAAGCAGGAGAGCTGAAGATCTTCGTTGTCGTATACATGTATCTATTTATTTTCCACTGTATTTTTGTTGTTTATATTATCAGCAATTGTAAGGATAGGTTATTATAATTGTCCAGGCTGATGATTGTGATTGATTGTTGACTCTGATTGATGTATGTATGATATTACAGTTTCTATTTTGTAAAGATCATTGATATAATATTATATGTTTTCCGCTATGATGTGAGATTCTTTATTATTCTGTTTGGATCTTTCTCTTCTCTTCTTCTCTCTTCTCTTCTTTCTCATGACTTTCCGTCAGTTCGTGCTTTTTGGGTCGGACATCGGTGGTTTATTGTCGATTCAAAGGGTATGGAATTTCGGGTCGTCACACTAAACCCTACATATATTTATACTGATATTTGTTATGTATGTTTTTTAAATAGTGATACATGTTAAACATGTTTGCTGTTTTAGTAGTGATTTAAAATTATTACATAACATATGCTCGGCAAGGGTCCGAAGGGACCAGGATTCGGCCTAGGACTTAGGCCCAATATTATTGGTTACTATTTCAGGTCGTCCGATATGGACTATACTCGACAAGGGTTCAGAGTGACCAGGATTCAGCTTAGGACTTAAGCCGTTGCATTACTCAGCATTCAGGGACACTGAACCAAGAACACCAAGGCGTTGCTTAGTACAGGTCGTCGAGTGTGGGTTGCTCTTAGAAAGAACCCAGAGAGGTTATGAATTTTTATATTGGCTATGAACAGCTAGGGATTCGGCTAAGGGCCCGGAGTGGTCTTGGATTTGGATATCTACCCGGAGAGGTCCTAGATTCAATTATTGGTCATTGGATACTGACGAATTACGACTCGGTTGATGAGTTCAGATAGCTATGGAACTGGCTAAGGATTTGGTTACTGGACTCTAAATCGAACGTCGACTCGACGCAGTCGTGGAGTTGGATATGGCTATGGCACTTGGATATGATGGCTTGGTAATAGGTTGGATTATGAATCGGATGGTATGGCCAGCGATGGAATATGGACTTTGGATGTTGGATTCAGAGCTATTCAATACATGCCTTCTTAGCACATGGCATGTTTTGGGGGGAAAATGTTATCCCACCTTTTGGCAAGGCCGTGACACCAAGAACTTGACTAGAAACCAAGGACTGTTCGTCCTGGAGATCGGTTATACATAGGTTCACTATGGATACTGGTAAATTTTACCCGAGTCCGGATCGAGCCACAATTAACATGACACGATAAGAAAAGCTATGAGAGTCGGCGTTCTAAATTTCAAGTCAATTGGAGTTCGTATAATCAAGATATTAATCGACCAAAGTCAAAAGCAAAGCCCTTAGTTCGTATCCATCAAGCGATGCGAACAGAAGCGATGCGAACTCGACAGCCTTCAACAAATTCAAACTTGCATCGATCATAACTCAGAATCTACAAGTCCAAATGCTATGAAATTTTTGTAGAAGCTTCCCGATGCACCAAAGGATGCTAATGATCGATCCCAGCTTGATTGGACTATTTTGGGATCGATACGAATTACACTTGGATCGTTCCCAAATCACTCTAGATCGGTCATGTAGGCCCAACTGCGCATGAGAAGAGGTATGCCGGGTTTTGGGAAGGTATTTTCGGATCTACACATATAAATAGCAGCACTGTGGCAACTAAAAAGGAATCTTCCTCTTCTCCCCTAGGCGAAACTCTGCCAATTTGCTATTGATTTTCAAAGGCTTGTAACTGTAATCACAGTATAAAAGGAATAAAAGGATTGATTCAGAGTGGACGTAGACCGGAGATAGCCGAACCATTATAAATTTGGTGTTCTTTCTTGCTTTCTTACATTTTTAACTTTGCCATTTCTTCATTTTTATTCTCCACTTAATCTGGATCTGAAATCTGTGTGTGGATATTGAGGATCTGTATATATACACCGGTGCTTTCACTACATCTAGGGTTTGTGACCAATTTTGGCGCAAACACTTTGGTGCTTTCACTGAGAATTGAAATTAGGTTTGGAATTCACATTTGGAAAGCTAAAGGATCAGATCTAAAAGGAACCATGGTTAGGCAATCAGCTAGAAAGACATTACCAGAAAGGAGCCATCAAGAGGGGAGTCAATAGGCTTCCTCAGGAGCGAATCAAGCCTTAGTTTTCATCACCAGGGACGAGATGGAGTTGATGATGGGAGCTATGCGGAAAGAATTGCTGAAAAGGTAGGAAGACATGATGCAAACCTTTCTTAGACAGTTTGGGCAGGTAGGAATAGCTGGAGCTTCAGGAGTTCAAATCCACAAAGCTGGAACAGAAGGACCCAACATGCAATCAGATAGAGCAGCTCAACAGGGTGCAGCCCCCAACTAGCGCACAATTACCAATTTGGATAGATCCAGACTCGGGGGCACACCAGTATGCAATGATAGGCCAATCATGGAGGAATTCCAGGTAACACCACACAACAAGATGCTGGAAGGAGCACAAGAGTAAGTGATGAAGAGTATGTACCAGAATTCCCTCAGGGACTCGGGGGCCAACCTTTGGTGGACAACACTGGATTAGCTGAGATTATTACATGAACTATGAATGGAGGCTTAGCAAACAGAGATCTGGAAGGACTAAGCAGGATTTCATTTACTCGCGACATCAGGATGGGTTGGAATCTATTAGAGTACAAGTTGCCTACTCTGGGGGTATACAACGGAAAGGCTAATCCTACCGATCACTTGATGAGGTACACAAGACACATGGAAGTACTGGAGGCATCGGAGGAAGTTATGGCCTAGTGTTTCCCTTTGTACTTGACGGATATAGTTGCTATGTGGTTCCGGCAGTTGGAAGATGGTTCTATCAAGAAATGGACGGAATTGGTGGACATGTTTTTGAACCAGTTTCAGGTTCATATCAAAAGGCCAAAGAATATAATGACACTAATGTCGGTGAAGCAAAGGATAGGAGAATCGCTCAGGGCTTTCTTGACTCGGTTCAATGTAGCAGTTGCTTCAGTGGATCAGTCGGATCCATCGATGGTTTTGGTAGCGGCAGTGTCAGGAGTCAGAGATAACTCAGATTTCAAGGTATCGTTGATACGAGATCCACCAATGGATCTCGAGAAGTTCTTTCACGAGGCCAAAAGATTTTTTCGACAGGAAGATGCACGTTCAGATATGAAGTTAAAGGAAGTGAACACTGTTGAGGGTGGAGAACCATCCAACGAAAACTCGGGTAAAAATAAGAATAAAGGAAAGAGGTAGTTTGATGACAACTCTTACAAGGCAAGCAAACGCTGGGGAGAGCTCAAATTATCCACTTAAACAAGATTGAATGAAACTTTGGAACATATATTCAAGAAGACTCGGGATCGCCTTCCTTACCGAAGGACGGCAAGGAGGGAACCCTCAGAATATGAGAGGGCATCTGGAAGGCACTGTCTCTTTCATGACTTAGACAGGCATGAAACCAACAGCTGTAGGCATCTAAAGGATATAATCGGGGAGCATGTAAGGAATGGTCAGCTGCCGCAATATGTCAGGACTCGGAATGTGGCGGTGGAATAGTAGCAACCACCGTTTACTTCAAATGACGATGGCACATGGCCTAGGAATGATCGATTGGTTATCAACTGACAGGGACAATATGGAATAAGTAGCAAACTTTGGGCAAATAGTTAAGTCACTTAATCATGTAGGGGACGGAGACAGCCCCTAGGCATGCTCTAAGATGATGACAAACCACGACACTCTAGTTTGTGAAATCTACTTTTTCTTTTTTGGTTTGGACATTTGCTTTTTTTTGGTTTGGATTCAGAGTTTGGTTTGAATTCCTAGTTTTATTTGTTTTCTGGTTTGGACTTTGGTTTGGATGCTTGTTTTTTTGGTTTGGATGTTGGTTTGGATTTCTGGCATTGATTTTTAGTTTTCTGATTTAATCTGGATTTCGGGTTGGATTTTGATTGGATTTTTATCTAGTTTTTCATAAATGGTCGTTGGGTATGGATTATACCTGGCAAGGGGTAAGTTGCCTCGTCCGAACATGGTGAATCGGCTTATTCATGTCGTTGAGGATGGACTATGCTCGGCAAAGGTCCGGAGAGACCAGGATTCGGCCTAGGACTTAGGTCTAATATTATAGGTTACTGTTTTAGGTTGCCGGGTATGGACTATACTCGGCAAGGTTCTGAAGCGACCAAGATTCGACTTAGGACTTAAGCCGTGGCATTACTCAATGTTCAGGGACACTGAACCAAGAACACCAAGGCGTTGCTTAATACATGTCGTTGAGTGTGGGTTGTTCTTAGCAAGAACCCAAAGAGGTTATGAATTTTGATATTGGCTATGAACAGTTAAGGATTCGACTAAGTGCCCGGAGTGGCCTCGGATTTGGATATCGACCCGGAGAGGTTCTGGATTCGATTATTAGTCATTGGTAACTGACGTATTACGACTCGGTTGACGAGTTTGGATAACTATGGAATTAGCTAAGGATTTGGTTACTAGACTCTAAATCGAACATCGACTCGACGCAGTCGCGAACTTGGATATGGCACTTGGATAGGATGGCTTGGTAATAGGTTGGATTATGAATCAGATGGTAAGGTTATGGATGGAATATGGACTTCAGATGTTGGATTCGGAGTTATTCAAAACATGCCTTCTTACCACAAGGCATGTTTTGGGGGCCAAATGTTATCCTGCCTTTTGACTAGGCCGTGATACCAAGAACTTGACTAGAAAACAAGGATTGTTCGTCCTGGAGATCGGTTATACATAGGTTCACTATGGATACTGGTAAATTTTACCCGAGTTCGGATCGAGCCACAATTAACATGACACGACAAGCAAAGCTATGAGAGTCAGCTTCCAAATTTCAAGTCAATCGAAGTTCCTATGCTCAAGATATTGATTGACCAAAGTCAAAAGCAAAGCCCTTAGTTCGTATCCATCAAGCGATCCGAACAGAAGCGATGCGAACTCGACAGCCTTCAGCCAATTCAAACTTGCATCAATCATAACTCAAAATCTACAAGTCCAAATGCTATGAAATTTTCGTAGAAGCTTCCTGATGCACCAAAGAATGCTCATGATCGACCCCAGCTTGATTGGACTATTTTGGGAATGATACGAATTACACTTGAATCAATCCCAAATCACTCTGGATCGGTCATATGGACCCACCTGCGCATGAGAAGAGGTATTCCAAGTTTTTGGGAAGGTATTTTTGGATCTACACCTATAAATAGCAGTCCTATGGCAACTAAAAAGGGATATTCTTCTTCTCTCCTAGGCGAAACTCTGCATTTTTGCTATTGATTTTTAAAGGCTTGTAACTGTAATTACAGTATAAAAGGAATAAAATGATTGATTCAAAGTGGTCGTAGGCCGGGGATAGCCAAACCACTATAAATCTTGTGTTCCTTCTTGCTTTCTTACATTTTTAACTTTGCTATTTCTTCATTTTTGTTCTCTACTTAATCTGGATCTGAGATCTGTGTGTAGATATTGAAGATCTGTGTATATACACTGGTGCTTTCACTACTTCTAGGGTTTGTGACAAATTTTGGTGCAAACAGTTTGTATGCTATGAGGGCCCTTGGAAAGTTCGGTAACGACCAAGGGATGACATATTCAGTACTACCTAGTTATAGAGGTAGGCCGGTCTTGTGTTTGTAGAGGATCCTTTGTGATGGTCCTCGGTACATTCCTCTAGCGATGTACTACCGGAAGGTAGTCCCTTCACCTGGTCATTTGTATGGAAATCCAAACTTCGCTACGTGCCTGCCATTTTGATTGTATTACCCATTTTGGGCTATATGCTGGAATTTAATAATGGTAAAAATTTCGGCTATTTTAATTATTATTTGTGCAATAGACGCTATTATAATATAACAAAATTTGATATGAAAGGTTTTGGTTATCGTAAGGTAAAAACATGTCCGTGTTTATGTGTGGGCGTGTCTTACGAGATAATTTTGTTTTGAAAGGAAAGTTTGGTAATTTAATAAATTCAGTTGAGTGTGTTTTCTCATGCTGGTTTACCAGACTGATCCGGACGTTCTTCCCTTTCAATGCTCAGGTAAGACCGGGTATATTTACTGGTTCAGATTTGGTGCATTTTGAGTTTCAACAGGAGAGCTGGCGATCTTTATTGTCGTATATACGTATCTATTTATTTACTGCGGCATTGTTGTTGTTTATATTATCAGCAATTGTAAGAATAGGTTAGTATAACCGTCCAGGCTAATGATTAGTGATTGATTGTTGAACTCTGATTGATGTATATATGATATTACAGTTTTTGTTTTGTAAAGATCATTGATATGATATTATATGTTTTCCGCTACGATGTAAGATTCTATATAAATCTATTTGGTTCTTTCTCTTCTTTTCTTCTCTCTTCTTTTCTTTCTCATGACTTTCCGTCAGTCTGTGCTTTTTGGGTCGGACATGTGTGGTTTATTGCCGATTCAAAGGGTATAGAATTTTAGGTCGTCACATTAAACCCTACGTTTATTTAATAATTACTGATATTTGTTATGTATGTTTGTTAAATAGTGATCATGTTAAACATGTTTGCTGTTTTAGTAATGATTTGAAATTATTCCATAACATATGAACTCGATTTAAAGCATACTTAAAAAAGATAAAAGCATTTATATTTTTATACAGACAATTTAATAACATAATTAACGATAACATAATTCTCTTAGTTACTGTTGAATATCAAAAGATACACAATGAAATGTCATAGTTATTCATTTGTTGCTTTTTACTACAAAAATATAACTCTTCATTATTGCTAACATATTACTACACATGATAATATTCATGTAGCATATAAATTAAGATCGATCTGCGAAACCAAAAGTTGTTATACAACAAGCTACATGCATCTTTATAAACAATGGAGGAAAACATTGCATAAAAAGAAGACCGTTATCCAGTCCATTTTGCGAGGAGCACAACCAGAAGACAACTTTATCTTTAACTCCGTTGGTAACTTTTTTCATTCATTATCTATACTATAATATTTAGTTTAGATGTTCATTTCGTATATATATATATATGTATTAAATTTAAAATTACATTCCATCAAATATGCAAAAGCACAAAAAAGGTCTGACATATGATAAAAGAACTAAAAAAGATAAAACATGCTATCCTTTTATAAAAATTCCTGCAAACAATTAGTGTTTACAACAAATTCCTAATCATATTTGTTATAAAGTTTACTTAACAATTAAAATGATGTATCCTAGACAACATTAAAAGTTGTATGACACTACTATGTTCAAACTACTGTATGAAACAACAATTGTTCATTGATATAGGATATCTTAATCCCAAAAAATACAAAACAATTAAAAAGATAAAGCATGTTATCTCTTTATTCAACTTTTTGTGCAGTATGATATTTTTTTGATGAACTTGTTATTTTTACCTCCCAATTGATTATATGATTTTCATGAATGTAGGATCAGATTGAACCAATAAAGGAAAACACAGATGTTTATGAAAAAGAAGACTTGACAAATAAAGACTTCGACCATAATCAGTTAGACAACTCTGATGAAGAAAGAACAATTTCACAAGAACTAACTCAAGGAACTACTGATTCTGATGATGTCGATCAGTATGAAATAAAAAAAAGAAGGCAAAAAGCAGAGAAGTCGGCAGTACACTGGTACATATAGATGTAATTTGGATGCAATCTATAAAGTCATGTCAATCATAAAGGAGAAAAATATTCTTTCACCTTAAGCAATGACTTATATAGAAAAACCACCATTCAGAAACTTCTTCAATGTTTTTCTTAGAGATTCAATAACATGACAAGATTTGTGAAAAAGTGCTTCGAATTTAGATAACATCATTACTTCTTTTGATGTAAAAGAAAATGCTTTCAGAATTGGAAACAAATTTTTGAAAATAAGCCCTGAAGAACTCAGTCTCATATTCGAAATGCCATTAGCTGGAGAAGACTTATTTCATATACCAGCTTCTAATAAACCCTCAGCTATGGAAAGTTTCTCCAATTTTTTAAGTGCCAGTTTTCAAGAAGAAGACATAATTAGCCAAAAAAGTAACAAAAAGATTAGATATAATGTTTGAAGAGGAAAAAGGGAATGAAGATTTAGTGAAGTTTTTATTATTATTGTTGGTTATAACTTTCGTTTTTCCAAACAAACAAAGCTATATGCAATAGGGTTTCTTACCGAAGTTGTTAAATTTAAAAAATTGAACTCAATCTCCTGGCCACATGCAATATGTCAAAATGTTTTGAAAATTGTTCAAAAGTATCATGCCGTTCCAAGAAGTACACCTGGCTGTACTATGGTATTACTTGTATGCTTTCATAACTTTAACTAAGTATAAATATATTAAAATTTATGTTTATTACAAAAATATAAATCTATTTATCGTTTTCTTGTAGTACTGGTTTTGTGAACGAACACAAATGATTGACGAAAAGGAAAATCTACAAAACAATCCCAACAATGAGAAAATAGGATTTATCAAAACTGAAAGATTTGGACCTCACTGAAGTTGACAATGACAAGGTATGCTAATTTTTTTTAATTGTACTTTTTTTTCATTTCTAATTTCTAACTTGCGATGAATTCACTGATAAATTTGTTTTGGATGAAAAATGTAAGATAATGTTCAAAATAATACTACATCAGATAATGTTTCTTTACATGAACACGCAAAAGAGGGTTTCAACGACTCTAACACACATGAGAATGGTACAAAACGAACCACTGATGTGAAAAAATATATTCTCCTGTAAATGATTTACTAACATGGTTCAAACTACCAATAAATATGCATGCTTGTCCAAAGACCTCAACTAGTTGAGTTATGATTTAGTGCTTAACAAAGATCAACCTCCTGAACCTCAAGCATCTGATACACCAATTCCTGAAACAACATAAGAAGTGAAAGTAACCGAATACATAAGTGACGGATATATGTTGGTTAGTGAAGTTATAGAAGAAGGGCAACAAGTTATATCATAGATTACACCGCAAATACAAGATAAAGGAAAAGCAACAAAAATTCCAAAATTTGTTCCCCAATTGGTTCAAGCGAATGTAAACTATAAGAAGTAACATGAAAAATCATCTCAAGTCCCGTCAGCCCCTCCTAAAAAAATATAAGGGGCTCGACAAAAATCAAATGAATGCCATTTCTTGGAATGTTAGTGGCCTAAATTATAGAAAAAATGTTATCTGTGTTTAGGGTCCTCCAGTCTCATCAGCTCTCATTAATAAGCCTATTTATTACTAAATTAAGTACAAAGGGCATTCAAATATTCATGACTAAGTTCCTCACTAATTGGCAGTTTTTATATAATAATGACATGGGGACTAAGTGACCAATGCTGATCATTACTGATGCTACTGTTTGGGATGTAGTCATCTCACTTAAAAGTTTTTAACAAATAACTGTAATTAGAAATAAAAATAAATTATTTGAATTGGGATGAATTCAAATTTGTTTGGGCTGAATTCACCGATAAATATGAAATATACTTGTAATTTGAATTGGGACCATCTAGAATTACTTTGTAACAATAAACTTAAATTTGTATGTTGGTTTGGATTGTAATTCACCTTTTCAGTTTTGTCTCTATCTGATTGTGTAGAATAGCTGGTGTGGCTGTTTTGATTTGTTTTATATTTTGAAAGTCCATCTCATCAGTTTTGTTTGGATTAGGCATATATGAATCATTCCCTTCATGCAGATGGTTATTTGTCATGGAATTTTTCTTTCTTTATTAAACAAATAAAAAAGATAAAAACATTTATATTTTTTATACAGGCTAATTTTGTCATACTTACTTAAATTTATGCTTCTAGCTTGTCTAGTTCTTGAATGACATTACATGTGCAACTTAACTTTAAATATTTTCCTTGCAGATTTAAAAAAATTCAAATGTAACAAAAGAAGAGAAAGAATTTCTTCTGTTACTTGAAACCATTATGATTATCTACACTTGACCATAAGATCTAATACCTTAAGAAGTGGACATTCAAAGTTTGCTATTAACCTGGTAAGTAAAAATACACCAAAAGTATAAAAGATAAATAGATTTTTGTTATTTTAAAAAAATTATATATTTTTTTGGCAGAAAGATCACTAAACAACATTAACAAAGAGTTACAAGACGTAGGGCAGAAAAAAATTCTGGGAAAGTCTACATTGCTTAAAAAGGTTGACTGTGCCTAACAAAGCAATGGGTAATTTTGAAGATAGTGCGGATTTTTATACCATAAATGCATCATGTTACACGATAACTAGCTACCCACATATTGCTAATTAGATACTATTATTTAATCACGTACTTTTACTTAGATGAACACACTACTAAATACAATTCATTATCAAAATGAAAAAAAGATAATTTGTTTTATCGTTATATTCAAATTACTAAAATTAAGAAATACAGGTTCGACTGTGGAGTTTTCGTAATGATGTTCATACAAAAGATTGCACAAGGAATGGAGACTCCATCAAAAATCAGTATTGAACAACTCAATGCATTTGCGTGCAAATAGCTGCATAAATCCTCTTTAATGAACCATATTGCTGGAGAGTTGAAAATTTTTGCAACTCAGCTTCAGCGATAAAAAATGCAAAATGAGAATGATAAGAACAATTTGTTTGGTGTTTGACAGTCTTTTTATTATGCATTTGTTAAAATTTTATTACAATATCCAAAACTATATTGTTCATAATAGATTTTAGGCAGTATATCTGAATTTAATGATGAATTTGATGATGAATTTGTAATGGCTGATGTTAACTAGCAAGTAATTACACAACTGATGTTAATTTAATGATGAAATTATGATAACTAATCATGAATTTGTAATGGCTAATTTTTTTCCAATGCTCTGTTAAGAAAGATAAAAGCATTTATCTCTTATTGATAATATTCTGATGTCATAAAATAATACATTGTTAATAGTATGTTGTATCAGTCTTTTACAGTATGCACTATTTTTATGTCTTCTAGATTTATATGTATAGCAATATTCACTTTATTTCATGTACTATTTAACATTCTGCGTATTCTTCTATGTTTGGAGCGTTGGACACGGTTCAGTGATAAGCTTAGGTTGCTACTTGAGTTCCATAGGCTGAAAATGTCTTCAAAAGCTTCACGGTCCAAATGTACTACCTGTTACTGGATTAATCTAATTGTGATGATATATCCTTTAAGAGTTGTAAGAGTTTACTATGCATGCGTCACATTGATGAAGCACATGATATGCCTGCTTAATAAACAAAGAAGAGCAGGTTTTTTTAACCTTTCATAGATAGTATTAGTTTTTTGGATAGAGTTTTGAAACACTAATTCTATTGTTTATATTCATTGTTTCAGTTTGTAGATTAAACCATTAATTTACACAATTAACGATATTTGAAGCATCATCTATTTAATATGTCATGTGATAATGTCATTAATTGACTTTATTCAGTACCACATACTATTAATAAAGCATTTATCTTTTAAACATATAAACATTTATCCGAGGTCTATTCTCTTTACATCAGTCACAAACAAACCATTTTTTCCAACTCATGGTTTGCTATGGATAATATTCAAAATACTTGTAAACATGTACACACTTGACAAGCACCTTTGTCCAAGTGGTTAATTGATTCGACTTTGGTGCAGAATGTCACAAGTTCGAAACTTGCTTTCGAACATTTATTTGACATGGGATATGTTGTCCCAATGATTTGTTGTATATAAAGTACTAGTTCAAAAAAAAAAACATGTACACACTTCTGAAAAGTTATTTAGGTTCTTATTGTAACTTGATGCTTTACCATGACATTTGGAAGTCCATATGCAAACAAAATCTAGCAATTAATCACACACACCAACAAAATCAAAACACAAAAAAGGCTATATAGCAGAACAAAAAAAAGATATACGACTTTATCTTTTTCACAAAACTAACAACAATGTATACCAAATAACAATTAAATATAGAAATTGCTTACAACCATAAATAATCGTAAACATATCAGCAACAATTCAACAGACCCAATTATTCGAATATTCAACTCAAAATATTCAAAGAACAATCAATCAAATACATTGGTTTAAAACACTCAACTCAATTAGTCAAAGAACACCCCCTTCTATTGTGTTCTAGTTTTTAACACTTTCCACATCTGTTTTTCTTAGCATGAAAATCAACCCCTTCAATCATATTCATCCTAGGCCTACCAGCTCCACGAATAGGCTTAGGAGGAAGAACAGTAGATGATTCTTCGGATTTAATTGCTTCCTTATCAAAAGTTGGAATAGGATTGATCACATGTGAATACGAAGCTCAATAATACTCAACGGTAAAGTAATTCTCAATATAACCATAAACATAATTTCTGCTTAAAGAAATACACTTCAAAGCATGTGCACAAGGAAAACCCGTCACTTTCCATTGATTGCAACTACATATGTGATTTTTAAGATCAACTTTTTACAATGTTGGAGAATGAACTTCAAATATATACCTATAAAATTTCAAAAATGTAATGAATGTATCAAGTATAAAAAAATCAACAGAGTGAAGAAGAAAACATAAGCACTGATAAGCTCTTAAGTTACACAACCACAACAGAAAATAAAACTAAGAATTTTAGCATCAAAATAAATATTAGGAAAATCATTGTTGAAAAATCCTAATATACTTTGCAATTCACTTGCCTATTATGCCATTAAACTATAGCAACAAACAATTTCATAAAGAAATGCATTGATTTAGCGATTCCCATATTCATACAATCTTGCATTCAACATCACTAGTTGAATGGAAATACCAACTGATGAAAGAAACGTAAGAAATGACGACAAAAACCACATTTTACAAAAACACACCAAAATGATTGTAGAGATATCCTAACTGACATTATGTCATAATATTCTAGCAACAAACACTTTCACATACACACAATCACACAAATGAGAATTATAAGTTGAATAAATAAACTATTGGAGTTAATCATAGCAACACAACAAATGTAGGGAAAATGATTGTTGAAATATCCTAACATACATATGCAATCCAACTGTCGATTCTTCCATTATATTGTAACATACATATGCAATCCAACTGTCGATTCTTCCATTATATTGTAACATACATATGAAATCCTTCATATATATATATACATACATATAAACAAGTTGTATTTCAGAACCAAAGTTATTCACACTATATATATTCTCTATAACACATAAGCCTCAAAGTATGTGCAGAAAAATGTGCCAGATAACAAAATGAATTCTTTAATACAAAAATAACATGCAGCAACAAAATCAAAACATAATACTCAGAGTATATAGCAGATAAAAAAAAGATAAATACATTTATCTTTTTCAGAAACTATGAGAAGCATGTAATAAAATACAAACACATACCTAGATGATTTAGAAACACTCCATCCAAATCATTTTTCCTTCAATTTCAATAAACGAGCATCCATTTTTGGACAAAGCACACTAGTCCACTTAGATGCCTCTTCTCTTCGATTAGAGATTTGCGTCATAAGTTTAACCCGAATACCATCAAGACATGAAGTGATAGGCAGACATCTTTCATCCAAAATCCAGGAATTAGAACTTTCAGCTACATTAGACTTATTTTCACCATATCTTTTCCCAAGAAAAAATAAATCATCCCAGTGGTCATATGGCTTATCATTCAAATATTCAATAGCTTTTGCACCTCTAATTTCTTTATACTTTGACATAGCTTTTTCAAACTCATAATAATTGGAAGCTAAAGCACAATGTTCTAGTAAATTAGCTACCCACAAACCCCTTCCACTTTTCACAATACCAGCAATATTATTTTGCATATGATGCAAACAATAAGAATGATGACTATTTGGAAAAAATTTAGGAATACTTAAGAGCAAACGACAATGTCTATCACTTAAAAAAGTCAATGGACTATCACAACTAAGTGCATTCTTTAAGTGAGTCAAAAACCAACTCCAACACTCTTCATTTTCCTTAGGAACATGAGCCATTTCCAATGGAAAAAAACCTGAAACAAAAAACAGCAACATACATTCACTGTTAATCCACACAGCAACAATAAATTACAGCAGCACAACTATCTAACGAAATTTATATCAATAATTTATAGCATATTTTATTGACTAGAATAATAAATTACAGCAGCACAACTATCAAGCCCAAATTTATAACAAGGAAAGCATGAAAACATGACAAAGTATTACCCATATTCATTAAAAACAAAAAAAAAAGGTAACAAACGTACCTTGATTTCCATTTTTTGCAATGGCTGCCATCAAAATATGACTTCAACCTTTCAAAAGTTTTGCATCTAAAAACACCAAAGGATGACAATAATAAAATCCAAAGATAAATGCCTCATAACAAAAAAACTCTCTCAAATTGATTAGTATCCGGATCCACTTCCATACTTGAGTAACTATTTGGATTATTTCTTTCCATTGCCTTCAAATACGAAACCAAATCATTATAAGATTTCAATTCATCACCATAAATATCATTCATAGCCATATCTTACCCTTATAAGAAAAATAATAACTCAAATCGACGTCGTAGTCTCTTCCAAAACTTTTCATAATATCCTTCGTTTTTCTTTTTTGGCTCATCACGAATTTGATTAATAATCAAACTTTTCACAGGATCACAATTAATAGTTGGACTACTAATCGATCAAAATCCACCACCACAAGAATGACTTAAATAAATATTTTTAACAAACAATTGGTCCAGTTGCTTCAGTTTGCAAGAAGCATGAATCCTAAAAGGACAACCATCTACAGCACATCGAACTGTCAATCGTTCCTTACAATTCTTAATATACTATACTTCAAACCCATTCTTCAAATAATAAGCACTAACTGTTCGATGAAATACACGGCAAAATCAAATTGTTGACCAAACACAGTAAAAAATTCCAAATTTGAATTCTTCTTCATCAGCTCATGTAAATCCCTTTCTTGTGTAAAACCAGACTGTAAATCCTTAGCATACTCTAACATGTTACTATTTGATTCTCCAACAACAAGTGAACAAGATTTACTACTTTCTCCAACAACATTATCCATGAGATTATTCTTCAGCCTTAGAAAAAACCAAATATTCTTCCTTTTTAAACCAAGATAAGCATAATAAAGCTTGAAGATCACTATTTGTTTCAACAAAGGTGGTTTTTGATTCTCGAATATAAAAAATATTGTAGCATAATGGATTAAAATTATTCGACTCCTCACAAATCTTATTCCTAACACAAGAAATAGAAGCATCCAATCCAAAACGAGCACTAAAACAATTTTTATTGAAATCAAACACAACCATAATAGATGAATAACACCTGCAATTAAAGATGTAAACAAATAAATACGTTTATGAAAATGTTTGAAAATGTCTAATCTTAATTAACAACTAATTACATAACATACTACATGACATATCCTTTTCTAGCCCACTTTTCGGAAAAAGATAAAAGCATTTATATTTTCTAGAACTCAAAATTACAATGTCATCCATTTAACACATTCACCAAGAACTAAAGAAGAAACATTGTCAACAAGAAATATCATAACTAAACATGAAAGCAACAACTAATAATCAACCAAAATAATCAACCTTGTATACTGCTTTTAACAAAAATACAAATTCATTTATCACTTAACACCATAGTATAATAACACAAGTTGAGGAATTATTATCACAACCAAAGATACTTAAAAAAAAACCTCTCATCACCACAATCCATTAACTGATCTCTTGAATATTGATTTTCAGAGCCCATTATTTTACCAATGATATCAAAGCGACAACTTATTCCACCAATCGACACCTTATTCCACCAACAATATCAAATCATGCACGAAATATGATAAAACCTCTAGATCGAGTCGGTATAATCGCCTCACTTGACCAAATTGAGAAAATCGTCTGAAGTAATCAAAAAATAACCTCGTCTAATCAAATTAGAAAGATTGCCTGAATTAATCAACAAAATAACCTCACCTGATCAAAGTAGAAAGATCGCCTGATCAAATTAGAAAGATTGCCCGATCGATTAAGAAATTCGCAAGTCAATTTAATTTGAGAAAATGGCCGGACGTATGTTTTTGTCCTGCAAAATAAACCCTTCAAATCCGTGTCCTAGAAAATAATTGATCCCGACTTATAGGCCCTTCCCACTAATTTCCACTAATTAAATATTATTTAAATAACTTTTAAGAATCATATGCATAAAATGATTAACTTTATAGCATCATTCAAAACAATAATTATTTATCTGTAAAACATTACTAATAAATAATAATTACCTTTAAAACCTTATCATTAAATAATGATTAACTTTAAAATAACATTGATTCCATAATTAACTTTTCAATTTAGAAGGAGACCTAGTGACCATTATAGTACTTAAACAAGTTATCAATCCATTCGATTCAACTTTCCAAGATATAACACTTTGTATTTACACAGGCAAACATATGTGTAAATTAAATCCATATTTAACAATCAATTGTTAACACAACAATTATCCAACATTAATCAACTGATATGAACATAAATGACTACACTAGTGTAATAGCAGAACTATGATTTATTCTACTAAATAGATGTCCAAATATAACTCATCTAGTTATTGTAGCAGAACAATGATTTATTCTACTAGTTAAAATGACCAATTTAGTTAATTAGTAGAAGGTGTTTTATTCCGCTTAACAGCGTCCAAATTCTTTATTCAATTTACTTTAATCCAATGATGTTTATTTGGCCAAATAGATATCTCCATATCTCCAATTAATGTATAATAATTTAACTACATTATTATTTAAAATTACGTAATTAAATCATGTCGTTTTCACATATCATAAATTTTTAACATCCCAAATCTAGCAACCAATTACACAATAACTTTGTACTTATTAACACAAGTCCAATGCAAAAATTAGTGTGGTAGTCAGGTTAAATATGAGCGAGATATGGCTTTTCAAAGTCCAATGCAATAACTTTGTACTTATTAACACTAAAATAAAATTAAATTCGAAATTTCTTAACCAAATGAAACGGGCCGAAGCACATCATCTTCAAACCTGCATCCACTATGAATAGTCTTCTTCCCCAAACTCCCTCCTCCATTTCATCACTCCAGTACACGATGTGCACATGCACGCTCCGCCAAGGACACCAGCGCCAAAGCCAAGACCACCATTGAACATTCCCCCACCTCCTCATCACAACGTAGCCATTGCCTATACCTCCGGTCCCCTATAGCCAACTTCGATCGAACAAAACCCTCCCAAGGTAAAACACGCGATAATTTTTTGCATCGACCAAATCCAAAAACTCATCGACTGAGCACCTCTCCTTGATGAACAACCCCGCATCCTCTAATTCGTCCAAC
The DNA here is from genome assembly GCA_030765085.1 of Allium cepa. Classification (NCBI taxonomy): domain Eukaryota; kingdom Viridiplantae; phylum Streptophyta; class Magnoliopsida; order Asparagales; family Amaryllidaceae; genus Allium; species Allium cepa. The sequence goes on along the minus strand of CM060928.1, from coordinate 100,206,572 downwards.
ATCTCCTCGGTCGTTGAAAAATCCAAATCTAGCCAACAAACACCGCCAAACATTGACACGAAATCTTACCGAACTTACACCAAAAATACTACACTCCAATACAAACTCAACGATGCTTACGGCGTCGATCGATTTTATGTTGATCGAGGGAAATCAATTTTTGAAATTAAAGAATAATATATGCTCCGTACTGTAAATCGAAGATATCTCATTCGTTATTCGACGAAATTAAGCGCTATAAATTTTTAAAAATAGTAGAACTTGAAACAAACAAACAACTTTCATTTTGGAAGATTGGTTAAAATTGATAAGCTTAAGGGAAAATGAATTTTGAAAAGAGATCGAGCTTATGTTTTCATGCTCAGGATTTCAAAAGCAAAAAGAGGATTTCTGCTTGTATACCTATATCTGTGTGTGTATGTGTGTATATACATGTATTATGCATGTATATGCATACGGCAACATGAGTAACCCACCAAAGCCCCAGACACAATCCTGATTTAAATGGTAGAACCAAGGTAATAGTGTTGAGAAGGGAAGGGAAGAATGGGAAAGGAATGGAAAAGAAAAATAAAGTATTGCAAGGAGGAAAAATGCTCAGAATTGTATGCGCTGAGCTGATATTAGGCATGGTAGCAACAAGATTTGCGAAACAAAATCCTAGGTTTTAGCCTAGAATCACGGAGGGAATATAGGTAGGTAAGAAAATGCAAGGAGATAGGAGTTGGAGTACCACATACATGTGGCTGGGTAGGTAGGGGAAAAGGTGTTGTGTACAAATATGTAGTGTGCAGATCATTTTGTGTTCAGGTGTCCGTTACAGAATACTACGTTCGCATATGGGCTGTGCGAATGACCAGAAACAGAATACAATCACATACAATACTGTAACTCGATCTCAAAACAACACCGAAACACATTGGTTATCAAACCCTGTTAAATTTCAAAAACGCCGACGTTAGACATAAAATACGTCAAACGACAAGTCTAAATATCTATCAAATTAAAAATTATGGAAAAATCCTATAAATTAAATTAAAAATACGCCATTAAAAATTGAACAGTTATTTGAAACATACATTTTATTATAAAACCCCAAATCGAATATTTAAAACTAATTAAATATTCCAAAAATCAAAGTGATAAAAAATCTAGGTCGTTACGCCGAGTGACACGACAATCCATCCAATTATGCCTTACTACTAATGGAACATCAACTTTCTAAATGCTCCAAAATTTAATTAGCGCTTTACAATGTACTTGGAATGAATGAATCATGAGTACAAATGCACTTAAATCCAAGTTACGATATAAATTTACATGCATCAACCACATATCTGATTCGATCATTAGAGTTGCTGAAGCAGACTCCAAAGCATCCTTGTTGTGTACCTAATGTAACTCTGAAGCAACCCTGCATGAATCCGAAAGCGGTCTTGAAGCAATTCTAGAGTGATCGAAGTTGACTCAGAAGAAATTCTAAAGTTTTCTCTATGCAACTTGGAAAGCACCCTAAAGTTTTCTCTATGTCTAAATCTGATCAAACCGTCCCCGAATCACACTAGTTGGGTCAAATACTTCATCAATATACAATTATAAGTGTTTATATGTAAAATACGTGATAGAGTATCATCCTCACTCGCCTAAATGGATTTTAGAATTCTATAATGTCCTTAATTCTCTAATCTCTGTGTTTTAGATCAATTCCAAATTTGATTCTCTCCAAATTAATTTTGAGTAGTTTGGGTTTGTAGCTCTCTTTTAGATATGAACTTAGGTAATTTCCTTTTGATTTTTTTAGAATTATATTGTAATTTGTAGATAGAGATCGGGCATAATGGAGATTAGGAACGAGGGAGAAATGAGAAATGAAAAATAACTTGCTTTGCAATTGGTTTGGATAATTTTAATATCAAAGTTAAGTGCTAATTAGTCTTAGCTAATAAATGGGTTATACAAAAATTAACTAATTCCTTGTAAAATGTTATGTATTCTTAGATCCATTGTATCCCCAATATGGAACTCCAGACGACTAATATGAATATGAAATCTTCACTTAAATGATGTTCTAAACACGTTGGAATAGATTTCATATAGTCCCTTATATTAATCAATTCTTTTTCTTTGCAAAGTTAATTATAAAATTACTAAATGTATATTACAAACTTGGTGAGGATTATGTTAGCATTTACTCTTATGTTGTTCGGTAGTATGCGGTATATCTTTTCTTCGTCATTAATAAAATCTATAGCAATATATGATTTGTCATGATATATATTAATATTACTGTATGTTTAGATGTTTATTTAACTATATATATATATATATATATATATATATATATATGATATTATGACGATTTGTGATTAAGCAAAGTAAAAGTAGCCAAATGCTAACTAAAATTTTCGTAAAATTCGTGTGAAAGGTGTGAATAAGTTTAATTATTTAGAAAAAGAAACTAATAGAGCTATTGGCAAGGCATTGGATATGAGAAGGAAAATTCAATTGTAAGAAATATGTGTGCAATTTGGGGTACATGGGTGAGAAAACCATTTCCTTTGGCCTTGCTGATTCCTATCATTTTTCATTATTTTTTTTTACTAATTAAACCTGCTATAAAACGTCTACGTAACCAAAATGCATAGATTCTCAAAAGTTTGTCTACGTCTTTTCGACTTTTTACATTTTTTACCACTCCTTTTGATAATGTACTTTGAATCAAGGTTTGAGTATAAAAATAGTAAATATTATCAAACCATAATCAGATTTGAGTGTTTTTGTTTTTAGTAAAGTAGGTTGTGTATGTTATGATTATTAGATAAATGATTTCAAAATGATTTGAATTCAGTGATTTAAGAAATAAAGTACGTTAGAATAAACAAGTGATGTTAGACTATTGGAAGTTGCACCGTGGAGAAAATATTGGTAAATTCTTTTCATTTTTATTAGTTTTTGCATATGTTTTATAAGTTGTGTTAAATGTGACTTTAAAGTACCAATCGTATTTACGTTTGAAAATTTCAAAATCTAACCATACAAATTCACTACAGTTATTTGGAAAGCTTTAGCATATGATATTATCATTTGGGAATCAACTCCGCCATCATCCTTAATTAATTTAATCAGAAAATTTTGGTTTATTTAAATCAAATAAATCATATTACGGCAATTTTTTTTGATAAAATGAGATATATTAAACATATGTTGAATATAAAAGGATTGAATTTTTGAATATTAAACATAATTTTTCTTTATTCATCTTTTAAATGGTTTTTGGTTTGTTTTAATTTTAAAATATTATACAAATTAGTTGATAGTTGAAATTTTTTAGCTAATATATCATTTATAACATTAATTTGTATTATTTGTTTGATATTGCATGAACAGAAATCGATATGATAGCATTTTGAAACTCTCAAAAGCGAAAGATAAATTTGATAATTTATATTTCTTTCTAATTTGTGAAATTCAAATAAAAAGTTTTCCATCATTTCTTTCTTCTTTTTTTTGAAAATTGATAAAATGACCCAGCTCAAAATGTTAAAGTGGGTATAATACCCGACACCAAAACACCATACGAACACTAATACAAACCCTAGAACATACTAGGGCAAACAAGCGCCTCCTCAAACTTAAGCTAATACGAGAAAATGAAAATGGCGGAAAATAGCTGGGAAAATGGCCAAAAAAAACTCCAGAAATAAAATAAAGCAACCTCAAGGCGGCTTCCAGGTCTTTGTAGTAAGGCTTAGCAGATCTCGCGACCTCAGATTGAAACAAAAATCACTTTGTAAAGTGGTTTTTGTTTCAGTGTCTTTGGATTTGGCTGCTTTGCTAGGTGAAGTTTTATCGAGCCTTGTAATAAGGCGATCTTTGAAAATAACATCTGGATCTGCAGAGAACGCGTCCAATCTAAGAGTAGGCTTGAGCAAATCTGAAGTAGCTTTATCCGAAGCTTCTTCAAAAGGTGGAATTCATTTCTTATTAGTATATAAACTAATGGTATTACTAAAAAGTTTATGATAATCTTTAATATTCACATAAATATTTACACCATTTCAGAATAATAATTATAGAAGGTATTATCTATCCACATTTTATTATTTGTTTGCTCCCATTATTAACCTACGTTCTCTCCTCCCTTTTTCTCTAATTTCTTACTATTTCTCATCATCTTATCAATCATATAGTTCACCTAATAATAAATTCTAGATCAGAATATAGAAGTTGAGTTCTCAAAACCTTCTTTTTTTATCTCTCAACTTATTCAATAAGGGAATTGAGATAAAATCTAGACCGTATGTTTTTCCAAAATGAAGATGGCTACTTGCGTTAATAACTTAGCCTATAGTCTTCATTGTTCATGTCATAATCCAACTTTCATTAGTGTTTAAATTCTTATTAGTAAGAGTTCTATTTTTTTAAATTAAAATGGTAGGGAGTTTAAGTTCAAAAGAACCTAGGTAAGGTTTTGCTTCTTTTTTAATCATTTAACCCCTATTTGTAAATTGAGATCCAACTTCTCAATGAATGCGAAACCGTGCTACACACACGGTATGTTCTAAATTATACACAACAAGTGCTAATTAAATTTGATTTTGATAATAAATGTGTTTTAAATTGTCCATTAAAAAATATCCAACAAATATCCATGTACGGCGGGTTGTTATTCAAAATCATTCAACGTCCTATGTGTAGACGGAATGCATTAAAATGAGTCCACTATGTAGTAAGGCATCCATGAAAAAATATATCAATATTTCATTTATATAGAGCATATAAAATTCACCATATACTTCACGTTATTAATCATATAGCATTTCTGCTCTTTTGGATTGAACATCATAAATATGAAGGTATATATCACTTACAAATTGTGTTCTTTACGTATAGTTAGCTAATAATCATAGTGGTTACATAAAGGTTCCAAAGTTTTAAGTCAACTTCATTAAACATGGGATGTAAAATCATATTTCCAACTCAAAGAAACAATTCATTATGAATTATATAAAATACCATAAAAATAAATGATTGCCCATTCTTTTCCTTTCATGAAATACTCAAAAACACAGTAAACTTATTTTATAACCTGTAAAATTTGGATAGAACTGTAAGCGTTCTTCAAATAAAATCCAATAAATATATAAGTAATGGTCTAGTATTTCTAGCAACTCCTCATGCCAAGCTTCTTTACACGGAATACACTATATTAGATTTGTGCGTTGCGTGATAAAGTTTTTGAAAAATGATTCTTCATTTTATTTAAAATAATTACAAAAGGAAAAATAATGCAAGCATGATCATGCTCAGTGATTGTACTGGCAAAACTATACGTTCTTTTCCTTGTATATTAGAATCTTTAGACTCTGCCGGTCTATTAGTGTTGTTAACCATTGCATTCTGTACAAATGAAGAACATCTACGAACTCTCAAATTATAATTAATCAAACAAAAAACCTCCCATGCCATTTTTCAAAACATCGATATATGAATACTAATTAGCCTGAGTAAACTAAAGTTGTCTCATTCAAATTAACCCAAATAAAAACATCAAAATCCAAATTATGAATTATACTTGTTCATAAATAAAAATGCAGTTTTCATATAAAGCGTTAAAGTTGAAGAAGAAAAGTGAAATTTGTTTAAATAACATAAATATTATTTTTTAATGTTCAATGTATATTGATATTGTTTTTCCAAACCATTTCAAATTAGAATATGATACTCAACAGTACTTGAAATTTTATGTTATTTAGTAAAATATATATAATTTTAATGCTACATGTGTAACATTATAGTATTGGTATGATAATAAAAAACCATACTTTTCATGTTTTATATGTTCGAACTAAACTTCGAATTGTGCTTATTATTGGGTAAAATCCCTTCAGATGATCAGTTGAAGGAAATAAAAAACCCAATGCAGTTGAAAACAACTGGATCGTGATTGTAGTGAGACGAAACAAACATAGCTAAACACCAAAATAGACAGTCATGGATCAATGCAATGTAGAAAAATAATAACACCAGTATTTATAGTGGTTCCATTACAATAAGGTAGTGTACGTTCACTTGGGGAGAAAGAGGATTTTATTAATCACTGAAAGATTAGAGTTACAAGATTGATTCACTTTTGGAGGCTATACATAAGAAGAATTACAATACAGACAAAATTCTGCAGAGTTTCATCTCTCTAGGATGGCTGCCACTATTTTCCAAAAGCTCCACTTTTTATATAGTGAAGACATGAGGAGGAGCAACTGCTATATAGTAGCTCGGCAATTTGGTTCGGTGTCATTTGGATCGACACACATTTGGTTCGACACACATTTGGTTCTGTCAACTGGTTCAACATTTGCATCTGGTTTGGCAAAAACAGCAGATCATTTGGTTCGGCGTTACCCAAAACTAATTTGGTTCGGCATAATGCCCAATCGAAATATTTAGACCGGTCTACTTTAAATCACAGATCGAAATATTTCATTCGGAATTTATTTTTCTTTCACTCCTCTGTTTTACCGAACAAAGCTTCCCTCCAGCTTCTTTCAAAAGCTTTTCCTCACTCCAAACGAACGAGCTCCTCCACCGAACGAAACTGCTCTCTTCACCGAAGTCACTCAGATCTAGGGTTTTGCGCTGCCTCACTTTCTCCTCTGCGACATCAGGTCCGCCAGCGATGGTGTCATGGTAACAAGTCCAACAATCTCCACCTTGTTACCATATTCCATCAAGCCGTCTAACTCCATCTACATCTTTATGCTCCAAGCAATATACACTTCCCCAATGAGCTTCGGTAATGCCATCGCCCGTTACACTTTGTCAACGAACTCCAGCAAGGTCATCGCCCATCAACAAAGTGTTCAAAGTACCCAATCCATATAGAACCTATCAATCTCCACCATAAAAACAAATGTCTCCATGAACCATCTCAACTCTCCCCCCCCCCTCCGGCCACCCCGTGGCACCTAGCACTTCATTAAGCGAATCAAGTCCGAGCAATGCTCAAACTTAGCAACATGAAATGACTTGGTAAACATGTCTGCTTCATTCTTCTTTGTGTGAACCTTCTAAAGAAGAACTAGCTTCTCTTCACTCATCTAGATAAGGAACGACTCTGTCAGCTCAATATGCTTCGTCCTTGGGCTGAATGCTAGATTTTCAACTAAGTGAATTGCACTATGACTGTCACTGTATACACCCACTCCTCCATATACGAAGCCTAAATCACATAAAAATCGCCTCAAATAAAGCGCCTCTTTAGTTTCTTCAATCGCAACCATGAGCTCTACCTCTGTAGTAGACAAAGCCACAATCTTCTGCAACCTCGCTCTCCAACTGATCGTTATCCCACCAATGGTGAACACATATTTGGAGGTTGAATTCCTTCGATCTCTATCATCGGCATAGTCGAAATCGCATAATCCAACCAAGCTAAAATCGCTATCTCTGCCGTCAAAGACCAATCCATGGTTTGGAGTTCCTCTAAGGTATCTAAAGGTACACTTCCCTGCTTCCCAATGAATCTTTCCTAGATTTTCCATGAACCTACTTACCAATCCAACCGCCTGTGAAATGCCATGCCAAGTGCAAACCATGACATACAAAGAGCTTCCAACTGCACCTGCATATGGGACCTTCATCATATAAGCCTTTCCCTTTTTCGAGATCGGAGAGCCTTTACAAGAAAGCTGTATGTGCAAATGCATGGGTGTGCTGATTGTCTTTGCCCCTTCCATGCTAAACCGAGCAAGCACCTTTCGAATATACTCCTTTCGAGTGACGTTCAAAAGTCCTAGCTTTCTATCCCTTTGGATTTCCATACCCAAAATTTTCTTTGCTTCTCCAAGGTCCTTCATTTCAAATTCTTCTTTTAGCTTTAGCTTCAAACTATCGATTTCAGCTTTATCCTTGGGAGCAATCAACATATCATCCACGTATAAGAGTTGATACAGTCATCTACCATTTTTTAAATGCTTGAAGTACACACATGCATCTTTAATGCTACGATCAAAACCAAGCGAAAGCATAAAAGAGTCAAATCTCTTGTACCATTGTCTAGGCGACTGCTTAAGTCCATACAATGATTTCTTCAATTTACAAACCCAATTTTCTTTTTCATCTACAACAAATCCTCCTGGCTGCTTCATGTAGATGGTCTCATCCAAATCTTCGTGCAAGGAGGAGGTTTTCATATCCAGTTGCTCCAGTTCCAAGTCATGAGCTACGACGATAGCGAGCAAAATGCGGATGGACATATGCCTCACTACTGGAGAGAATATCTCATCATACTCCAATCTCTTTCTTTGTGAAAACCCTTTAGCAACTAGTCTAGCCTTGTATCTCCCATGATTCTTTACCTTGAACACCCATTTGTAACCTATGGCTCAGCTTCCTTGAGGAGGTGGTATCAAATCCCAAGTTTTGTTCTTCTTCAACGACTCTAACTCCTCTTCCATTGCGCACATCCACTTCGAACTGTCACAGGATTTCAAAGCTTCATTAAGGTCAAGCGGCTCCTCATGAACCACATGTAGGGCATAGTCAAACTGACCACCAAGGCTAAGGTTCACAAACTGCCAATCACCATACCTTTCAGGCGACCTAATAGTCCTACGACTGACCTAGGTGAGTACTGCTTCACCTAAACTCTTTTCAGCTCCACCTTGAACTGAACTTCCTCTAGATTCATGCACATCACCAACACTACTAGAAGGTGCCCGTGGACTATCCTGTGATGTTTCATCGACTACGTTTTCCTCGATAACATCAACAACAACTCCACTATTTGGCTAGAACACGGAAAATTCTTCCATCTCCTTAGGCCTATTAGAATCTTCTGATGTGGTAGGTAACTTCTCCTTCGGATTGAATATAGTAGACTCATCAAAAGTAGCATGTCTGGATTGAACAATCTTCCGATCAACAGGGTTCCAAGTTCGATACCCTTTGATACCATTGGTGTATCCCATTAGTATGCCCTTATATGCTTTAGCCTCCAACTTGCCATCACATGTATGGTGAACGTACACATGACAACCAAAAATTTAGAAGTAACCAAGATACACTACTTAACCTCTCCACTTCTTCTCTGGAATCTTCCCATCTATGGCTGAGCATGGAATCTGATTTATGATATGCGCTGCAGTTGATAATGCCTCAGCCCAAAAGCCTCTAGACAAGCCCTTTGTCAATCTCAAGCAATGAGCCTTCTTCAATAGAGTCATGTTCATCCTTTCTGCAACCCCATTGGATTGTGGATCGCCAGGTGTGGTGAAATATCTCTAAATATCATGCTGTCTACAAAAGTCGAGGAACTCTCTAGAGACAAATTCACCGCCATTATCAGATCTCAACACATTCAGCCTAGGACCAGATTGGTTCTCAACAAGCGCTTTCCAGTCTTTGAACTTCTCAAAACTCTTTGATTTGTCCTTTATCACATGCACCCATACTTTTCGAGAAAAGTCATCAATGAAAAAGATAAAATACTTTGCTCCTTCAAGAGAAGGAGTAGCAACTGGTCCCTAGATATCTGTATGCACGTACTCAAGTACTCGCCTCAATCTATGGAGTCCAACTCCAAAAGATACTTTAGTTTTCTTTTCTAGCACACACTCTTGGCAAAAGTCCATCTTGTCGAAGATTTCTCCTTTGATCATCTTCCGTCTTTGAAGCAACTCTAAGCCATTCTCTGAAATACGATCCAATTTGAGATGCCAAAGCTTTATGGCATCTAATGCACGAGAACTATCTACTCCAACACACGACTCTCCAAGGACTGTGGTTCATTTCAGCACATACAGATTTCGGAACACATTTCCTTTCATAAGGACTAGTGCACCTCTTGAAACCTTTCAGACTATCATTCTCAATAGTTACCTTGCATACCAAAATTGCCAATTGTCCTAAAGAAATTAAGGACTTCCGAAGACCTGGAACATACCGGACACATATCAAAGTGCGTATCATTTCGTCAAACATATTGATCTTCACTGTACCTTCACCCTTTGCTCTACAGCTAGCATCATTACCCATAAGAATAGAACTTCCCTCTCGTCCAACAAAAGAACTGAAGTAATCATTACTAGGCATTATATGCCCTCGAGTTCAGCACCCAATGGTCTGAGACATCCGATACTGCTGCAGACAACACATCATCAGATACAGACTTCTCCACCGCAAATGATGAAGATCCGTCTTCTTCATTCTTCTTCAAATATAGACAATTCTTTTTTCCAATGATCAGGTTTATTACGGATAAAGCACTTTCCATCCTTAGACTTTCCTCTCCTGCCATTACCGGGCTTCCTGGACTTGGAATTCCCTTTAGAGTGCCAATTCTTCTTATCTTCTCTACCTCTTTCAACAAACATGCTGTGACTACTACTTCCACTTCTATTTCCTTCACTTATCTCCTTTATATGGTCTCTCAAGCCCTCAAATAGAAGGCCTGGCTTCATATCTTCCACTGTCAATGTGTTTCTAGCAAAGGTAACGCTGTTAGCAAAACCTGTGTATCGCTCCGGAAGTGAACACAAAAGAATCATTGCCATTTGCTCCTTATCCATCTTCAAGTCAATAGTCTTCATCTTCATCACGAGATCATCAAAGAAATTAAGATATTCCTTCACTAAAGTACCCACTCTCATCCGCATGGAGAAAATGTCTTCAGGAATATCATATGGTTAGTCATAGATTTCTTCAAGTAAAGATTTTCTAGCTTGGTCCAAATGCCCTTAGCAGTGGTCTCACCGCTAATCTCTGAGATAACATTGTAACGACCCTGACTCGACCTTTGAGAATCGACACTGAACACATCATCCATATTCGAATGCCGTAGATCCAAACGTCGAAACTGGTTCGCCGGAGTTTATAACACATTAAGTACAATAACACAGCGGAAGAAAATGAATATATCATATAACTCCAATGAATACAATATCCAATGATATACAACAATGATACAACCACCCAACACATATCAGAGATATGATACTACAAATCACACCAGAATAAAAACATAAACTTGAACTCCAAAGAAGGAACTCTAATATCAGCGATCTCCATCTCCAAAGCACCAATCTAGAAATAGCTCGAACTCCCAATCAAGTCGTGCTAAGCAAGGTCAGTCATCCAAAGACCGATGAAGATTACCAAAGACTCCAAAGACTATCGAATCCGCACCTACTATTTGATTATCTAAAAATCCCAACTCTAGACTATCCGTGTGGAAAATTGTAGGCACCAGAGTTTAGGAAGGGAACAATAAACTCCAGGCCAGTCATGGGACTGGTATGAGCAAACAAAAACAGTTTATCTTTAAAACAAACAACAAAAGAATATAAAAATTGAAATTCGCAATGCTTTTTGGAAAATGAAACTACCATAAGGCCTCTCGCCGCACACACCATGCAAACGCAGAATTGGAGGAGATTTCTCCTTACGATAGTCAAACATGCTTGATACGCGAAAACCATTTTGATATTATTATTAGTGCATAGTGGAAAAACATTTGCAAGTATAATTTTAATCTTAGCCAGCATGGACATTTTGAACTATGCCTACTATAGTTACCATCTAAACAGTGGGGCGCCACCATAAGTAAATGATAGGTTATACAACTAAAACCGTACAAGGCGCGTATTGGAGATTGGATATCCAACAAATGGTCAGGCTAAGGAACTTCCTATTGCCACATGGGAACGCCTCTGGAGGGATGTCCCGAGAATTTACCCAGCTCTCTGCCAACACAAGGCCGGGTTACCCCTGTCCGGAAGTAACACCTACAAATATACCATCCCCGATGGTTTGCAACCTTTATCCGAGGGCCCTCAACACCAACAACCACAAAACAATGTATTTGCAGTAACCACATAGGTCAAATATCTAGGCTCCATACCATGATATCACCCTTTTCCAAAAGGAACGAACATACCCTAGGGGCGCGACCCATGATAACCTTGTCGCATATTTCCTGTTTCGACCATTTTTGGGGAGTGAGGTCCGACGAAGTCTCTGACACAAAGCTACGCTTTTCACAAAACCTTGCTTTGATCAACAAATGATCAGCAACATTCAGCAGAACTCAGCATGCCACACTACCAAACTGGAAATGTATCACTAGTAACCGCCAACTACATAACCTCTGAGCTCGTACGTCTCAGAGAAGGGTGTTAAGATAAGAGAATAAATTCTCCGCCACCAAACAGAAATGTATTTGATAGAAACCAGCTTTACATCTCAAAGTGTAATGTCAGACATACATCCATAAAAGTCTATTCCGAGTTCGAACAGAACCGAAGGCACTTCAAAGAAGCCCTTGCAAATTCGGATAATCCCAAATCACGTCCGGACTTCCCATCACAAAGGGTGAAAAAAATCTCTATACCGGGGATCAGCCGGTGCAGAGACATTCGACGAGTTATCCTTTCGCTTTCGAAAATATCCGGTCTTCACCATCGGTCTTCAAATGCTATCCATAACATCGTATAATTATTTGGAATGGGTTATATGACATAAAGTCCTCTCCCGGCTAAACCGAATAATGAGCGCAATATTTAAAAAAAATATGGATATTGGGATCTCAGTTAAGTCACAACTTAAAGCCCAAACTTTTTCTTTCAAATGGTTTAAACAAATTACCATTTTCAAATCTTTAAACAAAAAGGTTTACTTCACAAAGTTCACCAATCTTCCATAAAGATTCATTCACAGCTTTTCAAAACAATTTCCTTTTCAAATTAGATTAACTCATCCAATCATTAAATCAAAGACTCAATTTATAGCTTTCAAAACCATTCCCAAAGATTCATTCATAACTTTCAAAACGATTCCCATTTCAAAACTTTTATATATAAAAGATACACCATTTAAAATCTTCTTCAATTTCAAAACAAGGTTCAACCATCATTCACAAAGATTCATTCATAGCTTTCAAAATTATCTATTTCAAATCTTGAAATCTTTCACCACAAATTGAAAATCCTTTCTTTATATGAAAGCTATTGTTATTTGAAAACAAATAGTTTTCGTTTCGGAAAAATCCGACTACATTTGCACGAGTTAAAGCCCTTTAAGTATAAAACTTGGGTTAAATTCAAATTCCCAAAACGCTACTTTTAAATTGGTTTAAAAACTATATATATCATATAACTTGTATAACCTTTCCAAAACATATTTCCTAAACAATTTCAAAACCTAATCAAGATATATTATATTTAAACTAAGCTTCAATTTCAAACTTCCTTTCAAAAAGCTTTTCAAATTCAATCCATTTCCATTTCCAAAGAACCATTTGGATTTAAAATTTAACTTTAGAACAATTTCATTAAATTCAAATATCTGTGACTTAACCAATTCCCTTGTGCAATCCATATTTGTGTGTGTATGGTCTAGACCAAGGGTTTTACATAAAAGTGCAACAACATCAATCATCACAGATTCAATCATATCAATATCGATAAGCGGTATAATCTATAATGCTTATCTGCATTCATAGATTTACAAACGAATAATATAAATACATCACCGATAAATAAATTACATTCATCATAGTTCAAAACAAAATAATTCATACCACAAAGCATCATATATAAGAGATATCAAACAATACAACATTCAATGGGATCCAAACACCCATAAGTAAAATCAATTTATTATCTGATTAATGTAAATAAAATTAATTACTTATGAATAAACTACTAATTCTGGTTAATTAATATTAATTAGTACAAACCATCTTAATTTATTAACCTCTAATCATTTATTAATTAACCATTAATAATAAATTAACTAATATTTAATTATGTAATTATCCTTTAATTAATTATTCTTAATTAATTACATTAATTAAATTAACCTCGAGTTAATTACATAATTAATTAACCCTTAATTAAGTACCATTTAATTAATAAAATTACAATAAGTGATTATCCCAAATCACTTTCATTAATTAACCTTTAAATTAATTAATTATCCTCAAATTAATTACTTTGTTTAATTAACCATATTAATTAATTATCCTTTAATTAATCACTTGATTAATCAACTTTAATCATTTAATTAATTACTTTTAATTAAGTAATTATCTTTAAGTAATAAATTAACTATTTAACTCCTTTAATTAATCACATTAATTATTATTTAATCCAATCAAAAAAATCTAGTAGCCTTAACTTAATTACACAAAGTAATTAGTTTTAAAAATTAATTTACACAAAGTAATTGGTTTTTAAATTAATTACACAAAGCAATTATCTAATCATTAACTAAAAAACATTTAATCTTTTGAAATAAATCTTGAAATTTATTCAAAACCTTGTTAATAAATTTACTTAAAAAAACTTGATTTATATTCCTTTAAAAACTTATTCAATTTAATAAATTTTAAAACTTAGTCAACGTTTTTTTGTTTTTTGTTTTTTTTGAAACTAAACTTGTTAATTCCAAAATTGAAAAACCCGGGCTATAAATTCATTTACCCGAGCCACCCTTCAAAGTTCTCGAGCAAAACCTCCCGTCTACCACCCTTTACTTAAATCATGTTTAAATTTCAACAATTACTTTTTATTTGAAAACATTTATGGACTAAATACATGATTTATCCAAAGTAATATTTATATAAAACAAACTATATTTAAAACAAAATAAAATTTTAAAATCTATACCCTTAAAAACTTAAACTTGTCTAAACATCATGGTTTAATTCAAACATTTCAAACATCTTTAAAACTGTTTAAAAATTTAACTTTGCTTTCAAATTCATTTAGTTTAAAACTGCACAGGATATAAAACCCAGAAACAATGCTTTACCCGAGCCAACACAGCGAAAACCCGAGATAATCAACAATCCCTCGAGCACACTCGCGTACAACCATGCAACTCACCTGCTTCGAGTTTGAACGCAAGAAAACATGGAAAATCCCCGGCCAACCATCTTCTTCCACAAACCCAAAATCCAGATGCACAGGTCTGACCTCGTGCACGTGCACGACGAAACTGATCGACGTCGACCATCACCACGACGCTCTACAAGTCGACCTTGACCCTACCGACCTTCTCGACTACTCAACTCACCGATAACTCCAGAGGAACAAAAACAAGCATAAGAACCCACCATGTATAGAAACTCGATCGAAGAAATCTTCTGCCGACGGCGAACCCCATCACCAGACGACATGCCACCTCGACAACGGTTGCGTCTCGAACCACTGATCCTATTTCCCCACATGTGATCCGGTCCGATTCCCCCACGGCAACGCCCTTCCCTCGAAAACCATCGCCTATCGAACTCGACGAAAAACCCTACTTCGCCCAATTCCGACCGCCTCGACCATCAATAACTTTCACCAGTATTTTTCCTAAGATCCTCATCCCTCAGACCATCTTCAGCCCAAACATCTACCTTCCAGACGCCGTCGATCATCGGCAATCACCCAAAATGCCCAATACGTTCATCTCGAAAATTCCCAAAGATTATGAAACTAGAAATCATGAAATGTATATTAAAATTCATGATTTTCAATTACGAATTCATTCGTGAAATTCAAAACAGAAATTGAATTGGTTGATTTTCGTCATATATAACAATTTCACTGTATTTCCATTTTGTAAAATTATTTGCTGATTTTAAAATCCTGAAACTATTTTTATAATCATCAATATACTTCAACAAACAATTTCTATTTAAACATCAAAGTTTAATATTGACTCGATTGAGAGATTTGAATTTTTGAAATTAACTTATGCCTGTAACCTCTAAACTAAGGTATATACATACATGCACACTCCCATTTCTACATATATACATGCATTTTTGCATACAAACAAACATATTTACAATTTCACTTCAACATTTATCATAACATCAAATCAAAGATCAAAATAAAAGGTAAGTTTGCTGACCTGAGGGATGAAGACAGAGGACATTTTTTTAATCTGGAAATTGCTTAAAACTTTGATATTGATATTGAAACTGATCCTATTTGCTTTGATTTTGTTTTTAGGTGATCTACAGCTTCAAGTTTTGAAAGAAGCCTTTATTTGAATCCTTTTCTCCGATTTGTATTTTGATCCCCAGGTTTTTGATTTTAAATCTGCATTTCCAGGTTTGAATTTTTTTTTCCCAGACTTGATCTTTGTTTTGTTTTCCAATTTTTGTTGTTTTGATATTGAAGATGAATTATAGGTTGTTTAATTTGATTTGTTTTCTAGTGTTGAGGAATTGAACACTTGAATTTAGCCTGTAGTTTGCTTCCACCTTTTGATTTTTTTTCTTTGGTTTTAATTTTCTTTCTAGGTTTTTGATTTTTTTTTTGTTTTCAGGCTTGAGAGATTAAATCTAAGAATAGCCTGGTTTATTTTTGATATTTACATTAAAGTTTTGAAAGGGAAAACATATCTTGCCTCTTGTATTTTTGGTTAACACTTGTTAATCTTTAAGCTATGTAGATTTAACACTTATAAATTTCACACTCCTATTTACTTACAAATGTCATTAATACCACTTTTATGTTTAAATCCCTTACTCTAATCTACTTATAAATTTATGTTTATATCCTTAGGTAGTTTTATATTTACATTTATATTGATATAGTTTTTACATTATATTTTATAATACATTCTTTTTTTATCAATTTATGTTTTCATATTTATACTTTTCCTTTTATATATATTTATAATCTCTAAAGAAATATGATTTAAAATCAAATTATACTTTAACACATATATTTCATATGTACTTATTCCATTTTGAATCCTAATTAATACATTTCCTTATGTATACATATCTAAAGATTTTATTCATTTTCATTTTAAATTTTAAATTCAAGTATTATACTTTTAAATAAATAAACACACATATGTATATTAAAGAATTTTGCTTTAAACAATTGTTTTGAAAATCATTTGTATTTAATTCAAAATATAACTTTCAAATTATATGTATATTAAATTAGAAAACAAATTCTTATTAATTTTAAAATATAGTTTTAAATCCAATTTATATTTCTACACATTTATATTTATTCCCAAATATTCAGATAAATTCACAAACAAATCCAAATCTAATATATTATTCAAAATAATTATTTCTGAATTTCCATTTAATTTTTTTTATTTAAAATCATATTTACATATATTTATATTAATAAACAAACAAATATCAATTTACATTTGGAAAATACCAAATTAATTCACAATTTAATTTCAAAAATTAAATTAATTACCGGTTTAAATTTAGCTTAAAAATCAGGATCGTTACAGATTCCCCCCTTAAGAAAATTTCGTCCTCGAAATTTGAAAGCAGGGAGATCACAAAGAAAAGATGAAAGATAGAGAAATATCTTTCCAGATCAAACTGAATATCGATTCTACATTTGGCTTACCAAATCAGGATAACTTCAATAGATACGAAAATGGATCTATTCAATACTTCATAAAACACTCGGGTCATCCAATCTACGAGATATACAGGGGTATTGGTTTGTTCGAAGGATAACTAACCATTCGTAGACTATATCTGGATCCAAAAGAATAGATAAACAGATACAATTTTCCGCAGTTCTCAAACACCAGGTATGGATTCCAAACTCAGGTCGAAATAGCCCAAAGTTTACACCAGCTTGTCCGTCTTTGGTCTTTGATCTTCATAAGAAATCACAACAAAATTTCAAATTGGGTTTTAATCGAAATCGTTTTATCGATACAATTAAATTTTAACTTTATATTTAATTTACTAATTTCATTCCAATAATTTTTTTAATTTTGTTAAAGTTAAAAACGAAAAGCTGATAGAAATTTGATGAAGAGAATACGAAATAGGTACTTACCTAAATGATTCGCAGAGCACCATCGCACCAAAGCTTCTCCTTGTAGCCGCCACGAAGCAATCAAAGAATTGAAATTGGATCAAAAGAGATTGATAGAGAAAAGATTGTTTCCTTGTTGTTGCAGGGTATTGACCATTTGTAATGGTATTCCCCTGTCCTCTATCTCGTCCTCTTCTTGCACTCATACTCACTATCACCAGATAGTAAGAGAATTTACTGAGGCATGCAGACGGATATCTTAGGGATATACTCTTTCTAGGGTATTCTTCACCCTATCTCTAATGAGTTACCTAATGTGTTATACTCCTGAGCTTAAGTCTCAACCTTCAGCTCTGATACCACTGTAACGACCCTGACTACTCAACCTTCGGGAATCGACACTGAATACATCATCCGTATTCGAATGCCGCAGATCCAAACGTCGAATCCGGTTCGCCGAAGCTTATAACACATTAAGTACAACAACACAGCGGAAGAAAATGAATATATCATATAACTCCAATGGATATAATATCCAATGATATACAACAATGATACAACCACCAACCACATATCAGAGATATGATACTACAAATCACAGCGGAATAAAAACATAAACTTGAACTCCAAAGAAAGAACTCTAATATCAGCGATCTCCATCTCCAAAGCACCAATCCAGAAATAGCTTGAACTCCCAACCAAGTTGTGCTAAGCAAGGTCAGTCATCAAAAGACTGATGAAGATTACCAAGGACTCCAAAGACTATCGAATCTACACCTACTATTTGATTATCTGAAAAACCCAACTCTAGACTGCCCGTGTGGAAAATTGTGGGCACCCAGAGTTTAGGAAGGGAACAATAAACTCCGGGTCTGTCATGGGACTAGTATGAGCAAACAAAAATAGTTTATCTCTAAAACAAACAGCAAAAGAATTTAAAAATTGAAATTCACAATGCTTTTTGGAAAATGAAACTACCATAAGGCCTTCCGCCGCACACACCATGCAAACGCAGAATTGGAGGAGATTTCTCCTAATGATAGTCAAACATGCTTGACACGCGAAAACCATTTTGATATTATTATTAGTGCATAGTGGAAAAACATTTGCATGTATAATTTTAATCTTAGCCAGCATAGACATTTCGAACTATGCCTACTATAGCTACCATCTAAACAGTGGGGCGCCACCATAAGTAAATGGCAGGTTATACAACTAAAACCGTACAAGGCGCGCATTGGAGATTGGATATCCAACAAATTGTCAGTCTAAGGAACTTCCTATTGCCATATGGGAACGCCTCTAGAGGGACGTCCCGAGAACTTACCCAGCTCTCTGCCAACACAAGGCCGGGTTACCCCAGCCCGGAAGAAACACCTACAGATATGCCATCCCCGGTCGTTTGCGACCGTTATCCGAGGACCCTCAACACCAACAACCACAAAGCAATGTATTTTTAGTAACTACATAGGTTAAATATCTAGGCTCCATACCATGATATCACCCTTTTCCAGAAGGAACGAATATACCCTAGGGGCGCGACCCTTGATAACCTTGCCGCATCTTTCATGTTTCAACCATTTTCGAGGAGTGAGGTCCGACGAGGTCCCATCCACAAAGCTATGCTTTTCACAAAAGCCTTGCTTTGATCAACAAATGATCAGCAACATTCAGTAATAGTCAGCATGCCACACTACCAAATTGTGAATGCATCACTAGTAACCGTCAACTTAATAACCACTGAGCTCGTACGTCTCAGAGAAGGGTGTTAAGCTAAGAGAATAAATTCTCCGCCACCAAACAGAAATGTATTTGATAGAAACCAGCTTTACATCTCAAAGTATAATGTTAGACATACATCCATACAAGTATGTTCCGGGTTCGAACAGAACCGAAGGCACTTCAAATAAGCCCTTGCAAATCCGGATAATCCCTAATCACGCCCGGACTTCCCATCACAAAAGGTGATCAAATCTCTATACCGGGGATCAGCCGGTGTAGAGACATTCGATGAGTTATCCTTTCGCTTTTGGAAATATCCGATCTTCACCACCGGTCTTCAAATGCTATCCATAACGTCGTATCATTATTCGGAATGGGTTATATGACACAAAGTCCTCTTCCGGCTAAACCGAATAATGAGCGCAATATTTTTGAAACATATGGATATTGGGATCTCAGTTAAGTCACAACTTAAAGCCCAAAACTTTTCTTTCAAATGGTTTAAACAAATTACAATTTTCAAATCTTTAAACAAAAAGATTCACTTCACAAAGTTCACCAATCTTCCACAAAGATTCATTCATGGCTTTTCAAAACAATTTCCTTTTCAAATTGGATTAACTCGTCCAATCATTAAATCAAAGACTCAATTTATAGCTTTCAAAACCATTTCCAAAGATTCATTCATAATTTTCAAAAATATCCCATTTCAAATCTTTTATATATAAAAGATCCACCGTTTAAAATCTTCTTCAGTTTCAAAACAAGGTTCAACCATCTTTCACAAAGATTCATTCATAGCTTTCAAAACAATCCATTTCAAATCTTGAAATCTTTCAACACAAAATGGAAATCCGTTCTTTATATGAAAGCTATTGTTATTTGAAAACAAATAGTTTTTGTTTCGGAAAAATCCGATTACATTTGCACGAGTTAAAGCCCTTTAAGTATAAAACTTGGGTTAAATTCAAATTCCCAAAACACTACTTTTAAAATGGTTTAAAATCGATATATATCATATAACTTGTATAACCTTTCCAAAACATATTCCCAAAACAATTTCAAAACCTAATCAAGATATATTATATTTAAACTAAGTTTCAATTTTAAACTTCCTTTCAAAAAGCTTTTCAAATTCAATCCATTTCCATTTCCAAAGAACCATTTAGCTTCAAAATTTAACTTTAAAACCATTTCATTAAATTTAAATATCTATGACTTAACCAATTCCCTTGTGCAATCCATATTTGTATGTGTATGGTGTAGACCAAGGGTTCTACATAAAAGTGCAACAACATCAATCATCACAGATTCAATCATATCAATATCGACAAGTGGTATAATATATAACGCTTATCTTCATTCACAGATTTACAGAGGAATAATATAAATACATCACAGATAAATAAATTACATTCATTACAGCTCCAAACAAAATAATTCATACCACGAAGCATCATATATTAGGGATATCAAACAATACAACATTCAATGGCATCCAAACATCCATAAGTAAAATCAATTTATTATCTGATTAATGTAAATCAGATTAATTACTTATAAACTACTAATTCTGGTTAATTAATATTAATTAGTTACAAACCATCTTAATTGATTAACCTCTAATCATTTATTAATTAACCATTGATAATAAATTAATTAACCTTTAACTATGTAATTATCTTTTAATTAATTATCCTTAATTAATTACATTAATTAAATTAATCTCGAGTTAATTACATAATTAATTAACCCTTAATTAAGTACCATTTAGTTAATAAAATTACAATAAGTGGTTATCCTAAATCACTTTCATTAATTAATTAACCTTTAAATTAATTAATCATCCTCAAATTAATTACTTTATTTAATTAACCATATTAATAAATTATCCTTTAATTAATCACTTGATTAATCAACTTTAATCATTTAATTAATTACTTTTAATTAATTAATTATCTTTAAGTAATAAATTAATTTAATTAATGACTCCTTTAATTAATCACATTAATTATTCTTTAATCCAATCAAAATAATCAATTAGCCTTAACTTAATTACACAAAGTAATTAGTTTTAGAAATTAATTTACACAAAGTAATTGGTTTTTGAATTAATTACACAAAGTAATTATCCAATCATTAACTAAAAAAAATTTAATCTTTAGAAATAAATCTTGAAATTTATTTAAAACCTTGTTAATAAGTTTACTTTAAAAAAAACTTGATTTATATTCCTTTAAAAACTTATTCAATTTAATAAATTTTAAAACTTAGTCAACATTTTTTTGTTTTTTTTTTGAAAACTAAACTTGTTAATTCCACAAAAGAAAAACCCAGGCCATAAATTCAATTACCTGAGCCACCCCTCAAAGTTCTCGAGCAAAAACTCCCGTCTGCCTCTTTTTACTTAAATCATATTTGAATTTCAACAATTACTTTTTATTCGAAAACATTTATGGACTAAATACATGATTTATCCAAAGTAATATTTATATAAAACAAACTATATTTAAAACAAAACAAAATTTTAAAATCTATATCCTTAAAAACTTAAACTTGTCTAAACATCATGCTTTAATTCATACATTTCAAACATCTTTAAAACTGGTTAAAATTTAACTTTTCTTTCATATTCATTTAGTTTAAAACTGGACAAGATATAAAACCCGGAAACAATGTTTTACCCGAGCCAACACAGCGAAAACCCGAGATAATCAACGATCCTTGAGCATACTCGCATACAACCATGCAACTCACCTGCTTCGAGTTTGAACGCGAGAAAACATGAAAAAACCCCAGCCAACCATCTTCTTCCACAAACCCAAAATCCAGATGCACAGGTCTGACCTCGCGCACGTGCACGACGGAACTAATCGACGCCAACCATCATCGCGATGCTCTACAAGTCGACCTTGACCCTACCGACCCTCTCGACCACTCAACTCACCGATAACTCCAAAGGAACAAAAATAAGTAGAAGAACCCACCACCTACAGAAACTCGATCGAAGAAATCTCCTGCCGACGGCGAACCCCACCACCAGACGACAAGCCACCTCGACCACGATTACGTCTCGAACCACTGATCCTATTTCCCCACATGCGATCCGGTCCAGTTCTCCCACGGCAACGCCCTTCCCTCGAAAACCATCGCCTATCAAACTTGATGAAAAACCATACTTCGTCCAATTCCGACCGCCTCGACCATCAATAATTTTCACCAGTATTTTTCCTGAGATCCTCATCCCTTAAACCATCTTCAGCCAAAACATCTACCTTCCAGACGCCGTCGGTCATCGGCAATCACCCAAAATGCCCAATACGTTCATCTCGAAAATTCCCAAAGATTATCAAACTAAAAATCATGAACTGTATATTAAAATTCATGATTTTCAATCACGAATTCATTCATGCAATTCAAAACAGAAATTGAATTGGTTGATTTTCGTCATATATAAGAATTTCACTTTATTTCCATTTTTTAAAATTATTTGCTGATTTTACAATCCTGAAACTATTTTTATAATCATCATTATACTTCAACAAACAACTTTTATTTAAACATCAAAGTTTAATATTGACTCGATTGAGAGATTTGAATTTTTGAAATTAACTTATGCCTGTAAACTTTAAAGAAAGGTGTATACGGACATGCACACTCCTATTTCTACATATATACATGCATATTTGCATACACACAAACATATTTTCAACTTCACTTCAACATTTATCATAACATCAAATCAAAGATCAGAACAAAAGGTAAGTTTACTCACCTGAGGGATGAAGACAAAGGACAATTTTCTGATTTGGAAATTGCTTAAAACTTTGATATTGATATTGAAACCGATCTTGTTTGCTTTGATTTTGTTTTAAGGTGATCTACAGCTTCAAGTTTTGAAAGAAGCCTTTATTTGAATCCTTTTATATGATTTTTATTTTGATCCCCAGGTTTTTGATTAGGTTTGAATTTTTTTCCAGACTTGATCTTTGTTTTATTTTCCATTTTTTGTTGTTTTGATATTGAATATGAATTACAGGTTGTTGAATTTGATTTGTTTTATAGTGTTGAGGAATTGAACACTTGAATTTAGCCTGTAGTTTGCTTCCAGCTTTTGATTTTTTTTTCTTTGGTTTCAATTTTCTTTCCAGGATTTTAAATTTTTTGTTTTCAGGCTTGGGAGATTAAATCTGAGAATAGCCTGTTTTATTTTTGATATTTACATTAAAATTTTGAAAGGGAAAACATATCTTGCCACTTGTATTTTTGGTTAACACTTGTTAATCTTTAAGCTATGTAGATTTAACACTTGTAAATTTCATACTCCTATTTACTTACAAATGTCATTAACATCACTTTTATGTTTAAATCCCTTACTATAATCTATTTATAAATTTATGTTTATATCCTTAGGTAGTTTTATATTTACATTTATATTGATATATTTTTTACATTATATTTTACAATACATTCTTTTTTTAATCAATTTATGTTTTCATATTTATACTTTTCCTTTTATATATATATTTATAATCTCTAAAGAAATATGATTTAAAATCAAATTATACTTTAACACATATATTTTATATGTACTTATTCCATTTTGAATCCTAATTAATACATTTCCTTATGTATACATATCTAAAGCTTTTATTCATTTTTATTTTAAATTTTAAATTCAAGTTATTATATTTTTAAATAAATAAACATACATATGTATATTAAAGAATTTAGCTTTAAACAATTGTTTTGAAAATCATTTGTATTTAATTCAAAATATAACTTTCAAATTATATGTATATTAAATTAGAAAACAAATGCTTATTAATTTTAAAATATAGTTTTAAATCTAATTTATATTTCAACACATTTATATCTATTCCCAAATATTCAAATAAATTCACAAACAAATCCAAATCCATTATATTATTCAAAATATTTATTTCTGAATTGCCAATTAATTTTTTATTTAAAATCATATTTATATATATATTTATATTAATAAACAAACAAATATCAATTTAAATTTGGAAAATACCAAATTAATTCACAATTTAATTTCAAAAATTAAACTAGTTACCAATTTAAATTTAGCTTAAAAATCAGGATCATTCTCTCCTATAGCCAGTTGTAAAGTAGAAAATGCCTATTTCTCCATCTCCTTCCTTTCCACGACTGAGATGTCGGTCGTCAAGTCCTCAGGGGCAAACACTACTGGTGGACTTCACTCCTCTTTTGGACAGCCTTCATCCTCCATTGCCACTTCTTGAAGTCTTTATCCCCATTCCATTTCTTAATTGCCAACTATGATCCTTATGCGATATACATCCCTCTAGTATAGGGTCTTGTAACAACTGGAGTCGCTTCATCTCCTGCCATAGCGTCAACACTCCTCAATCAACCTTGCAAATCTGATACCAGACTATTCGAGAAAATCCCTTTAGATGATCAGTCTAAGAGTAAAAAATCCAACGTAGTGGAAAACAACTAGATTGTGACTGTAGTGAGACGAAACAAACAGAGATAAACACCAGAATAGACAGTCACAGATCAATGCAATGCAAAAAAATAAATAACACCAGTATTTATAGTGGTTCCACAACTGCGAGGCAGTGTACGTCCACTTGGGGAGAGGGGGATTTTATTAATCGCTGAAAATTAGTGTTGCAAAATTGATTCACTTTTGGAGGCTATACATAAGAAGAATTTACAATACAGATAAAATTCTACATATTTTCAGCTCTCTAGAATGGCCGCCATTATTGCCCAGAAGCTCCACTATTTATTTAGTGAAGAAATGAGGAGGGGCAACTGCTATATAATAGCTTAGCAATCTAGTTCGGCGTCATTTGGTTCGACACACATTTGGTTCGGTCAACTGGTTCGGTCTGGTTCGGCAAACACAGCAGATCATTTGGCTCGACATTACCCAAAACTAATCTGGTTCATTATAATGCCCAAACGAAATATTTGGACCGGTCTACTTCAAATCACCGAATAAAATATTTAGTTCGGCGATTTTTTTCCTTTCGCTCCTCTGTTTTACCAAACGAAGCTTCCCTCTAACTGCTTTTGAAAGCTTTTCTTCACTCCAAATGAACGAGCTCCTCCACCGAACGAAACTGCTCTATTCACCGAAGTCACTTAGATCTAGGGTTTCGTGCTGCCTCACTTCCTCCTCCGCGACATCATCTCCGCCAGCGATGGAATCTTGGTAATAATTCCAACACATATAGACTTTGCAAGGGCAAAAAAGAGCTTGGAAAAACACAATCAAGATTTAAAAGTTATGATCATAATATGTTTTTTTATCAAAATGTCCATTATTTTCTATAAATATATTCCCTATGTTTCTTATCAAAGTTGCTGCTACCTATATATTCTTTTCTGATTAACCATTAATTTAAACACATACACATGGGTGTGTATAGGTGCTTCTCAAACAATCGTTAAAATAGTTTTTCAATGGAATATAATATGTTTTCCACTCTTTGATCATCAATTTCTTCAAGCAACGTCTCTATGATTTCCACTCCTTGAAAACTCCATGTTATTATTCCTTGATTTCCTTACTTTACAATATCATGTTTTCTATGCCTGTAAGAGAGAATATTTTTATGTATCGCATAACATAATAAATTTACATTTCACAATTAATGTTTGTATAATGGGTACTGCATCAAATAATGTTTTCTTTTTCTAGAAATTGCAGAGGCTTTAAATTCAAGTAGAAGGCAATTTTTTATGGACAACTAAGGATAGCTAATATGATTGTAACTGATGTGTGCTAATTCAGTGCTTAGGCATGCTTTTATTAAAATTTAGGTGAATTTTTTTGGGCTTGTTTCTCTTTAATGAACTTTTTGTGACATGTTGACAGTTGTGATTGTTATAATTTTGTGGTTCATACTATTATTTTTATTTGCTACCCTTCTAGGCTATATATTTATGTAATCGAATACTATTACATTTAAGCTCATACTCTTTTTTTTTTTTTTGCAGGTTAAGTGGGGTTAAACTAGGCCCCAACCAGGTTTATTAACGAAAGGCGAAAATACAGGGAAGAGAACAAACCACTAAAGAAAACAAGAAAGCAAAAAACACGACAGAGAGGGAAAACAAAATAAAGAAAACAAAAAAAAGTTGAAACAAAAGAAATAGCTACAAAATCCAAGGATCAAAATGTTTCTCGAGAAAACTGTGCTTGCTTTCATGCATCCCCTTATAAATTTCATTCTTCAACACCACCCAAACCCTATCTTTACTACAGCACTTCCCTTCGAATACCCTCAAATTTCTTTCGTTCCATATGACCTTAAGAAGCTTCTTCAAGATGAAGAAAAAATATAATTTAAGTTCATCCTTCCATCCAATCGCATGCTCAATAAGCAACCATTGGTTATTGCAACTGTGAGAAAGCATCATCCCCTGCATACAACTTATTAGCTTGGACCATAAATGAAGAACATAAGGACAGTTAAAGAATAAGTGGTCAACACTCTCACAATGCTGATCACACAGCTCACAATTAGGTTGAACAGACATACCAAAACAAACTAATTTATCTCTTGTCATCAGGGCATTGTTTATAACTTTCCAGAAGATCAAATTATCACCACCACTTGCAATCAGGCAATGCATCCAGACCAAGCAAGGCAGTATACACACTACTAACAGAATGAGCACGATCATTCCACATCACAGTGTATTGCTCAGAATGGACAAATCTACAAGAGTCATAAAGCCCCCAAAATGCTCTGACATATTGATTACTAGAGAAAGGGACCACTAGCTTACCATCAGCAATATGATCAACAACTAGAGCATTACCACCAATGCCAGATTGATGCTTCTGCTGATATATGAAGAGATGATCAAGCACGACACCTTTGCCAAGCCATGGAACTGACCAAAACTTACAGTCACTCCCCCCAGACAGATTTATCTTAACAAATGGTTTGAATGTGTGTCTGAGCTTTAGAATACTCCTCCAAATCCAACTACAGGAGTGTGGAACCTCCATAAGCCAGAAGTTTTTGGTCCCAATGTTGTACCTGATGGTCCATTTGACCCATAAAGTGTCTTGCTTGTTTAACAACGCATTGATGTGATGACTGTATGCAGCCTTGTTCCAAACTTCAATACTATGCAACCCCAAACCACCTTTGCACTTCGGCTTCTCAAAGGAAGAGTAAGAACAAGGCAGTACTTTCCTCATGTGCATTGTACCAAACCAAAAAAACCTTAACATCGCATGTCTAACCATTTTCAAAAGCCTAAAAGGAAGAATGTACACCCTGGCCCAATAAACCATAACCGAGAAGCTCACAGATTGAACAAGAACCAACCTACCAGCTTGTGTCAAGAAATTGTTGGCCCAACAATCCATAGCACGTGTGATTTTTTCGTACAAAGGCAGACAGTTGGCATGAGTAACTCTAGAGGAGCAAAGAGGAAGCCTAAGATAATTCATATCAGAGGACATAGACTGCACACCAGCAATAGAGGTGAGGTTGGATTCCTGAAGGATAGAAATCCCAGAGAATAATATGCTTGATTTGTTGAAGTTAAGCTTAAGACCAGTTATCCTATAAAATATGTGAAGCACACTTTTAATACAATCAATAGATTGCTGGTTAGGTTTTGTGAATATCACGATGTCATCTGCAAAGACAAGAGATGTTATTTGTAGTTCCTTGCATTTAGGGTGGTAGAGTATCTGCTTATTTTGAAAGTGAGGCCTTAACAAACAGGTGAAGACCTCCATGACTAAGATGAAAAGATAGGAAGAGAGAGGATCCCCCTGCCTTATTCCCTGCTTTGAAGCAAAGTTGCTAGAGCTTGCACCATTGATTATCAGAGAGAAGGTGGGTGTAGAAATGCACTCATACACCCAAGCAAGAAAGACTTTAGGAAAGCCCATCTGCGACATTATCCTAACTATTGACTTCCACTGTATTGAGTCATATGCTTTCATCAAATCCAGCTTTAACATGGCTCGCGGTGAAATATTCACACGGTTGTAACCATTTAGGAGCTCATGTGCTAGCATAATGTTATCAAGAATGTTTCTATTAGGCAGGAAAGCCACTTGATTGTTGGATATGATTCTTTGCAAAACAGCGACAAGCCTCGTTGCAATAATTTTAGAAATGCACTTATAAACCACATTGCAGCAAGAGATAGGCCTGAAGGAGGGAACGCAAGTGGCTTGCTTGCACTTGGGGATGAGCACCAAATTAGTAGCGTTCGCAGATTTCAACATTTTGAACTTGTTAAAGAAGTTGTGCACAGCCAAGGTAAACTGGCAACCCACAATTTCCCAGCTTGAAGTATAAAATACCACATTGAATCCATCAAGTCCACTAGAGGAGCACTTATTCATTACAAATAGTGCATTCTTAATTTCAGCATCAGTTACTTTGGCAACCAGACAATTAGCTTCATCAAGAGTTATTTTGGGTAGAGTTATCGATGACAAGAGATCCAGCTCCGGATCAAAATTGGTCATATTTCCAAAGAGACTAGTATAATACATGAGAAAGGCTTTTTCAACAGATTCAGGGGTTACATTCAAATTACCTGCTTCATCAATGATGGTTGAGATGTTGTTCGTTGAGTGCTTGACCTTCAGGGATGCATGAAAAAACTTTCCGTTCCTATCACCATCCGCAGCCCAGTTGATCCGAAGTTGTTGCTTCCTCATCTCACATTCATTGGCAAGAGCATGATTGAGGTCATTGAATAGGATAGCTTCCCTTTGTGCCTTATCTTCATCACCAGGTTGTGCCATCATAAGATCTTGAGCTTCCTTTAGCTGCTCCATAAGCTTGGTTGATTGAAGATTGCCGTTCCCAAACTTCGCTTTGGACCAAGCCCTTAAGCTCTCCTTCGCTTCTTTAAGTTTACTGCAAAAAACATACATAGGATTTCCGTAGTACTTATAGGACCATGCTTTTTTAATTATATTATTATACTCAGGATCATTGAACCAAGCATTATAGAATTTAAACCCCCTTTTGACTCCAATAGGCTTCTTCCCAGTGGTCAGTATAAGAGGAGAATGGTCAGATAGGATAGGATGTGGAAGCTGAGTGGAGATAGCAGGCCAGGTATTTAGGGCTTTGAAATTAGAGAAGGAGTGATCAATGTTGGTGAAAATACGCGTACCATTCCTCGACCTATTATTCCAGGAGTAAAGAGCACCATTTCTGGAGATTGGAATAAGAGAAGAATAAAAAACTGCAGTGTTTAATGGAAGAATATCGTTAGGCACAAGGGAGATACCCCCTTGCTTGTCATTCAAGGAGAGACAACAGTTGAAGTCTCCAAGAACAACCCATGGATGAGATTCTTGCCTAAGCGCTGGAATAAGTTGGAGAACATTTAGTCTAGATGAGGGGGAATTATGAGCATAAATGAAGGTGATATAGAAGGAAGAGGATGAATTGTGGTATTTGGCACGATAATGCATTAATTGTGGAGTGGATAGAATAATCTCAAGAGTAAGTTGTACTGGGTTATAAATTACCAAAATACGTCCGTAGCTCGCTTCAAGAAGGTTATGAGATAGCAACCAAGACAGATTTATGTACTTAGTAGCAGAAATAGTTAGAGGGAGATTCAATTAGGTTTCAAGAATAGCAAAGATTGAAAGTTGATGTTCGTTAATTAAATGCTTAACCCGATCAAGTTTGAGGAAATTATGGGATCCTCTGATATTCCAAGCTCCAATATTGTGTGACATGATTAAACTATGGAGTGGAGATCCCCTTCTTTCATGCTCCTAGTAATAGGAGAATTAATTCTGTTTTGACTTGTATTAAGAGTCCTATTTTTCTTAGCTCTCTTGCCTTTGTCAACTGTAGTAATCGGGCATGGGTTCGAAGTATGTTCAGTGGGAGGTGATTTCCAACCAGGTATAGATCCCAGATATACATACGGATGACTTGAAGATGTATTGGCGGGGGAAGGTGGTGAAGGGACGGACGGGGAGGCAGCAGGAAAGGATGA
The DNA here is from genome assembly GCA_030765085.1 of Allium cepa. Lineage (NCBI taxonomy): Eukaryota > Viridiplantae > Streptophyta > Magnoliopsida > Asparagales > Amaryllidaceae > Allium > Allium cepa. The sequence goes on along the minus strand of CM060928.1, from coordinate 100,176,030 downwards.
AGATTGCATCACTAGATCAAAAATTTGTGCTTGCATAGTGTTACAGAATGCCTCCTCATGAATGTCTTGGGTTGTGATGGCTTTGGTAAGTTTTGAAGATATAGAAGGATGTTTGGAGGGAATGATTTCAGGTTGCAGTGCTAACATGTGTTCATTTGTATGCAGTTGAGAATCAAGGACATGCACAGACTCATCCCCTAGATTCTGGATTCTTTGCATTCCATCAGCAGAAGCAATTATCATATCTTGTTCATATTCTTTAAATAGTTGAGGTGCAGTTGAATTTAGGTTGCTAATGCAGTTATCAAGCTGCTGAGTTACCATAAATTTTGAAATGATATTTGCATGAATTTGTGTATCAGTGACATGCACAGGTTGTATACCACTATCTTGAAAATGATTCTGTACACCTTGAATAATTTCAACAGTTGAATTGGACTGCACATGACCATAATCCTTAGTTAAATTCCCACATGAGGTAGATGCAATCAAACCAATAATACTACTGCCAATCACATCAGATTGCTCACCATAACTAACAGCTGTGTCAGCATCTTCGTCATTTTGTAAATCATTCAACACATCAAAACTGTTAAGAATTACAGTATTGCCTTGATCATTGTCGGTATCAACATTAACCTTTAGCATTTCATTTCCACACGTTCCACCAATGTAAATTTTGTCTTTATGCTGCTGCAATACATTTAAGGTAGCCGCCTCATTATCAAGATTGGCTTTTTCAATTGTTATCTGCTCTTTCAAATTATTTCCAATTCCATCCTAAGCTCTCTTGTTTACAACTTTCCGCCATATCCGATTGTTAGCTTGCTTTCCATCCCTCTGCTCATTTATTATCTCTTCTTGAATTTTCTTTTTTAACACCTCCTCTACCTCCTTCTTGTCCTTATCTCTCCCTGCTCTTAAACATACACCTATCTTGTGACCAAATTCTTTACAGTGGGGACATATTTCAGGCTTCCAGAGGTAGCCAACCTTCACCATTTGAATTGTTCCATCAATTAACTTTACAGGAAACTCATCAACCAAATCTTGGTCAGGAGTGACATCAACTAAACACTTTGCATAACCAATTCTCTCCATTTTAACAATGGAAGAGTCCATACAGAGCAGCCTACCAATTCTTGATGCAAGCCAATTAATGCCAAGATGAGACCACGCGTATAGTGGAATGTTCGATAATCTAATCCAAACAGGCACTGATTTTATGGTACTACAACTGTTACCAATATAAGGATCCCATGCTTTGATAATGAATATCTTGTTCCTAAGGAATATAGGGTCGGCTTCAACTATTTTCCTTCTATCCTCAGCACAGGAAAGATGGAACAGGAACAAGATACCATCAGACTTAATTTTAATCTCCCCTTTTAGTTTCCATAGCTTCTTAAGATGGTTGATTACTGTCATATATGAGAGAGGCTTGTCAAGGAAAAATCCTACCAACCAATCTTCCCAAACAACATTCCCAACTTTAATGACTTCTCTGGGAGGAACCATAGATAGACCATCAAACACTAGCGGTATTTCAACAGGAGTGTACTGACCAGCGTTACGAGTTCTTTTTTTAAAAAGAGAGGACCTAGGAAATGAAGAGGGGTCTGGGTGGAGACGGGAGGAAGCTTGGACAGGGGGTGGTGGAGGGACCGGCGGTGGTAAGGATAGCGGTGAGGTGGGCAAGATGACCGAGCTTGGAGGAGGAGAGGGAACAATTGAGAGAGTGGGCACGATAAGTTGATTTGACAGGGTATGGTGAGAGATATGGTCGGGAGAGGCCATAGGAGAAAAAAAAGGTTTTGATAAGCTCAAACTCTTATCTTTACTAAAAGGAAATTCAAACCTTAACTCACATATGACCCATATTCAATTAGTGGGCTTTAAAGGAACCTAATTTAGTTTGAATCTATTTCCAATAGAACAATGAATTTAGAAACGTTAACCGTTTTCATGCATATTAATGGTAAAATATTTATACTTGATGCTTGTTTGAAGTAGATAAGTTGATTCGATGATTGTCTATTATAATATTAGTGACTTTTTGAGCAATAAATACTAAGACTCGAAGTTTCATCCCACGTCATCCAGTAAATATAAAGTGAACGACATATGTTTATTCGACCATTTGAGCAATACTGGAAAGGAAATGAGCGCATTAATTTTAACAAATATTAATGGATATTTTTTTGGAAAATACTCATGAGATAGAGGTTTTCCTATAGATTATTAAAAATATTATAAAATGCAAATAATAGATGTATTATTAGTAATTTCAAGCATATATTTCTTAGTGAATCAAGCATAATAGCAAAAAATTTCAGTTGGCTGCCTTCAGTTTAAGTTTTTAATCTTACCTTCGAAGATTTGGCAAATTACTCCATATGCAACAGTAGTTAGAGATGATTTAGCCCGATTGTAGCAGGTTGAAATGTTGCACTTCTTGAATTTTTGGAAAATATGTAGCATCTAGTTGTTTAGAGTCCCATAATATTGATGAGAGTTGAACACAATCAGATTAAGGTTCCAGTTGCGTATAAACATTTCCATTTCTTGCAAGATTACATAGTTAAAATAGTGATATTTTAGTGAAATCATGGCTTCATAGCAAATTATTGCGAACAAATTACACAATTATCGTTCTGATATGTATGAAGTAATGAAAGATTTTAAACACACAATCTAACAAACTATTATTATTATAAAAAATATATAATTTTTAATCCATAAATATGTAGGTATAGACAAAATGTGTATAGTCCAAAATTAACAAATTTAAAAAATCTTCTCGTTCTGTTTAAATTTACTAAGAAAATGGTCAGTTGTTACAACATCTAAAATAATTTGATATAACATTAAAAATATCGGTAGATGTGATCTGTAAGTATGAATGAATTATTTTATATACATCTAGTGTTCTACAAGTTACCTTTTGTAATACATCATACTAAAAGCATGCATCTAATGTTCTACAAGTTACCTTTTGTAATACATCATATTAAAAGCATGCATCTAGTTATCACTATGCATAAGATTTATTATACTATAGATGAAATCATGATATAAGTAAAGGATGCAAAATATTTACATCACCCAATTATAATGTTGATTGGAAAAAGGCACCGACAATGACATAAAGCTCCACTTATTTAGAATTATAAATATAAAATTAATCTACTGCAATAACAAATATAAAAAATTTACCAAAATTAATAGATGAGAGGCCAAGGTCTAGAAATGAAGCAAAAAGTTTTGAATGGACATGATCGGGCATTTAAATTGGGTATAAAAATATTTATTTTGTCAATCTAAAAACAATACAATTTCAGGTCCAAAAAGGAAGATGAATATGCATCTTCACGGTAGAAAACATAATTGTTATCCCATTTTTTTGGTCAAAACTGGAATATCAACAAATTGGCAAGGAATTATGAATATCAGGATTGGAGATCGGTTGGAATCAAGGCTACGATCGATATCGTCAAAATTTTGTTGAACTCCGATCGGGACGAAATTGATTGGAGATGATGATAAGGACTAGGAAAAGCTATGTTTCAAATTTCAAGATAATCGGAGTTCGTTTGGAGGAAATATGATGGATTCAAGGTGGGGAATGCATGTTGTTCGAATCCATCAAAAGGGACAAAGTGGTGCTTGGTTCGAATCGATCAGATTCAAACCCACCAGGATGGATTCGAACCCAACAGGTTCGCATCGATCAAGAGGCGTTGCGCAAGGACAGTTCGAATCGATACACTTCGTATCGAATGGCATGGTTTCGGCTTGGTAAAGTTCGCATCGATGGACTTCGACTCGATGGAGAGGCATAAAGGTGTATACTGGTTCGTTCGCATCGATGGTGGTTCGAATCCATGGGAACTCCATGGATTCGAAGGAGAGGGATTCGAAGGAGATGGATACGAGGGACATGGATTCGAAGGACGTGGATTCGAAAGGGATGGATTCGAAGAGGATGGACTCGAAAGGGATGGACTCGAAGAAGATGGACTCAGAGGATATGGACTCGAAGGAAACAGGCTCGAAAATCATGGAGTCGAAGGAGGTGGCTTCGAAGAGTGTGGGTTCGAAGCATGGGTTCGAACCACTTAGAACGCACGGATCCTTGAACTTGAAACGATCATATCTTCCAAACCGTTGATCCAAATGCAATGAAATTTTTACAGGAGCTTACATACATGTTGAAGAATGTTCTCATCAAATTTCAGATCAATTGGATCATTTCTTGATCGATTCGAACCTTACTTCGAATCGATCTTGATGTGGGCCCGGACCTCCAGATTTCGGGCATGTGGGCCCCCTCACGTGCCTGAAGCGGTCTCCCCGGATTTTAGGAGAAATATCGGCCTCCTACGCTTATAAATAGAGCCCCTGGTCATTCAGAAAAGGGGTCGGAGGATTTGGAGAGAAAAAGCACACCCGGACGCTGCCAGAATCATTCCTTAACATCATTACTGCTATTTATTTCAAGTTTTGGACTTTGTAACTGCTGTAATCATCTGTAATCATCAAGGATAATCAATAAAAGGATAAAAACTTTGGAGTGGATGTAGGCCGGAGATAGCCGAACCACTATAAAACTTGTGTTTCTGTTCTTCACTTTTGGACTATTGTTGAATATTTGCTGAGATCTGAGATTTGTGTTTTGAATATTGCTGATTTATATTCATACTCTGGTGCTTTCACGGTATTCGGGGTTTGTGACCAATTTTGGCACAAACACTTTGATGCTTCCACTGAGAACGACTAGCACCCGCTACATCGGATTTGAAAGTTGGATTTGAAGATTTTAAAGAGTTTGGATTCAAGGACAATGACTAGGCAAAATAATAGAAGGCAAAGGGTTGAGCGAAGCCAACAGGAAGGAAGTCAACAAGCATCCTCCGGAGCTGGGGAAGGACATGCCTCAATCTACATAACCCGGGGTGAAATGGAGGCTATGGCAAACTCTTTGCAGGAGAGATTGTTAAAGAACCAACAGGAAATGATGCAGACTTTCTTTGAGCAAATGAGAGTTGTAGGGATGCAGAACTTGGGGACAGCCACGGCCACGGTGGATGCAGGACAAGGAACTAGGGTTGTGGAACCCAACGGAGGACGGGATGTGGAGCCAGAAGGCAATCAACAAGGGCTTGGGGGCAGGCCCTCGGGATCCAACACAGGAGAACCTTTGGAAGGAGTTCAACAGGCTAGAGCTAACGTTGCTGCTGGTGAACCACACGAGGAGTATGTGCCAGAGTTCCCTCGAAGGCATGGAGGGCAACCCCCAACGGACAATACCGGATTAGTAGAAATCATCAGAATAACTGTGCGAGGTGGTTTGACCAACAGAGACTTGGAAGGAGTGAATAGGAGTCCGTTCGCTCAGGAAATAAGGATGGCTCAGAATCCACCTAAGTTCAAGCTACCGAGTGTGGAGGTATATGACGGCAAGGCAGATCCAACAGATCACTTAATGAAGTACACAAGACATATGGAGGTGCTGGGGGCATCAGAGGAAGTAATGGCTCGATGCTTCCCTTTATATTTGACGGACTTAGCTGCAATGTGGTTTAGGCAGCTGGGAGAAGGATCTATCGGGACTTGGAGGGAATTGGTGGAAAAGTTTTTGGGGCAGTTTCGGGTTCACGTCAAGAGGCCGAAGAATGTGATGACATTGACATCGGTTAAGCAAAGGATGGATGAATCGCTTAGAGCTTTTCTAACTCGATTCAGTGCGGCAGTCGCTTCGGTGGATCGGCCTGATCCATCGATGGTTTTAATGGCAGCGGTATCAGGAGTCAGGGAAGACTCGGATTTCAAGGTATCTCTGATACGAGATCCCCCACAAGATCTCGACGAATTCTTTTACGAGGCAGAAAGGTTCCTTCGGCAAGAAGATGCGAGTACGGATTTAAAGGTGAAAAAGGTTAGTGCAATCGAGGTTGGAGCAGTATCCAGCGATGGTTCGGATAAAGACAAAGGAAAAAGGAAATTGGATAATGATTCTGGAAACGCTAGGAAGCGATGGAAGGATCCAAAGTTTTCCACATACACAGGAGTTAACGAGACGCTGGAGCGGATATACATGGATACTCGAAATCGCCTTCCCTACCGGAGGCCAGCCAGGAGAGAGCCTTATGAACGAGAGAGGGCATCAGGGAGGCATTGTCTCTTCCATGACTTAGACGGGCATGACACCAACAATTGCAGGCACTTGAAGGATATAATCGAGGAGCATGTGAGGAATGGACAGTTACAACAGTATGTCGGAGCTCGGAATGCAACAGCGGAGCAGGAGCAACCACCGACAACCTCTCGCCGTGATGATGAGAGACCCAGGGATGGTGGTCGATTGATCATCCACTAATTGGGATAATATGGAATAAGTAACGAACTATTAGCAAGCAACCAAGTCATTTACACATGTACGGGGACAGAGATAGCCCCTAGGCATGCTCTGAATGATGATAAAACTGCAACGCTATGGTTTGTGAAATCTATCTTTTGCTTTTGGATTGGACACTGCTTTTCTTTTCGGATTTTGGTTTTGGAGTTTGGATCGAGCTCCTGGTTTTGCTTTCTTTTGATTTAGATTTTTCTTTGGATGATTGTTTTCGGTTTTGGATGCTGGTTTGGTTTTCTGGTTTTTCGATTTTGGATTTGGATTTTTGGGTCTGGATTTTGATTGGATTTTCATCTGGTTTTTGATAAATGGTCGTCGGGTATGGATTATGCCTGGCAAGGGGTGAGTCACTCTGCCCGAACATGGTAGATTGACTCATTCAGGTCACTGAGTATGGACTATGCTCAGCAAGGGTCCGGAGTGACCATGATTCGGCCTAGGACTTAGGCCCTGTATTATCAATTGCTATTTTTAGGTCGTTGAGTATGGATTATGCTCAACAAGGGTCCGGAGAGACCAGGATTCGGCTTAGGACTTAAGCCATGGTGTTGTACAGCGTCCAGGGACACTGGACCAAGGTCGTCAAGTGCGGATTACGCTTGGCAAGAACCCGGAGAGGTTAGCTCAATGTCCAGGGACACTGGCCCATGGATATTAAGTATGGATTACGCTCGGCAAGAACCCGGAGAGGTTATGGATTTGGATATCGACCCGGAGAGGTCCTGGATTCGGTTATTGGCTATTGGATAAGGATAGTTTGGGACTCGGTTGTCGAGCTCGGATGGACAGGGAATTGGCTCAAGCTTTGGTTATTGGGTTTGGAATTGGATATCGACTCGGAGCAGTCAAGGATGATATACTCTGGCAATATGGCTATGGACTTTGGATATTGGATTCGGAACTATTCAAAACACGCCTTGTTATCACAAGACATGTTTTGGGGGGCAAAGTGTTATCCCATTTTTTTGGTCAAAACTGGAATATCAACAAATTGGCAAGGAATTATGAATATCAGGATTGGAGATCGGTTGGAATCAAGGCTACGATCGATATCGTCAAAATTTTGTTGAACTCCGATCGGGACGAAATTGATTGGAGATGATGATAAGGACTAGGAAAGGCTATGTTTCAAATTTCAAGATAATCGGAGTTCGTTTGGAGGAAATATGATGGATTCAAGGTGGGGAATGCATGTTGTTCGAATCCATCAAAAGGGACAAAGTGGTGCTTGGTTCGAATCGATCAGATTCAAACCTGCCAGGATGGATTCGAACCCAACAAGTTCGCATCGATCAAGAGGCGTTGCGCAAGGACAGTTCGAATCGATACACTTCGTATCGAATGGCATGGTTTCGGCTTGGTAAAGTTCGCATCGATGGTTCTTCGAATCGATGGACTTCGACTCGATGGAGAGGCATAAAGGTGTATACTGGTTCGTTCGCATCGATGGTGGTTCGAATCCATGGCAACTCCATGGATTCGAAGGAGAGGGATTCGAAGGAGATGGATACGAGGGACATGGATTCAAAGGACGTGGATTCGAAAGGGATGGATTCGAAGAGGATGGACTCGAAAGGGATGGACTCGAAGAAGATGGACTCAGAGGATATGGACTCGAAGGAAACAGGCTCGAAAATCATGGACTCGAAGGAGGTGGCTTCGAAGAGTGTGGGTTCGAAGCATGGGTTCGAACCACTCAGAAGGCACGGGTCCTTGAACTTGAAACGATCATATCTTCCAAACCGTTGATCCAAATGCCATGAAATTTTTATAGGAGCTTACATACATGTTGAAGAATGTTCTCATCAAATTTCAGATCAATTGGATCATTTCTTGATCGATTCGAACCTTACTTCGCTTCGATCTTGATGTGGGCCCGGACCTCCAGATTTCGGGCATGTGGGCCCCCTCACGTGCCAGAAGCGGTCTCCTCGGATTTTAGGAGAAATATCAGCCTCCTACGCTTATAAATAGAGCCCCTGGTCATTCAGAAAAGGGGTCGGAGGATTTGGAGAGAAAAAGCACACCCGGACGCTGCCAGAATCATTCCTTAACATCATTACTGCTATTTATTTCAAGTTTTGGACTTTGTAACTGCTGTAATCATCTGTAATCATCAAGGATAATCAATAAAAGGACAAAAACTTTAGAGTGGATGTAGGCCGGAGATAGCCGAACCACTATAAAACTTGTGTTTCTGTTCTTCACTTTTGGACTGTTGTTGAATATTTGCTGAGATCTGAGATTTGTGTTTTGAATATTGTTGATTTATATTCATACACTGGTGCTTTCACGGTATTCGGGGTTTGTGACCAATTTTGGCACAAACAATAATATCAATAATTGAGGATTAGAATATATCTACCAAACCAAAAAGTAAATGGAGCATAAGGAAAACGACAGAGTAAATTACCTAAACAAGATGAATTTTGCTTGCCTTGGTAATAGCTCGATGAGCGTTCCAAAAAGTGTGGTAACCGCCGAGGACAGGATGAGGAAGAACGATCAGTAAACAAACACATGATGATGTGATGGGAAAGACATTGACTGACTCATCGAAGTAAATTGGCAATAGAGTAAATTATAATTAGGGTTAGGTGGTAGACATGAGATGAAGAAAATGGAAAAAATTGCTACTCCGCCTACTCAAAAAGTAAGCGGACTCCACTGCCCCAATTTAATTTAGGGCTAGCTAAAAAGAGCATGAGAGGAAAGTATTGGGGGGAATATCAGAATGTGAAATGAATGTGCGTGGTAGGAAGATCAAATTTTTCGCTTTCTGAATGCACGTGGCAGGATAGGATTGAAATGAATGTAAGATGACCTTCTACCCAGCTTTAATATAATAGTATAGATTTTATGTTCTACATGATTTACAAACTTGATATTATTTAGGCTATGTTTTCGAAAATTATATTTCCAAAACATGTCAAAATATATTGCCTTTTTCAATATATGCATATCACATTATTGTGGTATAAGTTATTGTCTAGAAGTGCCTGAGATCTATTCGCAAGTCATAATAATGTAATAAATTTAGAGAATCTTTTTGTCTTTAGAGATTAAGCTAAGTTTGTTACATTATTTAATATTGCACGAAAGTTAATTATGGATGGAAATCAAACTTTGAACATATTAGATGTTGGATGCACAATATCATCACCAAGGTTTAGCTAAGTTTTGAATTTTGGAGGATGATTTATGTTTGATGAACTAGAATATGGTCATATTAAATGTACAATAATAATCCTTTAACAAAATCATATAGGTTTTCATTTGTCATGCTATGCGAATTCAAAATACCATGTGAACTAAGAAATTATATGGTTTTTAGTTATATTTTTTTTATCTTCAATCTTTTCGTTAGCTCTTATTGCAATAAGAACTATCTAGGTTATTGGCAGGGACATACTTCCCTAAAGTTTACATGCGAAGCTTGGTTCTCTAGGTAATTTACAAAAAAAACTATCTACGTTATATTAAATGAGAAAAGAGTGTTTCTATTTATTTACATGTACTATAACTTACATTACCAATAAATAGTGCATACATTGCTTAAGTTTAAGAAATCTTCCACCTTTTATTGCCTTCAATGAAGTTAATATGGCACCCACTTTTCACATGTGCGAACCATGTTCATACATACTGGTATACAAAAATATGAAATGTCAATGATTTTAAAGAAAGAATAATTTAATTTTATTCAACGGTTCTGATAATGTATAATGTTATTGCAAAGTGTCATGTTACGATTCATGAATACAACATTAATATGTAGATCCATAGCTTCATTACCTCTTTACTCTATCTAAGGTAATGTAAGTTCAACACACATGTATTTTAATACTTTAGTATATTATATTGTGTGAAAGGAAAGTTTAAAATTGTGTCCATTCATTTTTAATTTTTAAAAAAATTTAGTAGTTCTGATGCTGCCATGTGTACGGATGAATTGATTATCCTAAAAATTTACATCTATTTATTTATATTTATCCTGCCGGTGCTCATGCACTTGCATGCGCATGTACATAGAAAAAAAAAACTCGTTTTTTTTTAAATAAGCTTTTGGTTAAAAAAATGGGTGAAATCAATGAAAACATCCAGCTAAAACACTCGGTTAAAGTTAAATAAACATCATTCGTTCCAACTAAAACCGCGATATACACATCAATACTGTATAATACATCTAATATATCATAATAAATCTTTCTAAAGAAAAAAAACCATACAATCAAGGGTTAGATATTAAAGTAATATATGTAATTTTATAATGTGTACCATAGAATCATTATTTACCATGTTCGGTATCAAACCAAATAATACAAAAATTATATATTTTGTAGTCTTGCACATGGGTTAACATTGAAAACAATTATTTGTCGTCATAAATTAAATACTAAGTGTTATGGGAAAGTTTCCCATAGTCTCGAAACAGACTCCAACGGATAAACTGGACTAAAGAATGATAAAGAAATGCATCCGGAGACTTGGAAAACATCATGAAATGGAAAATTGGAGAAGTGCAAAGAAAAGAGCAAAGATCGAACAAAATAAAATAACTCGGTACCGATCATGCCCCTCAACTCGGTACCAAATCATAAATGACGAGTCGAGATGACGAGTCATGATTGACGAGTCGTAATGACGAGTCATGGATGATGAGTCGTGTTTAAGAAATTTGAGACAAAATAAAACAAAGTCAACGTGACTTCTAAAATCTGCATCGAGTTGCAAAACACAACTCAGTACCGAGTTGAAATGGGCCGTTGAACTGGCCACAATCTTATTTGGGACTTCAAGAGTGACATGGAGAATGTGTTTGAGAAATATTCAACCATTGACAGTAGATTTCATCTATAAATAGAGGAGGAGATGCATTTGAAAGGAGACCTTTTCTCTTCCCTCTTCTAAAACCGAATTAATACGAGTTTTACAACTCATACCTGAATTGTAAGATACAAGTTGTAAGAAACACTTTGTATAAGAAAAGTATAATCAACAAAAACGGATTAAGTGGACGTAGGCCGGAGTATTTGCCGAACATCTATAAAAATTATGTGTTCATTCTATCTTTAATCTCTTTATTTTTACATTTGCTGCTTGATTGAGTGTTTGTGCCACTTTTGGTCCAAATATTGTTGTGCTTTCAATGAAAAGAATCTAGATTTGAGATTTAGAGAAGATGAAGTACAATTCTCTAGAAAAGCCGTTGTCGAAGGAAGTCAACAAGGGTATGGGGACAGCCAGGAGGTGTCCTCAAACTCGAATCCCTCATCAATATACGTAACTAAGGAAGAGATGGAAAGAATGAAGACAATTATGCAAGAGAAATTGATGGCACAACAAGTGGAAATGCTTAATGGAATTTTCAAAGGAATAAAGCAACAAAGAACAGTTGCAGTAGCCGAAGATCAAAATTAGAGATCGAATGGCGAAAAAAATGCATGACGACATGGAGCAAAACAAGTTAGAACAAACCCCCAGAAGCACCATAACTCGGTACTAATTTGGGACGTCTACATACCGACTTGTGCAATCCAAGGGGCATACTGAATTTAGGAGTTAGGCAAGGTGGAGCACATCCAAGAAATGATATTGAGCTGTAGAATGGAAATCAAAATGCAAATGTATTGCAACAGGAGTTACCGCTAGAAGGTCTTTGCAGGAATGAGGAGCAAAATCAAAGGCATATGGAGCCTCAAAGTTTTCAACCAAATCAAGATGATCGCTAGTGGAGTTAGTAAGATAAGTACTCCGAGATGGACCCCTGGATCGGTGTTTGGAGGATGTGAATAAAAACCCTCTTACCCCAACGTTTGCTATGCTAGGAATCCATAAGATTTCAAACTACCTATTTTTGACTGTACGATGGATGGATGAACCCAACGGTACGTTTAATGAGACATATCAAATATATGGGAGTATTGGGTGCTTTAGAGGAAGTGATGGGACGATGTTTTTAATTATACTTAATCGATTTAGTGGTGATGTGATTTCGTCGGTTGGAAAATGGTCCATCAGCACATGGACCAGATTAGTGAAAAATTTTGTGAACCAACTTAGAGTTCATGTAGTGCAACCTTGGAATGTGATTGCTCTTTCAAGTATGAGGCAAAGGACCTATGTGACCTTACGAAGTTATGTAACTTGATTCAACGAAGCAACTGCTATAGTGCAAAAACCAAAACCGTCAATAGTCCTTATAACGGTGGTCTTCGAAGTTGCTAATAGCCCCGATTTCAAGATTTCTTTGGAGAGGGATCAGCCAATGGATTTTGTAGATTTTTACTATTAGACTAAGAGATATTTACGCCAAGAGGATGTAGAGGCCAATAATGTTGAAGTAAATGTTATAGATGATGAAGGACCATCCAAAACAGGATACAAGAAAGGTAAGGGAAAGCAGAAAGTTGATGACGCCTTCAGAAAATCAAAGCAATAAAGGAAGGAACCAACGTTTTCCTCCAACGTGAATTAACAGAGACCTTAAGAGTGGACATACTTGGATACTAAAGGACCGATTACCTACAAAAAGCTCGCTAAGAAGGTGCCCACAGATTAGGAGATGAGATCCAGAAAGTTTTGCCTATTCTATAAGCTCGATGAGCATGAGATGAATGAATGGAGGCATCTACAAGTCTGATATTTGAAGAGAAGGTTCGGAGTAACTGGCTATAGCAATATGTGAAGGATCAAACCACAATGATGCTGAAGGAGTGACAGGTGATGAATATACCTTGCCATAATCGAGGATCTGGGTTAGGTATTGTAATCCCATAACCGGGATGGACTAGTGTTGGATATATAATGTGCACGTAAAAACGTATATCTTCTCTCGTAATAAATCTTCTTCTATTAAAATAAAGGACATATTAGGATATTTTAACATGTTTTGATCAATACATAAAAGTGTTTTCAAATCATCATTCACTCATCTACATTTGGGAAAAATGGTAATTTTTTGTGTGAATTAATTTTAAGAAAATTTATTTGCACATTTTAATTTACTTTGTAGGAAATTGAGTGCAAATTGGAATAAATATTATGGATTATGCATGCACATGTTTTGGAAGCTAAAGAAAGAATCAATTTGTTATGGAAGAGCTCACCTACCCATACCTTAATTGGTCCAAATTTCGACAAAATTGAAACCCAAGTCCATTAGGTACATACTGTTTGTTTTGGTAACCTGTAATAGCATAAGTATATCAGAGATCGATCAACTTAAACTCATGACAGAATAAAAAATATAACAGGATATAAATAGTCACTATGGCCACTACCTCGGAATTAATGGTATTCTTTAGACATCCAATTGCCTTGTTAGTGTCAAGCACGAATAAGAAGACTTCTCCATCAACCGTTCCATCTTGCTTCAGTGATCTGTTCCACTAATCTATCATCCACATTGCAAAAAAAGGGGGGGGGGGGGTCAAAACAGTGTTTTGGTGTTGGAAAATTGCATACTTTATCCATAACATAATTTACAGTGTTTGGTTTACATTTAAATGTTATGGTTGGTATTTATGGTTAATCCGTCTAAATTTATTGTATGCGTGTATGATATATCTACTTTAACTTTCTTTTTTCAATGTATACTATACATGTATATATGTCTATGTACATATATTCATTCTAACCATTTTCTACCCCAAACCCCGGTCACTTAATGCTTTTTAACTATGAAGTAGGCCTTGTGCATCGTCATCGCTAGTCTACCAGTCCTAGCTATAAAGACCGATGAATCCTATATACAGCTTTACTAGATTATATATATATATATATATAATTTAACTATCGTACTACTCTCGCCATTCAAAGAATCATCTAAAGGACAACTAGCCTGCCTCTACTAAGCAAAATTTTCAATCAACTCTATCATAAGGTCCATGCGTATCTCATACAGATTATATACTAGTATAAAGCGAAATATGTCAGGGTGTAATCCATGTCTTTACTACCGCTCGTTTGGGATAGTTGGACCTCCAAGCCTATATGTCAGACCTACTACTAAATATTGGTACCAACTACTAACATAGTCTGCTGACCCTCCGCAGCTGACATCCCCGTTTAGACAAATCTAAGTAAGTCAAGAAAAATACATGTAACGATCATAATTTAATCACTTTGAATTTGAATAGGTAAAATATTTTTAAGTAATTAATTAATAGATTTTGTAACTCAAATAAATCTCTATTTAATAATAACCAGTGATGGTTGTTTTCAATTTTTTTTTTACGAAAAATAATTAGTTCGAAGAAAAATAGAAAATATGATCGGAAATTGTTTTTCGATTTTTCGATTCTTCATCATATAAAAGTTGTCAGAAATGTTGTGTGCATTTTAGTAAACATACACACACATATTTATATTAACATAAGTATGGATATGTTAAATAATATGGTGAAAATATATTTACTTAAGTAAATATACGAAGATGTGACATCTTTTCAAAAAATTAAATAAAAATAAATTAAGAACGAAATGTCACATTACCACTTAGACATCATGGTACAAAAAGTGTTAAACATGGTGGACAATAGGGGGTTTCATGGGTTGCGTGTGTAATGGGCAAGGAGGAGGGTGGTGGTGATGTGGAGCAAAATGAATGGAGGGTATGTCAAGAAGGGCATTTAAGTAATTCTCTTATTCTAATTTTTATAAAAACGATTCTTTTGTTTTCCTTCTAATTTTTATCACTTCATTTACTTACTTTTCAAAAGCTTCATCTCCTTCTTTTAGTTTCTAAAAACTTATTAATGGCTTTCTAGGTTTTCAAATTTAAAAATCTGTTCTTTTTTAGTTCTTCCTTAAGCAAAATCACTAAAAATCGCTTCTTTCTCCTCTACGCCTCCTAACTAACCAAAACAAGACCGATATCTCCTTAAAACAACCTTGGCCGAGTCCTATAACCACAAAGGCCGAACCATTTAGACCTATATAGGTCTTAACGTTGAGTTTTTGCAAAGGGAAACTTCATCTGTGCGTCGATTAAAGGCGTGAGGTTAGTTTGACGTGTTTTGGTTGCTTTTCGGTAAGAAAAAATTTCACCTTTATAACTAAAATTTTAGCATTTACTATTGTGATAAAAATATATGTTATTTCCTTATGTTTTTATATGTTAAAACTATTGGATTTGTTGGCATAGTAACCACTTTAAAAGTTTGACATCTTGGTGTTTGGTAAAGTAACTTGAAATTAGTGGGAAAAAGGTGTAAGTAATTAATATTATGATGCTCTCTACATGATATATAGTTGTTACTTGCCTTTTTATTTGTGCTAACACTTATAATATGTGATATTTGGTTGAATAAGCGACATATGGAAAGTGTTTATGGAAGTATCCATGTAGCAACCATTGCTATATCGACACTTTGAAAATGTTATCCCCTTTGAAATCTTTTGGTTTAATCTTATGCGTAGGTATTACAAAGTTAATTAATTATTCTAATAATGATGTGTTTAAAATTAATTAATCATTTTAAATAATGATGATTAAGGTTAATTAATTATTTAAATAATGATGATCATTAAGGTTAATTAATTATTTAAATAATTATGTACTAAAATTAATTAATCATTTTGTTAATGATTGTTTAAGATTGATTAATCATTTTTATAATGATGTTCTTAAATTAATTATCATTTTAATATTGATGTTTTAAAATTAATTAATCATTTTAATAATGATGTTTTAAAATTACTTATTCATTTTAATAATGATGTTTTTAGGTTAAATTTTTTTTTTGGCAAAGCCAGCCTGTTTTTATAGTGGACAGTCCACATTTATTAAAACAAAGCAAATTACAAAACTCAATGAAACAAAGCTAAAACAGGTACATCTTAACAACTAAGATAATAAACACATCGACAACTCACTGAACAATTTTGAAAAAAGGGCAGTAATCGAAGAGGAAGACAGAAGGAATCTACGCGAATTCCTTTCTTCCCAAATCGCCGCAACAGTACGCTTGAGGAATCGAAGAAAACGAGAGGTCGCATCAGATTTCCACCTGGTATGTTGAAAGATTCGAACCTATTCGAGAGAGTTATCTCTAATTGGAGGACGATCAGCTATATGTTTTTAGGTTAATTAATCATTGTAATAATGATATTTTAAGGTTAATTAATCATTGTAATAATGATGTTTCAAAGTTAATTAATCATTTTAATAATGATGTTTTAAAGTTAATTAATCACTTCAATAATGAGGATTAAAGTTAATTAATCATTTTAAAAAATGATGTTTGAAGTAACTAATCGTGGTTAAAGCTAGTTAATTATTTTAAATATATATGTTTGAAGTAATTAATCATTGATGCTTTAACTATTTTAAATATAGATGTTTGCAGTAATTGATCATTGATTAAAGTTATTTAATCATTTTAAATAATGATATCGAAGAAAATAATCACGTTTAAAGTTAATTAATCATTTTGATAATGTTTTTTAAAGTTAATATCTACAATGTGAAATCCTATCACAAGTCCGGTTTTAAAGTTTAAAAAGTTTGATTCGGTTATGCAAAGGATAAGAAGTTTAATTTTCGTAAACGATATCACTAATATGGAAAGGATTTAGTCATACTGTTAGCACTAAACGTCATGGTATGGAAACTCGTCTCTACCTTGAAAGTTAAAAATATCGTCAAGGCAATTCCTAGATGTAGCACTACCTTCACTTGCCCGACTTTATTTTAAACCAAGAAATAGTACAAGTTTGAAATCAACGAGTAGTGATAAGAATATGAGATTTAATTTCCATATACGATTATTTTGAATATTCCTGATAGCTGATTTATTAACTATCGATTCAGCTCTCTTCTTTGTGTATCGTCAACTTAAGACAATTTATTTCTCATTTGAGCATTGATATCTTTTTTCGAAAATGACTAAAGTGAAAGAGCGAGTGGACATCAAGCTATGTGGGGTTGCTCCCATTAGGATATTATCACATATAATCTAGATTGGCTTCGGTTATATGCCCACTAAGATGTTAAATACTCGGATTCTCGGTATGGTTGGCGAGATCCAGCTTGTACATTTCCAAGAGAGTCACAGAGAAAAATGACCCACTCAAGTATATTGTTAGGTATACTTTCAGTAAGAGGGCGCACCCTCTTAGTCATTTGTTGAAAAATTTCTCTTTCCTTCCCTTTGGTTCGTAGCCTTTGAACGTAATTCTTCCTTAATTGCATCGAGAAGTGTTTGGCACACTTCATGTTATTTAATTTTTTATACCCATTACTTGTGGTTTGATGTTGTTATTTTAGGGGAAACCCATCCCACACTTGGTGGCATGGTCTCACATATTGTTGTTTATTTCCACCTTTTGTTTGGAGATTTACCCATACCAGACTTATTATCTAACCTAAGTTGTTTGTTTTCCTAAACACTAGGATACTCAAGTATATTTGAGTAGTCCAAGAGTAGCAGGCTCTTTGGGCTCTTTGAAGACAATGGACGAGCAGGAGGTTGCTTTACCTATCTAGTTATTTATTTCCGTTGTATATTTATAATGTATGCATTTTGTATTATCAATTGTAAGGGCAGAGTGTATAACTGCCTAAATTGATTGTAATAGTACTTTTGTGTAACGTTGGTAACTTCAAGTTAAGGAGTAAGCTTATGTACTGTATTATTGTTGTATTATACGTAACCGTTCTGATGTGAGACTTTTTGATCTGTTCTTTCATTTTAGTCCATGATAACTCACCTTTCAGATACTTGGGCAATATCACACGAATACCGAGAATGTATTAGATGTCGTTCCCTAAGGTCAGAAAGGTGGGTCGTCACAGTTGGTATCAGAGCTTTGGTTAAGAAAACACCTTAGACTTGTTGAGGTAGAACTCATTAGAGATAAGGTAAGTGATGCCCTAGAATGAGTAAATTTGGAGTGAGCGTATTTTTAATTTTTATAATAATGGTACCCATCCTCTAAAGTCTCATTTTATATCCTTTGGTGTTGTTTCCTTAAACCATATTAATCTCATTCTTGTATTCTAAAGATACTTATTATTTGTTTAGGTAATAGAGGATGGATACAAGAAGAGGAGGTAGGAGAGGATCTGGAATTAGCATGGTTACCAATGGAAGGGTACCTAAAAGTGCTACTATGCCAGCAGTAGATCCGGTAGAGGAAGTGGTAGAATAAGTTCATCCTTCGATAAACTTCATGGCTTTGCGTAAGAATTACACCGCTTTGGGTAGGAAACTGTTCCGTGGAACCGAAGACATTCTTGGAGTTTAGATATGGCTTCGTTCATGTGAAAGGATATTTGGAGATCTTCAATTGGTTGATGCAGAGAAATGTCTATTGGCATCGCGATAACTTCAAAAGTCGACAATGGACTGGTGGGATTCTATAATGGCTAATACCCCAAAGGAGGAGTTCTCTTGGGCACATTTTAGGGAAGTCTTTGAAGTATATTTTATACCAAAAGTCAGGAGGATGCTGTTGTATAGAGTTTCCTCGATTTGAAGCAAGGTGATATGACTGTGGCGCGATATGAGCACAAGTTTAATGTACTATCCCATTTTGGACATGGATTGATAGACATACCACTCAAGAAGAATGAAATGTTTGTGAATAGGATGCAACCAGAGATCTAACGAGAAATGATAATCATCTTACATGTATATTCACCAACCTCATCAGTATGGCTCTGAGGTTTGAGTCTTTGGATATTGAGGAAGGAGTCCATAAGGGAGTAGCATCAGTAATTAATGCCAAGCCTTTATCAATGATATTAGTTGGAGGCAAGCTGAATTTCAAGCGCAAGGCAAAGAAGCAGTGGTCAGAAAAGAGACCCAGTGGTGGAGCTCCAACACAGAAAAGGCAATGTGCCTAGACTAATATTCTTTGTTTCAAGTGAAATAAAATAGGCTACTTTGTAAATCATTGCCCGAACACCACTAGTGAACCAGTCTGCTTCAATTTTCACAAGTAGGGACACATGAAGAACGAGTGCCTTTTTCCAAAGAAAGAGTCGCAAGGGCAGGATTTTGCTATAGAGGAGATAACATCCACTTCTTCAGGACAAAAGGGGAAGCAAGTGTTGCAAGATACACTATCTATCTATAATCTCCCTATTAGGATATTATTCGCTAAGGGTGCTTCCTATAGTTTATTTCAATTGTTTTTTTGATAGACTTAACCTTAAAGCCATCCTTTTAAGTAATCCCTTGTGTATTGAACCTTATTGGAGGTTCGATTAACCTTGACATTGTGTGCTTGCATGTACCTATCTCTTAGCAAAACCATCTCTTTCTCACTAATTTGTTTGTTCTTAGGTTCATTGTTTTTGGAGTGTTGTTGGGAATAGATTGGTTATTTAAGTTTAACGTTTTTTTGGATTGTGGTAGAAGAAAATTCATCGTAAAGGATGCGGTAGGAAGAAGCGCTGAGATATTTTGTGAAGAGCCTAAATTTGATGAGTAGTTTTCCGTATTCGCTCGAATTAGCTAAGGAGGAGCTTAGGAATATACCAATTGCTCATGATTTCATGGATATTTTTAATGAATTGTAAGGTTCACCTCCTCACCGTGAAGTGGAGTTGCGCATTGATTTGATTGCAGGAACTAGACCTATTGTGCAACCCCTTCGATGGTTGGCCTTAAAAGAGAAGAGAGAGTTGGAAGGTTGGAAATTCGACTTGTTGCTGAAGGGATGATAAGACGGAGTACCTCAAGTTGGAGATCACTAGTCGTCTTTGTTGCAAGGCGGATGGTTCTTTAAGGTAGACTACCAGGAGTTATTAAGAATAAATACCCTTTACTAAGGATCGATGACATGTTCGATCATCTACATGGCGCTCGGATATTTTTCTAATTGGATCTTGTGACCGGTTTTCACTAATTAAGGGTAGTAGAGGAGAGTGTGCCCTCAATGGCTTTCAAGACTCCAGAATGTTCCTACGAGTGGTTACTTATGCCGTTTGGGTTGATTAATGTAACAACCCACATATTTTACGATTGTATCTTTAAATATAGCATCGTTAGTTGGATTTGAGTCCGAAATGCTACTTTTTGCAAACAGTCGAAATGGAACTCGCGACCACTTCCTTTGAGTTCAAAATGCCTTTTGCGACCTTTTTAAGTATAAACATCAATATGTTTGGAGTTAGCTAGAATTTCGACCTTTTCACTTAGGGCTTTTGGTTCGGGTTTGGGTTTGGGTTTGGGTTTCACTAACCCAACTCATCTTATATCCTAACTCCACCCCCTCTCCTCTTCATTCATTCTCATTTCCTAACACTTCAAGCTTTAAGCAAAAATGGAGGGAGAGAAAAGAGATTAGGAATTCCTAAGCCCTAGCTTCATTTTCAAATCCAAGTTTTAGCTCCAAAATCAAAGAGAAGCTTAGGTAAGCATCTCCTTCTTCTTCTCCATCTCAATCTTTCTCTAATTTTAGAAATTTCCTATAACCTAATTTGGGAAATTATTGCTTCTAGACTTAGATTGGAGTTTCTAGAGTTGAAGTTGAAGAGTAGTTGATCTTCCTTTCCTTTCAAGCTTCTCCTTCATTGTTTTTGGGTTTAAAGGTGAGTTTTTGAACTCACATCTGTGTCTATATCTTTGATAGTTATTAGGTAGTGATTCCTAACATCTATTCCTTGTCCATTTGCTTTGGATTGAATTGGTTTTATAAATATTCCAATTTTTGGTGTTTTGAAGTTAAATCTTTAAAAATCCTAGCTTTGATGTTTGATCATGCTTTTAGTGGCGTAAGAAGAGCCTATAGGGGTGGGTTGCCAATTGGCGTAAACCCCTAGAGCCCATCGCTCGTCCGATCGTAAATTGTTTGGGATTTTACCCCTTGGGAGCTAGGCAGAGAATACTGGAATTTCCAATTCAATCGACTGAACTAGAAGGTCAGTCGACTGAACCAAACCTAGGAATTTTCCTGGGCCAGTATCAGTCGATTGAGCCTGGAAACCGAAAGTTTCCAGGCAAGATTCAGT
Source organism: Allium cepa (assembly GCA_030765085.1). Classification (NCBI taxonomy): domain Eukaryota; kingdom Viridiplantae; phylum Streptophyta; class Magnoliopsida; order Asparagales; family Amaryllidaceae; genus Allium; species Allium cepa. Next base: position 100,154,650 of record CM060928.1, on the reverse strand, counting down.
CGACTGACCACCCAGGTTCAGTCGACTGAACCTGGAAACAGAAAGTTTCCAGGATTTGTGTTAGTCGACTGACCGCCCTTGTCTAATCGATTGAATCTGCTGTCTCTGCCTATTTTGCCTTTTGTGATTGAATTTTCAATTTTTAGTCGATTCTTGTTTCTCCAATTTGTTGTTATCTCCTTCGTTGACTTTGATAACTTCTTTTTAGGGATTTTTGGGGAATATCCATTTTGATGGATTTGGTATCGATTTCTTTGGATTTGGTACACGTCTTCGTATGTGAATTTTTGGTGATTGATTGTTTCTACAATCATTTTTGTGACTTGTCACTTTGAAATACAAAAGTTTCTATACTAGTAGTAAATATCAAAACTCCTTACTCAAAATGATTTCAACTCTATTTTTAATACAAAGCTTGTCTATAAAACCGTTTTCCAATCTATTAGTATACACAAACCTTTACCTCATTCGTTTGAGAAATCTAATTAAACGGCTTAGTAAAACTAGTGGTATAAAACGCTTGCATTTACTTCGTCGGTTAATTTTTGGACTTGTTCGATTGAAACTCTTGTGACAATTTTCGAGTAGAGATCTAAAATTTGTTCGTAAATATTTAAATTAAGCCAGTGGTTGTGGGACATAAAGCTAAACTCATTTATTTACTAGCTTAGTGTAATTGACACTTATTGATGGTCGATGATGATCATTTTATGGTTTAGACTAGCAATGTGCGATGTTTCTTTGTCCATGTGGGGGGACTGTACCTCGTTTTATTGAGCTTTGTCTCATTTCTTTTATGGCTAGCAACCCATGGTCTTTGGACCGTTCATGGAGCAATCGGCTCGATAAGTCGAAGCATGGGGCGTATCTTTCTAGGTGCATCGATGTTTGTTTATGCATGGGGCGTATCTTTCTAGGTGCGTTGATGTTTGTTTATGCATGGGGCGTATCTTTCTAGGTGCATCGATGCTTGTTGATGCATGGGGCTTATCTTTCTAGGTGCATCGATGTTTAATTATGCATGGGTGTATCTTTCTAGGTGCGTCGATGTTTGATATACACGTGTTGGTGAGTTTTCATGCTCCCTTTTTGTGATAGGCCTCCCCCTTTTTGTGATTGGCATTGATATATTTGTCAATATTTGTGGTATGGTGAATAAAATAAAGAATATGATATTCTTTTTGATGTTATGAGATTTTTGAGGTATTGTATGATTTTTGTTGTTATTTAATGTATACTTGTCGTAATATGGCGTTTCTGTTATCATACGTTCTTGTTATATCTCTTATCCTACCTCACTTTATTTGATATTTATAGCTAGACTGATCTGTATATTATTTTCTTATTAAATAATACATGGATCAGACCGAATGTTACAGGTGCTTCTGCTTGACTACTTAGCTGGGACTAGCTTTTGACTTTTGGCTAACTACTCTAGTTTAGTAGTTTTTATTAATATACATTCGAGATAGAGACTCCTTGATGTATACATATTCTTTTGTCTAGCACTTGTATCTATTCTTTTGTGATATTGTGGATCTTGTTTGACCACTACTCTGATGTACACTCCTATGTGTTATATTCATATCTATTTCCGCCTTTGTGATATAGATATTTGTGACTGATTTGTGTTATGCTTATTTCTATATTTGTTTCCAAAGTTCATATAGCCACTGTGTAGTAGCTTTGAGTTTGTATCAGTATGTCGGAGTTCCTCTTGGATGAAATGCATGTTATACTATCTGACGTATTGGTGCTCACACAAAGCAATTACACGGATGGTCGCTCCACAACAGCCTTATTCTTCGTGCTAGTTGACGACATTATCTCATAGTGTCCTTGGCTAGCTTGAGTATAGAGGTGGGGCATCACAAATATGCACCCATTTATTTTATGGACTTAATGAATCGAGTATTTCAGGACGTTCTTAATAAATGTGTTCTTGTCTTCATTGATGACATTCTTGTTTATTTGAAAACGGAGGAGGAGCACAAGCATCATCTCAATTTCGTATTTAATAGCTTGAGAGCCATGTGTTGAAGGCTAAATTTACTAAGTTCCTTTAGGAAATCTGAAGTTAGATTTTTGGGGCATGTTGTTTCGAGAGAAGGCATGTCTGTTGATCCGACTAAAGTTGTTGTAGTTTAGGTTTGGAAAAAGCCCGAAAGTGCTACAAAAGTTAGAAGTTTCTTAAGATTGGCTGGTTTATACTGTAGGTTCATCAAAGGTTTCTCAAAGATTGCTTCTCATCTGACAAAATTAACAAAAAAAGACGTTAAGTTCGTGTGGACGCCTAAGTGCGATCAAGCATTCAATGAATAGAAGGAGAAGTTGACTAGCACTCCTTTTTGGAATATTCCAACCGGGAGCAGAGTTTTAACTGTGTATACAGATGCTTCTAGTACCGGTTTGAGAGCAGTTTTGATGCAGCAGGGGAAGGTTATTGCCTATGTGAATCGACTGTGAGTCGACAGTTGAAGCCACAAGAGAAAAATTATGTTATGTACGATTTGGAGCTTTTGGCTGTTGCCTTCGCACTTAAGATATGGAGGCATTATCTTTTGGGTGAAAATTTTGAGGTATACATTGACCATAAATCCTTAAAATATATCATTACCTAGAAAGACTTGAATTTGAGTCAATAAAGATGGTTGGAGTTTCTCGCTTATTATGATTTGGAGATTCTTTATACTCCTAAGAAAGCAAATACTATTACAGATGCGTTAGGTAGAAATGTAGCAATGGTTGCTAAGTTAGAAGTCAAACCAATGTTGATGGAAAGGATTGCAGCTAGTTAAGAAGACGACCCTATCTTGGCTCGACTCAAGAAAGATGTTAAAGAAAGTATTATTTCTATCTTGAGATTGATCCCTGTGACATATTGAAAATGAATAGTGGTATCTGTGTTCGGAATATTGATGGGCTTAGGGGAGAAGTATTAGCTGAATGTCACCATTTAAAGTTATCTTTCTGTAACACCTCAGATTTTTCGGTAACATTATTTAGAATATTTAATTAGGTAAATTAAATAAAATAATGTGTTGATTAGGGGATTGAGATCTTATTTTATTAAAAAGGTAGTCGTGCCATATAAACAGTGAATTAAAAGAAGGGCTAAAATTGAAATAGAAGAGGGATAAAATAGGAAAGAGGCCATTCCTATATCCTCCAAATCTTGGCCATGTAAAATTTTACACGTTCATTTTCATTTCAAAATTTTGAAAACTCAAGGCCGGCCACCATTAATAAGGAAAAGGGGAAGAAGAATAAGAAAAGCAAAAGGAAAAGCTAATATATATCAAATTAATCCAAATCTCAAGCTCTATGATCTTTAAAGCTAAGGTGGATAATGTTTACATCTCATTTTGATTGTGTTTTCAGTTTTAAGATGAATTCCGAATATTTTGCAATGATTTGTCATGTTTTTGAATGATGGAATGAATATATACTTGTTGATGAATTATGGTTTTTCATATTGAATTTATGATACGTTTTAAGGTAAAAACCCTATTAAATGACATCTTTATGCCTTGCAAATTTTTACTAAGATCAAAAACAACATTTTCAAGATTGGTTTCAATTTTCAGAATTTTTGGAATTAATGTGGATTTCATATGAATTTTTTAGTAAAGAAAATGATAATTTGGGTTATAAATTATTTACGAGTAAATAATATATGGTTCGGTTCTGAATTTGTTATATGTTTGAAAACATATTAAAATATATTTTCTAGATTTTTTTTAGATTTTTAGTAAGAGTTTTGATAGGTATATAAAACTATTTAAGGTATGGGACTTAAATGTTTTATATATTTTTAAAATGGAGAAGGGTTTTTTTGTAAATAATTTGAATTTGTTAATTCTGAAAAATGGAAGCACTTTTGATAAAGTAACATGGCAACCAATTAGATTTAGACAAACAAGGCAGGTTAGGTACAAAAGAAATAGTTTAAAAGTACAAAGAAATAAGTTTTTCATTGTTTCGTCTCTTTGGCACCAGGTTCTGCATCCATTCTATCGCCTCCGACGCAGTCGAAACCAATGCATATGATATCAGCCAACTGGTACATACTGAATTGGATGTGGGCGAAAGGTATAGGATAGAAACCATAGGGTTTCGAAAAGGTTGAAACTTTGCTTTGGTTTTAAAGAAAATGTGCATGCTTGCTTTCGACTAAGATGCTTTCGACTAAGATGCTTTCGACTTGGGTTTTGGCTAGGTCAAATAGTTTAAAAGGAAATGGTTTCGATTGGGTTGCATCTTTGTTTCAAATGAATTATTTCGACAAGGTCAAAACACCTAGCTGCCGCATTTTAACCTTTCGACCCAATTGGTCTCGAAGGGGTTGTTTTATTTTAAAAAATCTGCTCATTTCTCCAATGCTTTCGAAGGGGTGGTTCCGAAACCATCATTTCTTACTTAGGAAATGCTTTCTAAAGAGTAGATTTCTACTTAGAATGTTTTTATGATCCTTTTGGTTAAACTGAAGTGTAACCCAAATTGGGTTCGAAAGAGATGATTTGAATGATTTCAAAAGGAAGTGCTTACGAATTTAATGGGATTATGTCCTTTTGCTCCACTTGAAGGCATAATCCAATGGTTTCGATCGAGACATATTCAAAGGGTTTTGAAGGAGTTAACTTTGAAAGGTTTCAAAAGTTTTTGGTTTAATGCTTTCGAGAGGTTTTAAAAGAGGTTTCGAAGGGGTGGTTCCCAAGAGGTTTCGAAGAAGTCGAAAGGCGTTACTTTGTGATGGTTTCGAATGGTTTCGAAAGGAAAGGTTTTTCAATGGTTGCAAAAGGTAATGTTTAAAGGTTTTTAAAAGAAATATGTCTAAGGTTTTTGATCTTTCGAAAGGGTCACTTTCAATGGTTTCGAAGGGGTTACCTTCAAGGGTTTCGAAAGGGTGTTTAAAAGGTTTCAAACAAAAGTTTCGAATGTATTGAATAGGCAGTATAGCCTAAGTATTTCCAATTAAATAAGGGTTTTAACTTGTTTTGGGAGGATAGTTAATCCTCATTAAAATTCACCAACATTATTTTGAGTAAAGTATATATATCATGGCAAAATGATTAGAGTAAAGCTAAAGATATATTTTCCTTGTATATATACGATTTGAAGGACTAAATCAATTTGAAAAGGTTTTTAAGAAAAATTTAAAGGGTAATTAACCCAAAGAAAATTATTCGGACAGTTAGTCCATTTTGATTCAGATAGTTAGTCCAGTTTGCGTGCATTCAGTCCAGTTTTATGGACAAGTATTCCATTTTAGCATAACAGACCTTGCTATAGTTTTCGGACAGATAGTCCTTTTATTAGCATAATGGACTTGCCATTATGTTGTGGGCAAATAGTTCACATATTACTAGTTTTACGGACTGATAGTCCATTTATTAGCATAAACGATATTGTTATTTTGATATAATCAGTTTGATTAACAAGTTTGGTTGCAGGAAAGAATTTGCAAAATATATATGTTTTAAGAAGGATATTAGTGAAGAGAAACCCATTTGGCTAAGCGGCGTGGTCTCACTTAATATCAGTAAACCGAGATGTAACAAAGTTATTGACACCAGGCTTTATGTCTGACTCAAAGTTTTTGTTTCCTCTTAAACTCTCGAGTACTCAAATTTGATTTGAGGATGCTGAGGGTTAAGGTTTTCAGGTTTTAGTCTTTTGGTGAATAAAGCTTTCGAAAAGAGAAGGTGGCTGACGGATAGCTAATTAGGAATACTGATTATTCTGTTTATTTTTCTGTTGTGTATATAAAGTCAGATATGACTATATTTCCCTAATCATCCAAGGGGGCATCATCATATGTCGCTCTTGGTGTATTTCTGTAATGATATATTTAATTATTCCATAGGAAATGTTAGGGAATTATGTAACATGGATATGAATTATTATTTTGAAATGTATTCAGCAAAATGTTGTTTTTTTGAAATCTGTGATTTTGTTCATACTCGTTTGCTTCTGATATTATGGATACCATTATCATTACCGTATTTTATCATCAGAAGTTAATACTATGGATGACTGTAGCATCTGTAGCGTTTAGCTTTTGTCCTCCAGATATGGATGTTACAACTTGGTGTCAAAGCATAGGTTTATGAAAAACCTTAACTAAAAATGCTTTTTAAAACATAATCCTAAAGAAGTAGAGTAAGAATGAGGTATGGGATAACGCTATAGTAACATACTTGTATATATTATATATAAGTATACGTTTTATCTCTAGCCTCCTACCCTGGTTAGGTTATTTTTCTGTATCTCATGAGGTTTGAATATAGATATGGAAGGATGAAGAGAAAGAGTTAACCCGAGAGGGGAAGGCATTGGAGGGAATGCCAGACCTAATGTAAAAAGAGGTTAAGGTCAGGCACAAGAAAAGAATGTGGGTGCTGGAGTCCCGCAAGTTGGAATGGAAGCTATATATTAGTTCTTTGTGAAACATGGTGCAGGCAAGTGTTGCCGCTGGAGTAGTGGAGGGAGGAGTTTCAGGAGCCCCAGTTGTCAACGGCTATGCTAAGTTGAGTGAGGACTACATTAAGCTTGGAGAGAAGCCGTTTGTTGGAACGGAGGATGCCATTGAGGTAGAGAACTGGTTGTTGCACTGCAAAAGGATTTTTGCAGACTTAGGGCTCAATGATGAGCATAAGAGGCGGTTGACATCTAGACAGCTTTAGGGAGTTGTTTTGTTTTGGTGGAGTAGTGTGACTGTGGCAGTGGATGAGGAGACTATAACCTGGAAAGATTTCAAGGGAAGGTTCTAGGAGTGGTTTATGTCTGCAATGGCACAGTTAGCTCTGATCAAGAAGTTTGTTGAGTTAGAGCAAGGGGAGATGTCAGTCCTAGAGTATGATAGGAAGTTCAAGGAATTGGCCCGATATGGATAAGCTTCAGTGGATATAGTCATGAAGAGGAACGAGAAGTTTATCAAGGGTCGAAACCTGAGTTAGCCAGGGCTACATTACCTCATATTAGAGATCCTTCTGATTTTGTTATGGAAATGGCCTTAAGGCATGAGGAGTTGCTTGATTCCCTAGAGAAGAGTAAGGCTAAAGAAGTCCCGGTTGGGCAGGGTTAGAAGTGGAAGTTCTTTTCTAAGAAAGGTTCTCAGAAGGGTGGAGCGGTTAAGAAGGGGAAGTTTGAGATTATCTCACTACAAGAAAACTTGTTATTAATAACGCCATTTAATAATGCATTATTCTAAAGCGTTATCGTTTACCTTTAATTATTTGTCTTTTTTTTTTGTACGGTACATGTGTAACGTTTTGGTCCCAAAATTTGCGTCTCCCTCCAAAAAGGTCTCCCTCCCAAATAACAATTAAATTTTCATCTCCCTCCCAAAACAAAATAACCCTAACCGACGTTCTCTTCCATCTCCATCTCTAGTTATCTAACTTCAACCGTTCTAGTCCATCTTCGATCTTCAACAGTTGTGAAGTCGACATCGTCTTGAACCCTAATCTCCAATCTTCGATTTCGCTCTTCATCGGGGACAGAGGGAAATTCAGAAATGAAATTCACATAAAAAATTAGAAGCCGTCAAAACAGAACGCGTTTTTATAAAAAAAAAATGTTGATCGCAAGTTTCTTTTCAAGTCATCGAGCAAAAGTCGATCCAAACCAGGCGCTTCAAATCAGCTTTCCGTGCCTCTCTGGCATCATCTTACTCCATTCATCTCATCCCATCAACAGTAATGGTAATCTGCTAACCATAGTTTTAATTCTCATTGATTTGAACCTAATTATTTAGGATTTTACTTGAATTAATTATTGAATGGAACGAAGCTACTGATTTGAACATAGCTAGTGATTTTGGGTTGATTTGAATAAATTTAATTTGTTAATTATGACTGAAATGAAATTTTATGAAATGATACTCCTTGTAGAGATAGATTTGCCGAAATGGTAATGAATTTACTGAAATGTTAATGAATTTGCTAAATTTTTCATGATTTGGTAAAGAATTTGATGAAATAATATGAGTATGGTACAATAATGATGAGTTTGGAAAAGAAGTAATATACTTTACTGAAATTATAATGAAATATTTTGTTTATTTTAGATTAGTAATAATCATTGATGAGTTTCAAAATATGAGAACTCGACAAAAACAACGTTAGATATTTTTAGTATTTATGTTATGGTTTTTTAATTTGAAAATATCAAAATAATCGACTGTATTTGTAATCAAATATTATTTTATTACTTATAGTCTATGGTTATTTAATTGTTTATAATGAAATATTCTTTAATTTCGTCGAATACTTTCTACAAAAAAAATTCTTGGAGATTACCACTCCCGAACCCCCACATTTTTATGACCTCACCAAACTTAAACCCTGATTACGCCACTGCTCTTCATCAATATCTGCTTGATTCGATGTTCATTTAATTACATGTTTACGATGCTCCTAGCAACGATTTAGTTCATAGAAGATACTTATATGAACATAAACGAATTCAAGCCTACTGTTACTGATTTTGATTTGGCGAATGATTTGCTAGCCTATTTTGTTGCAATAGAACAAAATAGACCAACCAGTACCATCGTCCTATAATATAATAAAACAAAGTAGGAGAACAACGAATAGGAAAAAAAATCCATATTACATCTTTCTGCACAATCTCATCCAGGTGTTATCCAATATGCATGCCACTAGTATATAGAATGTTTCAATGAAATAATTTGCTAAATATAAGCATATAGAATAAAACATTAAATTACCTAGGTATTTATAATGAATAAGCTTATATTAGGTTTCTTTATACTGCCTTAGAAATATCATCTACCACTACAAAATCGATAACATTTATGGACTACTTGTTTAATTAAACACAACATTATGAATCAAAACCAAATTCTGTTATCCAGCAAATAAGCCACTAACATAAAACACGTTAGAGGGAAATAGTTTTCAACTCATAAGAGCACATGATTGAAAATAGCATACTTGAGTATCTTCGGAAGCCTTGTAGTCTGCTGATATGCTAATATTGGGTTTTCCTCTAGAATCAAGATAGTAACAAAGGGACTTGATTAGTTAGAGTTATCAAATCATTCAAGCATAAGATAACCTCTAGAATCAAGAAGCTAATGGAAGGTTTACCTATGAAAATTCTGTTTTTATTGTTAGGATTTACCGTGCAACTGCATTTGCAACTATAATAGGGCAGACACGGGACAGAGGATTAGGATATTCACTCAACATTGAAAAACGATGCAAGGTAGCTATTTGTGAAAAATTATGGACGTATTTTTCCTTTCATTTGTTGTGTGAATTATTGTGTGCTTATCTTATATATGGAGTTACTAAAGACCAAGCATCAGTGAAACCAGTAAAGATTTTAATTTACGTGAATCGTCGCGTTCTTTATATTTGAATCAGGAAATGGATCTAATATTGATTTATTTACACCATTTCTTATCTTGTTTTTTAAGGTAGAGGAAAGTGAGGATTGCCAACAAATGTAGCTTGTAAACCGTGATATTCTTGACGCATTAACATGTACTGTCATGTCTGCAGCTTTAACATCCCTATAGATTGTTAATCATTTTCAGATGGATAATATGTTGATCAGATTATTTTAATCTGCTTTTTGTTTTATAATAGATCTCTCCTAATCGATATCTTTGATGTAGGTCGAGTTGCTATGTACACCAATATAATTTTGTATTTAATTACGTTACAAGTCATGTATTATATGTTAACCATTCATGACCCATCATGTTTTATTAAATATCCCTCAATTGATACAAATTCGTTCTTTTAACAACTAAGAAAGGTTCTGCAATATAGTATCTTTCCTTGCTAAATTATTCAAGTATCATGGAGCACAAACAATCCTGTTACATATATAAATCAGCTCTGGAATTTTATTTTCATTTCTATTTCATGGGTGTTCAATGTTCATCTACCGTCTACAAATAAAAAGTGCAGCGTTGCTTTCTTTTTGGGCACTCACAAAGTGACTCCACTTTTAGGTACGACGGGTCAAAAAGTTCGACCAAACCCAACTCCAAAAAAAAAAAATCCAAATTTGACGGCCATGCACCGAAAACCTTCTCATATCCAAATGTGCAGTCCTTTAACCACCACCTTCTTTTTTAGCTTTTGCTTTAGTAAGAACATAATCTTATCATTTCCCTAGCAAAAACAATAGAAAATAATGTTAATTAAAAGGTAATGAAAGTGGAGACATCGCAGTCATTTTTTTCCGTTAACGCTGGTGACATGTCTGACGCGTTAGATGCCCCAACGTTGTTTTTTCCCCGCCACTACCCCGTTCACCGATCGTTGGGAAGTATAACGTTGACGTATGATGCATTATACTTCCCAACAGTTCAATTTCCATTCACTTCCACTTTCCTTATAAGCCAACTTTATCATCCTCCTCCTTCTTTACGCCAATATTCATATCTCTTCTCCTCTCTACTATCATCTTTCCTCCACTCTAAACAATGTTTAATTCGAAAACAAATTACAATTACAAAGACGCATAGGAATTGGTAATTATTACAAAGCACATGAACGTTAACACAATTTATCGTGTTAACTCTTCTTTTCTACGATAATGCACTAGAAAATGAAGGATCAACTTTATATCCTTGTGCTAATTATTGGATTTATTGCTAGATGTGCATCATGTTATGTGCTGAACATGGACCTTGTGTATCTGGAGCTCATAATGCTATAGTGACAATAAGAGCTGGAAAGGACATGACAGGGTGAGTAGCTTTGAATGAATTCATTAGTATAATTTTGAATGTTATAAATTTCTAGGATATTCTTCAAACTTTGCACTTTCCTTCAGGACCTCACTCCTTACGATTTTTTCAAAAGTATGAAAAAGAAAGGTATTCGTGTACCAGGGATTGGACACAGGTATCCACTTATTATTATACATGAAGTTGTTGTTTCCAGTTTATACATAGGCATGCTTTACATGCTTGTAGTAATATTTATCGATATGCAGTACTATACTTTCTAAAATTACTCAGAGTGGGATGACCGTAAAAGAGCCAGCGGTAGAGCTATGGAGGCAAACATCCGAATTACAGTACATGGAAGATGCCCTCTCTTCTATTATAACTTAGCCTGCTACGCACGTCGTAATGGAATGAATTTTGAGTAAGTTTTTAACGTTCATTTTTTTGTTTGTTGTTACATTTAGTTATTAGCTTTAAATTCTGGTTGGTGGAGTACCAGTACATAATGATATAAACCGAATTTGAGAAAAGACGAGTTATAGATGGAAGATGCAGTGCTTTATCAGTCTAAACGTGGATAGTGTTATTTCTTATTTGAAGGTAATAGAAAATTTTCTTTGGACTACTTTTTATTCTTTAAGAACAGATGTTAAAGGGATTAGTGGTATCTTTAGTTTTATATGAAATTTTGAATTGCAAAAATATTATAATTGACATACTATTTGAAGACTTTACTAAGAAAAGTGAAAGATGTTTTTGCTGAAATGGTTTTATTCATATGCGTTTTTTCTGATTTCTTATGCATTACAATAAATTATTTTCGTCTATTGTTTTAAATTAAAAAAGTATATAGTATGAATACCAATTATAATTGAATCGTTTCAAAGAATCAAAAGTTAGATTCATTGGCGTTATTGTTAATCTTTATCTACGTAGTATCTGCGTTTGTGTTATTTTTATTGTAAATTACTAGGTATAATCCATTACTAATATTTACACATTACCACATATATGGATAAGTTGTTCTAGATTATGATAATATATGATTTATAAGTCAAATGTTTATTCAAATAAACAATTAATAGATAACACTAGCTAGATAGCTTCTCGAGTTCAATATCTTTGGATAAGCAAAAAAAGAAGCAAACATGCCCTCATTGTCCATAGAAAATTGTGTAGAGCAACCCTATTTGCTAGTGCTATTTCAAGTTGTTTTCCTCTAAGATTTCAGGTACGAAAGCATGTTCTATTTAGGTGCAAATAATTAGTGATTTTATCACCTTACAATTTTTCATTACACTGTTTGAGCTGAATCTAATTTTTGTATATGAGTGCTTTAATTCTTTTGGTTTAAGGACATGAGTAGCATTCGAGAAGTCCCTGATCATCAGGTTAACCCAACTTATTGCACATGAGTTATGCTACTAATTTGTAAATGAAGTAACCGGACTGGTTTGTAAAATTTGAAGTTAATAGGAGGTATTTGCAGACCCAAACTGTGATGAAAGTCTTTTGTTTGAGCTAAAATCAAATAATTATTATCTAAAGGGACTAGACATATCCAGAGAGCAAAAGAAGGCAAACATATAAATTGGTCTGTGTTTGTGCATAATTCTGAAAGTGGTTTGAATCTGTAAATTATTTTTATAGTGATTTAATGGTTGGGTTGTTTTTTAATTTTTTGAAGTGTGAAATTATATGGGTGGCAGTTGTGACAGTTACATTTCCAGCAACACCTCTTCTTCTGGCCCGGGCACGTATTTGGAAGGAAGCAAGGTCCTTAGTACGCAACTAGATCAAATCTTGCATGTTGGAACTCTGTAATGTTTGTACTCTGTAATATTTGGAAGGATTTCTTTAGTGTTTGTACTCTGTAATGTTTGTACACTTATTAAATTGACATTATTTTCTGTTTCTCTGTGTTAAGTTGGCTGCAGGCTTATGTTTTATTCAATGGTTATGCACTTGCTTTAATGTTTGTACACTGTAATGAAAAATATATCAATACTATAACATGTTGATTTAATAGCGTGAAATGACCGCTATTGAATAAATATTTTACAGCGACAAAATGGTGTTATAAAGATTTCCAATTCCGTTGAGATTCAGTTGTATTATAGAGGCTACAATGAGCTATTGAATAAATATTTTATAGCGGCAAAATGATGTTATAAAGATTTCCAGTTCTGTTGAGATTTAGCTGTATTATAGCGGCTATAATGAGCTATTGAATTAACGTACCATAGCGGCAAACTTACGTTATAAAACTAAGCTCAACCATAGCGGCATATTTTGTGTTATAAATATTCAACAGTTTTTTATAACATGTCGATATACAGCGCTTATCAAACCGCTATGGTTGTGATTAATAGCAGCTATATGCCGCTATAAAAGACACTTTTTGTTGTAATGTCTGTTTCATGTGCGACAAGAAGGGGCACCTTACCAATGAGTGTCGTGCTGGGAAGGCAAAGGATGTGACTGAAAGGAAGAATGTCGGGATCTACAACCGTGACCCAATAGCCCATTATAAGAGCCAGTGCAAGAAGCCCACTAAGGATGGAAAGTATGCATTAGAGACTGCTAGTTCTAAACCAACAATTCAGGAAAAAGGAAAGGCAGTTTTGGGGGTACGCTTCAGATTCATGGTATGTCTGTTAGCGTTCTATTTGATACCGGTGCATCGCATTCTTTTATATCTAGATGTTTGATAGATAAGCTTAACCTAGAACACACACATTTAGTTACTTCCTTACGGGTTGCGAATCCAATAGGAGGGTTGCAATTCTAGGGTTGAGATGTGACCAGTTATAGTTTGACTTACTAGGTCATACTTTTGTTTGCAGTTTGCATGTGTTTGATTTTGTGGGGTTCAAAATCATTCTTGGTATGGATTGGATGAGTGAGTACGATGCTAGGATAATTTGCTGGGACAGGAAAATATCGCTTAGACACCCAAATTGTAGTGTTATGATTGTTTATATCGTAGAAGGTTCTTACAATGAGATGTATGCCCTGTTGTGTGCTATGAAGTCGGAAGATGAGTTGAGTTGAGTTTTCATGGTTAGAGAATTTGCAGATTTGTTTGAGCCTATAGTAGGATTGCCACAGAAACGAGCCATTGAGCTTCAGATGGATTTGGTTCCGGGAGTAGAATCAGTGAGTAGGCTGCTAAGAAGGATGACCCTGAAGAGATGAGGGAGTTGAAGATGCAGTTGGTGGATTTAGAAGGCAAGAGTTTTATTAGGTCGAGTAGTTTGCCTTGGAGAGCATCCACAATGTTTATAAAGAAGCCGGATGGATCATTAAGGCTTTATATCGATTTTCGCAAGTTGAATGAGAGGACGATAAAGAATCCATATCCATTGCCCGGGATTGATGATTTGTTCGACCAGTTGAGTGGAGCTAAGAGATTTTCGCAGTTGGATTTATCGATGGGTTTTCATCACCTCAGAGTAGCAGAGAAAAGTATACCTTTGACGGTGTTTAGTACCAAATATGGGTCATACGAATGGTTAGTCATGTCGTTCGGACTGACTAATGCGCCAGCTTTCTTTGTGGATTCGATGAATCGATTTTTACGAGAGCATTTGGATAGGTTCATATTGATTTTCATAGATGATATCTTAATATACTCTAAGGATGAAATAGAGCATGAAGTTCATGTTAGAGTGGTGCTTGAGACGCTAAGGCAGCATCAGCTGAAAGTGAAGTTTTCGATGTGTCACTTCTGGAAGAAAGAGGTAAAGTTTCATGGTCATGTAGTCTCAGAGGAAGGATTGTCAGTAGATCCGACTAAGATTGAAGCAGTAAATAGTTAGAAGAGACCCAAGACAGTAACCGAGATAAAGAGTTTCCTTGGGTTGGCGGGTTATTATCGAAGATTCATTAAGGATTTTTCACGAATAGCGGCACCGATAACCATGCTAACAAGAAAGGATGTAAAGTTTGTATGGACCGATAAGTTTGAGTAAGCATTCCAGAGTTTGAAACACTTAGTGACCCATGCACCTATGTTGGTTGTTCTAGAATGGAATCAGGATTTGGTGGTTTATACCGATGCGTGTGGAACAGGACTAGGAGTTGTGCTGATGCAGAGAGGTAAAGTGATTGCCTATGCTTCTAGACAGCTTAGACCACATGAGGTCGGATATTCGACACATGATTTAGAATTGGCTGTCGTTATTTTTTCTTTGAAGGTGTGGAGACATTACCTTATCGACGAAAGGTTTGAGTTATATACAGATCATAAGTCGTTGAAATATTTGTTCTCTCAGAAGAAGTTGAACACGAGACAGTAGAGGTGGTTAGAGTTTATTCCCGCTTATGATTTTGGGATTGAGTACACACCGGAGAAAGGCAACAATGTTCCAGATGCACTTAGTAGTAAACATCAGAATGCAGTATTGGCAATGATTGCTGAGTGGAAGGATTTGGAAGCATTAGCATATTGTAGAGTGCAATGGAGATCCATGGATGGGCTTAGTGGAGATATAGTTGTATTATCATGTTTGGAAGTTCGATCGTGTTGATCGAAAATATTGCTTCTAAACAGATGTCGGATCTGGTGTTAGCCGAGCGGATCAGGAAGCTAAGAGAAGAAACTGAGAGCGATGACTTAAAAGATTTTAGTCTTGACCAGAATGGGTGGTTAAGAAAGAAAGGAAGATTATATGTTCCGAGTGTGGGAAACATAAGGAAAGAAGTCTTAAAGGAATGCCATCATTCGAAGTTCACTATTCATCTAGGAGGTACTAAGATGTATCAGGATATGAAGAGGAGTTTCTTTTGGGAAGGTATGAAGTAGGATATTGGGTTGTGTGTCAAGCAGTGCATGATTTTCCAGCAGGCAAAGGTTGAACACCAAAAATCAAGTGGGTTGCTTTAGCCATTAGATATCCCGGTATGGAGGTGGGATTCTATATCTATGGATTTTATTGATGGGTTGCCAAGGTCAAACGGAGGAAATGATAGTATATGGGTCATAGTGGATAGATTGACCAAGAGTGCCCACTTCATTCCAATTAAGTCAATCAGAACGACACCTGTTTTGACAAAGTTGTTTGTGAGGAATGTGGTTAGACTGCATGAAATTTCTAGTGGCATAGTAAGTGATAGAGATCCCTTATTCACTAGCGAGTTTTGGAAGAGTCTACAGGAAGTTTTGGGAACCAAGCTTAAGATGAGTACTGCTTACCATCCATAGACAGATGGAAAACGGAGAGAGTTAACAAAATCATGGAAGACTTGATAAGAGCTTGTGTTCTATATTTCAGTGGATCATGGGAGGATCATCTGGATCTAGTCAAGTTTTCGTATAACAACAATTATCAGACTAGTATTGGGATGGCACCGTTTGAAGCTTTGTATGGAAGGCCATGCAAATCTCCCGTATGTTGGCTAGAGACCGGAGATAGATTGATTCTTGGTCCAGATTTAGTCAAAGAAGCTGTAGAAAAGATTGAGGTCATTCGGGCTAGAATAAAGGAGGCTCGGTCTAGGCAGAAAAGTTATACAGATAAGAGACAGAAAGATCAATAGTTCTCAGCCGGAGACCAAGTTTTCATCAAAGTGACACAGATGAAGGGTGTTATTAAGTATGGAGAATCAGGGAAGTTAGCATTGAGATTCGTTGGACCTTTTCCTATTGTTGAGTGGATCGGAAAACTCGCATATAGAGTTGAGTTACCGAGCAGTTTAGTAGGAGTCCATGATGTTTTCCATATTTCTCATCTCAAAAAGTGCGTTAGAAACCCGGAGACTACTATTGCACTGACAGTGCTAGATGATTTAGTGGTAGAACCGGACTTGACCATAGTGAGGAAGCCAGTTCGCATTGTTGTTAGAGATGAGAAGATGCCTAGAACCAAGACGGCCAGATTAGTTAAAGTCCAGTGGAGCGACGATAACAAGGACTATACTTGGGAGATTAAGAGCAGGATTATAGATACTTATCCTGAGTTGTTTGATGGCATGTTTTACCTTCATGTTTGATTTGTTGTGTACGTTATCGTAATTTCAAGGACGAAATTCTTTAAGGAGGGGACTCTGTAACACCCCAGATATTTTGGTACCATTATTTAGAATATTTAATTAGCTAAATTAAATAAAATAATGTGTTGATTAGCAGATTAAGGTCTAATTTTATTAAAAGGTAGCCGTGCCATATAAATAATGAATTAAAAGAAGGGCTTAAATTAAAATTGAAGAGGGATAAAATAGGAAAGAGGCCATTCCTATATCGTCCAAACCTTGGCCCTGTAAAATTTTACACGTTCATTTTCATTTCAAAATTTTGAAAACACAAGACCGGCCACCATTAACAAGGAAAAGGGGAAGAGAGTAAGAAAAGCAAAAGGAAAAGCTAATATAAGTCAAATTCTTTCAAAACTCAAGCTCCTTGATCACTAAAGCTAAGGTAAATAATGTTTACATCTCATTTCGATTGTGCTTTTGATTTTAAGATGAATTTCGAATATTTTTCAATGATTTGCCATGTTTTTGAATGATGGAATGAATATATATATACTTGTTGATGAATTATAGTTTTGTATATTGAGTTTATGATATGTTTTAAGGTAAAAACCCCAATAAATGACATTTTTATGCCTTGCTAATTTTTGTGAAGATCAGCAATAATATTTTGGAGACGTGTCTCAAGTTTCATAATTTTTGGGATTAATGTCGATTTTATATGAATTTTTTAGTAAAGAAAATGATATTTTGGGTTATAAATTATTTACGTGTAAATAATATATGGTTTGGGTCTGAAATTTTTATATGTTAGAAATCATATTAAAAAAGTTTTTCTATAATTTTTTCAGATTTTTCTTAAGAGTTTTGATAGGTATATAAAATTTTCTAAAGTATGGGACTTAAATATTTTATATATTTTTAACTCGGAGAAGGTGCTTTTTGTAAATAATGTGAATTTGTTAATTCTAGAAAATGGCTGCACTTTTGCAAAGGTAATATGGCCACTAATCAGATTTAGATTTACAAGGCATGTTAGGTACAAAAGAAATAGTTTAAAAGTACAAATAAATAGGTTTTTCACTGTTTCGTCTCTTTCGACACCAGGTTCCGCCTCCATACTATCACCTCCGACATAGTCGAAACCAATGCATATGGTATCAGGCAACTGGTATGTTATGAACTAGTTGTGGGCGAAAGGTATTGGGTCGAAATAATATGTTTCTGAAAGGGTTAAAGCTTTGCTTCGGTTTTAAAGAAAAATGTGCCTGCTTGCTTTCGACTAAGATGCTTTCGACTTGATTGGGTTTCGACTAGGTCAAATGCTTTAAAAGAAAATGGTTTCGATTGGGTTGCATCTTTGTTTTAAATGAATGCTTTAGACTAGGTCAAAACATCTAGCTGTCGCCTTTTTACCTTTCGACCCAGTAGGTCTCGATGGGGTTGTTTTGCTTTAGAAAATCTTCCCATTTCTCCAATGCTTTCGAAGGGGTGGTTCTGACACCATGACTTCTTACTTAGGAAATGCTTTCGGAAGAGTACCTTTCAACTTAAAAGGTTTTATGACCCTTTTGGTTAAATTGAAGTACAACCCAAATTGGTTTCGAAAGAGTTGGTTTGAATGATTTCAAAAGGAAGTGCTTTCGCTTTAATGGGATTATGTCCTTTTGCTCTACTTGAAGGCATAACCCAATGGTTTCGACCAAGACATTTTCAAAGGGTTTCAAAGGAGTTAACTTTGAATGGTTTCGAAAGGTTTCCACATGTTTATATTGAACCCAAATGTTTTCAAAAGGTTTAGGTTTAATGCTTTCGAAAAGTTTTAATAGAGATTTCGAAGGGGTGGTTCCCAAGTGGTTCTAAAGAAGTCAACTGGTGTTGTTTTTTGATGGTTTCGAATGGTTTCCAAAGGAAATGTTTTCCAATGATTTCGAAAGGCAATGTTTAAAGGTTTTTAAAGACAGATGTCTAAGGTTTTTAGAGCTTTCGGAAGGGTCACTTTCAATAGTTTCAATGGGGTTACCTTCAAGGGTTTCGAAAAGATGTTTAAAGGTTTTAAACAAAATATTCGAATGTATTGAATAGGCCGTATAACCTAAGTATTTTCAAGTTAAAAAAGGATTTTAACTTTTTTTGAGAGGATAGTTTGTCCTCATTAAAATTCATCAACATTATTTTGAGTAAAGTATATATATCATGGCAAAATGGCTTAGAGTAAAGCTAAAGATATATTTTCCTTGTATATATATGATTTGAGGGACTAAAAAATTTTGAAAAGATTTTCAAGAAAAATTTAAAGGGTAGTTAATCCTAAGAAAATGATTCGGACAGTTAGTCCATTTTGATTTGGACAGTTAGTCCAGTTTGAGGGCAATCGGTCCAGTTTTATGGGCAGTTAGTCCATTTTAGCATAACGGACCTTGCTATTGTTTTCGGACAAATAGTCCTTTTGTTAGCATTATGGACCTTGCTACTATGTTGTGGGCAGATAGTTCACATATTACCCGTTTTACAGATAGATAGTCCATTTATTAGCATAAATGATATTGCTATTTTGATATAATCAGTTTGATAAATCAGTTTGGTTGTAGGAAAGGATTTGTAAAATATATATGTTTTGAAAAGGATATTAGTGAGGGGAAACCTGTTCTACTAAGCGGTGTGGTCTCACTTAATATCAGTAAACCAAGATGTAATAGGGTTATTCACACCAGGCTTTATGTCTGACTTGAAGTTTATGTTTCTTCTTAAACTCTCGGGTACTCAAAATTGATTTGATTAGGCTGAGGGTTGAGGTTTTCAAGTTTTAGTCTTTTGTCGAATAAAGCTTCTGAAGACAAGCAGGTGGTTGATGGATAATTAATTAGGAATACAAACTATTTTGGTTATTATTCCGCTGTGTATATAAAGTCAGATATGACTATATTTCTCTGACCATCCAAGGAGGCATTGTCATATGTCGCTCTTGGCGTATTTTTGTAATGATATATTTAATCATTGCTTGGGAAACGTTAAGGGATTATGTGAAATGTAATCAGCAAAATGTTGTTATTTTTTTGAAATTTGTGATTTTGTTCATATTAGTATGCTTTTAAAATTATGGATACCATCATCATTACCATATTTTATCACCTGAAGTTAATACTACGAATGAATGAAGCATCTGTGCGCTTAGCTTTTGGCCTTCAGATACGAGATGTTACACTTTTCGTCTAGGAGTGTCTAAGATGTTCAAAGATATGAAGAGGGTATTCTGGTGGAACGGAATGAAGCAAGATATTACGATCTTTGTTAGTCAATGTGCAAACTGCCAACAGATTAAGAGTGACCAACATAAGTCAAATTGACTACTTCAGCCACTTGAGATTCCAAAGTGGAAGTGGCAGCAGATCCTGATAGACTTTATTAATGGACTTCTTAGGTCAAGATGAGGGAACAAGGTATTTAGGTTATAGTCAATCGGCTGATCAAGAGCGCTTATTTCATTCCAGTTAAGTCAACTAGGAATGCTGCAAGTCTGGAGAGTTTGCATGTGAAGGAGATTATAAGGCTCCATGGTATTCCTTGTAGTGTTGTAGTAACCGAGACCCGATATTCAATAGCAGGTTCTGGGTGGGAATGCAAATTGCCTTAGGGACCGAGATGAGTTTAAGTACAGCTTACCATCCCTAGACAGATGGGCATACGGAGAGAGTGAATCGAATCTTAGAAGATTTATTGTGAGCATGCATTCTCGACTTTGGAGGTTCTTGGGAAGATCATTTACCCTTTGTCGAATTTGCTTATAACAATAACTATTAGGCAAGTATCGGCATGGCCCCTTTCGAAGCTTTATATGGTCGTCTTTGTCGTTCTCCTTCATGTTGGGATGAGTCTGGTGATAGAATTGTTCTTGGGCCCGACATGATCTTAAAAGCAAGTGAGTAGGTAGCTGATATCAGAAGGAAGATGATGGAAGTGTAGGACCGATAGAAGAGCTACGTGGATTGTAGGCAATGGGATCTTATTTTTTAGTTGGAGATTCAGTGTTTGTGAAGGTCTCACCATTGAGAAAATTTGTGAGGTTTGGGAAATCAGGAAAGCTAGCCCCTCAATTTATTAGCCATATTTGTAGAACACAATAGCCTATGATTTTTGTTTGATGATAATAAACATATATATATATGTATATATTCGTTTAAATGTATTTGTTATTCTACTATTTTATTTTTCATATGATTAAATAAATATTTATTGGATAAAATAAATAACTTAGAATTCAAATTCAAACAAATATTTTATTCAAATAAATGTTTTATTACAAATTCTAACAGTACAAATTTAAGCTCTCACTATACATTTGCACAATGTCAATTATAATTCAATTTCATTTACAATAAAATTTTCATTTTACAATTTACACCTCACTACATATTTGCTCAACACTCATATTATTATTCAACCCTATTCCAACTTGAATCCATCATCTGAACTATCTGCAAAATAAACACCGATGTAGTAAAATTGAAAAAGAAATATTTTTACAGTGCAAATTAAAATGTGTGTTTTGAAAATGTTATTTTCCTCAGTTATTTGGGTTGTTTGTCGTTATTTTCTTTCACTTTATCTTACATGAACAACTTATGACATGCACAGTGTATCATTGTACATGCCACAAGGTCGTGCACACCGACATACACTTGCTTGCTAAAATTGTAGGGACATGTGAGCACAAGGTCAAACCCAAGCCTAGGTCGGATTCAACTCAGGTGCACGCAAAACAACATACACCACTTCAAATATACACATGGTCAGTCCAGACTCAAGTCAAAACAGAACACACAAGACTTCATTTAAAAAAAATCCAGACAACATCATCATCAATGAACCAGAGGAAACAACAAGTCCAGACTGCATATGTGCAAAATGACAATAGCCTCAATCAACATAGTGGAGACCAAAACCACTAGACATGAAGACCAAAAGACTTCAACATCGAACCAGACATGCACAATGCAAATATTCAGTGGTAAACAGTTCAGAACTAAACTGCAAAAGACCATACCACATGTTCAAAGTGCTCAAATATACACATGACTTCAAAAGGAAACCAGACTGGAAATGTGCAACAGTAAGTTCACATACATACAACTCTGCATAAATAGAAAAGCCTTAGTATACATAAATATATATGCATGTATACATGTATATACAGAGTGCCAAACTAATGCGACAGAGATTGCCAGCTAAGGAGTTTCAAAGGGTTTCTTCTCCAGAGTGGGTATACATGCATACAACATGAAACCAAGCAATAGTGCATAGTGATATACAACAATAAATTATATGATAGTAAACTCGAACCAGTCAAGAAGCAAATGAAACATCAATATCCATATGCACATACATGTGACCAGACTTCCAGTGAACCAGACTCTAGTGGAACCAAATATGCATGTGTGGAATACAACATCAGTAACAACAACAAATGGTACAAGAACTCAACCGAAATAGTGATAGGGATCAAGTGCATGCATGAACTTAATGACTCAATGGAACAACACTAGTTCAACTAGACTCCTAAAATACTACACCAGACCATCACTTGAAAACCATAAGACAGCGGCTCAAATGTACAAACAAGACCAGAAATACAATATATACAACATAGCTTCAAACATGCTCACGTGTACAGTGGATTAAGAAAATCGAGGAGTTTAACAACAATTTGAATAAGATTTCATAAAGTACAAAAGTTTATCACAATTTTAAATGCCAAAGTCAAATGCAAAAAGAATGGAGAAATTCGAATTCATGGATTAATTCGTTTACGGTGGAAAAATCGCTCAAAATTCAAAGGGCCGAAGTCGGAGGAGTAATAAACAGAACCAAATGAAAAATATTCAAGCAAATTCAACACGAACAAGTCTACAATTCATTACAAGCACTCAAGAAAAGATCGGATGAACAAGTGCAGTTCATGTAGAATTCAAATACATTTATACGAACGAAAATTTAGGGTGTTCGATCCCTATAAATTACCCCATATCATCATCGGCTTAAGGAATCGAGTTCGAAAGTGAATTTGAGTTTAAGCAAATCAAAGAGAAAGCACTGAACAAAATCACAAATATAATTCAAAACTTGAGTCGAAGTCGAGCGTAATCAAAAATCGAAAAGGGGATAAATTGCATACCATATCTATCATTCGTGCTTGACAAAAATTGGAGCAGCAGCAAGCCATTCAATGCCAGGAATTGATTGACGAAGCAAAGTAAATCCAGTTCCTCAATTCAATCGATCAATATCAGTCAGTATCTTCGATTTATCCAGAAACCTTAGATTTTGTGTTGAAGAAAAGATAAAGGGAATGGCCAAAATTTCTAGGGATAAACGGGGATGTCACTTTCTTTTCCACAAATTATAATTTTGAATTGGGCCAGTTTCTTATTTTCTTTTGGGCCACAATTTTAATAAGGGTTTTGTTTTATTTTGTTTAGTTTATTTTATTCGTAATCTCTTTTTAAATTCAAGTCAAACTCTAGTTGTGTAACTACGTTATGAACTACGGTGGTGTAGTTCTGGAATTCGCAACTCAATGGCTAAGTCGTGGCAGGTTTTTGAGCGTAGAGTTAGGTTAGTCATTAGTGGGTGTCGCAAGTTTATGTGTCTAAGCATCTAACTACTTAATTTGTGATGACCCGACTTTCAACGACAAGAAAGTCGTATCATCTTTAAGAAAGAAAGGGATAGAAAAGAGAAAGAAAGAAGAGAAAGAAGAAACAACATCAGAATCTCAACAGCGGAACTAATAAATTATAATAAAAACATAAGTATTACATAGTATACAACAACTATCAGAGTTACACAGACAATACATCACATACTAGACAGTTATAAACACCTGTTTCATTATTACAACTCAAAACATAATACAGATAAACCACTCAGAGATACCAACACAGCGGAACACTATATATCTACACGCGGAAGCCTCCTGCTCCATTGCTCCTCTACGATTCGTCAAAGCTAACCTGAATCCCTTAGCTACTCATAAAAAATTTGAGTACCCAAGAGTTTAAGAAAAACAGAAATAAACTCCGGGTCAGACATGGGTCTGGTGTGAGTAACAGGGTAAAGTTGCTTAACTTTGAAAACCTTTGAAAAGAAAGGTATCACGTAAGACTTCCCACACATAAACATGGAAAAGTTTTTACCTTACGCTAACCAGAACATTTGATAGGAAATCCAGTGATAGTATAATAGGTCTAGGGTTTTCAAGTAAATATGAAATAGCCAAAATTGTTACATTCATTAAATTCCAGCTACTAGCCACAAGAGTGGGTAATACAATCAAAACCGAGGGAACTTATTGGATTTTGGATTCCATACAATGGCAGGGCTACCGGGGTACCGCCCGTCACAGTACGGGGCCAAGATCACCGTACCGAGGATCACTTCCAATCCCCTGCAACACATAGCCGGAACCATTTCTTACTGAATAGTTCCGAACAAGACCACCCCGTAGTTGTGATCACCAACCGCACCACACAGCCGAAATAAAAGGGACATCTAGACAGGGAAAATCTCGTCCTACTTGGGCATGACCCACTACCCTTAATTACCCTTGATTACTTGGGCACGACCCACTACCCTTAATTACCCTTAATCTCGTAACTAACTACCCTTAATTACTTCATTAAATAAATTACTCCTTAATTTATTCTCTAATTAATCCCTTGATTAATTCCATTCAGTAATTAACTACCCTTAATTACTTCATTTCATAAATTAATTACCCTTAATAATTATCTCAATTAATCCCTTGATTAATTACAAAGTAATTTAATCCAAATCACTTCCATTATTAAACATCTTTAATTACATCCAGTAATTATCAATTAATTACTTCCCTAAGTAATTACAATTCCTTTAATTACATTAAGTAATTATTTATCAAATCATCAAGTGTTTAAATTAATTAGACTTAATTAATTAATCTAAACTAATTATATTAAAGTCAATTAATTACATTAAGTAATTAATTCATTAATTATTTCTATTAAGTAATTAAACTTAAACAATTTCGCCATAGATTATCATTAATTAATTAATCTAATTAATGAATAAAATTAATCACATTAATTAATTGTTAAATAATCTTAAGTTAATGACCTTCATTAACTATTCTTTAATTTCTTTCTTGAGAAATTAACTTATATTTACCATCATTAATTACAAATTAATTAATATTTAATTACCAATTAATTAATCTCTAATTATTTAATTAATTAAGTGTTAAGTGCAACTTAATTAATCTTTAATTACTTGATCAATTAATCTTTAATCATTAATTAAAATCTAAGTAATAATCCTTAATTATAAATTTATTATTCCTAATTAATTAATCTTAAACCTTAATTAATTAATTTAAAAACTCTTAATTAATTAATTAATCATTCATATCATTAATTTATTAAATAATTAATTATCCATTTAAATTAACTTAAAAATTTAATGACTCCAAATCCTTAAAATTCTAATTTATTTTAAGAAAAACTTTTCTTACTTAATCAAGCATTTAAAAACAATTTGTTTTCAAATTTACTTTAAATTCCATTTTAAATTTTATATTTTAAAATGAATACAAACTTATTTAAACAAAGTTTAAAAACAATTCAAAATCTTTTTATCTCACAAGTTAAAAAAATATACATTTTATAAAATAAGTTTAAAAGAATTTAAAACAAATTCATTTTTAAATTCAAATCAATTTAAAAATACACTTTAACAACAAGATTGTTCAAATCACTTTAAATTTTAAAAACTTTCTTTTATTTAAAAACTGGAATTAAATTTGATTCCAGATTACTTAGACTCAAAAACTTACTTACATTTTAAACTTCACTTTAAATTTCAAATCATTTAACCATATTTTTAAAGTAATTAAAAAATTTAAAACTTTATTTTATTTTAAAAACTAAAATTTAACCCAAATTCCAGATTTCAAAACTCAAATTTAAACTTATTTTAAATTTATATTTTATAATTTAAACTTTCAGTTTGAATTCAAAACCAATATACTTTAACACTTAAAAGTTGTGAAAACCAAAATTAAATTTCAAAATTTAAATCATTTCAAAATAGGATTCAAACTACTTGATTTCAGATTTCAAACTCAGATTTTAAACTTAGTTTAAATTTTTGGTTTACATTTTATATTTTATTTTAAAAAAACAGAACAGGTTTCTGTTTTTTTATGAAACCTGTAAACAACATTTACTCGAGTCATCCCTGAAATGACTTCGAGTTCAAGCCTAATCTGCTTCGAGTCATACACTCGAATCACCCGAGAATCACTCGAGTATGCTATACCTGCAACAATCCCAAAACTTCATCAGCTAACCTCGTCAGATCAAAGTACACCATGCACATGCACGGTGACTTTGATTACCTCCGACCAACATCGACTATCATCTCACAACGACCAACAACCCCTCATCTCTTCACGATCATCAGATCATTCAAAATCAACTCGAATTTGAATTCGAGTTCAAAAACCAAACCTGGAACACTCAGAGCCACTTCATCCAACCTGTCAACGCCTCCCCTTAGAAGCTCCGACCATCGTTGCCTCTGAAACTCCAACGAAGTCCTCGTCAACCCTCCAACTACCGTTACCCAAAATATAGTTGAACTCGACCAACTACAATCGCCAAAGTGATCGATTTTATCTAACCCAGTAAAACTAGGGTTCCAAACTTCCAATCACAATCACCGTCACCAAAATGAAATACACCACAATCAAATAATTTTCCCCTCATCCCTGATCACTCCTCCACCTCCAGGAGGAAATTCAACCCATTCGAACACATAGATCATCAGTTAAAACCCCAAAAGCAAAATACAGTCAAACTAGATCTGCTCCCAAAATCTAACACTGGAAATTATGATTTTTCTTTTAAAAATCATGATTTGGTAAGATGATTTGATTTGTAACCCTGAAACATCGAATCAAGGTACTTGAATTTTCACAAATTTAATGTCTGATCATCTATTTATAAATTTCAAAGATGATGTAGAGTTGTTTAACTTAAGTAAAATTACCAAACTATAGTTTATAATGAAATAAACATAATTTGTTTCAGCCTTAAATCTAAACCAAGATTTAATCAAGAGATTATGTTTTTCTTTAAAATCAAACAGAAATTTATAATTTAGGAAACAGAAATGTAACAGCAAAACAAGCATGCACACATATATACCTTCATATATATACATATATTCATAGCAAATTAATAATATATATTCATTTCTAATTAAAAGCATGCAATCATCTTTTACCTACTTAAATTTTTTAAAAGTGGAGTTACTCACCTTATCAGAAGACAGAGCACTAGATTTGAAAAACCCCTTGAATCTTTAAAACTGAATTGCCTCATGCTTTTAAAAACTTGAGTTGTTTGATGCTTTTAAAACTTTAAAAATGCTTCCAACTTAAAAGAAAATGCGGGCAACAAACTCCAGGTTCAATGATGAACAGCTACAGATTTGAAGAATGCAGTTTGCTTTATCTTTAATTGCATGCAGAAAATGTTACAGGGAATTTGATATGCATTTTTGAAGATGGTTACAGGAGTTTGATTTCAATTTTGAAAATAGATCAGGGATTTCAGATGGATTTCTGGGTTTGAGGAGTTATTTACAGATTGGTGAAAAGCTTTTGCATTTTGAAAATATTTTACAGGGAATGATTTGCATGAGGATGATTGCAGATTTTATTTTTCAGATTTAATTTGATTTGAGGATTGTTTAAAGTGGAATGGTTTCAGCTGAAAGATTTCTTGGTTTGAAAATGAGAAAAAGAAAAAGGAAAGGAAGATGTGTATGCTTATATAACTAAATTTATGATTTATTTAAAAATCAAAAAAACAAAAATGAAAATAAAATTTGACACTTGTCTTAAATATCAACACTTGTTAATTTCCTTGTTTGTTTAAATTACACATGTTATATTAGGTTCTAAGAAAGCAACACATGTTCTTTTAATTAATTAGTATTTTTAATTAAAGTTTAATATAATATTATGTTAATTAATTAGTTTACAAATACTTAGTTATATATATATATATATATATAGATTATTTTTAAAGAATAAAACCAAGTATAATTATAAATAAAAACAATACACATATCTATTATTTAAAAATAATATTTTTAATCATTTTAAATAAATTTATAAAAAAGGTTATAAATTACTTATTATTTAAATGAATTAATGTTTCATTTATTAGTTGTATTTTAAACTTTATACCTAATTACAAGTCATATTTATAAATTAATAAATTTAAAAAGAATGTTAAACAAATCTTATTATAAATCTTATTTAAACTTTAAGCTAAAATCCCTTTTAAATAATTAAACATTTATTTTATGTATTTTAAAACCATATAGTTCTTTATTAAATAGCTTTGAAAAGCTTAACATTAAATAAATCATAATTTCCCAATTACCAAAATATTGGAATTAGAAAATATGCTATATTAATTAAATTTAAAACCAAACTCATCCATTTAAAATATATACAAATATATATACATTATAAATAGAAAACAATTTATTAGCTTATTAAAAGATAAATTCACTAATCAAATATTTAATAAAAGAAGATTATTAAATCAATTCAAATTTATTTACAAAAATTATCAAATCAATTTAATTTTAAATACAGATTATTAAATTAATATTGCCAGAAATTCCGGGATACACATTTCTTCCCCCTTAAAAGAATTTCGTCCCCGAAATTTAAAACAAAGGTTATTTAATAATCTCATTAAAGATTTAATTTTAAAAACACAAGCATATATTAATCATATGCTAACAACCAAAGCAACCAATTCATCCAATCGAACCAAATCTAACTATCCAGAAAAATTCTGGATAGAACTTTCTCGAGTTTCCCCGGTATAAATATCGGGATACTCGCTCTATAGAATCCAAACAATCAATACTACTAAGCTATAGAGCTCTTACTCAACTATATCTACATCTTAAAATAGGATATCAGACTACAGATGAGTCTGACTCAACAACCAAACCTCCTGAACTGCTGGTTCTTCAACTAGAAATATCTCATACACGTATTCCTTCAGAGATACGTGAAACGTACTGAATCCCAGTTATCCAAACTGGCAATTCAACTCTTGAAAACCAAAGCACTAACTTACCAAAACACAGAAGAGATCCAAAACACTTCGGAGCTAGCTTCCCAGACTTACAAAACTTATAGCTCCTTGGATCTGAGAAATCTTATCCCAAATCTCCGACTCCGGAATCCAAATTCCTCCGTCTCTTATCCTCAAAAACTCTTCGGTCGATTCTGGGCTGCCTACATCCTTCCTGATCAGCTCATCCCTTACCGATGCCTCTAGAAATAGACTGGATCAAAACAACCCATCACCACGATCTCCTCAAGCTCAATCCAAAACCAAGAACACAAACTCTACTCCTCAAACATCAGAAGACAGAACAAACTTCTTCTTATCCGGAAAAGACAAAACAGAAACACTTCCAAACTGCTTCCGCTGCACAACTCTGATCCGAAGTAGAAGAAAATGCTGATGAAGAACACGAGCACAAACTGGACAACACATCCTAGAAATATGGTTCGACAGATCTATAAAGAAAACTCAGAAATTCTTCCGTAATCCGAGCTGCTTCACCAAACTCTATCTCAAGGAACCATCCTTCTACTGAACTGAACCACCGGAATCAATCCTGGAATCCTAGTCGAAAAGAAAACTCAATCTCCAGATGCGGACAAACCTCTGACTTCTCTGAAGACATCCAGAAAATCACAGATAACTCAAGAGAACACTCAGCTATCGCTAGTCACTTTTGCGATCAACCCAGCCTAACCCAAAGAAAACTGTTCTCTCTATACCAATTAGAACAGCTTACGCTGGCCTAGCCAATCCACCGAAGAAACAGATCCACTCCGCTGCTTCTGAAATCTTCCTTCAGAAAAATTACTCGGCTAGAAGTCTTCCTGCCAACACAGAACACTCCGAGCTGCACTGCTACCACTAATGCCAAAGAATTCCTAATCTAAAGCTCTTCGAGAAACTCGGACCTCAAAGCAGACAGAAACACCCTGTTGGACTCAGCCACATCACTGAAACAGACATACTTCCTTACTCTTGTTCCAAAGAAACATCTTCGAAAACATCCATAGTCATTGCATCTCATCACGCAGCTACTACTTCCTGAGGTATCAAGATGCCATCACTCACTTGCTTCTGCCCAACCGACAGACCTAAACTCTACTCATTCAATTCTACATTTCAAAGATGAACTCTGAACCTTTAGAAGGTTTCCTTCAGAGATCAATAAAATCATTTATCACTGCAAAACTCACTCGAGACAGTATTGGGTCTACAGTCTCGACAAATACACTTCCAACCTCATCACTCAAACTCCAACCAATGGTAGTAATTGTGTTACACACCCCACTACCTTATCTACCTTTATAACTTATATTGGGAAACCCAAACAGGTAACCCAAATAGATACGTAGAAATAATTAAAATTACAAATACGCTCTCTTAAGATAGACACCACTCCAGAGCCTAGGTATTCGCTCAACCTAGCGCTCTGATACCAACTGTGACGACCTAGGCTTTGCAACCATCGACGGCGGCTCACTCGACCGGTAGGCTTTGCAACCATCCCAGCCCCGCCGTGGCTCACAGTGATACCTCGGGTTTGCTTTTACGGCCAGCCTCTCGACTCGCAACCAACCCCGCAAGGCCGTATACTACCCCTGGGGGCATGTAGGGGTAAGAGTCTCCTGCTCGCCACCTAACGCAAAGCGAGAACCCCCTATCACGCTGTAATGTAGCAAACCCGATCCCGGTCTCACCGAATCCAAAACGTATGTTTTAAGGCCAAGTTGTTTTAGAGTTCAAACAATTTCAATTCATTTTCTATATACACACAGATAGATAATTCATAATTTCACAACAGATAATCAAAATTATTATCATAAGGAGATAATTCATATCATCAATACAAATAGATATCCATATTATCATCCCAATGCAACCAAAGCATCCATATCACACAGCATTACTTATCTCATTTCTGAGATTTCAAACCATTCAAGGCAAACAATATTATTCATCCATACATAAGCAATGATTTAATGGTCACACCATCTATAATTAATTTAAAGTGAATTAAATTAATTACTTTATATCTAATTAATTTAAAATGAATTAAATTAATTACTTCATCGTTATAATCCTGCTTAACTTAACCATTAATTAATTACAAATCAATTAATTAATCATCATCTCATTATTCATTCCAATTAATCATTCCTGATTAACAATTTTCTAATTACAATTAAAGTAATTAGCCTTTAAATTAATTACACAAGTTAATTATACTTAACCCTTTACAATAATTAACTTTTAATTACTTAATCAATTAATTAACTAAAATTAATTATATTAATCCTTTATTAATTAATTGCTTCATTTATTAATTATTCCTTAATTAATCAATTCTAAGTTTACATCATTAATTTTATTAATTAATGTTTTCTAATTACATTTTTAATTAATCTCTCTATTTAAATTAATTACATTAAGTAACTAATCTTCAATTAAACCACATATAATAATCACCCTTGATTGATAACATCCAGTAATTAACTACCCTTAATTACTTCATTAAATAAATTACTCCTTAATTTATTCTCTAATTAATTCCTTGATTAATTCCATTCAGTAATTAACTACCCTTAATTACTTCATTTCATAAATTAATTACCCTTAATTAATTATCTCAATTAATCGCTTGATTAATTACAAAGTAATTTAATCCAAATCACTTCCATTATTAAACATCTTTAATTACATCCAGTAATTATCAATTAATTACTTCCCTAAGTAATTACAATTCCTTTAATTACATTAAGTAATTATTTATCAAATCATCAAGTGTTTAAATTAATTAGACTTAATTAATTAATCTAAACTAATCATATTAAACTCAATTAATTACATTAAGTAATTAATTCATTAATTATTTCTATTAAGTAAGTAAAATTAAACAATTTCACCAATGATTATCATTAATTAATTAATCTAATTAATTATTAAAATTAATCACATTAATTAATTGTTAAATAATCATAAGTTAATGACCTTCATTAACTATTTTTTAATTTCTTTCTTGAGAAATTAACTTAGATTTACCATCATTAATTACAAATTAATTAATATTTAATTACCAATTAATTAATCTCCAATATTTAATTAATTAAGTGTAAATGCAACTTAATTAATCTTTAATTACTTGATTAATTAATCTTTAATCATTAATTAAAATCTAATTAATAATTCTTAATTACAAATTTATTATTCCTAATTAATTAACCTTAAACCTTAATTAATTAACTTAAAAACTCTTAATTACTTAATTAATCATTCATATCATTAATTTATTAAATAATTAATTATCCATTTAAACGAACTTAAAAATTTAATGACTCCAAATCCTTAAAATTCTAATTTATTTTAAGAAAAACTTTTCTTACTTAATCAAGCATTTAAAAACAATTTATTTTCAAATTTACTTTAAATTCCATTTTAAATTTCATTTTAAATTTTAGATTTTAAAATGAATACAAATTTATCTAAACAAAGTTTAAAAACAATTCAAAATCTTTTTATCTCACAAGTTAAAAAATTATCCATTTTATAAAATAAGTTTAAAAGAATTTAAAACAAATTAATTTTTAAATTCAAATCAATTTAAAAATACACTTTAACAACAAGATTGTTTAAATTATTTTAAAATTTAAAAACTTTCATTGATTTAAAAA
The DNA here is from genome assembly GCA_030765085.1 of Allium cepa. Taxonomy (NCBI): domain Eukaryota; kingdom Viridiplantae; phylum Streptophyta; class Magnoliopsida; order Asparagales; family Amaryllidaceae; genus Allium; species Allium cepa. The sequence goes on along the minus strand of CM060928.1, from coordinate 100,122,092 downwards.
CTGGAATTAAATTTGATTCCAAATTACTTAGACTCAAAAACTTACTTACATTTTAAACTTCACTTTAAATTTCAAATCATTTAACCATATTTTTAAAGTAATTAAACAATTTAAATTTAAAACTTTATTTTATTTTAAAAACTGAAATTTAACCCAAATTCCAGATTTCAAAACTCAGATTTAAATTTATTTTAAATTTCAATTTTATAATTTAAACTTTCGGTTTAAATTCAAAACCAATATAGTTTTACACTTAGAAGTTGTTAAAACCAAATTTAAATTTCAAAATTTAAATCATTTCAAAATAGGATTCAAACTACTTGATTTCAAATTTCAAACTCAGGTTTTAAACTTAGTTTAAATTTTTGGTTTACATTTTATACTTTACTTTAAAAAAATAGAACAGGTTTCTGTTTTTTTATGAAACCTGTAAGCAACAATTACTCGAGTCATCCCTGAAATGACTTCGAGTTCAAGCCTAATCTGCTTCGAGTCATACACTCGAATCACCCGAGAATCACTCGAGTATGCTATACCTGCAACAATCCCAAAACTTCATCAGCTAACATCATCAGATCAAAGTGCACCGTACACATGCACGGTGACTTTGATCACCTCCGACCAACATCGACTATCATCTCACAATGACCAGCAACCCCTCATCTCTTCCCGATCATCAGATCATTCAAAATCAACTCGAATTTGAATTCGAGTTCAAAAACCAAACCTGGAAAAGTCAGAACCACTTCATCCAAACCTGTCAATGCCTCCTCTTAGAAGCTCCGACCACCATTGCCTCTGAAACTCCGGCGAAGTCCTCGTCAACCCTCCAACTACCGTTACCCAAAATATAGTTGAACTCGACCAACTACAATCGCCAAAGTGATCGATTTTATCTAACCCAGTAAAACTAGGGTTCCAAACTTCCAATCACAATCACCGTCACCAAAATGAAATACACCACAATCAAATAATTTTCCCCTCATCCCTGATCACTCCTCCACCTCCAGGAGGAAATTCAACCCATTCGAACACATAAATCATCAGTTAAAACCCCAAAAGCAAAATACAGTCAAACAGATCTGCTCCCAAAATCTAACACTAGAAATTACGATTTTTCTTTTAAAAATCATGATTTGGTAAGATGATTTGATTTTTAGCCCTGAAACATCGAATCAAGGTACTTGAATTTTCACAAATTTGATGTCTGATCATCTATTTATAAATTTCAGAGATGATGCAGAGTTGTTTAACTTAAGTAAAATTTCCAAACTATAGTTTATAATGAAATAAACATAATTTGTTTCAGCCTTAAATCTAAACCAAAATTTAATCAAGAGATTATGTTTTTCTTTAAAATCAAACAGAAGCTTATAATTTAGGAAACAGAAATGTAACAGGTGAACAAGCATGCACACATATATACATTCATACATACATATATATTCACAGCAAATTCATAATATATATTCATTTCTAATTAAAAGCATGCAATCATCTTTTACCTACTTAAAATTTTTAAAAGTGGAGTTACTCACCTTATCAGAAGACAGAGCACTAGATTTGAAAAACCCCATGAATCTTTAAAACTGAATTGCCTCATGCTTTTAAAAACTTGAGTTGTTTGATGCTTTTAAAACTTTAAAAATGCTTCCAACTTAAAAGAAAATGCAGGCAACAAATTCCAGGTTAAATGATGAACAGGCTACAGATTTGAAGAATGCAGTTTGCTCTATCTTTAATTGCATGTAGAAAATTTTACAGGGAATTTGATATGCGTTTTTGAAGATGGTTACAGGAGTTTGATTTCAATTTTGAAAATGGATCAGGGATTTTAGATGGATTTCTGGGTTTGAGGAGTTATTTACAGATTAATGAAAAACTTTTGCATTTTGAAAATATTTTACAGGGAATGATTTGCATGAGGATGATTACAGATTTTTGTTTCTCAGATTTAATTTGATTTGAGGATTGTTTAAAGTTGAATGGTTTCAGTTGAAAGATTTCTTGGTTTGAAAATGAGAAAAAGAAAAAGGAAAGGAAGATGTGTATGCTTATATAACTAAATTTATGATTTATTTAAAAATCAAAGAAAAAAAAGTAAAAAAAATTTGACACTTGTCTTAAATATCAACACTTGTTAATTTCCTTATTTGTTTAAATTACACATGTTATATTAGGTGCTAAGAAAGCAACACATGTTCTTTTAATTAATTACTATTTTTAATTAAAGTATAATATAATATTATGCTTAATTAATTAGTTTACAAATACTTAGTTATATATATAGATAATTTTTAAAGAATAAAACCAAGTATAATTATAAATAAAAACAATACACATATCTATTATTAGAAAATAATATTTTTAATCATTTTAAATAAATTTATAAAAGAGGTTATAAATTACTTATTATTTAAATGAATTAATGTTTTATTTATTAGTTGTATTTTAAACTTCATACCTAATTACAAGTCATATTTATAAATTAATAAATTTAAAAAGAATGTTAAACAAATCTTATTATAAATCTTATTTAAACTTTAAGCTAAAATCCCTTTTAAATAATTAATCATTTATTTATGTATTTTAAAACCATATAGTTCTTTATTAAATAGCTTTGAAAAGCTTAACATTAAATAAATCATAATTTCCCAATTACCAAAATATTGGAATTAGAAAATATGCTATATTAATTAAATTTAAAACCAAACTCATCCATTTAAAATATATATAAATATATATACATTATAAATAGAAAACAATTTATTAGCTTATTAAAAGATAAATTCACTAATCAAATATTTAATAAAAGAGGATTATTAAATCAATTCAAATTTATTTACAAAAATTATCGAATCAATTAAATTTAAAATACATTAAATTGATATTGCCAAAAATTCCGGGATGTCACATAATTTCTAGTAGAAACATTGGGAGCAGCACGTAGGTTGGGTTATGCCGAACCTGGATAAATTTGTGTGTGATCTTTGCTGCATTATTTTTTGTTATTGCTTTTATTTCTGCATTAATTTTTATTACTATTAGTATCACCCTATTCACCCCCTCCCTCTAGGGTGAAAAAGATCCTACAAGTGGTATTAGAGGTAGGAACAAAAGTCATTTTCTAATAAATATTTGATTTTTTTTCTTTCAATTAAAAATTTGATTTTTTTAATGGCTTCTTTAAATAATGCTTTTGCTGAGGTTCAGTCCATAGTTAGACCACTCACGTTCAATGGTGCATATATGTATTAGAAAACAAGGATGAAATTTTTTCTGGAAACCGTAGTGCATGGAATATTGTTGAAACGAGATAGGACACTAACAATAATGGTAGACAATCAAGAAGTTGAAAAACTGATGGATAAATGGACAGATCTTGAAAATAAACTATAATTTTCTAATGCTAAAGCTATGAATTCTATTATCTGCTCATTAGATCAAATTGATATTAATCATGTCTCACATTGTCTAACTGCATAGGAAATTTGGCACACACTTGAAGTGACTCATGAAGGAACCTTCCAAGTCAAAGAATCTCGCCTTTCCATACTCAGTAGAGAATACAAAAACTCCACAAAAACAAAGGATGAAAGTGTCAAAGAAATGTATGGACGACTTTCCAGTCTTGTATACAAATCAAAATCCCTAGGAAGACGATACACGGAGCTGGAAATAGTTCGAAAAATCCTCAGAATTCTTCCATGAAATTTCGAAGCAAAAGTCACTGCCATTCAAGAATCAAAAGATCTGAAAAAATTCAAAGTTGAAGAACTCATCGGAAATCTCAGCACTTATGAGCTAGAAATCAAATTCAATGAAGAACACGAAGGAGGTGATACACGAAAGAAATCAATAGCTCTGAAAGGAATAACATAAAATGAAGATGATGAGGATGGAGCAGCTGAACTGGCACTGTTAATAATGAGGTTCAAAAGGTGGAACCACAAATATGGAAATCTAACTCTAAATCAACAATTGAAAAGCAGAATAGTCAAAGTACTAGGCAACACATAAGAGCAGGAGATCATTTGTCACAAGTGCAATAAATCTGGTCACATCAAGCCTAATTGTCCTCAGAATTGACTTGGCCAAGGAAAGAAATCGAAAAGGAGAAGTTTTGCAGCCACTTGGAATAAAAGTGATGATGATAATAAAAGCACAAGTAGTGAGAATGAAAAAGCAGATCAATGTCTTTGAGGTGATACAACTGACAATGATGACGACGAGCTAAGCGAGGTATCACTCGCTCAAAATTACTTATATATTTTCATAAAGTAAATGGCTATTTTGAATGACTTAGGGAGAAGTACGCTAAACTTTGAAAGTGTGCTATAGAACATGTACTATGGATATATAATGATACAGAGTAAAGTGATGATAGTAATACTGTAAATAGTGTGGAGTATGAAGCAGTATAGTAAAATGACACCAGAGATTTTTATACTGGTTCGGAGCACCGTCCTACGTCCAGTCCCAGACTCCTTTTGGAATTTCACTAAAACAACAACCCTCACTTAACCCGGAGGAACAGGTCTATACACCCCTAAGCAACCGAACATGGACCTGAGCAGCAGAACAGGATTTCGCCTCAACTACCGAAGAGGACTTCGCTCGCCTGAGCAGTAGAACAGGACTTCAATAAATACAGAAACTTGTTTTGACTTATTAACACGGATTTGTCTCTTGTAGTACACACTTCATATAATCTTCTCCTCGAGTATAAATATATATATTTGAAGTATATGAAGAATAGAAAGGTATAATATTTCTTTAATGCAGAATAATTGAAAGTATGATGAAAATAGATTTCGGAAAGTTAGATCAGGGAAATAAGAGAATTCGATTGTGATTAAGTGATTTGGAACCAAGTTGGAGTTTGTATTTATAAGGTTAAAGAGCATCGACTGTTGGTGAAGAGTTTCGATCGAAGTTTCGATCGAAGTGTTGCGTCCGAATCTTTTCGTTAGAGGTTCACAACTCTTCACAAAAGTCGTATCTTTTCGAAAGTGGCCGTTATAGAAATTCAGTCAACTGAGCCTCTGGGTCAGTCGACTGAATATTCAAAATAGTTTTTAAATATAAATTCGTATATCCATGTATCTATGCATGCTGCATAAAAATTCCAGTGTCAGTCGACTGGATCTTTGGGTCAGTCGACTGACCTGGTTAAATTTGTGCAGTAAGCACAGTTTACATAGGTATATTAATTTCTATAACTTTAAAACACTTCTATAATTTAATTGTATGCTTATATTTGTATAAATTATTTTGGAAATATAATGATTAAATATATAAGCTAATGTAGACATAATCGAGAAGAGATTTTAACAATATCGACCTAAGACTTCAAAAAAAAAAATACCATAATTGATGCACCGGTTTTTAAAGTCTTATCTCCTTGCCTCTTTTTCCCGTAGCACTCGTCAAATCTGTATGTCGTAGTGATATCTTCGTATCCTGAATCAAAAACCAAGTCTCAACAAATTTGAATTACGAAAATATAATTTGATAGAACTAAATAAGCAGCTTGATCAATTGGTTAAAAATTATCGAAACAAGAGCCTTAAGTGTGATAAGTGTCCATCATTTGAAGAAGAAATAAAAAATCAGAAATTTAAATTAAATCGCTTGAAAATGAAATTATGATTTTGAAAGAAAGTGAAAATATCATGAGAGAAAATTCTATCAAAAAGTGCACTTTATTATTGAATGAAAATGAATCTCTCAAAACACAAGTCCAATAACTGTCTACAACTTTAGGAAAATTCTACAAAGGAGAAAAATCACTAAATATGTTATTAGGGAAACAAACTGTTAATCCTATTAGACAAGGACTTGGATATACTCAATCTGAACGTGTTAGAAGCGAAATTAATCAAGTCAATTCCAAGTGCATGATTTGTGGAAAAATTGGACATAATCACAATGCTGTTATAGACCCAAACACATGAAAGCCATACCAATTTGGGTTCCAAAAGGCACGAATATAAAATCCCTTAAAGTCAAACAAATTTGGGTGCCGAAAGGAAAAAAATATAGATTGTCTTGAGTCTACACAAACATATTTTTCAAAATCATTTGTGACTAACAATCATGAACCTATAAAAACAAGTAGGTCACAAAAATCTTACCTGTGTAGGTGTGGTGGCAGACTAAGAAACAACAAGGGTGATACCTAGATTCTGGCTATTCCAGGCACACGACAGGAAACAAATCAAAGTTCCTTAGCCTAGAACAATGGTGGAAGAATCACAATGTGCAACAACGAAAAATTATCGCTTTAGGTAAAATAGGTAACGGTACTTTTATCTTGAACGATATATTAAATGTTGAAAATTGCACCATAATCTGATTTAATTCAGCCAGTTATGTGATAAGGAAATAAATGTTGACTTTGATTCTGATTTGTGCAAAAATGTTGACCATTCATCTTTTCATCCTTGAATTATTTCATATAGATTGGTTTGGACTAACAATATTGCAAGTTTAGGTGATAAGAGATGTTGTTTTGTATTGGTTGATGATTACTCTAGATACACATGGATATATTTGTTTATCTTACTGCTTCTAGATCTGACACTATGTTCACTAGTTGTTTATGTGCACGTTTTCAATCAAATCCTTAAGGAATCACATTTTAAAAGTTGTAAAGTGATTATAAGGTATTTTTTGCACACTTCACGGTTTGGTCTATGATATCTATCTAATTAATTTTAGTCAAAGGGTAATTCAGATGTAGATTACACTAGTAGCCTGGTTGATAAAAAAAGTACTAGTGGAACATGTTTTATGTTGAGACATTCATTAGTTGCACCATTTTTCACAAAGAAAATATCTGCATAAAATTCATTTCAACTGATTTTCAATTGGCAGACATTTTTACAAAATCCCTTTTAGAGAATAGTTTTTGGTTGACTTCATCTCATTTTAGGCATTTCAGAAATTTGATTTTGTATTTGGTCTTAAATGCCTATATTAACTAATCTGACTCCCTAGATTATCAAAAAGATAAATAGTGACTGAAAAAATGATGAGTGTTGTTATTAATCATGCATTTTTTATTTGAGACAGTATATGTAGTAAATTTCTTTAAAAAATTTTAAAAAAATTGCAATAACTTTGATTGGTAAAAATTCCATGATTATCTCTATTTCTATCATATTTCGAACGACGACCACTCATCAAAATCCAATATAGTATGTCAAAATGTGGTATTTTAAATGGGAAATTATTCTTTTCTTAGTTAATTTAATTAGCAATAAAAACATCCAAAGCATTCACTCTCATTTAAAATTCCTCACGGTTATGCATGGGTGAATTACTTGGAATCGTTGATTATGAGCTTTCATGCTCATTTAAAAGCCCTCATGGTTATGCATGTATGGAACACATATCAAAATTGATTATTAAATAGATGAGTTGATTCTAATCCCATTTAAAAGTCCTTATGGTTATGCGTGGTTAGAAGATACTTGAAATTCATTTTTTTAAATTTGGGAATACCAATAATCTCATTTAAAAGTCCTAATGGGCATGCATGGTTAGTAAGTATTCAAATACTTATCATAAATATACCACAAATAGATACAACTATGTGGTTTTGTATACCGACATAACCCCGATCACTCTAAAGTGGAATATGAGCCTAACGGAGTATTTATGATTTTTGTTTGATTTTTTATTGAAATTTAATATTTATACTCGATTAGGCATTAATGTTGTATTAATGTCTATCACTTTATCTCTATTCTTCTAACATTACTACACTCTTACTAATAACAAAAGGGGGAGAGAGAAGTTAAGATTTTAGCAAATAAGTCAAGTCATATATTTGCATTTGTTTATTTTATTTTCATGCATATGTGAAAGGGCAGCTTTGGTGTAGGGTGAGCATTCAAATATGGGGAGATGACGGAATTCTTCTTGACCAAATACATTTAATAGAGTCAAAATCTTAATATATGTTTGTTATCATCAAAAGGGGGAGATTATAGAGTACAATAACCTATGATTTTTGTTTAATGATAATAAACATGTATATAGTTGTTTAAATGTATTTGTTATTGTACTATTTTATTTTTCACATAATTAAATAAATATTTGTTGGATAAAATAAATAACATGGAATTCAAATTCAAATAAATATTTTATTCAAACAAATATTTTATTATAAATTCGAATAGTACAAATTTAAGCTCTCAACATACATTTACACATTGTCAATTATAATTCAATTTCAATTACAATACATTTTCATTCTACAATTTACACCTTACTACATATTCACTCAACACTCGTATTTTTATCTTCAACTCTGTTCCAGCTTGAATCCAGCGTCTGAACTATCTGCAAAATAAACACTGACGCAGTAAAATTGAAAAAGAAATATTTTTACTGTGCAATTAAAGTGTGTTTTGCAAATATTATTTGCCTTAGTTATTTGGGTTGTTCATCTTCACTTCATCTTACACGAACAACTTGTGACATGCACAGTGTACCACTGTACATGCCACAAGGTCGTGCACACCGATATACACTTGCTTGTTAAAATTGTAGGGACATGAGAGCACAAGGTCAAACCTAAGCCTAGGTCGGATTCAACTCAGATGCATGCAAAACAACATACACCACTTCAAATATACACATGGTCAGTCCAAACTCAAGTCAAAATAAAACACACGAGACTTCATTCAAAAAAATCGAGACAACATCATCATCAATGAACCAGAGGAAACAAAAAGTCCAAACTGCATATGTGTAAAATGACAATTGCCTCAATCAACATATTGGAGACCAAAACCACTAGACATGAAGACCAAAAGACTTCAACATCGAACCAGACATGCATAATGCAATCATTCAGCGGTAAACAGTTCAGAACTAAACTGCACCAGACCAGACTACATGTTCAAAGTGCTCAAATGTACACATTACTTCAAAAGGAAACCATACTGGAAATGTGCAACAACAAGTTCACATACATACAACTCTGCATAAATAGAAAAGCCTCAACATACATATATACATGCATGTATACATGTATATACACAGTGACAAACTAATGCAATAGAGATATATTCATACAGCATGAAACCAAGCAATAGTGCACAGTGATATGCAGCAAGAAATTATATGATAGTAAACTCAAACCAGTCAAGAAGCAAATGAAACATCAATGTCCATATGCATACACACGTGTCCAGACTTCCAGTGAAACAGACTCCAGTGGAACCAAATATGCATGTGTGGAATACAACATCAGTAACAACAACAAATGGTACAAAAACTCAACCAATACAGTGACAGTGATCAAGTGTAAGCATGAACTCAATGACTCAATGGAACAACACCAGTTCAACTAGACTCCAAAAATACTACACCAGACCACCACATGAAAACCACAAGACAACAGCTCAAATGTACAAACAAGACTAGAAATACAATATATACAACAGAGCTTCAAACATGCTCACGTGTACAGTGGATTAAGAAAATCGAGGAGTTGAACAACAGTTTGAATAAGATTTCAAAAAGAACAAAAGTTTTTCACAATTTTAAATGCCAAAGTCAAATGCAAAAAGAAAACAGAAATTCAAATTCATGGATTGATTCGTATACGTTGGAAAAATCATCTCAAAATTCAAAGGGCCGAAGTCAAAGGAGTAATAAACGGAATTGACTAATAAATGTTCAAGCAAATTCAATACGAACAAGTCAACAATTCATCACAAGCACTCAAGCAAAGATCGAATAAACAAGTGCAATTCATGTAGAATTCAAATACATTTATACGAACGAAAATATAGGGTGTTCGATCCCTATAAATTACTACTTATCATCATTGGCTTAACATATCAAGTTCGAAAGCGAATTCGAGTTCAAGAAAATCGGAGAGAAAGCACTGAATATAATCACAAATGTAATTCAAAACTTGAATCAAAATCGAGCGTAATCAAAAATAGAAAAGGGGATAAATTGCATACCATTTCTACCATTCATGCTCGGCAAAAATTGGAGCAATCGCAAGCCATTCAATGCTAGGAGTCGATTGACGAAGCAAAGCAAGTCCAGTTCCCCAGTTCAATCTATCAATATCAATCGGTGTCTTTAATTTTTCTAGAAACCCTAGATTTTGTGTTGAAGAAAAGATAAAGGGAATGACCGAAGTTACTAAGGATAAAGGGAGACGTCACTTTCTTTATCACAAATTATAATTTTGAAGTGGGCCGGTTTCTTATTTTCTTTTGGGCCACAATTTTAATTAGGGTTTTGTTTTATTTTGTTTACTTTAGTTTATTTGTAACCTCTTTTTAGTCAAACTCTAGTTGTGTAATTAGGTGATGAACTACGGTGGTGTAGTTTGAGAATTTACAACTCAGTGGATGAGTTGTGGCAGGGTTTTGAGCGTAGAGTTAGGTTAGTCGTTAGCGGGTGTCGCAAGTTTACGTGTAAGCATTTGACTACTTAATTTCTAGTAGAAACCTTGAGGACCGCACATAGGCAAGATTTGCCAAAGCTGGGTAAATTTATGTGTCATCTCTACTGCATTACTTTTTGTTATTGCTTTTATTTCCGCATTAATTTTTATTATTATTAGTATCACTCTATTCACCCCTCCTCCCTTCTAGGGTGAAAACGATCATACAATGTTCCATACTGAACCGGATCGGTAGACTTTCTTATAGAGTGAAGTTACCAGATAGACTATCGAATGTGCACAACATGTTTCACATATCTCATTTACATAAGTACGTACACGACCCTTTGAGGATAGTGAAACTAACACAAGTTGATTTGGAAGATCAGCCCAACCTGATTATTCTTAGGCTGCCTATTCTTATCATTGCTCATAATAAAAAGTGATTAAGGATGATGGATGTGACCTTGTTAAGCTTCAGTAGAGTAGGGATGATAGGGATTGTACTTGGGAACTCGATGATTATATTAAGGATTCTTATCCCAAGTTGTTGTCGTAGTTATTTGTCCTTTGTTATTGTAACTTTTTAGTGTACTCAATGGTTGTGGTGAAGCCACTTTCTTTATATCTATTTGATTGAATGATATCATTTGGGTTTCTTTTAAGATCTTTTGTTGTGTATGATAAATTTCGAGGACGAAATTTTCTATAAAGAGGGGAGGATGTAATGACCTATAATTCAATCACTTTGAATTTGAATATTTAAAATAATTTTAAATAATTAATTAATGAATTTTATAACTTAAATAAATTCCATTTTAATAATAACTAGTGAAGGTGGCATTGTTTTCAAAATTTGTTTACAAAAATAATTAGTTCGAAGAATAATAGAAAATGTGACTGGAAATCATTTTTCGAGTTTTCGTCGTCTAAAATTAATGGAAAATGTTGTGACCATTTTAGCAAACATATACACACATATTTATATTGTGAAAATGTATTTACTTAAGTAAACATAAGAAGATGTGACATCTTTTAAAAAAATTATATAAAAATAAATTAAGAATAAAATGTCACATTACCACTTACACATCATGATACAAAGAAGTGTTAAACATAGCGGACAATTAGAGGGGGCTTTCATGGGTTGTGTGTGTAATGGGCAAGGAGGAGGGTGGTGATGATGTGGAGCAAAATGAATGAAGCGTATGTAAAGAAGGGCATTTAAGTAATTCCCTTATTCCACTTTTTATAAAAACAATTCTCTTATTTTCCTTCTCATTTTTATCATTTCATTTTCATAGTTTTCAATAGCTCTATCACCTTCTTTAAGTTTCTAAAAACTTGCTAATGGCTTCCTAGGTTTTCAAATTTAAAAATCCATCCTTTTTCACTTCTTCCTAAAGCAAAATCACTAAAAAATCACTTCTTTCTCCTCTACACCTCCTAACTGACCAAAATAAAAGACCCATATCTCCTCAAAATAACCTTGACAAAGCCCTATAACAACCACAATCGAACCATTTAGATCCATATAGCTCCTAAAGTTCAGCTTTTGCAAAAGGAAACTCCGTCTGTGTGTCAATTCAAGGCATGGTGTTAATTTGACGTGTTTTGGTTGCTTTTTGGTGTGCAAAATCATACCTTTTGTAACTAAAGTTTTAGCCTATATTATTGTGATAAAAATATATGTTATTTCATTATGTTTTTATGTGTTAAAACTGTTGGATTTGTTGGCATAGTGACCACTTTAAAAGGTTGACATCTTGGTGTTTAGTAAAGTAACTTGAAATTAGTCGGAAAAAGGTTTAAGTAACTAATATTAGGATGCTCTCCACATGATGTATAGTTGTCACACTTATGATATGTGATGTTTGGTTGAATAAGTGACACATGGAAAGTGTTTATGGAAGTGTCCATATAACGACTATCGCTATATCGACAGTTTGAAAAATATTATCCCCTTTGAAATCTTTTGGTTTAATCTTGTGCTTGAGTTTTACAAAGTTGATTAATTATTCTAATAATGATGTATTTAAAATTAATTAATCATTTTAATAATGATATTTAAAATAAATTAATCATTTTAAATAATGATGATTAAGTTGATTAATTATTCAAATAACGATATATTAAAATTAATTAATCATTTTATTAATGATGGTTTAAGATTAGTTAATCATTCTAATAATGATATTTTGAAATTAATTAATTATTTTAGCAGTGATGTTTTGAAATTAATTAATTATTGTAATAATGATGTTTTAAGGTAAATTAATCATTGTAATAATGTTGTTTAAAAAAAATCATTTTAATAATGTGTTTTAAAGTTAATTAATCACTTCAATAATGAGGATTAAAATTAATTAATCATTTGAAATAATGATGTTTGAAGTAATTAATCATGGTTAAAGATAATTAATTATTTTAAATATAGATTTTGAAGTAATTAATCATTGGTTAAAGTTGATTAACCATTTTAAATATTGATATCGAAAAAAATAATCATGTTTAAAGTTAATTAATCATTTTGATAATGTTGTTTAAAGTTAATAGCTGCAATGTGAAATCCCAACATAAGTTCGGTTTTAAAAGTTAAAAAGTTTGATATGGTTATGGAAATGATAAGAAATTTAATTTATGTAAACGATATCACTTATATGGAAAGGATTTATTCATACTCTTAGCAACAAACGTCGAGATATGGACACTCGTCCCTATCTCAAAAGTTAAAAATGTCGTCAAGGCAATACCTAGTGGAAACACTACCTTCGCGTAACCGACTTCAATTTTAACCAAAAAATAGTACAAGTTTGAAATCGACGATTAGTGATAAGAATATGGGATTTAATTTCCATATACGATCATTTTGAATATTCCCGATAGTTGATTTATTGACTATCGAATCGACTTTCTTCTTTGTATATCGCCAAATTAAGATGATTTGTTGCTCATTTGGGTGTTGATATCCATTGTCAGAAATGACTAAAACCAAAGAGCGAGTAGATATCAAGCTATGTGGGGTTGCTCCCATTAGGTATTATCACATATATTCTGGATTGGTTTTGGTTATATGCGCACTAAGATGTGAAATATTTGGATTCGAGGTAAGGTTGGCGAGGTTCGGCTTGTAAATTTTCGAGTCACAGAGAAAATAACTCTCTCAAGTATATTGTCTAGAGATATACTTTCGGTAAAGGGAACGGCACCCTCCTAATCATTTGTTGGAAAGTTTCCCTTTACTTCCCTTTGATTCACAACCTTTTAATTTAATTCTTCCTTAATTGCATCGAGAAGTGTCTGGCACACTTCACGATGTTTAATTATTTTTACCCATTACTTGTAGGTGAATGTTGTTATTGTAAGGGGAAACTTGTTCCCCATTTGGTAGCATGGTCTCACATATTGTTGTTTATTTTCTCCTATTGTTCAGAGATTTACTCATACTAGAATTGTCGTCTAACATGAGTTGTTTTTTTTCAAAACTCTTGAATACTCAGTTATATTTGAGCGGTTTGAGAGTAGCAGGTTCTTTGGGCTCTTTGAAGACGATGGATGAGCAGGAGGCTCCTTTCCTATCTGATTATCTATTTCCGTTATATGTTTATGTATGTATGTATTTTTATTTAGTAAGTGTAAAGGTGGAGTGTATAACTACCTCGACTGATTATAGTAGTACTTTTGTGTAACTTTGTTAACTCCAAGTTAAGAGGTAACCTTATGTTCTATATTATTGTTATATTATTTGTAACCGTTCTGATTTGAGATTTTTATGTTTCGTTCTGATCTGTTCTTTAATTTTACCCCACGACAATTTGCTTTTCGGATGCTTGGCAACGACAAACGAATACCGAAGATGTATTATGTTCGTTTCTAGGGGTCGGAAAGGAGGGTTGTGACGCCACACCTCGAGACCTACATTAGCAAAGAGTATTACTGGGTAATACTGTCTGCTAGTGCGGAAAATAGGGCTGGTTAGTAGCGACCATCTATAGTATTGTCTTAAATATCTATTGAATACGTCGATTTGTGTTCTATATTTTTTTCTTTCAAGTGGAATGACATATCCAATAAATTCTTAATACAAAACTATAGGTGACTATAGGATCTATCATAACAAAATACATCAACTCAAAGGCATAACACATCACAAAACAGCAAACAGATATATGTATACATATATACCGATTCATCCCAATACAATACAAATAATATATCATAAGTGGTATGACGACCACAATATACACAAGAGTCAAAACAATATACATATCAGAGAGCGACAAAAAGACTACAACAAAAAGGGCTAGCAGATAAGTCCATGCCGAAGTAGAATATGCTAAGTCCATAAGTGTACCTAACCTGAAACACCTCAGTCTGACCCGAGTATAAAATATACGGGTCAGTCTAGCTAAACAAATCAGTTTATAAGGATAAGTGATAATATGGGCATAAGGTCAAGGGTATATGATTACTTCATGTGGCATAATTAAGCAGGTATAGTAATTTCAAGTGATATAAGGATATCACTAAATATGAATTCAACTCAAAGGCGATAAAATTCTGTAACAAATCTCACAATAAAAGCACGCCTCATCCCATCGGCGTATCACAAAACATCAAATATGGTTTAGAAGAAAAACATAACTCCAAAGAGGAGAAATACCAAATCCGCCATATCAGCAACTCAAAATAACCTCAAAGAAATCACCATCTCAAAATACGTCATTAGGTAATCAAATATATAGATCTCCAACGTAGGAGACTATAATCCCAAATAAACGTCAAAAGGAAAATCTCATATAATATGCCAAAAAGGCAAATCTCAAATAACGCTAGTATTGGCAAACCCAAATCTCAAATATAGAACTCGATAAGGAGTTCAATTTCCAAGATGTAACCGCCATATATAATATCTTGAACGGCTCAAATGGCCAGTAATGTAAAAAGGTGATACACTTGGAAAATCACAAGAAAATCAATGAAATCATCTCAAAGATATAGCACGTGCTTATGGCCGAAGCCCGCCAAGAACTATTCTTCCAAAATAAGGCGCCACGTCTCTTAGATAAATGTACCGAAGGATAAATAAATAAGTCTCTTAGATGAACATCCTGAAGGACAATATCTCGAAGGACAAATACATCACAATGAAAAACGTCTCTTAGAAAAACATTCTAAAGGACAAATGACCCGAAGGTCCAGTATTGGAAAATACGTCTCTTAGACAAATGTGTCACAAACTCTTGGATATGAAACCTAATAGAGTTAATGTGTTTCCCATACCACACGTTCACACTGAACGGTTTACTAACTACTAGTAAATTTCACACTCAAAGTAGTAAAAAGTTTACCTCATCTCATTAAACTCGATCCGAAGGTCAAAACGATCAAACAGACAAGTCAGGAATTAACCAATAAGATAAATGCACGTGTCCCAACCACGTGTTTTACCAAACCGTTTAATTCTCCTTGTCATTCGCTACAAAATATGCAAATACGTGTAATTTATATATAAAATAATTTACTTTGGAAAACAAGCTTTGAAATCCAATTCTCGAAATCAATTTGAAAACCTTATTTGAAAATCTCCCTTATTATAGAGAATAAATAGATTTTGCACTTGAAAATACTTTACAATATTATATAATAATTATTTTGAAATGCCTATAAATTTTAAAAATTATTTCAAAATTGTTTTGAGAAATCCGTGCTTGAAATCAAAAAAATACTCAAAACCGTCATTCAAATTCAATTCAAAATTGAATTTCAAATTCATCAAAACTAGGCTAGCCTATTGATATACATCATAGCCCTCAAAACAATTCAGAAATATCACGAAAATATGAAGTAAAAGTCAAAAATCGGATGGAAAAAGAACATAAAAATGCACAGACAAAATAATACCCAGGTCTGAAATCTTTTTTGGGTTCAAATTTCGGACATGAAACTGGTAGCCAAACAACCTCTGATTGAACTAAAATTGGTGCACAAATAGTAGAAAACTTCAGCTTTCAAATAGAAAAATAATTGTTGAATCTGGATTGGAAATGAAAAAGTTACGCTATCTCAAACATAGACTCAGACCATGTTTGCAACAGTTCAAAAACAAAAATATGCCCAGGCCTGAAAACCATCTTGGGTTCAAATTACAGGCCTGAAAAAGAGGAATAAACGACTGCTTATTGAGCTGAAAATGGGTAGGCATATAGTTCAACGCTCATAATTGAAATTGGAAAAAGAATTATGAAACTTTAACAAGCTACGATAAAGTTACGATGTCTCAAAGTTGAACCCAGACCATGTTTTCACTGTAAAAATCTGGGCAAAAACATGCTCCAAATCAAAGTTCGGCAACATATTTCTATAAGCTACATGATTCGAAATAAACTGAAATTTGGCATCAAAAAATATAACACTCATACTTTAATCTGGAAAAAGAATAAAATAATTTGAAAAATGTAGGAGAAAGGTATGATGTCTCAAATTTGAACCCATGCAATGTTTTCACTGTAAAAATCTGGGCAAAAACATGCTCCAAATCAAAGTTCGGCAACATATTTATATAAGCTCATGGGTCAAAATAAAATGAAAATTGGAATGACCAAAATATAACACTCATACTTTAATCTAGAAAAAGAATCACACAATTTGAATAAGGTATGAGAAAGGTACGAGGTCTCAAAGTTGAACCCAGACGGTGTTTTCACTGTAAAAATTTAGGCAAAAACATGCTCCAAATCAAAGTTCGGCAGCATATTTCTATAAGCTACATGGGTTGTAATAACCTACAATTTGGCATGAAAAAAATATAACACTCATAATTTAATCGGGAAAAAGAATCACATAATTTGAATAAGTTATGAGAAAGGTATGATGTCTCAAAGTTGAACCCAGGCAATGATTTCACTGTATAAATCTGGGCACAAGCATGCTCCGAATCAAAGTTCGGAAGCATATTTCTATAAGATTCATAGGTCGAAATGACTTGAAATTTGGC
Organism: Allium cepa; assembly: GCA_030765085.1. NCBI lineage: Eukaryota > Viridiplantae > Streptophyta > Magnoliopsida > Asparagales > Amaryllidaceae > Allium > Allium cepa. The sequence continues at coordinate 100,104,672 of CM060928.1, read as the reverse complement.
ATACACAAAGTTCAAAAACAATAATTTAAACTGCCAAAAGAATCATGCAATTTGGACAAAGTATGAGAAAGTTATGATATTTCAAAGTTAAACCCAGGTAGTGTTTTCACTGTAAAAATCTGGGCAAAAACATGCTCCAAATTAAAATTCGGCAACATATTTCTATAAGCAACATAGGTCAAAATGACCTGAAATTCGGTAATCCTAAAGTTCAACAACTATACTATCAAACAAGAAAAAACCTAACACAAATCAGATAAGAAGTGTGAGAGATATAAGCTCTCAAAATTAGACTCACGGCCTGTTTTCGCTGTAATCTTCCAAACAACAGAAATTTGTTTATAGTAAGCAATTTCTGAGCAATTTCCACATTCAAACTTTTGTTTCAACTAGAATTTATGAGTTAGCAACTCATCTTGCAATTATTGAAGATTAAATTGTGCTAATTCAAGAAAATAGATTAGGCAAGAAGAAGCTTCAACAACCTGTAAAATATCAAAATAGAGGCATGCAAACCCAAAAGAAGAGATTACATACAAACCAATCTCAAAACTAGATTTTGATGAAAAGATTGTTGTTTTTGAAGTGATTACCTATTGAAATCTCCTAATATTGATTAAAACAACAATGTAACTGAAGAGAAAATGAGATTTGAGGTTTAGATTTGGAAATAGAGAGGGTTTCTTTGTTTTCTATTTTTAGTTTACTGGAGAAGGAGAAGTAAACGTATAGCTGAAATAAAATGAGGAAGATAAACTTTTTCCTTCTCTTATTTATGTTAATTAATGGGCTTTGGACCCAAAACTAAAGAAATTAGCCTAAGAAAAGAAAAAAAAATCAACTTTATCACTAAAATACACAAATACACTGTTGATAAACAAAACAACATATTTTCACCTAATTTCAACACAATAAAATTTATATAAACACATTTCAATGTTAAATAAAATATTTTACGACTAATAAAAAGATAGTTTTGTTACAAAAATATTTTTATTATCAAAAAATCTTAATCTTAAATAAATAACCAATCCACACAAATATTTACACAAGACACCATTTTTAATACAAAAAAATTCACAAAAATTATCTTCTCGCATAATAAAATGCAATAAATCACTCTAACATCATTTTTATAATCAAAAATTATTTTTAAACAAAATTTCATCTTTTTATTTATAATAAACACATATTTAAACAAATACTTCCTTTAAAAATCATTAAAAGAAGCATTTTGGGAATAATTATAAGAATTATTGCACTTTCACTAAATAAAATCATATTTCACTCATACTTCTCACAAACAACCAAGATAAAGTTTGTAAAACTTTATTTCCACATTTTATTTCCAAAATCCATTGTTTGTTTCAATAAATAATTTAAATCTATAATTTATTTTTAATTTACAATATTAAAATATAACTACCGTCATAATTCAATAATTACAGGTAATCACCAAAACCAGGGTTGTTACATTGGTCGTCACAATACCTCATTTGGTCACTTACTACTTCTTATTGGATATGAAGCAGATCCCATCTCCCAAAAGGTACTAGGCCATTTAATACTACAAATCTGTGGTGAACCCCTGGTCCTATTTCCCTAATCTATCCACAACGTAAATCCCTTTCCCATGGGTCCTAATGTGGAAGATGCCGCACATCAGTAGCAAGTGTACCTAACTCCTGGTAGCCTCTGAATGAAAGGCACACTCCTATTGCTTAACTGTAGTGACCTCGCATCCCAACCCACAAAATCAAATTAGTTATCCTAAGCTTTAATATTGGGTAAGACTCACTAATCTCTATTTGCATATTTAAGGCAATATAATTTACTCCAATAACAATTATTTTGCCTTATAACATTTAATTACTACCTAGCATGTTTTATTTATTATCTTTATATATGTCATATTTTGTCTGAAATAAATGATTATTATCTTAAAGGACGTTTCATAAAGACAATTATTACTCATTCAAATTTTACCTATCACTACTTCCTTATCCCTCCACAATTACCCTACTAATCTCATTAGTCGGTCCTATTATTGCATTTGCAACCTACTTAAATTCTTGTAACTTTCAATTTATTGTACATTTATAACCTATAAATTTTGGGGATACACCTTCCCATCTTTATTTCCTAATCATATCCTTTGTGGAGAATTCTATTCTAACATTTTAATTATAACTAATGCGAACATTAACGTCTATTTTGCTATATTAATTATATTTTTATTTCAAATGTTTGGCGCAATTATACAACACATGTATATTTGTTTCTTTTTTGTTTCTAATTATTAATTCCAAACTAGATAGCCCTTTTTATATTTAGTCCGTTAGAATTATCCTTCTAAAAAGGTTTACCGTTATAAATTTCCATAAATCAACCTAAAGTAAGAGATTTGCTTCATTTGAAATTACATGGAATCATTTATTTCCTTTTTTATTAAAATAGATAGTGTAAACTACAAAAATGAAATCCATATTTTACGTTCCTCTTTTATGTGTATTCCTTGTCAAGTCAAACGCTACACTTTTTCTATATAATTAAGAATTATATAGATTTATGGTGGTAAAATAGATAATATTTCTAACAAATTAAAATACAAAAATTCACACTCTAATTAAATTAGAGCAAATCTAAATCATACTAATGTCTACAACACCATTGTAGATCAGGAATAAACTCTATATCTTTATTCATATTCAACTTCAAATGACTTGGGGACTTATTTTTGGATCTAGGGTAAATAACATTCCTATTCAATTTTTTCGAATTGTAGAATATGTTGACAATGTTTAATGCATTAAATTTTAGCCTACAACTCTTAGATCTTTATTTAGGCATAAGAATTTAAATAAAAATTTAATGAAATAAATTCCAATGTGACAAACACATCTCTTCGAAACAACATTCGATAGTTTTCGGTTAACTCAATCCCGGTTCTTCAGAAAATACACAGTCAAAGATAAGAGCAGAGATCACTTCCAAACCATTAGTGGACGGAATTTTTTATCATTTGTCCTAGGAGAACGAAACGAGATTTATACGCACAGTACAACATCATCAGAGATGACTGTGCCATATAACTCACATGTTTCTCCTCGATATTTTCAAAGTTACGTTTTGCATCCATATTCGATAGTCGGTTAATTAACTATAAACAAGCACACATCCAAATCAGGGATTTGTTTCAAAAGAGAAAGCCAAAATTGGTTAAGAACGTAAGTAACCACTAGCCTCCTTGATTAATCTTTTCCTCAATTAAATTCACTTTTTCAATATTTGTATAAAAATCCTTTTACAAAGGTATATATCTATATATCCACAAATTCCTATATATCAATACTTGAAAAAATATCCATTACTTATCCCAACGGTATAAGTATATTCACCAAACATTGAGGAAATTTTCCTTTTTATGCAATTCTAAAACTAATTATAAACTCCATTATAAATTTCTAAAACCATTTCTCAAACCATCTATAACCCTTTATAAATCCATAAAAATAATTATAATACTCCTCTTATAAATCTATAAACCTATCTCTAAAATTCATTTATAAATATCTAATCACTTATAAAACTCCTTTTCCTTGTAAATAGTCTTCCTTTAGGCCTTTAAACCATTTTAAAAAACCTATATTTATAAGTCTCGAAAACATTTATAAATAAATAAGAATCATTTGCTTTAAAACCCTATAATAATAATTATTAACAATAAACATTATAAACAAATAATAATTATTACTTCAAAACAAATTAAAAATGACAATTAATAATTCCAAAACATTGTTAAAAAATAATAATTAATGTTTACCATTATTATAAATAATAATTTATTTTCAATACATTATTGATAAATCATCATTTTTAATTTCAAGCCATGATTAATTTTAAAATAATTAACCTTTCAAAATATTAATATATGTATATATAACTTTAAAACAATGTTAATATAAATAAATAACTTTAAAACAATATTAATATAAATAAATAACTTTAAAATAATATTAAATTTAAATAAACAACTTTAAAACAATATTAATATTAATATATAACTTCAAAACAATATTAATATAGATATGTATAAATAACTTTTAAAACCGTATTAAATAAATCAACTTTATCACTAAAATACACAAATACACTGTTGATAAATAAAACAACATATTTTTACCTAATTTCAACACAATAAAATTTATATAAACACATTTCTATGTTAAATAAAATATTTTACGACTAATAAAAAGATAGTTTTGTTACAAAAATATTTTTATTATCAAAAGATCTTATTTTTAAATAAATAACCAATTCACACAAATATTTACACAAGATACCATTTTTAATACAAAAAATTTCACAAAAATTATCTTCTTGCATAATAAAATGCGATAAATCACTCTAACATCATTTTTATAATCAAAACTTATTTTTAAACAAAATTTCATCTTTTTATTTATAATAAACACATATTTAAACAAATACTTCCTTTAAAAATCATTAAAAGAAGCATTTGGGAATAATTATAAGAATTATTGCACTTTCACTAAATAAATTCATATTTCACTCATAATTCTCACAAACAACCAAGATAAAGTTTGTAAAACTTTATTTCATATTTTATTTCCAAAATCCATTGTTTAATCCAATAAACAATTTAAATCTCCAATTTATTTTTAATTCACAATATTAAATTATAACTACCATTATAATTCAATATTTACAGGTAATCACCAAAATCAGGGTTGCTACATGGGTCGCCACAATACCTCATTTGGTCACTTAGTACTTATTGGACATGAAGCAGATCCCATCTCCTATAAGGTGCTAGGCCATTTAATACTACAAATCTGTGCTGAACCCTTGGTCCTATTTCCCCCTAATCTATCCACAACGTGGAAGATGCCCCACATCAGTAGCAAGTGTACCTAACTCCTGGTAGCCTCTGAATGAAAGGCACACTCCTAGTGCGTAATTGTACTGACCTCGCATCCCAACCCACAAAATCAAATTAGTTATCCTAAGCTTTAATATTGGGTAAGACTCACTAATCTCTATTTATATTTAAGGCGATATAATTTACTCCAATAACAATTATATTGCCTTATAACATTTAACTACTACCTAGCTTGTTTTATTTATTATCTTTATAAATGTCCTTTTGTCCGAAATAAATAATATTATCTTAAAGGACGTTTCATAAAGACAATTATTGACTCATTCAAATTTTACCTATTACTCCTTCGTTATCCCTCCACAATTACCCTACTAATCTCATTAGTCGGTCCTATTATTGCATTTACAACCTACTTAAATTCTTGTAACTTTCAATTTATTGTACATTTATAACCTATAAATTTTGGGGATACACCTTCCCATCTTTATTTCCTAATCATATCCTTTGTTGAGAATTCTATTCTAACGTTTTAATTATAACTAATGCGAATATTAACATGTATTACGCTATATTAATTATATTTTTATTTCAAATATTTAGCGCAATTATACGACACTTATATATTTGTTTCTTTTTTGTTTCTAATTATTAATTCCGGACTAGATAGCCCTTTCTATATTTAGTCTGTTAGAATTATCCTTCTAAAAAGGTTTACCGTTATAAATTTCCATAAATCAACCTAAAGTAAGAGATTTTCTTCATTTGAAATTACATGGAATTATTTATTTCCTTTTTTATTAAAATATATAGTGTAAACTACAGAAAAGAAATCCATATTTTACGCATTTCTTTCCTCTTTTATGTATATTCCTTGTCAAGTCAAATGCTACACTTTTTCTATATAATTAAGAATTATATAGATTTATGGTGGTAAAATAGATAATATTTCTAACAAATTAAAATACAATAATTCACAATCTAATGAAATCAGAGCAAATCTAAATCATACTAATGTCTACTACACCATTGTAGATCAGGAATAAACCCTACATCTTTATTCATATTCAACTTCAAATGACTTGGGGACTTTTTTCCAAATCTAGGGTAAATAACATTCCTATTCAATTTTTTTGAATTGCAGAATATGTAGACAATGTTTAGTGCATTAAGTTTTACCCTACAACTCTTAGATCCTTATTTAGGCATAGGAATTTAAATAAAAATCTAATGAAACAAATTCCAATGTGACAAACACATCTCTTCGAAATAACATTCGATAGTTTTCGGTTAACTCAATCCCGCTTCTTCAGGAAATACATAGTCAAAGATAAGAGTGGAGATCACCTCCAAACCATTAGTGGATGGATATTTTTATCATTTGTCCAAGGAAACGAAACAAGACTTATACGCACAGTACAACATCATCAGAGATGACTGTGCCATATAACACACATGTTTCTCTTAGATATTTTCAAAGTTACGTTTTGCATCCATATTCGATAGTTGGTTAATTAACTATCAACAAACACACATCCAAATCAGGGATTTGTTTCAAAAGAGAAAACCAACATTGGTTATACACGTAAGTAACCACTAGCCTCCTTGATTAATCTATTCCTCAATTAAATTCACTTTTTCAATATTTGTATAAAAATCCTTTTACAAAGATATATATATATACACATACATACATACATACATATATATATATACATATATATATATATATATATATATATATATATCTACAAATTCCTTTATTTCAATACTTGGAAAAATATCCATTACTTATCCCAACGGTATAAGTAAATTCACCAAACATTGAGGAAATTTTCCTTTTTATAAAATTCTAAAACTAATTATAAACTCCATTATAAATTTCTAAAACCATTTATGAACTATTTTATAAATCTCTAGAAACAATTTATAAACATTCCTAAACCATTTCTTAAATCATCAATAACCCTTTATAAATCCATAAAACTAATTATAATACTCCTCTTATAAATCTATAAACCTATCTCTAAAATTCGTTTATAAATATCTAATCACTTATAAAACTCCTTTTCCTTGCAAATAGTCTTCCTTTAGGTCTTTAAACCATTTTAAAACACCTATATTTATAAGTATTGAAAACATTTATAAATAAATAAGAATCATTTGCTTTAAAACCCTATGATATAATTATTAACAATAAACATTATAAACAAATAATAATTACTAACTTCAAAACATATTAAAAATAATAATTAACAATTCCAAAACATTGTTAAAATAATAATAATTAATCTTTACCATTATTATAAATAATAATTTATTTTCAATACATTATTGATAAATCATCATGATTAATTTCAAGCCATGATTAAATTTAAAATAATTAACCTTTCAAAATATTAACATATAAACAAATAACTTTAAAACAATGTTAATATAAATAAATTAACTTTAAAACAATATTAAATATAAATAAATAACTTTAAAACAATATTAATATAAATATATAACTTCAAAACAATATTAATATAGATATATATAAATAACTTTTAAAACCATATTAAATAAATCAACTTTATCACTAAAATACACAAATACACTGTTGATATATAAAACAACATATTTCCACCTAATTTCAGCACAATAAAATTTATATAAACACATTTATATGTTAAATAAAATATTTTACGACTAATAAAAAGATAATTTTATTTCAAAATAATTTTATTATCAAAAAATCATATTTTTAAATAAATAACCAATTCACACAAATATTTACACAAGACACCATTTTTAATACAAAAAAATTCACAAAAATTATCTTCTTGCATAATAAAATGCAATAAATCACTCTAACATCATTTTTATAATCAAAACTTATTTTTAAACAAAATTTCATCTTTTTATTTATATTAAACACAAATTTAGACAAATACTTCCTTTAAAAATCATTAAAAGAAGCATTCGGGAATAATTATAAGAATTATTGCACTTTCACAAAATAAAATCATATTTCACTCATAATTCTCACAAACAACCAAGATAAAGTTTGTAAAACTTTATTTTCACATTTTATTTCCAAAATCCATTGTTTGTTCGAATAAACAATTTAAATCTCCAATTTATTTTTAATTCACAATATTTACAGGTAATCGCCAAAACCATGGTTGTTGCATGGGTCGTCACAATACCCCCATTTGGTCACTTACTACTTCTTATTGGATATGAAGCAGATCCCATCTCCCAAAAGGTACTAGGCCATTTAATACTACAAATCTGTGATGAACCCCTGGTCCTATTTCCCCCTAATCTATCTACAACGTAAACCCCTTTCCCCTGGATCCTAATGTGGAAGATGCCCCCACATCAGTAGCATGTGTACCTAACTCCTGGTAGCCTCTGAATGAAAGGCACACTCCTATTGCGTAACTGTACTGACCTCGCATCCCAACCCATAAAATCAAAATAGTTATCCTAGCTTTAATATTGGGTAAGACTCACTAATCTCTATTTCCATATTTAAGGCAATATAATTTACTCCAATAACAATTATATTGCTTTATAACATTTAACTACTACCTAGCATGTTTTATTTATTATCTTTATAAATGTCCTTTTGTCCAAAATAAATGATTATTTCTTAAAGGACGTTTCATAAAGACAATTATTTACTCATTCAAATTTTACCTATTACTTCTTCCTTATCCCCCATAATTACCCTACTAATCTGATTAGTCGGTACTATTATTGCATTTACAACCTACTTAAATTCTTGTAACATTCAATTTATTGTACATTTATAACTAATAAATTTTGGGGATACACCTTCCCATCTTTATTTCCTAATCATATCCTTTGTTAAGAATTCTATTCTAACGTTTTAATTATAACTAATGCGAATATTAACGTGTATTACGCTATATTAATTATATTTTTATTTCAAATGTTTCGTGCAATTATACGACACTTATATATTTGTTTCTTTTTTGTTTCTAATTATTAATTCCAAACTAGATAGCCCTTTTTATATTTATTCTGTTAGAATTATCCCTCTTAAAAGGTTTACCGTTATAAATTTCCATAAATCAACCTAAAGTAAGAGATTTGCTTCATTTGAAATTACATGGAATTATTTATTTCCTTTTTTATTAAAATAGATAGTGTAAACTACAGGAATGAAATTCATATTTTACGCATTTCTTTCCTCTTTTATGTAAATTCCTTGTCAAGTCAAATGCTACCCTTTTTCTATATAATTAAGAATTATATCGATTTATGGTGGTAAAATAGATAATATTTCTAACAAATTAAAATACAAAAATTCACACTCTAATGAAATCAAAGCAAATCTAAATCATATTAATATCTACAACACCATTGTAGGTCAGAAATAAACTCTACATCTTTATTCGTATTCAACTTCAAATGAGTTGGGGACTTATTTCCAGATCTAGGGTAAATAACATTCCTATTCAATTTTTCCGAATTGCAAAATATGTTGACAATGTTTAATGCATTAAATTTTAGCCTACAACTCTTAGATCTTTATTTAGGCATAAGAATTTAAAAAAAATCTAATGAATTAAATTCCAATGTGACAAACACATCTCTTCAAAACAACATTCGATAGTTTTAGGTTAACTCAGTCCCGGTTCTTCAGGAAATACATAGTCAAAGATAAGAGCAGAGATAATCTCCAAACCATTAATGAACGAATATTTTTATCATTTGTCCTAGGAGAACGAAATGAGATTTATACGCACCGTACAACATCATCGGAGATGACTGTGCCATATAACTCACATGTTTTTTCTAGATATTTTCAAAGTTACGTTTTGCATCCATATTTGATAGTCAGTTAATTAAATATCAACAAGCACACATCCAAATCAGGGATTTCTTTCGAAAGAGAAAACCAACGTTGGTTAAGCACGTAAGTAACCGCTAGCCTCCTTAATTAATATTTTCCTCAATTAAATTCACTTTTTCGATATTTGTATAAAAATCCTTATACAAAGATATATATATATATATATATATATATATATCCACAAATTCCTATATTTCAATGCTTGGAAAAATATCCATTTCTTATCCCAACGGTATAAGTATATTCATCAAACGTTGAGGAAATTTTCCTTTTTATACAATTCTAAAACTAATTATAAACTCCATTATAAATTTCTAAAACCATTTATGAACTATTTTATAAATCTCTAGAAACCATTTATAAACATTTCTAAAACATTTCTCAAATCATCTGTAACCCTTTATAAATCCATAAAACTAATTATAATACTCCACTTATAAATCTATAAACCTATCTCTAAAATTCGTTTATAAATGTCTAATCACTTATAAAACTCCTTTTCCTTGTAAATAGTCTTCCTTTAGGCCTTTAAACCATTTTAAAAAACCTATATTTATAAGTCTCGAAAACATTTATAAATAAATAAGAGTCATTTGCTTTAAAACCTTCAATAATAATTATTAAGAATAAACATTATAAACAAATAATAATTATTAACTTCAACACATATTAAAAATAACAATTAATAATTCTAAAACATTGTCAAAAAATAATAATTAATCTTTACCATTATTATAAATAATAATTTATTTTCAATACATTATTGATAAATCATCACTATTAATTTCAAGCCAAGATTAATTTTAAAATAATTAACCTTCCGAAATATTAACATATTTATATATAACTTTAAAACAATGTTAATATAAATAACTTTAAAACAATATTAATATAAATAAATAACTTTAAAACAATACTAAATATAAATAAATAACTTTAAAACAGTATTAACATAAATATATAACTTCAAAACAATATTAAAATAGATATATATATAAATAACTTTTAAAACCATATTAAATAATAGTAGGACAATTTAAATCATTTATGTAATGACCCGAAAATTTTAGTGGTTTTATTAATTTAATTAATTGATTTTTTTAAATTTTAAATAATAAAATTTTGAAATATAAATTTGATATTTGAATCATGTCAAATTAGACATAGCAAATAGTAAAATTCTCAATTTATAATATGGAAGTTTATTTTTATTGTGTAATTCTATTTCAATCAGTTTAAATCAGTTAACATTGACGATAATAAATTATTTTCCAAACCTGAATATTTTTATACAGTAAATTGTAAATCATCTTCTGAGTGAGACGTTACATTTCGTTTCTTCAAATTTTGACTGCTATTGCTCCGTTAATCTTATTTTCGGCGTTTTAGCAACATTTTTGGTATTGATTATCGACTTTTGATAGATGATCGTACCCGCTGATATCTAAATGCTGTTTTGATCGCCTCATCTTGTTGATCTCTGTGGTATATTCAATTCTGTGTTTTGAAGTCCGTTGCACAGTGGAATCCGCGAAAAAAAGATTTCGTAACGGTACCCGTTTTAAACACTTTTGGATTCTTCGACCTTTCATTTACCCACCGTTTGAAAACTGATAGACATCAGCTTTTATTCTTCCCTGTAATCAATGTCTAATTGCTGATATTCTTATCATTTATATATATTTGTTGTTCATTATTTCCTTTGTTGGTCCCAATATTTATTAACTAGTCCGTTACTTTCTTATCTCTTCCTCGATCTCCTTTCTATTCTTTCATTTGGAAATATTATATAGTAAAAAAGTTTATAATAGGAAAAAAACGTTTGCATGCCTTGATCTGTTGACCAGTTCGTATTGCATGCATTACTCATTGAACCACCTTCTTCCTTTTCATCTTCCACCACACCGTTATTTGTGTATATATATAAAAAATGACGTGCATAATCAATTTTTTCTCCTTTCCACTCTTCTTATTTGCACAGCTTTCCTCCTCCACGCAGCTCTGCTCTCTTCATCTCCACTTCCCCTAACACCGCCCACGTTCACTGAACCACACCCCTTCATCACCATCACCTAATTCATCGACCTTGTCATACTCCTGCCCATCCTCGCCTCGAACTGTGTGCCACCATCTTCCTCCGCTGGTCATTGTCGCCTGGCCGTAAGCTCAGCCCTTTCAAGTCGCGTGCCTCCCCACTTTGCTTCGGCTAACAATCTCGACCTGTAGCCTTTTGTTGTTTTGAAGGTGTGTATACGTATCTTATATTTTAAAGTATTTACATAAAGAAAAGAAAAAAAACTTTGACAGTGTTGTTTTATTGATTTATAAGTATATATAAGTCATGCTACTTACAGGTCAGTTTATGTATACATATATTTATTCAAATGTATATAATAATATAGTAAGTGTATTGTTTTGTAATAAATATTGTTAAATATATATAAGATCTGGTGGAGTTCTTGCATCTATAGCTGTATTTTATTTATAACAGTGTTTGCTTTATATTTTTTACAGTATATGAAAATATATATTAGCTTATATAGATATTTATAGAAGTATACATGGGTTTTTGACTTTCGACTGTAATATATGGGTTTTATCTTTAATTTGTAATAGATAATTATATATATTCGATATGATATATAGTTATATATATATATATACACACATGAGTACACGTATATCCTGATCTATTGTTATATACATATATAAAAGCACTTTTATAAGATATATTCTTTGTTACATATAAAAGTTATAAACTGTATATGATTTTGGATGCTTGTATATGAAGGCTTATATATAAGTTATGTATTATGTATGTATGTCGCATGTTTTGTATATGAGTTTATATAGGAGTTGTTGATGTTTGTTTTGTATGCATTGTAGTCTGTAGTCTACATATATAATATTATATTTTATTTGACTAATACATACCAGATTTGTGAGTATGGGTAAAATATATGTAGCTTATAATATAATTTACTGAGACTGTAAGTATTTATTTTGAAAGTTGATTTTGATATGTATATATGTTACAACACCTCATTTGTCAAAGAAGAATGATCATATATGTTTGGCAATATATATATATATTTATATTTATATTTATATTTATATTTATACAAAATATACTTTGTTAACATCTTGGTATGTTATGTTTATAAAATATGTTGTAATTATGTTTATAATAAACATTTTGGAATGTGTTTATATGTCTGTTGTGTCAAATATATATATAGTTATATATGTATATATATTCTTTATATATATAATGTTGTTTGCTATCAAAAATTAACATTATATATGAGTTCATAAAATTGTTATTTGTGTATTTTGATAAGGAATATATTTATTTTACGAAGCAATGATTTTTTTAAAATATGTCTATGATGATGTTTCGATTTAATATATGTTAAAATAAAAACACTGATATGTATAAGGTAAATATGTTCAGGTATAATTTTGGATATAAATTATATATATGTATACTTTGATTGTATATTTGAGTTTTTAAAATAGTGATTTTGAATTTTATTTAATATTGCCTTAAATTAAAATATTTATTTTTAGGGAAAATTAATAATATATATATATATTCTCTGTTTATATCAAACTGATTGATTTTCTCATCGATTCTTGTTTATCAGCTTGTCCGATGAACTCGTGTGCATCGTGCTTTGCTTCGAAATTCGTGCCTGGATTTGTAACCCATTTCATTGTCCAATTTCTCTAGCCTCGAAAGTTGAGGAATCACTCATGATTAATTTATATTTATTAAATTTGATTTCAATTGAAATGACAATTGAAATATGCTGACGTTAGTTATTTACATTATTATATATATATATATGATATTATCTGTATCTGTTCACCTGTGACATCTGACACCATTATCTGTTATTTATATTGATGATATATGTCTGCTATATTATTATCTTATATGTTATCACTCTGCAAGTTCCCTTTAGTATAGAATTCCTTATGGGTTGAAATGATACATACCCGAACGATCTGTAGAATAGGAGAAAATCGTTATTGGTTGAAATGATAAATCCAAGCGATTTTCATTGAATTGAATTTGGGATTGCGGGTTGAAATGATATATACCCGTATACATTTAAATTACGAAATAAAATGATAAATATCCATATCACTTGACCACAGGATAGAAAATTTTATACAGATACCATTGGTCTATATATAAATATTTCGCAAATGATTTCTATGGTTTTGAAAGGAAATATATATGGTTTTGTTTAAATTTGAAAATATTATGTATATGAATAAGTTTTAATATAAAATAAATTTAATAATAAGCTTTAAATTTAGTAAAGTTTGGTCTAAGTAAAATACAATATGTTTAAGTATTTATTTAAAATTTTATTTTAAAATAGATTTTCATTGATTTCTATAATTTAAGGTTGGAAAGATTAATTTATTGTATTTAATTAAGAATTTAGTTTAGTTAAATCGAATTGGAACTTATTGAATTTGAGGGTTTTAAGATACGATTTTATAACCTGATTTCGATTTAAAGTGATTAAATGGATATTTCAAGTTTAAACAAATTGAAGGAAACATTTAGTGGTTTGTAATTTGGGGTTTTATTTAAATGATATCGGATTTATTATAAATAATATTGAGATTTAAACGGTTTATTTTATGGTTCAAATTTGTATTTGAAATCGATATAATCTGAAATGGTTTATTTAAGAATTGAATTAAAATTGGTGAATTGAGATTGAATTAAATTTGAATTTTGGAATTCGAGTTGATTTGAATCAATTTTTGAAATTTAAGGAAACTATTTTATTATATAAAGTATTTTTTAAAATTTTATTTAAACTATTTACATATATTACTTTATAAATTATTTAATATAAACTATTTTATTTTATAAACTATTTTATTATATACTATTTTTAACATCTAAACTTTTAAGTGGTGGAAGTTATGGTTTTCCAAAGTATTATGATTTCAAAGTGTTATGATTTCAAAGCTATGTTTATAAGTGTATAATTTCAAAGGGTTATAATTTCGAAAGGTTATAGTTTTAGAAAGTATTATGATTTTGGAAATGAATATTATTTTAAGTAAGAAATGATATCGTATTGATATGGTTTTGTAATGGATATAATATTTTGGTTTTGAAGTATAAACTATTTTGAAATGACCACGGTGTTATAATAACGTTTGGTTGTTAAAGAGACCGGGATCGGATATTGTCATACTCTCTGCCAATACCGAAAACCACTTTAACAACTGTGTACGTGGTGGAGATTCAAAAAAGAAGTAGGATGGTTTGGTGACGATCCTGTATAAGTATGACGTGACCCTGATTCCCGAGAGTCAGCTTAGATGTGACTAAAACTAGGAGCCATGCCGGGCCATGTGACATCATTCCTCCGATCGGGCACATTTCTTCGATATTATATTCTGATTTTGTGATTGTTTGGTGGCCACCCCTTGATTTTTGATATGGGAGTGTGTCTGAGGTGGCCGGTAGTAGCTGTAATGCGTTACCACCAGTCTGGATCTACAAACGGTATATCTACCCTGGCATTTCCTCGTGTGTCGTGTTCACATGCCCTAGAGCGCCTTCTACGAGTTTGTTTTGTACTGTACCTATGTGATGTCCTCTGGGTAAACCTCTAGTTTACGGAGGAGCATACGGCATCGTATAGACTACGGGAATATATAAAATGTGTTAAGGGGAATATGTATAATGCCTTAACGCTATTTTAATATCCTTTACTTTAGTTTAGACATATTATAATAGCGTATATTACTACATAGTAGATAGTTTCACGGATACTTAGAGGATGGTTATCCCAAACATTCTTTAAGTTACTTGTATTTCAGTTGATATTTTACTTGAGTTGGATTTATTAATATAAGAATGTTAATCCTGACTAGAGTGTTTTTTGTTTTGCTTTACGCTCGGGTCAGACTGAGTGACACAACATTTGAGACTCACCTTTGGAGTTGGAGCTTCATCTAGAGATCCATCGATATCTATTCAGTTTTCAGCTATCTAATTGTTGATTCGGACTTGTCATCTGTTTGTATTCGAGACTGCATTGTATTTGAGATATTCTGTTGTATTCTATTTAAACTCTGTTGTTTTTTATAGTAGCTTCATGAACTACTATTTATCTATTCCACTACGTGTTATCATAATATTTTATGTCTGTGATTTATGATTGATTTATTTACTATATATGCTGAGTTTTGCCGAATATAAATTTACAATATGATATTTTGAGCAATTCAAGTCCGACATGTACGGATGCGAATGGCACGAAATACCGGATCGTTACAAGTGGTATCAGAGCTCTGGTTTTAGGAAAAACTTAGCATATAGAGTAAAATTTGATTACAATTACCTTCATTCGAGCTTGAATCTCTTCCTCTTTGATTCAGATTTCCTTTGAATTTTTGAACTTCCCCATTCGTTCTGAAATCCATTCTTTTCTTTCCCTATTCGTGTTTTATTGATTTCGGTGCATCCCATAGCTCCACTGTATGATTTGTAAAGGGGTGAAACTCCTTTACAACAGGCATTGATTCACCGGAGATTTCTGTATCCTCGGTGTAGATGCCGCTATCACTTGCTATACCCAAATTCTTTTCTTGTGTGATCGGATGTTGATTTGCCTCAGAATTCTGCATCGATCTTATTCTTGAAATCATGGTTGACCCGGTTAAGGTCGCTCGCGATTTATATAAGTCTATCCATCATTTTGTTTCGTTATTTAATTTTCTTATCCCCCTTTCAAGCCTATTTTCTTAGTTGAAATCTGTTGATTAGGGTCTCTCTAAATTTGAAACTCTATCCTTGTTCTAGAATCATTCTTGAATAATCAAGTGAGGGAGTGTATTTGTAATTAATATAAAAATATTTATATTGTGTTGTTTGAGTTGTTAAATTTGAATTTTTGGTTTCGATCGATTCGTCCGATCAACGCTATCGATAGAAATTTCAAAACACTTTAACAGAGCAAACTAACACAGTATTGTTTTCAAATTTGATAAATGGAATAAATTTTGTATAAGTATAATTTTCCTGAAATCAAATAGTTAATTGAATGGGTTGTTAGAAATGATAATACTAGATTTTCATTTATTGACCTTCCAATGAAATGAATTTAATTTAAAGAATATGAGAATTTAAATTTCTGGTATTTTCAAGAATTTAGTTTTTAAAGTTTTGGAATATATTATTTGAAAGTATTTTCGAATGGAAATTATTTCAAAAGAATTTTTTTAAAGGAAGTAGGTCTGTACTCTCCTCTATTATCGTTGGAAAATAACTTCGGTGATGAAAGTAGCATCATCGACATTCATTTTCGAGTTTCAAAGTGGAGAGACCACGTAGCAGCTTCACTACACTTTTGTTTTGGACAATGGGTTTTTTTTGAATTTCTTGTGCATAAATTTATTTATATAATATATATATATATATATATAATTATTTCAAAAGAGTTGAAGTGAAACCAAAATTTTGAATCTTAAGTTTTATATTAAGAAATGGTTTCAATTATTGAAATAAAGTGAAATGTTTGAATAATTGGAATATCTGAAATGATAAATGGAATTAAACCAATCTGAAATAATGAATTGGAACAAACTTATTTGTATAACACTAAATTACATTCTAATATAGATAACTTGCCTAAAATATTCAAAAGGTTAAAATGTTAGGGTATAATAAAAGGGTTGTGCAAGAAGAAAACTTAAGTAATAAATTGTTCAAACAAAAATCTGGCCTAATATAAATGTTGTAGATAGAAGGAAAATTTGTATAGTATTTAATTGCAGTCATAAACATTTATATACATTCCCCAGAAAGTTTAGATGAAATTAGAAAGTAATTGGATAATATAGACTATGATATAAATAATAAGATACCAAAAAAGATATTTTTAAGGGAAACTGCTGATATTAATTCGGATAATAAATGGGATAATAAACAGAGAATTAATGTGTTGAGTAATATAGGGTTATGGTAAATAATTATACACGTAATATATATTGCAAAATATATATTAAGTGAAATGAATTTGGATAATAAAAGAAAAATCCTATTTAGGTAAATAAATATCATGAACTTAAGGATAACAGACTTGAAATTTTGTGGGATCAACTTAGTTGAAGATAAATGAATAAAAATAAAATAAAGGAGTTAATTTAAAATGGATTTGTTTGTAAGAAATGTTGATAAAGAGAAAGAAAATCAATTTCAAATTTGAATGACTATTTATTAGTTGAATAAACTGGAATATAAAAAAATTGTTGAATATTAATTTATCTTGAAATTGAAATCTATATGGTTTTAAATAATTAAAGTGAATGTTGAAGTGGAATTAACTATGTTTGACCAAATAGACTTAATTGATGAGTAAAATAAAACAAATTATGTTGTGAAAGTTTTGTAATAAATGTTAATAAATTTGAAACAAATCAATTGAATGAGAACATATGAAAATGAAATCAACCCAATGTGAACACCATAAATTTGATTGATTAAATAAAATGAATTGGAATCAATTAATTAAATATAAACCAATTTTAAAATAAATGGAGTTTATATTATTTAAATTAGTTGTGTATTGTTGTATTTCAATCTATTTTTTTTTTGGTCGCTTTTATTCTCCTACCTCCTTCCTTTTCGGGGACGAAAAGTTTTGAGTGGGGGAGAGTTGTAACGACCCAAAATTTTTAGTGGTTTTATTAATTTAGTTATTTTATTTTGAAATTTTAAATAATAAAATTTTGGAATATAAATTTGATATTTGAATTACGTCAAATTAAATGTAGCAAATGGTAAAATTCTCAATTTATAATATGGAAGTTTATTTTTACTATGTAATTCTATTTCAATCAATTTAAATTAGTTAATATTGATGATAATAAATTATTTTCCAAAGCTGAATATTTTTATACAATAAATTGTAAATCATCTTCTGAGTGAGACGTTACATTTCGTTTCTCCAAATTATGACTGTTATTGCTTCGTTTATCTTATATTCGGCGTTTTAGCAGCATTTTCGGTATCGATTATCGACTTTTGATAGATGATCGTATCCACTGATATCTATATACTGTTTTGATTGCCTCATCATGTTGATCTCTGCGGTATATTCAATTCTGTGTTCTGAAGTCCGTTATGCATCGAAATCCATGAAATACGTAATGGTACCATTTTAAACACTTTAGGATTCTTCGACGCTTCATTTGAAAACTGATAGACGTCTGCTTTTATTCTTCCCTGTAATCGATGTCTAATTACTGATATTCTTACCATTTATGTATATTTATTGTTCATTATTTCCTTTGTTGGTCCAAATATTTATTAACTAGTCCGTTCACTTTCTTATCTCTTCCTCGGTCTCCTTTCTATTCTTTCATTTGGAAATATTATATAATAAAAAAGTTTATAATAGAAAAAAACGTTTGCATGACTTGTTCTGTTGACCTGTTCGTATTGCGTGCATTACTCATTGAACCACCTTCCTTTTCATCTTCCACCACACCGTTATTTGTGTATATATAAAAAAAAGACCCACATAATCAATTTTTTTCTCCTTTCCACTCTTCTTATTTGCACAGCTTTCCTCCTCCACGCAGCTCCGCTCTCTTCATCTCCACTTCCACTGACATCGCCCACATTCACTGAACCACACCCCCCTTCATCACCATCATCCAATGCATCGGCCTCATCATACTCCAGCCCATCCTTTCCTCGAACTATGTGCCACCATCTTCCTCCGCTGGTCACTGCCGCCTGGCCGTAAACTCAGCCACTTTCAAGTCACCGTGCCTTCCCACTTTGCTTCAGCCAACAATCCCGACCTGTAGCCTTTTGTTGTTTTGAAGGTGTGTATACGTATCTTATATTTTAAAGTATTTATATATATAAAAAAACTTTGACAGTGTGGTTTTATTGATGTATAAATATATATAAGTCATGCTACTTACAGGTCAGTTTATGTATACATATTTTTTTTTCAAATGTATATAATACTATAATAAGTGTATTGTTTTGTACTAAATATTATTAAATATATATAGGATCTGGTAGAGTTTAGATATATATTTATATGAAAGTTTATATGCATCTATAGCTGTATTTTATTTATAACAGTGTTTTCTTTATATTTTTTGCAGTATATGAAAATATATATTAGCTTATATAGATATTTATAGAAGTATACATGGGTTTTTGACTTTCGACTGTAATATATGGGTTTTATCTTTAATTTGTAATAGGTAATTATATACATTCGATATGATATATAGTTTTATATATATATACATGAGTACACGTATATCCTGATCTATTGTTATATACATATAAAAAGCACTTTTATAAGATATATTCTCTGTTACATATAAAATTTATAAACTGTATATGAAGGCTTATATATAAGTTATGTATTATGTATGTATATCGCATGTTTTGTATTTGAGTTTATATAGGAGCTGTTGATGTTTGTTTTGTATGCAGTGTAGTCTGTAGTCTATACATATTGTATACATATATGTAATGTATTATATTTTATTAGACTAATACATACTAGATTTGTAAGTATGGGTAATTTATATGTAGATTATAATATAATTTACTAAAACTGTAAGTATTTATTTTGAAAGTTGATTTTGATATGTATATATGTTACAACACCTCATTTGTCAAAGAAGAATTATCATATATGTTCGACAACACACACACACACAATAAAAAACTATACTTTGTTAACAACTTGGTATGTTATGTTTATAAAATATGTTATAATTACGTTTATATTAAACATTTTGGAAAGCGCTTATGTGTGTTGTGTCAAATATATACATAGTTATATACATATATATATTATGTATATATATAACGTTGTTTGCTATAAAAAATTAATATTATATATGAGTTCATAAAATTGTTACTTGTGTATTTTGATAAGGAATATATTTATTTTACGAAGCTAATATCGAAAACCACTTTAACAACTGTGTACGTGGTGGAGATTCCAGAAATGAAGTAGGATGGTTTGGTGACGATTCGGTAACGACCCGTATTTTCGACTATTTTAAATTATTAAATTTAGTGTATTTATTGGATAAATATGGATAGAAATAAAATTTAATGATTTATTAATATTGGTTTATTGGATAATTAAATTGTTTAAAACTTGGAAATTATTTGAATAATTTAATTCAGGATCTAAGATGATTCAAAATGATATCGAAAATTGATTTAAGTTTTATTTAAATACGAACGAAGATGGTTAACATTTCAAATGAGATTTAAATGTGAAAAAATAGAAATAGAAATTCTATATTTTAAATTGATGAGTAAAATAGCCATTTTGGTTACTGTCTCGAATTTTGACGAACTAGTTTCATCGGATCCGTAATAATAAATTTTTGTAAGGTTTCAATTTTCGTAGCGATCGGACTTGTCGTCTGGCCATGCGAGCTTGAAACGTGTAGAAATTTGATTTCGAATTTAATTAAATAATCAACTTTGAAAAGCTATCTTCCACATACAATCGAATTAGGCATCGAAACTAGTTCCATTGCGTCCAGAATGGGGGTAAAACATTATAAACGCCAGACAGCACGCCTCAATTGAAGTTCAGACGAATTTTGACCAAACTATATAAATAAGGCACACATATCGAGGCAGTTATATTATTATTTTATTTTTGAAACCCTAATTTGAAACCATGGCCGCCACCTATTCTTCCAATGGCTAGAAATTGCTGATCTTCTTTCCTCTTTATCTTTTAACCCGTTCAACGAAATCGAAAAATTCCAAAGGCAAAGTTGTTGATCTTGGCGAGCTCTTCAAATCCATACGGTTGATTGCTGCTAGTACATCATGGATTTTCCGAGATCTAAGATTGAAGGATGCACGTGTTTTCTTGGATTTTGTTCGAACGGTGGTGAATGGCGCGATGAAACTTGGCTCGCAGATGGCTCTGAAGGTGGCGCACACGCCGATAGTCGCTGATCGAACTCCGGCTGCCTCGAGTTACCTGCGTTTTTTGTGGTGGTTGTTGCACTCATGGGTTTTGCTGTGCTAATACGCGTGGGAGAAGATGGTATGCATTTTAATTATTTTGTTTACTAATTAATTGTTTTATATTAAAATTTAAATGTTCTAACTCAAATAACTTTTGCATACGAGCTCGGATCGACGTGCGGTTTTCTCCATTGCGTTCGTATTGAAATTCCAGATATTATGAAAATGGTTTGGTTGCATTCCGAGACTGTTCAAATTTAGGCCTTTATTTGGATTTTAAATCATCGATAAATCAAAGTTGAGTATTTATACGCTCGCAATTGACAGAAATAATTTTTATGTTTGTTAAATTATATCGTGAAGTGATTTGAAATTTATTGGTTGTTGGTTGATGAGTTTAATTGACATTTAAATTGACACCCGAATTAATTGATAGAATTTGAATTGACAGTTAAATTGAATTAGAATTTAGTTGCCGTAAAATACCCGAAATTGGTAATTATGAAATTTTTGAGAATTTTATTGATTGTTGGATGATTGGTTGTGATGGATATTATTGGTTGATATTTTGGATGTTTATTTATGTTAAATATGTCCTTTTATCATCCCGTACATTATTTACAGTATATAAAACTGTAAGTTTAATTATTTCGAATAAATTAAGAAATAGGTTGAAATGATATATACCTATGACATCTATTTTGGATTGAAATGATATATAAATCCATCCTTGAAATTAAATTGAAATAGTTATCCACTTGGCCATAGGTTAGAGAATTATATACGGACACTGAGTTGGTTAAATTAAATTATTTTTAAAGTTGTTTTGAAATTA
This sequence comes from Allium cepa, assembly GCA_030765085.1. Lineage (NCBI taxonomy): Eukaryota > Viridiplantae > Streptophyta > Magnoliopsida > Asparagales > Amaryllidaceae > Allium > Allium cepa. Next base: position 100,082,042 of record CM060928.1, on the reverse strand, counting down.
TTTAAATGAATTGATTTTAGTGGTCCAGTGGTTTACGACTTAGTGGATGTGGCTACATCTTGTTGTAGTGGCACCGGATCGATTCCCAGCGGCCACAAAGTATGAGGCATGAGTGGTCTGGGCACTATAAAACCAGTCTAACCAAAGGTCAGGGCGACATAGTCTCCCTGTCCCCAAAGTTTTCAAAAAATTTACAAAAAACTTCCTCTCTTGTCTGCGCATGGAGCCTCCAACCCTACCTGCCTTGTCTCATCAGACGTACCCCCCCATCCCCACTGACAACTCCATTGAAACAACCTTGTACCTCTCCAACAGTCTTGTCCCTTCTTCTGCCACACCGGCGTCTCCTCCTCCTCATGTTCCAACCAATACCACCTCATCCCTTTCTCATACGGTTATTCCTCCCCTTGTCCCCCCTGACCCTACCACGGCACCTCTGCTACCCTTAACCTCCGATCCGCATGTTCCCCCTTCTAGTGAACGGTCATGGACTTCGTTGTTCAAGCGCATCCCTAAGAATGCTGGGAAGTACATCCCCGTTCACTTGTCTCCAGTTTATGAAGATGAAGTAATGGTTCCACCATCTGAAGTTATTGATGCTGGTGCATCGATTTGGAAGGAAACCTTGGTGGGTTTCTTCCTCGACAAACCTCTGTCATATACAGCGGTGATCTCCAAACTCAAGGCATTATGGAAGCTAAAAGGAACGGTTACAGTTAAGTCAGATGGTATATTATTCTTATTTAACTTTTCCTGTTCTGAAGACAAAATCAAGATTTTACAGTGTGATCCAATTATCATGAACAACAAGTTGTTTATTATCAAGCCATACGACCCAGCTATCAGTAATGTCACTGGCACGATTACAGCGGTACCGGTTTGGGTTCATTTGTACAATCTACCGCTTTATGCCTGGTCTCCGCTAGGAATAAATTGGCTTTGTAGCCATTTGGGCAAGATGTTATGTATGGATGAAATGACAGAAAAGCAGGAGAGACTGAGCTACGCTAAATGTTTAGTGGAAATAAGGCCACACAAGGAGCTTCCTGATGAGTTCATGGTAAAGTTGGTTGAAGGAGGGCAACAAAAAATATTTGTGCAGTACTTGTGGAAACCTGATGTATGTGTGATATGTAAAGGCTTTGGTCATAAAACTGTGTGTTGTGACAACAAGAAAGAAAATATGTATGAGAACAAGGAAGAAAACAACAGTAAAGAAAATAGAGATAAGGTAGTGGTATCTGTTAACTCAAACAAAGTGAAAAGGAATGTAAGGCAAACTCAAAAAAGGAACTTCAAAGTTTGGCAACGTGTAGGTAGGAAGAAGGTGGAACCAGAGAACAAGGGAGAAAAGGAGGAGGAGAAAAAAGGAAGTATTAATGAAAAAGGAAAAAATGATAGAGAAATTAAGGCAAACTGTGAGAATGAGCAAAGTGGTGATAAAGAAGAGATTAACACTGATACAAGAGAAGCTGATACAAATAAAAACATTTTGCAAGATGATGTGACCAATACTGGGAAAGAAGGGGAAAAAGAAGTGGATTTAAATGAATTAGAGACTGTAGGTGATGAGAAAGAAAAGGAAACAGAAGTAGAACTTTGTGAAATAGAGTCTGAAGGCAACTTGCTTACCTTCAACAAGTTTTCAGTGCTACTTAATATGGACGATGAGGATAATGTGATTGAAGTGAATGACGAAAGCAAGGAAATTAGTGAAAAATGTCAAGAAGATCAAAGTAAAGTTGTTGAAAAGCAAAAGAAAATCAAAATGCAACATTCACATAAAGAAGAAGGTGGTAATAAAGAAAAATATGGAAGCGAGGAGGTTGAGCATACCATGGATGTTACTCACAATCATGAAGATGCAGTACACGTAGACAAAGGAGCGAGACAAGGTCACCAAGTTGAAGAAAGAGATTGCACACAGCAGGAAGGAAAAATAGGCAAAAAGAATAACACCAAGCATATTAACCTCAGTTCAAAATCTCATGAAGCAGTGAACGTGCACCATGCATGCACAGAGAATAACACAATGCAAACAAACAATACAGCAACCCAAAGCAATGTAACAATCCCCAACCCCCCAACCCAACATATTTACTCTAAAATCATTCCTCCCCAAGCATACAAAGCTCCACCTCCTGTCGAAGTCCCATCTCTTTCAACCAACCATCTTTCTCCCCCTCAGCCCAACTACCATTTGCATGAGGAATCAACTAAGCAAGCAGTGACACCACTATCAGCCACCATTCCTAATTACTTGTCTACGAAGCAAGCTGTGACTAGGAATATGAAGATTGAGATCCTTAATGCACGTGTTGCCCAATGATGTTACGCATTGGAGCATGGAATATACGCGGTGCACATCATGTGATTAAGCAGGACCAATGCAAGCAACTCATTAGAACTCATCAACTAGAAGCCATAGCAATCTTTGAAACTAAATTGAATCTTGCCTTGACATCCAAAGCAGCTGAACACATTAATCCTAGGTGGAAATATATCCATAACTTGAATGAAGCTTCGTACGGTAGGATTTTGATTCTTTTCAATCCCAATACGATCCAACTCACCCCCATTCTATCCACTTCCCAAATGATTCACTGTCATGCCATAGACCTTACTGACCAAACATCCTTCTATGTTACCTTTGTGTACGCCTTTAACACATTTAATACCAGAGATCCCTTGCTTTCGCTCATCCCTTCTCTCAGACAAAACACTCATCCATGGCTAATTCTTGGAGACTTTAACTGCTGCTATATGCTCTCTGATAGAATTGGAGGAAACCCTCTCTCTCTTAGTGAAATCAAGCCCCTTGCTGATGCTCTCTCCGATGCTGAACTTGTTAAGGTTAGGACTGTGGGCATGCCTTACACGTGGAACAATAAAAGAAGGATAGGAGGCAGAACATTCTCTACCATTGACCACACTTTCTCGAACCACAATGCTTTAACAAAATGGCCTTTTCTCTTCAACCTCCTTCCCCCTCCTCTCCTATCTGACCACTCCCCCCAAATAATACACCTTCGTGAAGCGGATTTGAGAGGGAAAACAAATTTTAAATTTTTTAACACCTGGGTTTCTGAACCTGATTTTAAAAATACTGTGGCAAATGCATGGAAAAAGCCTAAAAAGGGAAATCATTTGTTTGTTTTGCAGGAAAAAATCAAGGAGACGAAGAAAGAATTGAAGCAATGGGCGTACAATAAATATGGTCAAGGTGACAAGTTGAGTACTATGATCAAGGCAAGGCTTATTGTAGTACAGTCAGCAATGATGGCCTCAGTCAATAATGTTAATCTATCCGAAGAGGAGAGTATTCTCACTACGCAATATCATCAAGCTTTGAGTAAAGAGAGTGATATGATTAGGCAGAAGTCAAGAATCAAATGGCGAGAAAAGGGTGACAGAAACAGCGCCTACTTCCACGCCAGCCTAAAGAATAAGCAAACAAGCCAAAATTTCACAACAATATATGACAAGTATGGTAATCTTCATAACACACCTGACAAGGTTAAGGATGCTATTGTCAAACATTTCTCTGACCTATATGGCAATATGAACGACTTCATGCCACTAATTGACCAAATACCCAGTGACATACTTCCAAGACTCAATATAGCTCAGAAAGCTAGTCTGTGCAATGAAGTAACTCATGAAGAAATAAAGCAGGCTATGTTCTCTTTAAATACTGAATCTTGTGGTGGACCGGATGGTCTGAACGCCTTATTCTATACAACCTGTTGGTCTATTGTCTCTGACGACGTTACTAATGCAATTCTTCTCTTTTTTAAAAAAGGTAAACTCTACAGGTCATTCAACTATACTAACATAGCTCTGATTCCCAAGACCAAGAATGCTCACAATGTTAATGAATACCGTCCCATCTCCTGTTGTAACACGATATACAAATGTATCGCCAAGGTCATAGCTATCAGACTTAAGAATGTGCTTCCAACCATAGTGTCTAAGAATCAGGCTGCCTACTTACCTGGTAGGAGCATCTTGGATCATGTTCTCCTATCCCATGAACTCATTAAGGGATATAAGCGCAGGAATGTTACTCCTAGAGCAATGTTGAAATTGGATATAATGAAGGCATTTGATATGCTGCAATGGAACAGCATTGTTAGGGTCATGGGGTTTATGGACTTTCCACCACATTTCATTGCTTGGATTTATGAATGCATCTCTACACCCGCCTTTTCTGTTAGTTTGAATGGCAGGAATGAGGGTTTTTTCGTCAGTAAACAAGGGATTAGACAGGGAGACCCCCTATCATCTTATATTTTTATTCTTGTCATGGAGCTTTTAACAAGAATGATTGACAGGATAATTAATCAAGGTAAATTCAAGCTTCATCCTAACTGCACTGAACCTAGGATCTCTGCTCTGTTGTTTGCTGATGATCTTGTTGTGTTCTGTACTCCTGACACCTGTACTCTTACTAACATCATGCACATTCTTGACAAATTCTACGAAATGACGGGGTTGAAAGTGAATCTCCTAAAATCTGACATCACCGTTGCTGGTGTTAGTTCTGAGCAATGTGCTCTTATTTCTCAAATCACTGGGTTATCTCTAAATCACAATACAATTTCTTACTTGGGTCTTCCAGTTACAACCTCTAGAATCACTTCGAACCATTGCCTTCCTCTTTTCGATAGAATTACTGCCAAGTTGAGCTGTTGGACTTCCAAGTTGCTCAGTCAAGCTGGAAGATTAACTCTCATAAAATCCGTGATCTTCTCTATGCAAGTGTACTGGGCTAGAACCTACATTCTTCCCTTTAAATTGATTAAAATGATCAGAGGTGCTTTCATGAGATATCTTTGGAAGGGCAGGACTTCAGGTAGATATATAGCTCCGATCAAATTTAGTTTAGTTGAAATACCAATGGATAAGGGGGGGTTGGGTATTCTCAACTTAAAACAATGGAACATGGCAGCCTTCGCTAAGCATATTGATACTTTTTATAATAGCAATGACAGTCTTTGGGCTGAATGGTCTGACAAGAATGTGATCAAAGGGAGGAGTATATGGTGCATGACCAAGCCTCAAAATTTGAGTTGGACGTGGCAGTGCATATTCAAACTCAAAGATAAGGTTCTTCCTCTCATCCAAATGAACACGAACCCAAGGTATAGTGTGAAATTCTGGGATGACCCTTGGTTGGAGGCGGGTCTCATCCTAAGGCGACAACTTAATCACTGTGAAACGCAACAGGCTGGTATTCACCATGCAGCCAAAGTTAGGGACATTCTACACAACATACAAAATGCACGTACTTCATGGTCAAACCCGAGGATACATGATATATGGAAAAGAATTAGCAACTTTACGCCTGTCTCAGATGTAGCTGCGCGTATACTGTGGGGGGACAAGAGAGCTACCTTCAAAATTGGAGACATATACGAATTTATGATGAAGAACAGAGCTAGACCGCAATGGAAATGGTGGAAACGTACGTGGGGAAGAGATAGCAGTATGAGACACGACTTCATGCTATGGAAAGTTTTGAATCGCGCATTGCTGACTAATGCGAAGCTTGCTTGCATGGGTTTCGGCTTTAACCTCTCATGCAAATTCTGCAGTTATATGCCTGAATCTGTCGAACATCTGTTCTTCGAGTGCGCCTTTATTAAACTAATCTGGATATCCGTGATGGCGAGGCTTCATAGGCAGAATGTATCCCACGACAATCGAACTGAATGGGAAAGAGTTTATCATCATGCTGGAATCAATAACGAAAGAGGAAGAATCTTCAATGTAGTTCTTAAAAGCTTTATTTCTGCTGTTTGGAGGGAGAGAAATGCCAGGGTTTTTGATGTTGTCAATGCTAAAACTGACGTGGTGTTTAAAAGGTGGATAATGTGTGAGATATGTCTTTCTTTGGGGCAGCTGTCGTTCGCAATAGAGCCTGGGATACGAGCTTCCTTTCTACTAAACATTTAGTTGTTGTCTTCCTCTCTTTCTTTTGTTTTTGTTTTTTCCCCCGTGCTTGCTATGCCAAGTGTTCCCTGTATTCTGTTGTTTGTGTGTAGTTTTCTATGGTGTAGTAATAAATGGTCGGGGTCCATTTAACCCCGTCGGCCTTGCCAAAAAAGAATAGATTCAAATTTATGGAAATTCAATTACTTTAAATTGAAGCTTGAAATGTTGGAATTTAAACTTGGTAAACGAAATTGTTTAATTAATCGAAGTTTAGATTTTTAAGTTAAAAAATTGAAATACGGCATAAATTTTCGAATGTTGATTTGTTTTAAAGGATTGGTCTTTTATTCGAACTTTGAATATTTCTAAGAAAAATTGATATGAAATGATATTTCAAATTTGAGTTTGGAATTGAAAATTTGGATTTGAATTTGGTATTGAAAGTAAATTTTATTTAAGTGTTTAAATTGATATTTTGAAACCGAATTTGGAATTGGAGCTGCAATTGGAAATTAATTTGAAATTGGAATTTAAATTAATTTGGAATTGGAATTGGGAATTAATTTGAAATTGAGATTTAAATTAATTTGGAAATGGAAATTGAAATTGAAGGAATTTGTGAATTGAAATCGAAATTTATATGGAATCAAAATTTATTCGAGTTGGAATCGTAATTGAATCGATTAAATCGAAATGGAATTTGGAATTGATTTGGGTAGAAAATTGGAAAGTTGACCGGTTAGACTTTGGAATTATTTTAAAAATGAATATTTTAGTAGAAATGATTTTAAAATTCTATATTCTTTAAATATTCAAACTATTTTGATTTTCCAAACTATTTTACTATATAAACCATTTTTATATTCAAATTATTTTCGATTAAAATTTTTAAATATTTTCTATTAAACTATTTTTAACTATTTAACTATTTAAATATTTTCTATTAAATTATTTTTTTGAAATTCAAACTGGTTAAAGCATAAATCGTCTACATTTAAATTTTGGATTTAAATACGAACTAGATTAAAGTGAAGATTTTGACTTAAATTGAATTCGAATCAAATTTTGGAAGTGAAATCGATTTATCGGACAAAATTGATAATTTTGAATATATGATAATTTCAAAATGGATTTGATTTTTATACGAATATGATATTTTGATATCAAGTGCAAATTGTTTTTGAAATGTAAAAGAACCAACCGATGTGTAAATTGACGATTGGTTGTTAAAGAGACCGGGGCCTCTTATTGAAATACTTTCTTTCAATATTGGAACCACTTTGACAATCGTGTACGCGGTGGATGATATCCAGAATATAGTGGTTGAATTGGCACGTTTACTGAAATGAAGTAAGAGAACGATGATGGATAGCCTTGACATTCGTGTCATAATTAAAATGACTAAAACATGAGCCTATGTCTGGCCATTGGGGTTAGCTACCTCTAGCGACGTTGATCCCTCGTATTACTATTATGATTTCGTATTCGATGGGTGCATCTTTTTTTTGTTTGGATTGATTGTCGCGGTCGGCCACGGATGGGTTACGACTATCCAGAAAGGGTAAACTGGTAGAATCCTACCTTGGGCATTGCCTCACGTGCCTTGTCATATTTATCCTTATACGAGCCCATTACGACTTTGGTTTAAAATTGTAAAAATGTGTTATGGTGGATCAATGTAAAGCCTTAACGCTATTTTGATATTTATTTTACAGATAGACATTCTATTATAGCGTATACTATTATATATAAATAGTTTAACGGATCCTTAGAAGATGGAAAATCCCGTAACATCTCTTAAGTTATTGCACTCATGTTTATTATATTGATTTGACTTACATAAGAGTATTTTAGTCCTAACTCGAGTGCTTTGTTTTTTCATTACGCTCGGGTCAGTCCTGAGTTTTTCAGCATATTGAAGACTATTCCCTGGAGGACGAAGATGGAGTTTGGATATAATACTATTATTATTATCCCCTGTATCATGTTATTCTACTGCATTGTTTATTTCTCCTCGTTGTATATTTATAACTCTGATAAATGTGTATGGTTTAAAACCCAATGTATTGTAAACAGCCTTATGAATTGTTCATTTGATTATTATATTTTATCGTTTCCACTGTGAGATTCTGTGTTTTGTTTTCTTCTTCTCTTCTTATTTTTCCCATTTAACCCTATTGATTATCTACGTTCCAGATTGTTTAAGTCGAACATGTGTGGATTATTGTCGATTTAAACCTTCTGAAACGTGGGTCGTCGCAGATTTTGTATAAGGTATGACGTGACCCTGACTCTTGTGACTCAGCTTAGATGTGACTAAAATCAGGAGCCATGCCCGGCCAAGTGAGGTCATTCCACCGATCGGGAACATTTCTTCGATAATATATTATGATTCTATGATTGTTTGGTGGCCACCCCTCGATTTTTGATATGGGAGTGTGTCCGAGGTGGACGGTAGTAGCTGCTATGCGTTACCACCAGTCCGGATCTGCAAACGGTATATCTAACCTGGCATTTCCACGTGTGTCGTGTTCATATGGCCTAGAGCGTCTTCTACGAGTTTGTTTTGTACTGTACCTATGTGATGTCTTATGGGTAAACCTCCAATTTACGGAGGAGCGCACGACATTGTATAGACTACGGGAATATATAAAATGTGTTAAGCGGGATATGGGTAACGCCTTCACGCTATTTTATTATCCATTACTTTACTTTAGACATATTATAATAGCATATATTACTACATTGTAGATAGTTCCACGGAACGTTAAAGGATGGTTATCCCAAAATCCTTTAATTTACTTGTATTTCAGTTGATATTGCACTTGAGTTGGATTTATTAATATAAGAATGTTAATCCCGACTAGTGTTCTGTGTTTTGCTTTACGCTCGGGTCACACTGAGTGACACAGCATTTAAGACTCACCTTTGGAGTTGAAGCTTCATCTGGAGATCCATCTATATCTATTCGGTTTTCAGCTATCCAGTTGTTGGTTCAGACTTGTCATCTATTTGTATTCAAGACTGCATTATATTTGAGATATTCTGTTGTATTCTATTTAAACTCTGTTGTTTTTTTACAGTAGCTTCATGAACTGCTATTTATCTATTCCGCTACTTATTGTCATAATATTCTGTGTCCGTGATTCTATGATTGACTTATTCACTGTATATGCTGAGTTTTGTCAAATATAAATTTACAATATGATATTTTGAGCAATTCAAGTCCGACATGTGCGGATGCGAGTGGCACGAAATACTGGATCATTACAATTTCTAACTAATTCAGGAAGGAAAGATAAAAACATAGGAGTAAAATAGAAATTAAATTCTTTGGAAACAAAATATTTTCAAAAAATAAATTCGTATTTTAAAAAAATCATTTCCTGACTCAAAACCAATTCCAACTCAAATGGCAATTTATAACATTTTTAGAATACTAAATTTAGTCCAACAGCTATCCAGCGTTTAACCAATATCGATATTGATTTCTATCACTACTGGGTTTTTAGCTGCTCATATAATAATGTCAAACCAATAAGGCTAACAATCAGGTTTCATATTCAATAATGAAGTAACAGGAATATTATTTAGTTTAAAACTAATAATGACAAGGAATCCTATTGGATCCCACCAACCTGTCCTCCTGCATCACCAACAATATATAATGATATAATATCGTTCATCCACTACTAGGTGACTATATATAAAAGTTCATCCGCTCCAGGGGCAGGAATAAATCCAAACCAACTGATAAAGCAATAAATCATATGAATACCCAATCAATAAAAAAATTAAGCTATATAATATTATTAGTTAACCAAAAATATGAGTTTAACTCACCGAAATTTCTATTGTCGTCGAGGTGTTCCGGTTTGGAAGTAAAATCGAACGACGTCCGATTTTAGCGCAAATTTCAACGGTCTTCTAATTCATCCAACTAATTTCATTACAAAGCTTACATCATCACGAGCGCAGCGCAAAAATTCATGCCTCGATTGGACCTCTTATCGATAATTTTAAATTATAATATAATAAACTAATTATATAATTAACGTTAATTACATACTTAATCCATCTTCCACCTTGCTAACCTTCCTCATGTGCACGATATCCATTTGCACGGCCATGCATACCAACCACAACTCCCTCAATCTTCCATGATTCTTCAATCCGTCTTTGCCATACTCCTCCTCGCCCAAGCTTTCATCCCCACATAACTACAAGAAGCTCCACGTCCCAGAACAATTCATGACACAGAGCCAAGTTTCACCGCCACCTCAAAATGTCGCATCCCACGTTCCCATGCCATATTCCTCCAAACTACGCCAGTCAATGCTCCTTCATGCTATAAACCCGAATCCACAAACCAGTCTACAAATCGATGCCCAAACTATGAAAAACCACTAACCCTAGATCTTAAAGCCCACGTACAAACTGTCGAACCCTCCTAAACCACCACCGAACACACTAAATTCACATCAATTCGAAGATTATGCCAATTTAAAGTCAAAAAAGCAATTTCATATTTTCTTTTTACTGAAAAACAAATTTGATTTTAATTTTGAAACTTTTGAATGAGTGGGATCTTTTGTTTACGGATAAAAAAATGAATTGCAGCAGGCTTTTAGCACGGACGACGTATAGGTTGGAGGCATGGGGGTATGGCCTGAACGTATATGGGTATGGTTTGACTATGGTTATAAAATAATATATATTGATTTATCTTAAATAACCGGCTCAACACTTTTGAAAAATCTCGAATTCCAAACGAGGCATGCCGCTTGGCGGTCCATATGTAATACCCATATTTCGAACACAATGGAACTAGCCTCGAGAACAATTCCATCATATACAAAAGATAGATTTTTAAAATTGAATTATATTAATTTAATTCCTACGCATTTCGACCTCGCTCGATCAAACGATATGTCTTTTTGCCATGAAAATCGTTAAATACAATAATAAACTATTACGGATCCAATGACACTGGTTTCGTCAAAATACGAGACAGTACCCCAAAAGGTTATTTTCACACGTTAACTAAAATGAATTGTTATTAAAAACCAAATTAATCACCTTTAAATCTAAATTAAACATTTATTATTAACATTTTTATTCAAACATAATTTAATTAAGCTTTGAAATCATTTTTATCCAAATTAAACCCAAGATTTTAATTATTTAAACAATTTCAACTATTCAAATAACCATTATATTTGAAATTCAAGTTACTTAACTTATAAAATTAACTTTGCAATATTTAAAATCAATTAAATATTCAAAATTCAAACGACGAAAATTCTTGGTCATTACATTCCTTCTCCCTTAAAAGAATTCGTCCTCAAAATTAGTAGGGTAATGCTACAAAACCCTTTAACTTTTCAAAACCAATTAGCTGAAATAGATTACCAAATTCTTTTAACCTTTAACTTCATTCACCGATACCAACTAATATCATTTCAAGTTATAGCATAAAAATCAAATTTTAGTTATCAAAAATTTCTTCAAAATTCCCAAAAGGTTTCTAATGCTTTAAATTTATGAAAATTTTCGCCAGCGTCTCCTTTGCGCGGTTCGATTGGAAAATTTTGCAATATATATATATATATAATCATAAATATACATCTCATCCTCAAAGATCCCGCAAGGAAAAATATAAAAATACGATATGTAATCCGAGATGTGTACCTTTTATTAGTATTAGCAAGCATGTACAATAAATATAATGCGAAAGCAAGCTCCAAGTGCAAAGTATACGCCATCCGCACCTACTAATCACTCAAAAACCAATAAGAACAAGTATATGGAAAGTAATATCAATATATAATATATACTATAAAATAGCTATATGCAAACGTATCAAATATAACCAGAGAAACCACCAATCAAATAATATCGACTCAATTAATTCATACACATATTATTTGCATTTTGTAATGCCAATATTTAATGATGATAAAGCCCATAAGATGTACATATACCATCCATTCACAATATCAAATCTGATCTCTTGCTCGATCACACAATTTCAATTCCGAACTAGTATCGTTCACACGACCACTTTGGTGCGGACTCAAATATGGTTCCTTGATTATAAACCGCATTATCATTGCATAGCCATACGCTATGATAGAAAACATTAGGATCAATCAAGCATCCATATCCAGTGTTCGCTATCAAGAATAGAGCGAAAAATCCTTGTTTGGATCGATGTAAATCATCTCGAAATTATGTACTTGAATCTGGATCAAACCATTATGCAAAAAAATATACATATAACTTACATATTTATTTTAATTGGTTACTTAGCTATACCAAATTCTTTTTATTCACATTCATTTCATTCTCATTAATTTTATTCTCATTCAATTCATTTACATTTAATTATTCGCATTTTATTGATTCGCATTCAATTATTCACATTAAAATGATTTACTTAGTATATTTCTCTCAATACTAATATCAACTAAGAATCATTCCATCAAATTTTACTTAAGCTTATCATAAACATCTTATACAATGCTTCTCATGTTTATTATCACTTCATAACTTAAATTTATATTTATTTTAAATAAATTCAATTTCATTTAACTCATTTCATTATTTAATTTCATTTCAAAAATCATTTCATTTAACTTAAGTTAAATTTCATTTCAATTTAGCTTTTCTTAACAATTCATGTTCAAAAAATCTAAAAATTTGCTTTAATTTACTAATTCTTAAAATTTATAAGTTATAAAACTTAGTTTCTTATATTTTCATAAAACACTTAAATGAAAATTTTCAGAGTTTGAATATCTTGTTCTAATTTCAAATTATTTTTAAACTATACTATAATTATTATTTTTATATAACAAATCATACTCGGGATTTAAATAAAAACTTGTTTTACCAAGAACAAAACTTTTATGGTAGCAATTCTTGTCTTGGAAACTCGAAAATGAAAGTCGTTGATGTTGTAGTCATCATTGAAATTATTTTCCAATGATCAAAGTGATTTCAGCGCTTTCTATTTCCTTTAAATCCTTTTAAAATATTTCTAATCAAAACTTTTTCAAAATAATGATATTATTATTCTTCCAAAACTTTGAAAAACAATTTCCAAAACCACCGAGATCTAAATTCTCAAATTCTCAGCTTAAAACTTTTTAATTTATAAGTCATATTTATAAATTTTCTTATATATAATTTAACTTTGATTATGTAAAACTATTTCTTAATTATTTACCTTTGTTTACATCATTATAATAACAACTTTTATTAGAACACAAATAACAAGCAGAAAATGATAATAATCAAATATTATCATTCACTAACACCCAAAAAACCACATATACTTCCATAATTTCTGAATATTATTCCTTTATATATAAAAATATAATCAAGGTAAAATTATTTCATTTACCTGAACAAAAATATGTCGAATTTCTTTGTTCAAATGTTCAGAGATCTCTATCAATAACGTTAATTACTCTATTGACCAGAATCCATAAGCCGCTCAACAAATCAATTAACACAATCTAAACCATTTTTATGTCACTAACAATTACGCGCTCACACTCACACTCAAACTCATTATAGGGTCTATGAGTACCCCGAAAAAGCCAAGGTTCTTGCTTAACCTTCGGCTCTGATAACAAGTATAACAACTTGGTATTTTCGACCCTCGAAAATCGACACTAATACATCCATTGTATTGCGTGTCGAGCAATCAAAGTGCCGAAAAATTCGATTGTTAAGGGAAAATAAAGAAGGAAGAAGGAAGAAGAAAGAAGAGAGAAAGGAAAAAATAACACAGAACTCACAGCGAAATGAATAATCTATAATGTACTACATATCTTAGCATAAAAAATGTAATATACATACACTAATTAGAGTATACTAACCTATTTCAACACGAACGGTTATAACAGTCTGTCCTTACAATTGCTGATAAATACAACCACAACATAGCGGAACACAAAGCAATACGTAAGTACATCTTGGACCTCCAACTTGTCTCGTGAGATCCAATACATCCAAGCAGTCTGTAAATGTTCGATCTAACCCGAGCATTATAATAAAATAACACCCAAGTCAGTCTAGTAAACCAGTATGAGATAAACACACCTTAATTGAATTTTAAAGTTATAAAAACCTTCTGAAAATATAGGTATCTCGTAAGACCATGCCGCACATAGAAATCGACGGGTTTTTACCTTACGATAACCAGAACATTTTCTATAGAAAATCAATTGATATTATAATAATATCTAAGGGTCAAAGTAAAATATGAATATAGCTGAAATGCTTGCATCTCACTTTTCAACATAGCTGGGCACAACTAAGTCCGTACGGTGCTTATTGGAGAATGGATTCCATACAATGACTGGGCTACTAGGGTACCGCCCATCACGGTGCATCTCTAGATAAAGTAACACCGAGGACCTTACCAGGATCCCCTACCAACACAAAACTGGCCTGCCACGTGACTAATAGTACCGAATATGATTACCCCTCCGTTAATGGGCCCCAAAGCATATAAATGAGAGATAATATCGACTTTAGATAGGGATGATCATACCTTACTTAGAAGCGACCCACTTAGCCCTGCTGCATCTTCCATGTTTTAGTTATTCTCGGTAGATGAGGTTTGAGGCTAAATTTTACCTTTTTATATATCACTTCCCACTTGGAATGCTAACACTACCCTCCAAGAAAAATGCAATGCCAGCATTCATCCATACAAGTTCGTTATGGGACTGAACAAAATGCTTGAGAGCTCCATCTTCAATTCCATCATCTTCAAGATATATTCACTTCGAAACGTTTGACTTAGATCAAAGTGGTTTTCGTATAACATATCTGATCTCTGTCTCTTCGAAATAACTTTCGATAATTTCTAGTAAACACAATCCCGGTTCTTTATGAAATAAATAGTCAAAGATAGGAGTGTAGATCAACTCCTAACCGTTAGTGGAAAATTTTCCTTATCAGTTGTCCTAGGAGAACAAAACTATATTTATACGTATAGCACAGCATCATCGGAGATGACTGTGCCATATAACTCACGTGTTTCTCCTAGATATTTCCAAACATACGTTTTTGGGTCCATATTCGATAGTTGGTTAGTTAACTATCAACAAATACACATCCAAACCAAGCATTTATTTCAGAAGGGAAAACAAACATTGGTTAAGAATGTAAGTAGTCACTTGCCTCATTGATTAATCTTTCCACTGACTAAATTCACTTTGTCAATATTTGTATAAAAATCCTTTTACAAAGATGTAAATATCCATAAATTCCTATATTTCAATACTTGGAAAAATATCCATTACTTATCTCAATGGTATAAGTATATTCACTAAACATTAAGGAAGTTTTCCTTTTTATGCAATTCTAAAATCAATTATAAATTCCATTATTGATTTCTAAAATCATTTATAAACTATTTTATAAATCATTAGAAACCATTTATAAACATTCCTAAACCATTTCGCAAATCATGTATAACCCTTTATAAATCCTTAAAACTAATTATAATACTCCTCTTATAAATCTATAGACCCGTCTATAAAATTTGTTTATAAATATCTAATCACTTATAAAATTCCTTTTCCTTGTAAACAATCTTCCTTTATGCCTTTAAACCATTGTATAAACCTCTATTTATAAGTCTTGAAAACATTTACAAATAAATAAAAATCATTTACTTTAAAACCCTGTAATAATAATTATAAATAATAAACATTATAAACAAATAATAATATTAACTTTTTTTTTTTTTGGCATGGCCGACGGGGTTAATTGGTCCCCGACCAATTTATTAATACACAAAACTCCTACAGAGGGGACAAACACAAAGGGACAACAAGAAAGCACACACACCGGAGAAAACAAGGAAAGACAAAAAATCAAAAAACAAATAACAATCACAGGTGCAGAGGCACGGATATCCCAGGATCACGTACACACAGCATTTGAAGGGAGCGAATGACTTCATGTTTTATCCAAATTTTAAAAGAAGCATCATTCTTACCATTATTTGCATCAAATATTCTTGTGTTCCTTTCTTTCCAAACAGCATATAAGAAACTTTTTAGAACGACCATATTCTTTCTCTTATTCTTTTTCTTACTTCCCGTTTTAGCATGAATTCTATTCCACTCCATACTGTTGTCACTCGAAGGACAGTGGCCATCAATGCTCCCCATTATTTCAGCCCAGTTCTGCATAATAATATCACACTCAAAAAAGAGATGTTCAACAGTCTCAACAATCTCACTGCAGAAAGGGCAATTCATGTCCAAATTCATTCCCATACTTGCCAATTTCGCTTTAGTTAATATTGCTCGCTTCAGAACCTTCCATAAAAATAAATTTTCTCTCATACTACTATCATTATTCCAAACCCTCTTCCACCACTTCCATGCATGAATGTCACTGTTTTGTTGCATATACTTATAAGTTTCACCAATTTTAAAACTAGCTTTCTTCTCTCCCCAAACAATCCTAGGAGAAGTAGACTGTAATGGGGAAAACTTTCTTATCTTATCCCAAATAATTTGGATACGCTGGTTAGAAGAATACTTGCCTAATCCCTGAAAAGTGTGAAGCACATCCATGACAAAAGTAGATTGATGAATACCAGTTTGCACTATTTCATTGAATGAAAGTTTTCGTCTAATGATATAACCCTTCTCGAGCCAAGGATCATCCCAGAAATTAACCTTGTATATCGGATCAGTGTTCATTTGTATTAGAGGGAGGACATACTCCTTAAGTTTGAACATGCATTGCCAAGTCCAACTTAAGTTCTGAGGCTTATTCATATTCCATAAGTTTTTTCCTTTAATCACATTCTTAACAGACCACCTTGCCCATAAGCTATCAGGATTATTGTACAGAGTGTCGAAGTGTTTAGCAAAAGCAGTTTTATTCCATTGCTTGAGGTCAAAAAGACCTAGCCCTCCCTTATTTAATGGTATCTCAAGAGATTTGAATTTAATAGGAGCAAGGTATCTCCCCATAGTTCTTCCAGTCCAAAAGAATCTCATAATGGCGCTTCTGATCATTTTAATTAATTTGAAGGGAAGAACAAAGGTTTTAGCCCAGTACACTTGCATGGCATGGATGATAGACTTTATAAGAGTTAGCCTTCCAGCTTGACTCAGCATCCTAGTGGTCCAATTTGACATTCTTGAAGTAATCCTCTGATACAAAGGATTGCATTGATTCATTGTTATCTTGGAAGAAGTAAGAGGTAATCCTAGATATATATCATTGGATAGGTTCAGAGGTAAACCAGATATATTAGCTATAAGAGCTTTCTGCTGTGAACTAACACCAGCAGTAGTGATAGCAGATTTGTGAATGTTAACTTTAAGACCAGTCATCATGTAAAACTGTTGAAGTATGTTCATAATGTTTTGAATAGTGAAAGCATCAGGAGCACAAAACAATATAAGATCGTCGGCAAACATAAGAGTTGATATTTGGGGATCCTCACATTTTGGGTGGAGCTTTATTTTTCCTTGCTGTATTGCTTCATTAATCATCCTAGTTAGAAGTTCCATCACCAAGATAAAAATATAAGCAGATAATGGATCTCCTTGTCTAATTCCTTGTTTGCTAGTAAAGAATCCTTTCATCACACCATTGATGTTGATAGAAAAATTAGGAGTTGACATACATTCATAAACCCAAGCAACAAAATGTGGAGGAAAGTTCATATATCCCATTATGCGTACAATGCTATTCCATTGCAACATATCAAAGGCTTTCATGATATCAAGCTTTATCATCGCCTTAGGTTCAGAATTTGTGCTTTTGTATCCTTTCAATAGTTCGTGAGATAGAAGAACATGATCAAGAATATTTCTTCCAGGGAGGAAGGCTGCTTGATTAGTAGATATTATTTTGGGAAGCACAAATTTTAATCTCGTAGCAATAATTTTAGAAATGCACTTATATATAGTATTACAACAGGATATTGGACGAAAGTCTGTAACTTCATGAGCATTCTTGTTCTTGGGGACTAAGGTAATATTAGTGTAATTAAAGGACCGATAGAGTTTGCTCTTTTTGAAAAACATAGTTATGGCATTACAAACATCTTCAGAAACAATTGACCAGCACGTCGTGTAGAAACATGCATTCATCCCATCAGGACCACCACACGAATTTGTGTTAAGAGAGAACATAGCATCATGGATTTCGTCATGGGTAACTTCAGTACAGAGATAAGTATGATCATTTTGATTAAGTATCGGTAGGATGTCAGATGGTATAATATCAATATTAGGGATGAAGTTATCTGAGTTACCAAGCATGGAAGTGAAGAATTTTTCAAAAGCATTCTGAACTCCTTCAGCAGTTGTATGAAGGATGCCATGTTCATCAACAATAGAGACAATGTTATCTTTACACTGCTTGCTTTTAAGACTGGCATGAAAATATGCACTATTTCTGTCACCTTTTTCCCACCATTTAATTCTTGACTTCTGTCTTATCATCTCGTTTTCTTTATATAAAGCATCATAATATTGCATGGTTAGATTAGCTTCTGTAGCCGATAATTGAGGGTCATTGACATCATTCATCATAGCCTTTTGAGTATCAATAAGTTTCAACAAAATAGCAGCACTCAGACCATCACCATTACCATACTTCTTATAAGCCCATTGCTTCAACATTGTCTTCATTTCTTTTAATTTTTCCTGCAAAACAAATAAATGATTACCTCTCTTTGTCTTGTTCCAAACTTGCAAAACAATATGTTTAAAGTCAGGTTCAAGAACCCAAGAGTTAAAAAATTTAAAATTTGTTTTCCCTCTCGTGTCCAATTCTCTGAGATGGATAATTTGAGGGGAGTGGTCAGAGAGGATAGGAGGGGGAAGGTAAGAATGCAGGAGAGGCCATCTGAGAAGGGCATTTTGGTTGGCAAAGGTATGATCAATTCTAGAAAAGGTTCTGACACCATTTCTTCTTTTATTATTCCAAGAATATTGCATCCCCACAGATTTAACAGGAATAATCTCAGCATCAATAAGAGTTGAATTTAGTGGTTGAATTTCATTGAGAGACAGAGGGTTCCCTCCTACTCTATCAGAGAATTTTAAGCAGCAGTTAAAATCTCCACAAATTACCCAAGGGTGAGTCTTCTGCCTTAGAGAAGGAAGGACAGCATGAAGGGTCCCTCTAGCTGCAGCAGTGTTAGACGCATAAACAAATGTAATATAATAGGATGTTTTATCTTTGGTGTCCAGAGCATGGCAGTGGATCATTTGGTCTGTGGAGAGGATAGCAGTTAGATTGACGTGGAGGGGATTAAAAAGGATTAAAATTCTTCCATAAGGAGCTTCATTCAAATTATGTATAAGCTTCCAATCTTTCTTTATATATTCTGCAGCCTTAAGAGATAAAGGAAGATTCAGTTTTGTTTCCAGCATAGCCAGAAGAGATAAATTGTTTGATGCAATGAGGTTTTTACATTGATCAAGCTTGATCATGTTATGTGCCCCTCTAACATTCCATGCTCCTATGGAGTACATCATCATAGGACCCGGGCATTAAGCATTTCTTACTTCATTTTCCTTGTTACTGCATGCTTCGATGTCAAGTAAGAAGGAATGGTTGCTGATAGTGGGGTAACTTCTTCTTTAAGTGGCCCATCCTTCTGGGTTATTTGTTGTGTCTGATTGGATGTGTTGGAAGGAGATTGAATAGAGGAGGATTTGGATTGTGTTGTTGGTTTGGGAGGTTTGTATGCCTTTGGTGGATTGATATTAGCATAAGGGTTGTTTTGATTTTGTTTGAGGGTAGAAAGATTTGGAGATTTTTGGATTGGGTCTTCTGTGCATGTCATATGTGTCTTGTGCATGTTTTCATCAGCATTCTTAGGGTTGTTTTTATCCATGCTTTCTTTCTTGTTGTTATTTCTACCTCTGGAACTTGTTCCTTCTTCACTGACTTTGTAACTTTCATTTCCACAGACTATTTTTCCTTTGTTGTTTTCAATATTTCTTTCTAGTAATTGTTCCTGCTGTGTCTTTAGGTTGCTTTTTATTTTCTTGACATGATTCATGGTATTGCTACTATGTTCTCCTTGTGTAAAAGTGTACTCTGCTTTACTTGGAGTCTTTACTTGCATTTCCCGTATCAGTTCTCCTGCTACTTCTGTATATTCATCATTTTCCTCTTGAGCGTCATTCACTACATCAGTATCTTCAAGTTCCATCAAAACATCAAACTTATTTGTCAACAATAATGCATCATCTTCTTCATCATCATACGTTTTCACATTTTTCCTTTTTTCTATTTCATTAACCTCTACTTCTACTAGAGCATTATTAATTTCTTCAACTTCATCAAGAATAATTTCGCCAAGCTCTATTCTATTCTTAGATTCAATATTTACCTGCTTATGCTTATCCCCCTCTTCAGTCTTCTTTTCTTTTTCATCACAGTCCAAAACTATAACTGTGTTCTCTTTTTCCTTTTCTCCACTATTTATATCTTTCTCTTTCTCACTTCTAACATTGGCTATTTTCTTATTATTAACCCTCTGCCAACTCCTAACATTCTGTTTTTGAGAGGGTTTAAGGTTGGTAATGACTTGTTCTCTGTTCAATTTAACCTCTTTATTGTGCCTTCTTTCTTCAATCTTTGGTTCATTCAATTTGTTTGATCCACTGGAGTCTTCAACATCACATGATTCAGTAGCGTGTCCAAATTTCTTGCAATGAATACATACATCAGGCCTCCATTGATATTGTACATAAATCTTCTGAAATCCTCCTTCTACAAGTTTAACTAAGAATTCATTAGGCAGCTCTTTATCAGGTTTTACTTCAATTAAACACTTAGCAAAGCTCATTCTATTCTGTTTCTCCGTCATTTCATCCATACACAGTAACTTGCCAAGGTGGCTACTCAGCCAGTTGATACCAAGTGGAGACCAAGCAAATAACGGCAGGTTGTAAAGATGAACCCACACCGGAACCGCAGTGACAGAGCCACTGATGTTACAAACTGCAGCATCATACGGTTTAATGATAAACATCTTATTCTTAATTATAATAGGATCACTCTGTAGGATTTTTCCTCTATCCTCATCACAAGAGAATTTAAATATAAAAACTGTTCCATCAGATTTAACATTGACTGAGCCTTTAAGCTTCCAAATATACTTCAATCTTTGTATAACCGCCGAGTATGATAAAGGCTTGTCTAAAAAGAAACCAACCAGAGAATCTTTCCAAAGCAACTCACCAGCATCAATCACTTCCTTCGGTGGCACCAACATGGAGTTATCATACACAGGATGCAGATCAACAGGGATGTACTTCCCAGCATTCATTGGTTTATGCTTGAATAGAGAAGTCCATTTCTGTTCACCAAGATACGGAGGAGATGAAAGGGAAGGAGGTAACAAGTTGGAAGAAGATAGAGGAGGGTCAGGGGGGACAGGAGGTGGGGGAACAGGAGGAATAGGTGTTCTGACAACTAGGGCTGGGTCAACGGCACAAGTTGGTGTTGGTACAGCGAGCAGAGGAAGGACGGATGTGATGGGGTTACTGGAATTTTTAGCGGCGTAGGTATGGGTAGGGGAATGGTTAAGGTCATGGGGAGGTACGTGAGGAGCAGACATGGACACGAGCTTTTTGTTGATAATAATATTAACTTCAAAACATCTTAAAAATAACAATTAATAATTTCAAAACATTATTAAAAACAATGATAATTAATCTTTACAATATTATAAATAATAATTAATTTTCAAAACATTATTGATTAATCATTATTATTAATTCCAAGCCATTCTTACTTTTAAAATAATTAACCTTTCAAAATATTAATATATTTATAAATAACTTTAAAACAATGTTAATATAAATAAATAACTTTAAAACAATATTAATATAAATAAATAACTTTAAAACAATATTACATATAAATAAATAACTTTAAAAAATATTCATATAAATATATAACTTTACAATATTAATATAAATATACATAAATAGCCTTTAAAACCATATTAAATAATAATAGGACAATTTAAATCATTTCTAACTAATTCAGAAAGGATAGATAAAAAGGTTGGAGTAAAATAGAAATAAATTTCTTTCAAAATAAAATATTTTTGAAACCCTAATTCGGATTTAAAAAAAAATCATTTCTTATCTCAAAAACTAATTCCAAATCAAATGGCAATTTATAGCATTTCTAAAATACTAAAATGAGGCCAATAGTAACCCGACGTTTAATCAATATCGATATTGATTTCTATCTCTACCTGGTTTTTAGTTGCTCATATAACAATGTCATAACTAATAAGGCTAATAATCAGGATTCATATTCAATAATTAAATAACAGGAATATTATTGAAATTTAAAATTAATAATGGCGAGGAATTATGTTGGCTCCTCTAACCTATCCTCCTGTATCACCAACAATATATAATGATATAGTATGGGTCATTTGCTACTAGGCGGGTATATATAAATGGTTATCCGCTCTAGAGGCGAAAATAAATCCAAACCAACTGATAAAGCAATAAATCATCCAAACACCCAATCAATAAATTTTATCAACTATATAATATTACTAGTTTATCAAAAAGATGAGTTTAACTCACTAAAATTTCTATTATCGCCGAGGTGTTCCGGTTTGGAACTAAAATCAAACGACGTCCGATTTTAGTCCAAATTTCAATGTTCTTCAAATTCATCCAAAACAGTTTCATTGTGAACCTTACATCGTCACGAGCGCAATATAAAAATCCGCGCCTCGATTGGACCTCGTATGAGAGAGTTATTTAAATTTCGAGTTGTCGATTATTTTAAATTACAATATAACAAACTAATTACATAATGTACTTCAATTACATTCTTAAATCATCTTCCACCTTGTTAATCTTCTTCCTATACACGCTACTCATTTGCACGGCCATGCATATCAACCACAACTCCCTCGATCTTCCATGATTCTTTGATCTGTATTCGTCATACTCCTTCTCGCCTAAGCTTCAATCCGCACATAACAATGACAAGCTCAACGTCCCAGAACAATTTGCGACCTAGAGCCAAGTTTCACCGCCACCTCAAAATGTCGCATCCCACGTTCCCATGCCATACGCCTCCGAACTACATCAGTCGATACTCCTTCGTGCTATAAACTCGAATCCACAACCTAATCTATAAATTGATGCCTAAACTTTGAAAAATCGCCAACCCTAGATCTTAAAGCCTACGTACAAACTGTCAAACCTCCTAAATCACCACCAAACACACTAAACTCACATTAGTTTGAAGCTTAGGCCAGTTTAAAGTCAAAGAAGCAATTTCATTTTTATTGAAAAACCAATTAGATTTTAATTTTTGAATGAGTGGGTTCTTTGTTTATGGAAGAAAAAATGAATTGAGAGGGCTTTTAACATGGACGAGGCATAGGTTGGAGGCAAGGGGGTATGGCTTGAACGTGTATGGGTATGATTGAGTACGGTTATAAAATAATATATATTATTTTATTTTAATAATCGGCTTAACACTTTCGAAAATTTCAAACTCCAAATGAGGCATGTCGCCTGGCGTTCTATATGTAAATACCCATATTTCGAACACAATGGAACTAGCCTCGAGACTTAACTCGATCATTTACAAAAGATAGGTTTTTAAAATTTAATTATATTAATTTAATTCCTTTAATTAATCCCTACACATTTCGATCTCGCACGATCAAATGGTACGTCCGATCACCAAAAAAATCATTAACATATAATACACTATTACGGATCAAATACCCTGGTTTCGTTGAAATCCGAGACTGTGCCCTAGAAGGCTATTTTCACACGTTAATTAAAACGAATTATTATTAAAAACCAAACTAATCACCTTTAAAACTAAATTAAATATTTGTTATTACCATTCTTATTCAAATAGAATTTAATTATGCTTTGAAATCATTTTTGACCAATTAAACCGAAGATTTCAATTATTTACAATTTCAACTATTCAAATAACCATTATATTTGAAATTCAAGTTATTTAACTTATAAAATTAGCATTTCAATATTAAAAATCAATTAAATATTCCAAATTCAAACAAATAAAATTCTAGGTCGTTACACTTTCAAATCTCCAGATCTAAATCTGATTCCTTATTTCATCTTCATCTCCTTTTTAATCCAAAGTAAGATGTATGCAAGGGTATATACGTACCATTAGAATTACAGTTCCAAGAAGAGATTTGGGTTTGAGGGGAATATAGATTTATAATATTGAAATTTACCTTGTTACTGCATGTAACACCCCTTCAAAATGAGAATAATAGTCCCACATCCTGGAAAAACACTATGAAGTGGGTGCTTATATACCAATGCCTTCACCACATAGCAACATCGAGGCCTTTTGAGGAACAAAACTCCACACCTTAGCTTGGCCCATGAGGCGGAAGTGACTAAGTGAGAGACAATATCTGCGTTAGGTGGGGTGTGGGCTGTTACAATGGTATCAGAGCCACATCCAGCCGGAATTGTGGTCTGTACGTATTACGGCCACGACGCCTGGGTGGTGTTGTGTTCATGAGCCAAAGAGAGTGTTGGGCTTTAAAGGGGGAGATTGTAACACCCCTTCAAAATGGGAATAATAGTCCCACATCGTGGAAAAACACTATGAAGTGGGTGCTTATATACCAAAGCCTTCACCTCATAACAACGTCGGGCCTTTTGAGGAACAAAACCTCACACCTTGGCTTGGCTCATGAGGCGGAGGTGACTAGGTTGGGGACAATATATGTGTTAGGTGAGGTGCGGGCTATTACATTGCAGAACGCTGAATTGCTTCTTCTCTTCTTCTTTATTATTTTCTGTTTTTTCCCAATTTGTATGAATACAAATTATTTTACAGTTGGGAGAAAATGGCACAACTTCATTTTTGAATCAGAATATATGAGAAGAGAAGTGAGAGGTTAGGCCTTAATTTATATGCACTCGAATTAATCTTATTCGTTTGATTAAAAATATTAAATCTGGTCCGTTCGGTCGAGGCTTAAATCTTATATACTAGGGTTTAACCGATCGATCGCACCCTTATGAATGATCGACCAACCCATAGAGGGTGGTCGACCAGTGGGTCTAAGTGAATTCATCATATATGTTAATTTTTGGTTGTTTAATTATTTTCGTTCTGTATTCTTTAATCGCTCATAACTTCCTTGTTTGAACTTCAATCGCGAAAGTCCAAATATAAAAGCTGCCTATAAAATCGCCACGAATGACATGGTACAAGTTTCGTGGTCAAATTCCATCATTTGTTCAAATTCCATTATTGGAGCCTAATTGAATATTAAATTATTAACCTAAAATTTATGGGGTGTTACATTCCCCCTTTAAAAGAATTTCATCCCAAAATTACTCAAATGATCAAATCATGGGGTAATGTTGTAATTATTCTAAACTACCTAAACAGTTAGTGTACAATCAATTTTGCAGCAAACGTGCATAAGTGCAGAGTGTATCACAGTATAGAAAACATGTATGTAGAATGTCTAAATCGAGCCCTTCTATATGAATGGTTTTAAAAACATTTTTGAAAATATGATACAAACAACCTATATATGCTGGCAGTTCTCTATGTATGTAGACTTTGAAAAATCCTTTTCACACAATGATTTCCATTCTTCTATGAATAGAAGCATGGTCTAACCAATTGTATCGAATTCCTACCATTCAGAAATCTAACCTATCGAAATTTTATTTCCTAAACTTTTAATCCTATGCCCAAAAAGGAATTTAAATGGAGAATTTCACATTCATACCACTCTATTAGGTACCCATCCCATTGTACACTGGAAATTTCCTCGTTGCTCCGGTTTTTCTTCTAATTTTTCCACGTACAATACACATAAGGAGGCTTGTTTTCAAGCTCTAAAGTGAAATTGAATCTAGAATTGGACTTTCGTCTCGATAAGGTATGGAAATAAAAATTCCAAGGCTAAGATATTTTTTTCCCATTGTTATCGTCTATGCTTTATCCTAATGTTGACTATAATGCACCGCTAATACATATCTATTAACTCATTTATCTCCCTTACACTTTGAATGATTTCTGTAAAAATATTTTATGTCTTTCAATCAAATTTGCGCATGGTTTGAAAAGCCAACTTCGAAAAGCATTTAAACGCTATCCTTAAACAATTTGGGCAAAAATTCCAAAAATAATTTAAACATCGAAACTTTTTTCCATCAAACATTCATTCGCCTTTTCTATTTTTAAGAAACCAAGCCATATTTCAACGTAATCAGAATTCAAATATGAGTTAATGCATATGTTCAATCCTAACATTTTGTAATTAGTCTTAAGACTTAAAACTTACTTCCTTAACTTTAATTATTCATTGATTTTAAAATGTCGACAAACTATCCTATTTATAAATTTTATCTTTTAAGAAATAGGAACAATGACTCGTGATTTCACAACAACCTTTGCCTATCCTTCGCTTGCTTAAATTCATTAATTTATGAACTTCTAGCCATACATTGCATTTACTGTTGGTTTAGTGTCTTTATGAGATTTCCATGTTTTTGTTGTTTCTTCCAAATACACATACATGAGCAGTCTACATATCCAGAAACAACAACACAATGAATAAATAGGAATATTTCTCATAATGTACCGTATGCATCTTTTTATACAAGAGACAAATAACAGTTACAACTCAGATAACCTAAAGAAAAGAAAAGAACAAATGTTGGAATGAAAATGATGACAATAACTCTACTAGACTATAGGATGGTCCTGATCCTCTATGAGAGCACGAGCTATTGCCTCCACCCTAGAATGGGCGTAGCATAGTAGCCATGCACCCAATCTTGTGGCTTCGGTGCTGCTGCTTAGCTTGAATCTCTCGGATCTCTACCTAGACCTACCGGATAACTACTAGCTCAAGGCTTTGTTATACTCCAACGTCCTATCCTTGCCCTACCGCCTGCTGTAGCTGCTCTTCTACTGTTGGCGCTTTTGACTCGACTGGTGGCTCAAGGATTCCCATCTTCTTAAGAGAGGCTCTGTCGAATGGGGAATGGACCTTTTTCTAGACCGACTCTTCAGAGATGTTCGCTCCATATTGCCTAAAGCCCCGAGTGAAGAGATGGCGGTATAGAAATTAGCTCGAAGGAGTAATAACTCCAGGACTAATACAGTAGCTTATGATAGCACGAGCCTAATTGACAGCCATACCACCCATTGGTGTAGGTGGCCATCTACACGAGCGGGTAAATCTAATCGAAGCTTCTCGCATTCGAAATGATATTTTGCTCAACTATGTGAATAATGAGTCGGGCTGTAGGTCATAAATTGTCTGACCACCAGTCCCCGATATCTCCAGAAAAATTCCGCTGCAAAATTTTATGATCGGTCATCTCCATATCATCCAAATCCGCTTCCTCTACAGCTATCCCTAAAATCTCATCAAAATCGTCTTTAGAAAAATCGATCTCGACTCCCTTCACTTCCAACTTAAGATTGGGTTCAAAACTGGAGAGGTGGCATGATGTGTGGGGAAGCTCGATGGTTGCTGCGGTGAAGGGGAGAAGAGACGGCACGTCTAATGCAGAGGAGCGGGGTGAGGGTGGTGGATCGTTTGGAGGGAGGAGGAGGGTTCAGATTTGAGGGCGAAGGGAGAATGAAGGAAAAATAGGGTGGCTAAAGCTTGGACGCGACTATATGTTGCATTCCACGTTTGGGTTATGCCTCAACTCATTAACCGATCGACTGCCTTAGGGTTACCAATCGACAACTATGGGTCTACTGATTGCTGAATTTCGGGCGCAAGTTAAGCCTGGACCTTATTCGGGTCGGGTTAATTAATAATAATAACAGTAATTATCGTTTTGCTTCGTTTTCTTTGGTTTGACAAGATCCGAATACTTGTTTTCTTCATGATAGTGCCCTAGCTCATCGTCTAGCTCTTCAAACCTTCTCCTCAATTATTTGCAATACTCCTAACTTATACTGTTCCTTCCACCAACAACTTTGAAAACCTAAAAATATTCCAACTATATTCTCCATACTACTTAAATAAGGGAATGTTCCTTCTATTCGTCTGTGGGTATTCAACACATTTCCTAACTACATACCCTAACTAAGTTGAGTGTCATTTCTATTTTATCTGCCCCTTTAAAAGAGAGAAATTTTAAAAACTTCCACTTTTTTTTTAAAATCATCGAGCTATACATATGCTCATTTCAGTTGTTTCAAAAATGGGAAACTCTTTTCCTCTCAAAAACCTTTTTAAGCAAAAATCAAGCTTTTATTTTACTGTATATATATTTAATAATTTCAAAACTTACTCTTTTAAACCAAGACTTTTCAGCATGACCAAATAAACATGCAAATCTTACTTACTTTTCAAATCAACAATTTCTAAATAAATCCTTTGGAAAAATCCTTTGAAAAACCCATTCAAACATTTCATAGCATTTTCAAAATATTTTATCAAATTCCCTCACATAGGGTCGGGCATAGAAATGGACTTTGCACTTCTTTGACAAAAAACAAATTCGTTATCTTGTGGTGATCAGTGAATATTCTCTACGAGAACGTGCCTAAATATTTGCAGCTATAGACTCTTATTTTTCACTTGTCTGGATGCATCTTCAACAACCAATCCTTCAAAATCCACAATCATACGGTAGTTATGCCTCAACACAGAAGTCAAACACCGTCCAGCCTTCAGGATCCTTTCATATGTCGTTCTCATGCTCTCCTAGGTTAATGCGTCACTTACAACCAACGCTCCATGGAGTAATCGTAGTAAGTGTGAAATTTTAACTCTATAAAACTTTCCTTACTCGTAGTTACCTCATCCACCTTTTGGAATATGGTCGCAACTATTCCATAGTTGGAATTTATAAAGTTCAGTATATAATATATATTTATAGCTAGAAAAATACAACATGTACTCTCAGAGAATCCTAATCTCCATGATAAACTAATCTAGGCTCTAGTACCAAATATAACAATCAGCACCTTAACGGGCCTAAATTTTGACAAAAATCGAAACCCAAGTCCATTGGGGTATAGATCATTGGTTTTGGTAACCTACAATAAACATATATATATATATATATATATATATATATGAGAGATTGATCAAACTAAACTCAAGGTAGAGTATAAAACATAACAGGATATAAATACTGACCAAGGCCACTATCTCGAAATCAGTTGCATTCTTGGACATCCAATCACCTTGTCACTATCGAGCATGAATAAGAAAACTTCTCCATTAATCGTTCTATCTTGCTCCAATGGCTTGTTCCTCCAAATCTATCATATGGGTTGTAATGAGGAGGGGGTTAGAAAAATGGTCCGGTGATTGGAAAATCGTATATTTTATCAATAACATAATTTACACCATTTGGTTTCCATTTAAATGTTATATCTGTTATTTATTGCTAATCCGATTAATTTATTATATATGCATACAATATATCTACTTTAACTTATTTTTCCAAGGTATACTATGCATATAAATACCTATGTACATATATTAATTTTAACCATTTTCTACCCAAAACCCGAGCAACGTTATACTTCTTAACTATGAAGTGGACCTTGCACATCGTCATTGCTAGTCCATCAATGCTAGCTACAGAGACCGATGACTCCTACATATGGTTGTACTACACTATATATATAAAATAATTTAACTGTCATACAACTATCGTCATTCAAAGATTCATCTAGTGGTTAACTAGCCCACCTTTACTAAACAAAATTTTCAACCAACTCTATCATGAAGTCCATGTATGTCCTATATAGATTCTACACTAGTATAAAGCAAAATCTATCAGGGCATAACCCAAGTCTTTACTACTGCTCGTTTGGGATCGTTTGGCGTCCAAGCCTATATGCCAGACCTATTATTAAATATTGGTACCAACTATTGACATAACCCACTGACCCTCCACATCTGATATCCCTATTTAGATTAATCTGAGTAAGTCAAGGAAAATACCCCATTTGGTTACTTACTAACTCTTATTGGATAGTAAGCAGACCTCATTTCCCAAAAGTACTGTGTCATTTAATACTTCAAATCCAAGGCGAACCCTGAGGTATATTTTCCCCTAATCTATAACATAAATCTCTTTCTCATGGGTCCTTAGTTTGGAGATGCCTCCATATCAGTAGTAAGAATACATAACTGCTGGTAGCCTTTAAGCAAAGAGTAGACTTCTGTTGCGTAACTCTACCGACCTCGCATCCCAACCTATTAAATCAAATTAATTATCCTAAGCTTTAATATCGAGCAAAATCCACTAATCTATATTTGTATTTTAAGGATATATAATTTACTCTAATATTAATTGTACTACCTTATAACATTTAATTACTACCTAGCTTGTTTTATTTATTATTTTTATAAATGTCCTTTTGTTTGAAATAAATGATTATTATCTTTAAGGACATTTCTTAAAGACATTTATTTACTCATTCAAATTTTACCTATTACTCCTTCCTTATCTCCCCACAATTACCCTACTAATCTCACTAATCAGTCCTATTATTCCATTTATGACCTACTTAAATTCTTGTAACTTCTAATTTATTGTACATTTATTACCTATAAATTTTTGAGTTGCAACCTTCCCATCTTTATTTCCTAATCCTATCCAATGTTGTGAATTCTATTATAATGTTCTAATTATAACTAATGTGAATATTAACATGTATTACGCTATATGAATTATATTTTTATTTCAAATGTTTAGCACGATTATACATACTTATATATTTGTTTCTTTTATGTTTGTAGTTATTAATTCCAAACTAGACTAGTCATTTTCGTATTTTAATTCGCTAGAATTATCCTTCTAAAAAGGTTTCTCATTATAACTTTATATGAATCAACCTAAAATAAGAGATTTTCTTCATTTGAAATTACAAGAAATTATTTATTTGCTTATTTTTATTGAAATAGACAGTGTAAAATACAGAAAAGAAATACATAGTTTACACATATCTTTCCTCTTTTATATATATTCCTTATCAAATCAAACACTACACTTTTCCTATATAATTAAGAAATTTGACAGATTTATAGAGGTTAAATGGATAATATTTCTAAACGGTTAAAATTCAAATTTTTTACATTTTAATGAACCAGAGCAAATCTAAATCATACTAATGTCTCTACAATAGCATTGTAAATTTGGAATAAACTCTACATCTTTATTCATATTCAACTTCTAATAACTTGGGGACTGATTTCCAGATCTGAGTGTAAATAACATTCCTTTTCAAAATTTCCAAATTACAAAATATGTAAGGATCGTTTTATGTGTTAAATTTGAGCCTACAGCTCTTACATCTTTATTTATCCATAAGAATTTAAATAAAAATCTAACGAAATAAATTCCAATTATAATGACCGGCAAATTTATTGCTTTGATAAATTAAATTTATTTTTAAAATATTCAAATATAAGCTTTTTAACATAGATTATGTTGTCTTGATAAATAATGATGGTAATCTGATTTTGAATAAGTATTTACAAAAATATATACTTTGGAAAAATATTGATAAAATGAAGGAAAACTGTTTTATCAATAAACAGCTTTATAATTATCAAAAGCCACGCAAGAAGCTGGATACATACACTTATTTATTCGTTTAAACAAGAATATGAAAAAAAAATTGGGAATAAAAAGTATTTTTGACATCATCAATAATGACATCATATTTAATAATTGATTTATGAATTTAAATTGAGATTTAATTATTTAATAATTATTATAATTATTCAAATAATTGTTTTAAAATGTGATAATTCAGTTTAATTAGTTATGAAGTGATAGTAAATCATTTATAATAGTGTTATAAAGAGGTATGCTTGATTTGAAAATATTAGAGAATTCGTATCGCTCTATCGATATAACAATACTTTTGGAAAAAAATTATTTAATATTAATTTATATGGATTTATAATTCAAAAGAGACCATATTAATTAGTTAGAAATAATAAGAAATTAGTTTTCAAACTTCGTTACATTTATATGTTAATTAATTTATAAATGAAAATATGGTCGGGAATCGGCTTACCGATTTTCAACGATTCAACAAACGAAAGTTGTTGCAACCTTGTTTACATCACCTAAACATATATATAACATACACATACACACCCTAACATATATATGAACACATATTTACATACAAATATACTTACCATTTACCTTAGAATTTACATATAGTAAAAAGTATACAAGTATCTAAGATATTTTCTATCCTAAAAAGCAAACATCAACTCACTTACACACCATCATCATCACATAAATGAAAGCACAAGGGGGTGGCCTTTCCATGCATTTGGAAGGGATGGAGGAGGTGTGGGCAAGGGGTAAAAGAGTGATTATACATTTGGATATTTATTTCCAAACTTTTTCTATAAATACCCACTATTCTCTTTACAATTTTACACACTATTCTACTTCATCTTCTTCTGCATTCGCAATATCTTCGATTGCTTTCTATAAATTATAAAGAAAAATATTGCAAAAATAAATTAAATTTATATAAGTATATATACATAAGGAATATACTTTAAAACTAAGTCAAATCACTTCCTTTCCTCACTCAAACCCCACGGACACCACCTCATACAACCAAGGTCGAGCACTCCACCTCTTTCCAAGCAATACCAAGCCTATTCATAGGTCTAAGGCTTGACTCTACAGGCTTTGATTTGATTGTAGTGAAGCTATATAAAATTTTCGTAAAGTTAGAAACCACCGAAGGTGAGAAAACTCTATATATAAATATGTATATACATATATATTTCTGTGTGTGTGTAATGTGATATAATTGCTATGGATGTTTACTATGCTTTGATCATTAAGCTTGGTTGTTTAATATAGTTGTTTAAATTGTGTAAACAAGTCACTTTAAATACACGTCAACATTGCACAAGGAAATCACTTTCTGAATCAATTTAGAAAAGTGATATGGAATCATTAAACCCCTTTGAAATGATTTAAAATGGTTTATAAATGTTTTATAAACACTAAAATCCAAGTTTTGACAAGTTATGAAAATTGAGTCAAAAATAAGCACGACGCGAAACGGCAGTTCGCAATGTCACGCCGTAGAAAGTTCAATTCATTTATACGATGGATTCGGAGTAAGAATTATTTGTAATAATAATTTTTTGAACTCTTACAATCATAGCTTTAAAAAAATAAAATGATTGATATTTCTTTTAGTAGATTTTAAAATATAAGCAAAACAAGTATTCCAAAGTCCCGATTTGGCAATTAGGAAACCAATGCGATAAATTCTTTAAAAATGATATTTTTAATTCTTTAAAAATATAAGATAAATTCTATAAATCTTTTAAAATATTTTAAAAGAGATTTGAGTTATAAAATGGATTTCAAAATGATAGAAAGGTTGTTTTGATCAAATAAGCTTAAAAGCACTATTCACACCACTTTTTGCAGCACTTTTAATAACTTTTGAAATATGATTTTAAACTTAAGTATTCTTTCCCAAAATATTTTAAAGATGATTTGAAGGTTTTATAATTTATTTTAAAAATATTAATAAATGATTTAGAGAAAAGCTGTTATAATTAAGTAATTTAATGTTGGCTCTAAACCCCAATGAGTAAACTGGATTTTTCTATTCATGGGATCCAAATGTGAGGTGCTTAAATTAAGAAGATGTTCAGAAGCAGCCAGTGCCCTGGAACACCTGGCCTTTTTCCTGGGTGAGGAACATATAAGGTCAAAATGTCGAAAATGAGGCAAGTATAAAAGATTTAAAATTTTCCAGATCTAATATAACTTGGATCGTATAAATCAAATAATCTACTTATACTTGGTATTAGATTCCGAGGAGGGAAACCCTACTAACTTTGTGAATTTTAAAGGTGATTTACTGCTATTCGATGATTAGTAAAGGTTGAATGTGGAAATTGATGTTGAGTAAAATTAGTATAATTTCTATGGATCCGTTTTACTTAAATACTAACTAATTTGGATTTACCACCTTAGTTAACATGGTTTCAACCTATCAAAAAAAATATGTATTGGAAATAATAAATCTTTTGCCAAAATTTAAATAAATGATTTGGAATTATTTTAATTCTTATGGATCCTTTTACTTAAAATTAATTATTTTGGGTTACAGTAAATGATGTCTTAACATTTTTTGACCCGTTTTAAAAGTTACGATTCGAAAATCTTCGCTAATATTTAAATAAATGGGTTGGAGATATTTTCCTAACTAGAGGATGAAATGATTTGGAATTATTCCAAGATTTAAAAAGGTTTTAGTTAAAAAAAGATCTGATAAATGAGGTTTAATGATTCCGTATATACCGGACAGAAATGTTTTAAAGATATATACCTCTAAAAGATATTACTGATAAAGAGAAAGTAATTAGTCAAATGATAATGCACCTATTTACTTAACATCATTTTATCAATAATTTGTTGGAAGGAACCGAGATCGAATTTGGGTAATTCTTCTTTGAAAACCACTTCAAACCAATTTATGAGTTCGAAAGTGAAGACATGTTAAAGATAATAAAGTTGAAAGCGAAGATCTTCATAACGTAAGGACCGCTTGTTGATAATTTCGGAGTAGCTCTTGAGATAAATAAGTAGTAGTGGTCCCTTCGTTTTGGGATCTTCGTATGCAAAGACTACTCGCTATTAATCCTAGGAGTAATTCCCGATAGGATGTGGCAGGAGAGTACCTTTGGTTTGTCCCGTTCCTAGATAACGTTTATGGATGAATGTTTGACATTGCATTTTTAATATCACTGTGCATTGATCTCTACAAACATACATCTATTTGGTGGTGTAAGAGGTAACCCCTCTTATGCTTAACACCCTTCTCTGAGACGTATGAGATCAGTGGTTGTACTTTTATGGAAATAAATACTGTGTTGTTGGAAATGGAAATGTGGCATTTTAAGTGAAAATGTTCTAAGAAAGGTAAACGTTACATTGAGCCTCACACCTCGGAATTGTGAAATAGAGGTTGCTTTTAAGGCTAAGTGGATCACAACTATTAGGTATGATATCAGCTTTCTAGATTTATTTTGCACCTTCTATGATGCCGGGTAAAACAGTATGTGGTATGTGGTATGAGAGCTCTCAGATAAGTCGGAAACTGCCAGGATGATATCAAATTCGGTTCTATCCACCCCAGATGTGTCTACGAGTAGGCCGGTCTTAATTCTTCGAGGTTTTGAAGATGTCGATCCTTGGCACATTCCTCTAGAAATGTACTGTACTGGAGGTAGTTCCTTACTTTGTTATTCATTGGGAATCCAAATCTCCAATAAGTGCCTTCGGACATAGTTGTAAACCTGTTATGCCATCAAATTTAACCAGAGTAACAATTTCGACTATTTGAATACTTTGTTTTTTGTTTTTTTGAAAAAATTAACTGCCTCGTTAAAAACCTGAACCTGTACCCGACGTGAGTATAGGACAGCAAAAAAGAGTGCGGTGCTTTATTAACATCTCATTAACAAAGCATATAAAATGTTCTACAATGTATATATAAGGATACACGACAGCCATTCAGTTTGGCTAACAAGACAAAAACACCCTACAGTTATGACTTGAATCGAATCAAAACTAAATCCAAGCCGAGATAAGATAATAGCAAGAAATAAATAAAAAAGAACAATACTGAAGCACTTCTCCTTCAGCAAAAGCGGAGATGAAACGATCAATCCCCCACCAAATTTAAACCCCAACGATCAAAAATTCGCTTGCTTCTACTAGTGATAACCCTCTTCTTCTTCACTTTGTTAACCAATAGCTTCAGATCCACTTCAATCATTTCCATCGTACCCCATTCGTGTACTTCCGGTTTTCATGAAGTCTTCTATTTCGTTCTTGCCAAATATGATGAATAACGGTTGAGAAACTCGCAAATGCCAATCCGGTAGCCTGATCCACTGCAGAGAAATTAGTTGATAGGAGTTGAATTCCTTCTCCCAGAGTAAGCGAGCACGGTTGAGGTAAGTCCAACTTATTTCATCATGTAGTCCATAAAAAATTAGAGTATGAACATGCGAAAAATAAGTGGGAATGGTTTTCTGGAAATTGATTACAGAGTAGTCAATTAGAATCACAATTGTATCCCCAGTCGATTAGTTTATCTCTAGTAGGCAAGCGATTATAAATCGCTTTATAGGCAGTTAATGACATTCTAGGATTATTGCAATTGTTCCATATAAACTTGCCCCACTCTACAGTTGAATTATGATTTCTAGTTGCATTCCACGAAGATTTGAAACTAAACCCTTTTAGATCCCTCGTCCATTTCCAGTCATCCGAACTAGCTGAAGAGTCTATTTGGATTTTTGAAATCTGATTGTTGAGTTGTTTAGTGAAGGGAACTAGATCCAAATTAAAAACTCCATCTTGAACGATAGATGAAACTTTATCATTAATATGACCATAAAGATGTAAACTATCCCATCCAAGAATAGTAACCATACTTTCACTATTAATCCAAGGATCATGCCATAAAAGCGTGTTTCTCCCACTAACAATGACTCTGGATATATTATTGCGAGCTATTTGTCTATGTTTTAGAATTGATTTCCATGTACATGAAGCATTATTATCAATCTCCATAGTCCAGAACTGTTTGTTTTCACAATACCTTTTGCTCATCCAGCGAGACAGATATTCTTAGAATTAATAAAATGCCAGAGAAGTTTTAGACTAAATGCTTTCCTGATATCCGCAAAATTTCTCAAGCCAACACCTCCTTCTGATTTAGGACGGCATAGAGTATTCCAGGCAATTTTGTGAACTTTTCCATTCCAAATAAAATTAGCATACAGTCTATTTAATTTGTCGATAGTGGCCATAGGAAGTTGATAAACCATCATCCGATACAAAACTATAGGCGTAATAACAGAATGTATTAATTCAATTCTCCTAGCCATGGATAAAAAATTGCAATCCCATCCATTTAACCTTTTGTTAATATTATCAACAAGAGTCCCACAATCAGAAAAATGAAGATAGTTATGAGATAGAGGCACACCTAAATATTTGACAGGCAGTTTACTCTCTTGCATGTTAAGAATATTCATAATTTCTTGTTTGTTTGTTGTGCCTTTACTAAAATACAGCTTAGATTTTGTATAGTTGACATTTAATCCCACATATGTTTTGATTTTCTTTAGACATTTGCTAATCACCTTTGCACTTTTATTAGAGGCCTGAATAAAAATCATCAAATCATCCGCATAAAGTAGGTGAGCGATAGCTGGTTCAAAATTGAATATAGGAATAATGTCCTTGACTTTGTAAGCCTTCAACATCAAAATAGAAAAATATTCCATAGCCACACAAAACAAATACGGAGATAGAGGATCACCTTGTCTAATACCTCTATTGCTAGAAATTAAACCTTTAGGGAGGCCATTTATCATTATAGAGAACGTAGGAGTAGATATGCAATTGTGTATTAATTTTACCAGTTTTCCAGGAAAGCCCATTTTTTTAAGCATATGACATATAAATTCTCTATTGACCATATCATAGGCTTTATGTAGATCTAACTTTAAACACAGCTTTCCAGCACCTTTTCGATTAAAAAATCTTACTTGTTCATGAGCAAGTAAAATATTTTCATATATTACTCTACCAGAAATAAACGCAGATTGTGATTCAGAGATCAGATAGCTAAGAAACGGCTTGATTCTGTTGCAAATAACTTTAGCAATGATCTTATAAATAACATTACAGCACGCTATGGGCCTATAATCGGCAAGAGAATTGGGATTATTAATTTTAGGCACAAGAGTAATAAAAGTATGATTCACACCTTTGTCTAATTTGCCAGTAGAGAAAATCTGATTAATCATACGCATCAGACTGCTTTTTAACTCATTCCAATGAACTTTATAAAATTTTGCAGAGAAGCCATCTGGACCCGGACTACTATTATCAGACATGGAGAATATGGCTTTGCTAGCTTCATCAGAGCTAACACTGCTTATTAGGAACTCTCTCCCTCCATCATTGATACGACAGGTGCAGTTGACATCAGGTAAATTAGTATTTAAATCTTCACCATTCAAAATCTGATTAAAATATAAGATTGCTTCATTTTCAATAGTGACAGGATCATGCATTAGTTTTCCTTCAGAAGAAATAATAGCGTTAAGATTGGAATTGTGTCTTCTCATAGACATTTTAGAATGAAAGAATCTTGTACATGTATCGCCTTCTGTGAGCCAATCCACCTTAGCTTTTTGAGTAGCATTAAGAAATTCGATTTTATTTTGCTCCATCCATTTTTTATAAGTTGTCATTAAATTGTCGAAAGCTGTAGAATCTTCTGGATTATTGTCCACACTTTTGAGGGCTGTTGTGTACTCCTGTTCCAACTCCTTCAGAATTTTACCATCTAAGCATCTTCTATAGCTCCAGGCTTTTAGGTGAAACTTGCACGCTTTTAATTGCTGTCTAAAAATATGTAGACGAGAGCCTTCAAAATTTAATTTAAAAGCATTTGAGACACATTTCCCATAACCTTCTAATAAATTCCAAGTGTTCACATATCTGAAAGGTTTTCCTACAGAAGAAGTAGGGGGGTTTAAACATTTAAGACAGATTGGGATATGATCACTAATGGGATTAGAGATAACAAAACAGGCTATATTATGGAATTTTTCCAACAAAAAATCATTACATAGAATTTTGTCGATTTTTGTAGCCACTCCCTTTTTCCTCAAACCCGGTATGGGTAATTCAACCAATCCTGAATTAATCATACAATTTTTAAAACCTTCCATTTGGCTGAAAGGAACAGAGTTACCCCCTTTTTTATCTGTAGTGGAGAGAATATTATTGAAATCGCCAATCAAGCACCAAGGCATATCAGTATATATGGATTCCTTAGATAGAGCATTCCATAAAAGTTCTCTGTCCTTTAAAAAATTACTGGCATATATAAAAGAAATTTTCATTTGAAGACCTCCAGAATTTACTATATTCAAAGATATGTGTTGATAAGACATATTAGTAGGCTCGACCTTCCAAGTAGAGTTATTCCAAATAACTAGAATTCTTCCTTTGCACGAACAAATATTATTATCTAGTGAAGACCAACTATTATTCAACTTGTTCATTAGTTTACGTTTGGCTTCATTATTAAGTTTGTTCTCTAGCAAACCAACCATGGTTGGTCTATGTGTTGTTAGAAATTTAAATACAGCCATTTGTTTTTCGGCAGCATTTAAACCTCTAACGTTCCAAGCTATTATGGTCATTTAACTTTTGAGAGGCTCCTGGTTTGCCTTTTAGGAGGAGCAATATTAGTAGGAAAAGCTTCTTCATTCTTTTTTTGTTCTTTTTTTATTTAATTCCTCAATTTCATTTATAAATTCCTCATTTACCTCAATAAAATGTTCGAAATTCATAACAGGGTCCTGCTTAAAAATGGGGGTATCATCCACTGCAACATGGTTTATTAATTCATCGTCAGAGTCAAGCAAATCTGCAATAAAGTCTTCTCCTGAATTCAGATGGTACTCAGGTGCTTCCTCATGTACCTGCACTTGGTTTTCTTTGATTGTAAGTGCATTCAAATTAACACTTTTGCTTTGTGGCATATTTTTTACAGTTCCAGAGGTAGATGCAATACTATCTCCTTTGGTATGAGCTACTTGAGTTGTCGAGAGAGTATTATCTATTACAGAAGAATGCTCCATCGCAGCATGTTTGGCCTTAGCAGAAGATTCCTCTACTTGGAAAAGAGTTGAGTGAGAGTTACAATCCATACCTGGTGATTTGCTACAAGAGATTGTATTCTTATTGCTGGGAACATTTAAGTTTTCTTTCGTCTGTAAATTATTATTTGTGTCAAGTTGTAATAGATTAGTAACATCATCTCTGTCACTGCCATTGTTCAGCTGGGTTGAATCGACTTCAGTTCCTATACTAGCATTGTGTGTTTCATTTTCAATATTTGTTTGAGTTGCTTTAATGTTATTTGCATTGTCCTTAGCTGATTCCAAGAATTCATTACAAGTAGCATTAGTTTTTGGAATCCATTTACTGTTATGTTTTATTTTACATAGATCAGTGGAATGCCCAAAAATTTTGCAATCTTTACAGAATATTGGTTTGTAATCATAGCTAACTGAGACTTGGAGTTCTTCTCCATTATGCATTAATACATATACATTATTTGGAAACCCATCTTCAGCAGATATTTCAATTAACACTTTGGCGTATGCTATTCTAGATTCATCCGCCGTAATTTTGTCCATCTTCATTGGATTGCCCAGGACGCTAGCTATAGCACTAATCGCTTCCTTATCCCATAAATCCAGTTCAAGGTTATGCAGTTTCACCCAAATTGGCATAGTAGATAGTAAATCTCTGCTGAACCTCATTCCCGCCTGCCATTTCTTAAGAATTATAATACGATTATCAAACAAATATGGACCTCCCTTCAACACATTCTCACAATCCGATGCATCTAAAAATCTGATAATAAAAAAACCATTATCCCGAGCCAACAAATTAAACTGATTTTTTGGTTTCCAACTACGTTCAATATACGCTTTCAAATGAGTGTGATAAGGTCTAGATCCATAAACATAAAAAATTATCGAATTTTTCCACTTATCAGCAGCCCTCTTATTCATTTTTGAATCAATTAAAGCCTGTTTTTTCTGATTTACAGTTAATGGTTGTATGAATTTTAAATCAACTAATTCTTCAGATCTTCCAAATCCACCATCAGCAGCATTCTTCCATTCTTTACTGCGACCTTTAGCCAAACCAGTTTTTATCCTATTCCAATCAATCGAACGTTCACCGATATTTTTCCGATTGTTTCCTGGGTTAGAGGATGGATTCGAAATATTTCTCATCTCAGCTAGGACTGACTAATTGTAATTCTTCTGAATGCCTTCTTTTCTATAATTTCGATCTTTAGACCAATTATTATTTGAAATATCTGATCCTCCAACATCCTTTTGGTAGTTATTCCCCCTTCTATTCGAGTATATAGATCCTTTTCGTGGATCATGATTGACGTCTTTCCCAGATCTATTTGTTGAAATTTCCGTACCTGTAGCTTTGATCCCAGATCCACCAAATTCACTACGATTTTGAATCGTAACTGGAGCCCTAACAACCTCATCTAAAAGAGGTATGATTTCTGCATGGGAAATCTTATAGGGAGGACGAGATAGAGTGTTGAGATCGCCTTGAAAATTTGAACCACCAGAAGCCGCCATTACGATTGTTTGGATATATTCTGCAAAGAATAGATCTTTTCCATTTTAAATTGGCTATTTGAAAGGTTTTTAAAAGAATGTCACTAAAAATAATGTTTGGTTATCATAAGTAAAAAACCTGTTCTGTGTTTATGTGCGGCGTAGTCTTATGAGATACCTTTTGTTTTCCAAATAATCGTATTTTGAGTTTCTCACACCAGTCTTATGACTGACCCGGAGTTTATTTTCTTTCCCTTAAACTCTGGGTGCCCTATTTTTCTGGGCAACTTAGGAATTTGTTAGGAGCATTTTTGAAGAGCCCGGAGCATGGAGTTAGAAGATTCTTCTGAAGATTGTTATCCATTTCCACCACACTTATGTACTATTGTATTCCATATTGTATGGATGGATATTTTTAACTATTCATGATAATGTTAAGTTAAACCCTAATAAATGTATTTTGAAGTTTTCTACTGTAAATATTATATGTTGAGAACATATATGTTATTTTGTTCGTGTAAGATTCTATTATGTCTTTTTTTGTTTATACCCTTAACGATCAGGTTTTCCGGCACCTGAGTTTACGGCATATGAATGTCGAGGATGTATTAGTGTCGATTTATGA
This sequence comes from Allium cepa, assembly GCA_030765085.1. Lineage (NCBI taxonomy): Eukaryota > Viridiplantae > Streptophyta > Magnoliopsida > Asparagales > Amaryllidaceae > Allium > Allium cepa. The sequence continues at coordinate 100,040,208 of CM060928.1, read as the reverse complement.
GGGTTGAAAATCTCATTCATCACACCAATTTATAAATAAATTACACAATATCCCACTCACCTTTTTAAGATTTCCAAATCTTCATATCTGAATATGATTCCTTGATTCAACTCCATATCCTTTTTAATCCAAAGAAATATATATATATATATATATATATATATATATAAAAGGGTGTATATATACCATTAGAATTACAGATCTAAGAAGAGATTTGGGGTTAAGGGTAATATAGATTTATAGTGTTGAAATTTACCTTTTTATTGCGCAACGTTGAGTCGCTTCTTCTCTACTTCTTTATTATTTTCTACTCTTCTCCAATTTGTATAAATATAAATTATTTTATAGTTCGAAAAAATAGTGGAGAAGAGAAAATAGCAGAGCTTTGCTGTTTGAATCAGAAAATATGGGAAGAGAAGTGAGGGGTTAGGCTTGAATTTATAGGAGCTTGAACCAGTCATATTTGTTTGATTAAAATTATTAATCTGGGTCGTTAAGACAAGGCTCAAACCCTAGTCATCAGGGTTCGACCGATCGACCGCTAGCGGTTGACCAGCCCATAAAGGGTCTTCGACTGGTGGGTCTCGGCGGATTTACCAGATAGTTAATTTTCGGTTGTTTAATTATTTTTGTTCCATATTCTTTACATGCTCATAACTTCTTCTTTTGAATTTCGATCATGAAATTCCAAATATGAAAGTTGTCCAAAAAATCGCCATGAGTGCAATGGTGCAAGTTTCATGGTCAAATTTCATCATTTGCTCAAATTCCATTCCTGAAGCCTAATTAATTATTAAATTATTAACATAATTTTTAAGGAGTGTTACAGACAACAATTAAAGATTACTTAGAGACCACACAAAGTGAAGGGTAGTTTTGGTGGCACCCTAAAATATTTTAGGGCTTTAAACTTGTATAAATACCCTCTTATGACTCATGAATGAGATATAGATAGTTGTAGCCACAAAATTATGAATAAAAATCTCTCTTCTTCTTTAGTATGATGGATTCTTAGCCTTATACTTTATGCAACTTTATTTCTTACTTTTTTATTTTGTGTTATTTTATTTCATGCTTCTCTTTATTTCATCCAAGTAGATTAATTTTTTTTATGCAAATTAGTGTAGATTTATTTTTGTGCAATTAATTAACTCTCTTTCTCTTTAACTAACATTTCCTTTTGTTTTGTTAATGTTGACATCAAATTCTGTTGAAATGAACTCAAGGATGAGAGGCTAAACCTCTTCAATTTAGGGGTAATGAAGCTCTCATAATTCATATAAAATCAACATAATGGTTTCATTTATTATCTCTTGTTTTTGGATTTAATGCAAATTTAGATGTAAATGGAATTTTATATTTATAATTGAATTTGATAGCCTATGCTGTTGACCAAAAATAAGTTATACTTAGTCAATAATAGACTCAAGTTACATCTTCATCTAACTATTTGATTTAGGCAATGAATTTAAATGTAGAATTAAAATTTGACAGTCTATGTTACTTGATATAAGATTGTAAATAGACCATGCTTAAAATAGATTTTATTTCTAACTTCATAATCATTTTCATGAGATTTAGTAAGTGGGTTTGGTTGATGTTTTTTTATTTAATATCACAAATAGACCGTACTTAAAATAAATACATTAACTAATTCGACTTGGGTTAAAAGGATAAATTATAACTTTATATGTGTTGATTTATATGAATGTGAGAGTGGATTTAACTCTAAATTACTTTTTAACCTCATTACTTTTACTCTATTTTTACTCTATTTTTTCTACAAAAAATTAGTTAAAAACATTTTCAAAATATTTAGGATAATTTGTGAGTAAGTTGAAATTCTTATGTTTCCTTATGGTTTGACCCGTACTTGCATATGTATTATAATTGTATGTTGTGCACTTGCGGTAATTATAATTTTATTCGAAGGTTTTCTAATCGATAGAAAATTATTCAATTTATTTCATGCATTTTGACTTTTCTTTAAATAAACTATTAGGGACTGCTTCTGGGCTACTTACACATGAACAAGATCTCGATCGGTCCTATGGCATGCTTTGGGTTACAGTCTGGATTCTCTCATTTTTGGCTTACGGGCTGGAGCACGAAAACTAGGTTAAGGTAATTAGTTATTGGAATGACTAATAGGTTCAGGAGGACCTATGAATTAATTAAGTTAACTGGCAGGAGCCTATTGGTTCTTAGTGATCCCATGAAACAATAAATAGGACAGGGTGTCCATTAATTATAACAAGGTTATTAGTAAACCAATGAAAACTAATAAGGCTAATAGTGACCCAAGTAACTATAATTATGAAAGGGCGTCGGATTAAATTAGGGAAATATTAATTAATTTAAGTATGCATATCATCACAATATTTTGAAAATGTATGTTTTAACCATTGTGGATGCAGGAGCATAGAATATGGTTTTAAAAAGGTTTTAGGATACTAGTGAGGGGAGAACCCATTCCGCTAAGCGGCGTGGTCTCACTAGATATCTAAAAGGATTGAGATGTTAGATTATTATTCATACCAGGCTTTATGTCTTACTCGAAATTTTTGTTTCCCTTTAAACTCTCGAGTACTTAATTAATTTTGAGTAGTTTGAGATTTAAGGTTTTATGGTTCTCTTCTTAGACGAATAAAGCTTCCGAAGGCAGTTAGTTATTTAGAGTTATCTTTTTCGCTGTGTATTTGGATGTAAAGGCAGATTTATTAGCCTTATTATATACTATGATCAATCAAGAGGGAATCATCATATGTCACTCTTGGCGTAATTGTAATATTAATATTTTGCTTAACGTGGTTACGTTTTTTGGGATTATGTAATGAGCATCAAGTGTTTTGATTTGAATGTGGAAATATGTTTTGAATTGTTAAAAATTTCCATAATTTTGTGATATGTGTATCAATGTATCTAGCACCGCCGTATTTGGTCGCCGAGAATTAATAGCTATGGATGACTGTAGCATCCGCAGCCTCTAGTTTAGGGCCTCCAAGTAAGGGGATGTTACAAGCAGGGCCAAGTGGGTCGCTCCCATCAAGGTATGGTCATTCCAAATCTTGATTAATCATTATATACTCATGTATGCTTCGGGCCCATTAACAAAAGGGGTGATCATATTCAGTACTACAAGTCAAGTGGTAGGCAATCCTGTATCGCAGGGATACAAGATGTTCTTTTCAGACCCTGGTGCATTGTATCTAGAGATGTACCAAAGGAAGGTAGTTCCTTACCTTGTTATAGTATGGAATCCATTCTCCAATACGAGCTTTAAGGACTTAGTTGTGCATAACTATGCCGAAACACGAGATGCAAGCATTTCAGCTATATTCATATTTTACTTGACCCCTAGACATTATTATAATGTCACTGGATTTTCTATAGAAAATGTTTTGGTTATCGTAAGGTAAAAACTCATCCGTGTTTATTGCGACGTGGTCTTCCGAGATATCTTTATTTTAGAAAGAGTTTTGATAACTTTAAGAATTCAACTAGATGTGTCTTCTCATGTTGGTTTACCAGATTAACTCGAGCGTTATTTTATTATAATGCTCGGATCAGACTAAGCACGTTTATTGATTTTTTGGCTGCATTGGAGCTCAGGAGGCGAGCAGGAGATCTTAATGACATATTGCCGCATTATTTATTTTCCATTGCATTGTTATTGAAATTATCAGCATTTGTGAGGACAGGATGTTATAAGTATCCAAAACGATGGTTATGATTTTTCGTTGTACTCTGATGGATGCATGTATATTACAATTTCTCTTGTGTAAAGATCATTAATATAATATTATATGTTGTTCCACTGCAATTGTGAGATTTTTTGTTGCATTAGTTTTTTCTCTCATCTTCTTCCCTTCTCTTTCCTTTTTTCTTATTTCCAATAACTATCCTTCTTTCCATTCAATTTGGATTGGACATATGAGGTTTATTGTCAGCTTTAATTGTGGGATTGGTGGGACAACTATTTAAAAGATAAGGTATTTAAATGCCTTATTCTAAGTTTTGAGTGTATTATATATATATAAGAGCGTATTTGTTAGTGATTATAAAGATGTTTATATTGTGTTAATTTATCTGTTGAGTGGCTTATGAATTCTGGTCGGTGCTTGGGATGCCACGTTATTGATAGGTGTTTCTAAATGCTTAAACAAGGCAAAAAGACACAATATTGTTTGGAGAATCGGTGAAATAATTTTACCTAAATTATATTTTACATATATAACGGAGTACTTTTAGGAAATTATTATAGTTATATATGGCATGTTTGGTTGTTAGTGAATGATAATACTTGATTCTTATCATTCATTGTTGGTTGTTCAAATAAAAGTAGTTATTATTATTACCTAAACAAAGATAAACATTTATAAATGAGTTATATAAGAAGGTGAACTTATAAATTTGAATTATGGAGTATTGATTATAATTAAAATAATCAACATTTATGGAATGATATTACATAAGGAATAAGGTTATATAAATATGATTTATAAATGCGATTTATAAATGGAAAGGAAATGAAATTGTATAAGTATATTTATAAATATGATTTGTAAATAAAATGGATTTAAAATAAGAAATTTTAGAATTTTAATCACGTTGATTTTGAAAATTGTTTTTCAAAAGTTTCAAAGGATAATAATAATAGTATTATTTTGAATTGATTTGATGGGGAATATTTTTAAAAGGATTTAAAAGAGATAGAAAGCACCGAACTCACTTCAGTCATTGGAAAACAATTCTTATAATGGCTGCAGCACCATCGGCATTCATTTCTGAGTTTCTAAGTAATGAATTGCTATTAGTGAAGTTGTGTTTTGGTAAAGCAAGTTTTGATTTTAAAATCCAAAGTATAATTTGATAAATATATGAAAATAACTTATAATTTGAAAATGGTATAGATAACAAAAGAAAAGTTGGAATTGAGATATGAAATTAAAATTTCAACTTAAGTAAAGTTAAATCAAATGAGTTAATGAAATGAAATGAGTAAAATGAAGTTTAACTCAAGAAAAGGTAAATGAAGTGCATTAATGAAATGGAATTTGATTTGTAATGGATTAATGATATTAACTAATGGAATAAATTAGTGAAATGGGCATGAACTTGAGTTGTAGAATAAAATCCAACTTAAGTTGTAAAATGAGTTGAATATGTTTGGAATGTGGTTTGATAGAATTGAATATGAACTTACGTTGTGGAGTGATAATAAATATTAGTGTGTTGTATAAAATGTTTGTAATAAACTTAACTAATTGTTGTATGGAATGGTTCATAAAGAATATAAGTATTGAAGAAATATACTAAGTGATGATGAAATAAGATTTAACTTAGGAAAAGTTAAAATGTAATGATTTTATGAAATGGTCCATTAACGAATTTTGTATGCAATGAAATGTTGTTAAACATAAATTGAATTTAAAGTCAATGTAAGTAAAGTGGACGAAAATAAATTGAATGTAGATTAGTTGAAAGTAACTAAATTGGAAATGGATCAATTCAATGTTAATAAGAAATGGAAGTGTATAATTATAATGTTGACATTTGAAAATGCAAATTGATATGATGATAAATAAATTGGATGAATATTATTTATTGAATGGTTTCTCTTGTTGCATTTGTTACATTTGTATATAGTTATTGTGTTAGTCTAGGATATATATTGATATTACTTCCCTACACTTGTTCTCATTGGTTGTTGACTGATTAGTAGGTGTGGATGGTGTATGCTTCGCATTTGCAGCTCACTTTCGCATTCTATTGGGCGTATATGCTTGATATTACTAATATAAGGTACACATCTTTGATTACATATCGTATTTTTATATTTTCCCTAAGGGATGCCTCATCCTCGAAGATGAAATGTATATTTGTGATTATATATATTGTAAAATTTTCCAACCGAGTCGCGCAAAGGAGACGCTAGCGAAATTTACATAAATTTAAGAGTTAGAATTTTTTTGAGAATTTGGAGAAAATTTTGATAACAAAAATTTGATTTTTCATTTTAACTTGAAATGAATGAATGAAATTAGTTGTCATAGGTGGGTGAATCTAAAAACTTAGAAATTTTATAATCTATTTCAACTAATTGTTTTGAAAAGTTAATCGGTTTGGTGCATTTTTCTTACTTGCTAAGTTCGGGGACGAAATTCTTTTAAAGAGGGGAGAATGTAATGACACAGAATTTCAGTCATTTGAATTTGGAATATTTGATTGAATTTCAATATTGGAAAAGTTAATTTATAAGTTAAACAACTTATATTTCAATTTCAACGATTTATTTGATAATTGGATTATTTAAGTGAATATTTGGAATTGTTAATGTAATTGAATTTTGAATTTTATATGAATGAAAAATGATTTCAAAAGTTGACTTAAATTCTATTTAAATAAGAATGAAGATAGCAAAATTTTGAATTTAAAAGTGAATAAGTTGATTTAATAATAACTTGGTTTAATTAACGTGTGAAAATAGCTTTTTGGGACACTGTCTTGAATTTCGACAAAACTAGTTCCATTGGATCCCTAATAGTATATTATTATATGCCGTCGAATTTTGTGGCGATTGGACATATCGTTTGGGCGTGCTAGATCAAAACACGTAGAAATTAATTTCGGAGTATTACATATAGAACGCCAGGCAGCACACGTTATTAGGGGTTTGAGATATTTTTGAGTGCTTAGAATGGGATATTATAATATAAATACACACACATTTATGTATATATATATATATATATATATATATATAACATACTTTAGGCCATACTTCTACACTCCAGCCCATACCTTTGCTCACGTTCACAGCGTACCCTCTCCCTCATATTTATTCGCATCCAACAGAGAGCCTCGTTCATTTTTTTCCTTTTCAAATTCAAATCCACAAAATCCAATGGCTCGTGATCGCTGGAGCCAATTTAAGCTGAATTGTGCCTCGACGTCAACTAGGGAAGCTTAAATGTAACAACCCGTTATTTTACGATTATATATTTAAATGTTTTATTTAAATATAGCATCGTTAGTTAAATTAGAGTCTGAAATGTGACTTTTTGTGTATAGTCGATTCCGGACTCGAGACTACTTTCGTTGAGTTCAAATCGACGTCTACAACTTATTTAGATATAAACATTGTTGTATTTAGAGTCGATTTGGGTTTTGGAATTTTTAGTTGGGCTTTGGGCTTTAGGCTTTGTTCTGCCCATTAACCCAATCCTCTTCTACCAATACCCCTGGCTCCTCTCCTCTTCCTTTATTCCATTCACAATTTCCTAACACTCCAAGCTAAAGGAAAAAATAAGGGGAAAGAAGGGAAATTAAATTCCTAAGCCCCAGCTTTTCATAGGAATTCAAATTCAAGTTATAAATCGAAGAGAAGCTTAGGTAAGCATCCTCTTCATCTTTTCCATCTCAATCTCTCTTCAATTTGAGAATTTACTATGGCCATACTTAGGAAATCTTTACATGTGATACTAGATTTGGAGATTCTAGAGGTGTAGTTGAAGAGGAAATTGATCTTAGCATGTTTAAGAGCTGATCTTTTCTATTTTTGAGTCTAAAGGTGAGTTCTTGAACTCACATCTATGTCTATAGCTTTGATTGTTGTTAGGTATGAATTCCTAACATCTGTTTCTTATTCACTTGCTTTTGAAATGAATTGGTTTGGTGAATTTTTCCTAATTTTTGTATTTTGAAGTCAAATTTATGAAAACCCTAGTATGGGTGTTTAGACATGTCATTTTAGGTGTATTGAAGAGCCTATAGGGCTGGGTTGCCGCTAAGTGTGAATTCCTAGTCGCCGTTGCTTATTCAATCGCTTCCGAATCAATGAAGTTAGATTGGTTTGCCCATTCTTTGGCTTTGCAAATTCTGTCCCGCTACAGGCGACAGACATCTGTGGATCATCCACGGACGTCTGTGGTCCTAGATTGAAAATTCCCGAAACAGGGGGACAGACGTCTGTGGTTTATCCACAGACGTTTGAGGGTTTAGGAATGAATTTCCAGAATCCTATCATATATGCTTGTAAATTCCTACAGATGTCTGTGGCTGTCGATTTTCTGGAATTTGGGCTATTTCTTAGTTGGATTTTCGATTTATTGATTTTTGATGATCCGTATAGTTATTGTTCATTAAATCAACTTTGATGATATCTTTTCTAGATTTTTAGTATTTCCATTTGATTGATTTGATATCGATCTCCATGGTTTTGATTCATGTTATTGAAATGTGGATTTTACGATAGACTGTCTTTACGATCGTTTCTATGATTAGTCACTTTAAACACAAAGGTTTTATACTAGTTATAATACTAAAACTCGTTCATAAAAATTATTTCAACATTGCTTTTGATACAAAGCTCGATTTTAAAACCGTTTTCCAATCTATTAGTATATACAAACTTTTACCTCATTCGGATGAGAATTCCGATTAAACGACTTAGTAAAACAGGTGGTATGAAACGCTTGCTTCACTACTTTGGATAATTCTAGAACTTGTTCGATTGAAAACTTGTAACAATTTTCAAATGGAAATTTACAATTTGTTCGTAAATATTTAAGTCAAGCCAATGGTTATGGACATTAAGCTAAACTCATTTATTTACTAGCTTAGTGTAATTTGCACTTATTGATCAATGATGATCGTTTTATGATTTAGACTTGCAATGAGCAATGTCTCTTTGTCCAGGTGGACGACTGTTCCCCGTTCTATGGAGCTTCAACTCATTTTTGTGAGGTAGCGAACCATGATCTTTTGACCATTCGTGGAAATTCGGCTCATTTTTATAGGTTAGCGACCCATGGGATAGCGTCCCCGTTTGTGATACACGTGTTGGTGAGTTTTCATGCTCCAATTTGTGAAAGGCCTCCCACCCCTTGTATTTTTTGGATTTCTAGTTATTGATTTCTGGAATTTGTGTTTCACTAATTATTGTGATTTGCTTTGATAAGCTTTATAAATATTTGTGATTTGGTGAATAAAAATAAAGAATACGATATTCTTTTTGGGTGTTTGAGAAAACTTGAGATATTGTATGATTTTTATTGTTATCATGTATTTGTCATACCTCTTATCCTATCTCATCTTACATGATAATTATAGCTAGATTGATCCATTTATTATTTCTCTTCTTAAATAATACTCGGGTTAAACCGAGGTGTTTCAAGTGTTCCCACTTGATTTCTTAGCAGGGACTAGCTTCTGACTTTTGGCTAACTACTCTGGCTTAGTAGTTTTTATCTTTCATGTATCCGAGATAGAGACGCTTTGATGTATACATATTGTTTTGTGTAGTACATGTACCTATTCTTTTACGATGCAGTGGATCTTGTATGACCACTACTATGATGTTCACTTCTATGTATTATATTCATATCTGTTTCCGCCTTAGTGATATGAATATCTATGTCCGAATTTAATGTTATGATTATTTTATATTGTTTTTGAATGGCATTTAGCCACTGTGTAGTAGATTTGAGTTTGGATTGGATATGTCATATTTTTGCTTGAAATGAAATGTATAACATGCCATCTGACATATCAGCACTCGCTCAAATCAGTTATACAGTTGATCACTTCTCAATAGCCTTATTCTTCATACTAGCAGATGGCATTACCCCGTAATGTCCTTGGTTAGTGTGAATATAGAGGTGGGGCGTCACATTAGAGCATGACAAGGCGAAGCTAATCAATGGCGGGATCGTCTTGGATGGAGGCATGAAGGCTAGAATTTAGCTGTGTTCGTGTGCCGTTTGAGTATGGGTTTGGGTCGATTTATGGAGGCAAAGGCAGTCAGGGTGGTCATGATGGGTGCAGCGAGGTGGCGCGTGTTGGGACATGGTTCAACGGTGGTTTGCAACGTGATGAGGTGGCACGACAAAGGGAAGATCACGGTCGATGTTTCATACCTGGAGCGAGCGAATGAAAGAGGGAGAGAGAGTAATTAAGGTTAAAAGTTAATTAATTTAAAGTTATTTTTAATTTAATTATTTCAAACGCTTATAAACTCATAATTTTTCCATACAAGGTTCACAATAAACAGACAAGTTGCGTTGCGATCATATCGAAAAGTACTATGCTATAGAGTTGGATTGGATGGATTCGGAACTAGTAGGAATTTGGGTTAAAATAGAACACCTATTCAATTTTAACTCAAAATCAAGCATTTTGGTGATTTCAAGAATAAAGGTGAATTAATATCACTTTTTTGGTTAACCAGATATGTCATATAGTTGATTTACATTGTTGATTGGATGATTGGATGATTTACCATTTTATTAGTTGGTTTGGATATATTCCCGCCCTTGGAGCGGATGAGACCCTATTACATTCCCATGTAAGAGCGGATGAATTTTTGTATACGATCCTACCACAAAGCAGTTGATTTATTTTATTTAGTTACATACTGTATGTAATGTAGAGGGATAGGTTAGAGGGATCCAATTGGATCCCACACACTGTTGATTTTACTTTTCATACATGTTGTGATATATGACTTGTTGGACACCATATTTGATGACATGAGTATAATTTTGCTTATTTGGTGCTTTAGTAGCACTGTGTCTTACTTTTGGTATTTATAAGTACTATAAAATAATGATTTTGGTTTAAAAAGGGGTTTCAAAGTGATTTTGGAAATTTTATATGTTTTAATAATTATTCTTGATTTATTTAAAGAGGAAGTTTAATTTAAAATAAAAAGTAAGATTTGTAGATATTGTAAATTAATATTTTTATCAAATAATTTAAATGGAGATTTTTGAATTGTAAATTAAAGGTTTTTAAAATCTTAAAAATTAGTTCGTCTCTTATAATAAGGGAAAATGGTTTTGAAAAAAGATAGGGATATTTTGGTATAAATATTTATTAACCATTTATACAAAAGTAATACACACACATACATATATTAAGATTTAATTTATAAATGTGGAAAGTCTATAAATGTGATAATGTATAAATGGGAAACTTTACAAATAGTGTGAAGATTTGTAAAATCATATTTTATTAATGATAGGATAGATTTATATATGGTGTTTTGTAAATAAATAAAACTATTATCATTGGATAAATTAGGGAAAAATAAATCAAATTGTGGATTTATGATAATATGTAGGATGTTGTTTTAGAAAAAATAGTTGATTGTATTTTAAGAATTGAAAGTGAGGATAGATTTGGAGACGTTAAACGGTATGTTATAAAATAGAAAGAGATTTATAAATGTAGTTTTATAAATATGGAAATGATAATGTTGAAATTTTAGTATGGATTTTTTTATCGAGGAAATATTTTATGTCTAAAAGTTGTTATTTATATTAATATTGTTTTAAAGTTGTTTATTGATATTTTTTATATTTTGTAAAGCTAATTATTTAAATTATTAATATGGCTTGAGATTAATCATGATTAATCATCAATAAGGTTTGGAAATTTATTATTATTGTTTATAATAAAGTTGAAGATAAATTATTAATGTTATATTAAGAATGTTTTTGAAATATTAATTATTTTTATGATGTTTTGAAGTCAATTACTATTTATTTGTACTATTTATTATTATATAACAATCTTTTAAAGTAAATGATTAGAATTTATTTATAAATGTTTTCGAGATTTATAAATTGGATTTTATAAACAGATGTGGCTTTTATAAGAGGAATCTTATAACATGGTTTGGAAAACTTAAAGGAACAATTGAAAAAGGGTGAAAAGAGTTTTATAAATGGTCTTAGATATTTATACAAGAATTTTAGAAATAGGTTTATAGATTTATAAAAGGATTTTATAAAAGGTTTTATGGATTTATGAAAAGGGTCATAACTGATTTTGGAATGTACAAATAGTTTTATAAATGGTTCTTGAGATTCATAAAATAGTTTATAAATGGTTTTAGAAATTTATAACGGAGTTTATAAATGATTTAGGATTATATAAGAAGGGAATCTTCCTTAATGTTTGGTGAATATACTTACACCATTGAAATAAGTATATGGATATTCTCTAGGTATTGAAAATATAGGGATTGGGGTATATCTTTGTAAAGATAATTTTATACAAGTATTTAAAAGTGATTTTAATAAATGAAAAGATTAATTAAAAAGGATAGTGGCTACTTATATGTTTGACAAATGTTGGTTTTCCTATGGAATTATATCCTTGATTGAATGTTTGTTATTTGATAGTTAAATAATCGACTATCAAGATTTGGACCCAAAACGTAGTTTCGGAAATATTTAGGATTAATATGTGAGTTATATGGCACAGTCATCTCTGATGATGTTGTACTGTGCATATAAATCTCATTTCATTCTCCTAGGACAATGATAAGGAAATCCTCCACTAAGATTAGGAGATGATCTCCGCTCTTATCTTTGATTGCTTATTAACTAAAGAACCGGGGTTGAGTTTATTGGGAATTATTGGAAGTTGTTATGAAGAGACTGAGATCGAAAATGTTATCGATAAACCACTTCAATCCAACTTAAGCATTTCGATGTTAGGATCTTGAAGATGGTGGAATTGAAGACGGAGCTCTTAAGCGTTTCGTTTAGTCCTAGAACAAAATTGTATGAATGAATGGCGACCTTGCATTGTTGCTTGGAGGATAGGGTTAGTATTCTAAATGGGAAGTGCAATATAAAAGGTAAAACGTAGCCTCGAGCCTCATCAACCGGGAAATGACAAAAATTGGGGATGTAGCAGGGCCAAGTGGGTCGCTCCCATCAGGGTATGTCATTCAAAATGTAGATCGATTACTATCTACTCATGTATGCTTTGGGGCCCATTAACAAAAGGGATAATCATATTCGGTACTACTAGTCAAGTGCTAGGCCAGTCCTGTATCGTAGGGATATAAGATGTTCATGTCAGATCCCGATGCATTTTACCTAATGATGTATAGTTCCTTACCTTGTCATAGTTTGGAATCCATTCTCTAATACGAGCTTTACGGACTTAGTGGTGCCCAACTACGCTGAAATGTGAGATTCAAGCATTTCGTTCATATTCATAATTAACTTGACCCTTAGACATTATTATAATATCACTGGATTTTCTATAGAAAATGTTTTTGTTATCACAAGGAAAAAAAACATCCGTGTTTATGTTTGGCTTGGTCTTACGAGATACTTTTATTTTGAAAAGAATTTTGATAACTTTAAGAATTCAACTGGGTGTTTTTTCTCATGCTGGTTTACCAGACTGATTCGTGTGCTATTTTATTATAGTGCTTGAGTCAGATCAAGCATATTTACATATTTTTTCTTGATGCATTGGAGCTCAGGAGGCGAGTTGGAGATCTTTACGACGTATTATCAAAAATTTTATTTTCCGCTGCATTGTTGTTCAAATTATCAGTATCTGTGAGGATAGCATGTTTTAACTTTCTAGGCTGATGATTATGATTTGTCGTAGTACAAGGATGGGTGTACGTATATAACAGTTTCTCTTGTGCAAAGATCATTGATATTATATTATATGTTGTTATGCTGCGATTGTGAGATTCTGTGTTGTTTTAGTTTCTTTTCTCTTCTTCTTCTCTTTTCTTCTCCTTTCTTCTTCTTTCCCACAACTATTCGTTTTTCCGTTCAATTTGGGTTGGACATGTGTTTTTATTGTCAGCTTTAATTATGTGGATTAGCAGGTCGTTACAGATTTAATTAAGGTTTAATTATGATTAAATAAAGGTTTAAACTTACTTTTAATCAATTAAAACAAAGGTTTTAATTTTTAGTTACTTTATATTCAAAGATCGGTTTTATTTCAAAAAAAATAAGAGCAGCTTTTCTTTTCAAAACATAGCTTAAATATAAGGGATTCTCTTTGTTTGTTGCATTAAGTAGACAAACAAAAATGGAATATATTATTGATGGCATCTGTTTAGTAGAATAAATCCATGTTCTACTATAATTAAATGCAATAGATTATTGATGAGATCTCCTAGCAAAATAAATCCCCATTCTATTATAATTAAATGAAATAGATTATTGTTGACATTTGTTTAGTAGAATAAATCCCTATTTTGCTATTATTATTAATTTGGACATCTACTCATATGCGAATTAATTAATATATGGATTAATTAATATTGGATAAGTGATGGATTAGCTTGTGATTGCTAATTGATTTATTTACATATATGCTTAGTTATGTAAATACCAGTTATGTGACTTGAAAAGTCAAATTGAATTAAATGGTAACTTGATTTAGTACCATTGTGATAGCTGAGCCTCTTTTCGAATTTGTAAAGTTAAGGATTTAAATTAACTTTAATTCTATATCAATTTAAGGTTTGTTATTTATAAATGTTGTTTTAGGTTAACTAATTATTTTATTAATGGTGATTTAAAGTTAATTAATTATTTATTTATGATGTTTAAGGGTAACTAATTAATTAAATAAAGGTGTTTATAAATGAGAAATTGTTTTATAAAATGGTTTATACTTAGTAAAAAGTATTTATTAAAAGAGGTTTACAAATGATATTTTGTAAAGAAGATTATAAACGATATTTGGTAAAGGAGTTTATAAGGAGTTATAAATCATTTTTCAGAGATTTATAAAAGAAGTTTTATAAATGAATTTGGAGATTTATAAAAGTATTTGTAAATATGAAATGAACCTGAAAAAAGGAATTTTATAAAGAAATGAGATTTGTTTTCAACTATTAATCCGTCTTACTTATAATGATATGGAAACATTCTTTCCATACTCAACACAGAAGGATAGTGGTTTGCTATATAGTAAGTAATATTTTTAAATAATACTTGTTTCGGCCTATTTAAATATAAATTTGAAAAGAGAAAATCTCCCATAAGCTTTTGTTAATATACTTATACCGTTGATATATATATATATATATATATATATATATATATATATAAATGTTTTTCCAAAATATTGAAAGGAGGATAAGGGGTTTGTGAATATTATCCTTTGTGAAGGTATTTTAAATCAAATATTTGAAAGAGATTTAATTAATGAAAAATTCATTAAAATGAGGCTTAATGGATCCTACATGGAATTAAATCTATGTTTTATTGTTGTTTATTTGATAGTTAAATAACCAACTATCAAAGTCTTGACCAATATAACTCTAGAAACGTCTAGGAGAAACACGAGAGTTATATGGCATAGTCATCTTCTGTGATGCTATATTGTGTGTATAAATATCGTTTTGTTCTCCTAGGACAAATGACAAGGAGATCCATCCACTTAAACAATAAGGGGACTATTCCCATTCTTATGAATTGTCTGTTTGTTTTCGAAAGAACCGGAGTTGAGTTTATTGAAAAATATCGAATGTTGATTCAAATAGACCGGGATCGGATAAGCATGATTATCCAAAAACCACTTCAAACCAACTTTAGGATTCGAATTGAAGACATCTTGAAGTTCATGGAATCGAAGACAGAGCTCTTTGAAGTGCAAGGCTACTTGCTACTAATCTTGATGGTGATTCCAAAATGGATGTAGTAGAAGTAGTGCCTTCGGTTTGTTCATATCCTGAACAACTTGTATAGACGAATGTTGGCATTACATTGTTACCTAGAGGGCAGTGTTAGCATTCCAAGTGGGATTTGCCAAAATGGTAAAATGTAGCCTCTAGCCTCAACAACCGGGATGACAAAAATGGGAGATATGCAGCAGGGCTATGTGGGTCACACCCATTAGAATATTGTCATCACCCTTTTAGATATATATTTATGGATTTGGCTATGCATGAGAGAACTTGGGAAAGGTTGCAAAGCAACCAAGGTGATGAAATATTCGATATTATCCAGTAAGGGGTAGGCTGGTCCTTTGTTGGCAGGGGTCCATACGAGGCCCTCGCGTACAGTTTTTTAAAGGTGTGAAGTGGCAGGTGTTACCCTAATGCCTTGTCATTATACGTAATCCATTCTCTAGTAAATGCCTTTTGAACTTTGTTGTATGCCTATTATGCTGTAATTTAATTGATGTAACAATTTTGGCTACGATTCAATATTTCTTCTAAACCTTAGACATTATTATAACATCACTGTATTTTTGTAGAAATGTTTTGGTTATCGTAAGGTAAAATCATGTCCATGTTTATGTGTAGCATGGTCTTATAAGGTACCTTTATTTTTGAAAAGTTTTATTACATTAAGTAATATGGTTGATTGTGTTTCTCATGTTGGGTTTACCAGACCGATCCGAGCATAATTTTTCTTATAGTGCTCAGGTCAGCCCGAGTATATTTTCAGATTTAGCTAGATACTTTAGAGCTTTCAGGAAACTAGCTGGATCCTCCAAGGCATATTCATGTATTTTATCTTCCATTATTTTGTTCTTATTGTATTCATAACCAATTGCAAGGACGGGTTGTTATAACCATCCAAGGCCGATGATAGGATAATTGTACTCTGATTGATGTATATATATTGAAGATCTTTGTCTTTTTGTAAAGACCTGTTGTATATAACTTATTACTCGTCACGCTGTGAGATTCCGTTCTATCTTTCTTTCTTTTGCCCCAAATGATATGTCTTTCTAGCACTTGAATTTTTGACATGTGAATACCGTAAATGTATTAGTGTCGACTTCTAGGGATCGAAAAGGCGGGTTGTTACATTTTGGAATCAGAGGAAAAGATTAAGCGAGAACCTTAGCCCTGGTGGGATAAAACTCAGTAAGAATAAGGTAAGTGACACGCTAGAATGAGTTTGAGTGTATTATATATGAGAGAGCATATTTATTAGTGCCATAAAAATGTTTTATATTGCGTTAATTGAACTGTTGAGTGGATTATGGATTATGGTCAATGTGAATAGCCAATGTTATTGATAGGGATCACTAAACATTTGAACAAGGCCAACCCACATAGTATGGTTTTAAAAGGGTAAATGAAATCATTTTACTTAGGAGTATATTTTATATATAAAAGAATGGTTTTTAAAAATTAATTAGTTTTGATGTGCTTGGGTGTTAGGAAATGATAATATTCAATTATTACCATTTGGAATTTCATTAGATATGCTCATCCAGCTTTGAGCATTTGTCCATTGTTTGCCGATTTATCAGTATTTTCCCTTTTAAAAAGCATGGGTTGGGTAGATAGAAATTGGGGAAATATTTGAAACGAATACATTGTAAATTAAGTTTCACAATTTGATTATAAGGTGTTCGATGTTAATGTTGGATTAAAATTTGATTTTAGTAAAAGATTTTTATTAAAAGTTATAATATTTTAGAATAAATATTTGAAAAATGATTTTATAGAAGAAGTTGGTTTTATAAAATTGTTTTATAAGAATGTGGCTTATAAATAAAAAGGATTTAAGTAAAGAATTTGTGGACTTAAATCCCAATGCTTTGGAAATTAATAACAGTAATACTTGAAAATATTTTTGGTTAAGTATATAAATTTTTGGGAATGAACATTTTATGTAGATGCATTTTCTTTGGATTTGTTCGGGGAATGAGTCTCGATTTGTTTTGTGATGATCTGAATAATCTTTTATGTAACAATCGGATGTTTGATTAAATGAATGTTGTAGTGCACTTAGTAAAGTATTCTCGTTATTATTGTACGATCGAAACAAGTTCAAATTCGAAGGAACCAGAACAAGTTGGAAATATATATATTTTGTTAAAACTATGTGTTTGGAAATATGTAAAATATTGTTTCAAAAAGGGAACTTTGGAAATTAAAAAGGAGTATTTTTATGTTAACTAGTTCAAGTGGCTCGAAAATAACTAAAAAGGGGAAAGAGATGTGTTCGGGTGGTAAGCACTTCTCTTAGGTATTTCCCTTCTTGGTAAGGGAATGTACGTTATGGTTGAGTAGTGCCTAGTTCCTCAATATCATTTTGGGGTTATTCAGGCTATATATATATATATATATATATATATATATATATATATATATATATTGTATGGATTAAAGTATATTGTATCATTCCAAAAAGGTATTGAAATAAAACTCGGCATTTAATTCTTAAGTTTCTCTTAAGGAAGGGTTAAATCAGAGAGTGGTTTATACTCTTAGGATGTAGTAGGATATTATACAAGTTAAACTTAAGAATATTTTTTATGAAATGTTTTCATAAATAATTTTAACAGAAAAAGAATTATACAAGTAAAAACCAATAAGAACAAGTTCGTAAGTTGAACATAGATCATTTCTCTTTCTAACATAGTTTTGATTCAAGATTTGAGTACATGATTTTGAGGTGTTCCACATGTCCCAAATAAGGATGTATCACTCAATTCTTAAAGGCCAACAATTGATTAGGTTTTTGATATGGTGCAAAGTTTTATAACTGTATGGTTATGTAACAAAAACAGAGGTGTCCAATCAAGAAGCCTGATCGGAGTCCGCACTAGAGAACCGAGTAAGTGATACTAGCTCGAAAGTGTAGTTATGTATTCAAATAGAGATCGAATTAGATTTTTCATATGGATGATCTATGAACGTCATATAGACTTATGAATAATTTTGGGTATTCATGTGGTGAAATTTCGGAGTCGAAATTCTTTAAAAAGGGGGAGAGTGTAATGACCTAGAATTTTATTACTTTGATTTATGAATATTTAATTTATTTAGATATTCAAATTAATGGTTTTAATACTTACATAACCCTCTTTTAAATTTATAAATAATGATAGAAAAATTCATTTTTGAATTTTGTGTACTAAATGTAATGACCCAGAATTTAATCACTTTGAATACAAATATTTGATATATTATCAACTATTATTTGATATAACTAACGACGGTGAAATTGTTTTCAAAATCTGTTTACAAAAATAATTAGTTCGAAGAAAAATCGAAAATGTTACCGAAAATCGTTTTTCGAGTTTTCAACTTTTCGTCATCTAAAAGTTGTCGGAAAGGTTGTGTACATTTTAAAACACACACAAACACATATTTATAACATATGTATGGTTAAGGTTATAATATGGTAAGTATATATTTACTTAAGTACAATGAAAATGAGATGTGACTTCTATCCAAAAATTTAAATAAAAATAGAATAAGATGTAATGTCACCTTTCATACAACATCATGGTACATGGTAGGAGTTTGTATATTGGGTAAGTGGGGTGGTGATTCCATGCATGTAGGATACGAAAGGGGATGATGGTGATGATGTGGCAAGGAATGGTGGAGGGTATATACAAAAAGGGTATTTTAGTAACTTGTTTATTTCACTTTATATAACAAACAATTTCCAAAATTTCTTTCTCACATATTTCATTTCATTCCTTATTTCAAAGCTACCTCTCCTTTTTCTAAGTTCTAAAAAACTTTAATGGCTTCAACGTTTTTTGTCAAACTTTAAAAATCTTTCCTTTCTCCACTTCTAATCCTTAATAACTTATTTAAAACCGTTACTCTTCTTTTATACATCTTCCTTCTTCAGAAGCAAGCCCACACCACCCTCTACACCCCTAGGTCGAGCCCTACACACCCATGAACAAACCCATTTGTCCTCTTTAGGCCTCCAAAAATTCAATTTTTACTTAAGAAATTCCAAGGACTAGATGGTTCAAAGCGTGCTGAAAGTTTGGTTTTCTTTCGTTAGCTTTTAATGAGCAAGCTCACCGTTTAAATTTTAAGTTTTAAACATTATATGTTGTTATAAGTTGTTGATAGTCAGTTGTCTAATGTTTGATAGTTAGTTGTCTAACTATCAGATAAACAAACAATTCAACTAAGGATTTAATTCGCTAAGGAAAATAACACTTGTTAAGCCCAAAGCAACCACTAAGCCTCTTTAATTAGTCTTTCGTTAATTAAACTACTTTGTAAATTCCTGTATTAAAATATTTTACAAAAAAATATGTACAAGTCCCCTTTACTCTTTGAATACTTGGGAAATATCACTATACTTATCTCAACTGAATAAGTATATTCATAAATCGTTCCACTTTTAAAAACTTAGAAAAAACTTCCCATATGCGTATTTTAACTGTATGAGTATGTTCGCAAATCACTGCATTTTCCATACTTAGAAAATGTACTCATATACTTATCTCAATGGTATAACTATATTTATCAATCTTAAGAATGATTTTTATTTCAAAACCGCACTTAAAATTGGGTTAAAACAGAGATAATAATAACACAAAGAGTATTCCATAGCTGTTAAGTAGGGAAAGAATGTTCCCAACCACCATAATTAAGAAGGTCGGTCAGGGAAATAAAATCTCTCTTTTAAATAAACTCTTTTATAAAAATTTGTTTCATAATTATAAGCTCAAATTCAATTCAAAACCCTTTCATAAATCATTATTTATGAATTTCTTTATAAATACATAGAACATAATTACAACCTCTTTCTATAAATTCACAAATTAAATTAATATCTCCTTTATAAAAAACTTTTATATTATTTACAAAATCTCTTATAAAACTTCATTTTATAAAATATCGGCTTTAAATTTAATTTATAAATTCCTGACTTATATGTAGCTCTTTTATAAGACTCCAAGTTCATTTATAAAATCCCTTTTATAAATTCTCTAATTAAAAAAATCCTTTTTATAACAAAACTATCTTTATAAAACAAACTCCAAATATAAAACCAAACTCCTGTATAATTATAAAACATCGTTTGTACATCTCCAAATATATCACACTTCGTATAACGACCTAATTTTCCATACAGTTTAAGCGGATAAAACCACACATGTGTCGCCCAAACTGAACGGAAAAGCGAATAGTTTGGGGAAAGAAAGAAGAAAGATGAAGAGAATAGGAGAAGAGG
Source organism: Allium cepa (assembly GCA_030765085.1). Classification (NCBI taxonomy): domain Eukaryota; kingdom Viridiplantae; phylum Streptophyta; class Magnoliopsida; order Asparagales; family Amaryllidaceae; genus Allium; species Allium cepa. The sequence continues at coordinate 100,019,464 of CM060928.1, read as the reverse complement.
AGGAAAAGAAAAATAACAACACAGAATCTCACAATGCAGCGAATAATATATAATATGAAATAGATCTTTACAAAGAAAACAAAACTGTTATACATATGTATGTATGTATGTATGTATTTATATATATACACACACAGAGACATCAACCAGTGTATACTAACCTATTTTAGCTCGGACGGTTATAAGGCATGTCCTTACAATTGCGATAATATAACTAACAGACAACTAAGCGGAACATAAAGAAATATGTAGATACATCTTGGACCTCCATCTCGTCTCCTGAGCTCCAATGTATCCAAAGCAATCTGTAAATATGCTAAGTCTGACCTGAGCATTATAATAAAATAACACCCAAGTTAGTTTAGAAAACCAGCATGAGAAAACACACCCAACTGGATTTTAAAGTTATAAAATAACCTTTGAAATCAAAGTATCTCGTAAGACCATGCCGCATATAAACACAGACGGGTTTTACCTTACGATGACCAAAACATTACCTTACGATGACCAAAACATTTTATGTAAAAAATCCAGTAATATTATAGTAATTTCTATAGTACAAATACATATTAATCATAGTCTAAATAGTTACATTAAGTAAACTCCAGCATAATAGGTATACAACTAAAGCCGTAAAGGCACATATTAGAAAATGGATTCCATAAAATGACTGGGCTACTGCGGTATCGCCCATCACGGTGCATCTCTAGATAAAATAACACCGAGGACCATGCGAGGATCCCCTACCAACACAAGACCGGCCTAACACCTGACTAGTTGTACCGAATATGATCACCTCTTTGTTAATGGGCCCTGAAGCATACAAATGAGAGATAATATTGGCTCTAGATAAGAAAGATCATACCCTAATTTGGGAGCGACCCACTTAGCCTTGTTGTATCTCCCATGTTTTAGTCATTCCCGGTTGATGAGGCTTAAGGCTACGTTTTACCATTTATATAGAACTTACCACTTGGAATGCTAACACTTCTCTTCATGTAGCAATGCAATGCCAGCATTAATCCACACAACTTCGTTCTGGGACTGAACGAAATCGATGGCACTATTTCTACTACATCCATTTTGGGAATCACCCTTAGGATTAGTAGTAAGTAGCCCTTGCACTTCAAAGAGCTCTGTCTTTAAATTCCATCATATTTTTATGACTTCACTTCGAAACGCTTGAATTGGATCGAAGTGATTTTTGGATAATATAACCAATCTAGGTCTCTTTGAAACAACATTCGATATTTTCCTGTAAACTCAGCACGGTTCTTTAGGAAATAAACAGTCAAAAATAAGAGCTGAGATCATCTCCAAACCATTAGTGGATGGATTTCCTTATCATTTGTTCTAAAAGAATGAAATGATATTTATACGCACAGTATAGCACAATCGAAGATGACTGTGCCATAAAACTCATGTGTTTCTCCTAGATATTTCCAAAGTTACATTTTGGGTCCATATTTGATAGTCGGTTGTTTAACTATCAACAAAACACACATTCGAATCAAGGATTTATTTCAAAAGGGAAAACCAACATTGGTTAAACACATAAGCAACCACCTCTTTAATTAATCTTTTCATTAATAAAAATCACTTTGTAAATACTTGTATCAAAATACTTTTATAAAGATTCATTCACAAACCCTTATATTTTTAATACTTCGAAAATATCCATATCCTTATCTCAACGGTATAAGTATGCTCACAAAACAGAGGAAAAATTCCTTTATATACAATTCTAAAATCATTTATAAATCCCTAAATAAATCTCTAAACCCATTTATAAACTGTTTTATAAATCTCTAGAAACCATTTATAACATCTCTAAATCATTTCTCAAATCATCTATAACTCTTTATAAATCCATTAAACTAATTATAAAACTCCTTTTATAAATCTGTAAACCTATTTCTAAAATTCTCTTATAAATATCTAAAACCATATATAAGACTCTTTTTGCCTTTAACTAATCTTTTTTTAAGTTTCCAAACCATGTTATAAAACTCCTCTTATAAAAGTCAAGTCTGTCTATAAAACTCTATTTATAAATCTCGAACATTTATAAATAAATAAAAATCATTTACTTCAAACACTATTATATAAAAATAATTTTTAAGAATAAACATTATAAATAAATAATAATAATTAAATTTAAAACATCTTAAAATAATAATTAATAATTTCAAGACATTATTAACAAAACACTAATAAATAATTTTCAATAATTAATTTCCAAAATAGTATTAATAAATCATTATTATTAATTTCAAACCATATTGATTATTTAAAATAATTGACCTTTCAAGATATTAAATATTGATAAATAACTTTAAAAACAATATTAAATATAAATAAATAACCATAAAACGAGATTAAATATAAATAAATAATCTTTCAAAACAATATCAAAATATAAATAAATAACTTTTAAAAAGCATTTCTAATGACTTAGAAAACGACGGATAATAAGGCTGGAGTAAAATAGAAATTAAATCATTTTTAAACAAAATATTTCAGAAACCCAATTTCAGATTTAAAATCATTTTCTGTCTCAAAAACTAATTCCAACTCAAATGGTGATTTATAGTATTTTTAAAATACTAATTTGAGGTCAATAACTACCAAACGCTTAACCAATATCGATATTGATTTTCTATCACTGCGTGGTCTAAGTTAATCATATAACGATGCCATAACCAATAGGGTTAACAATAAGGTTTGATATTCCATAATCATTCAACAATAATATTATTGAAAACATTTCAACAAATGGCAAGGAATCCCGTTGGATCCCTCCACTTGTTTCCCCTTGCATCACAACTCGTATATATATCAACACTATATATAAATAAAATTCAGCCGTGATAAGGAATCTTGTTGGATTCCTCCAACCTATTCCCCCACATCACAAACTGTATATAATTATATAGTATGGATCATCCGCTACTAGGAGGGTATATATATAAAAAGTCATCTGCTTTGGAAGTGGGAATAAAACCAAACATGATAAAATAGTTAAATATCCAAACATTAAATCAACAATTTTTTTCAACTATATAACATGCTGGTTAACCAAAAAGGTGGGTTTAACTCACAATTTATTCCAGTTTCCACCGAGGCATTCCGACTTGGAACTAAAATCGAATAACGTTCGATTTTAGCTAAAATTTCAGTAGTCTCTAAATCCAACCAAACCAGTTCCATCGTGAAGCTTTTGTCATTACAAGCGCAATGCAAAATCCACACCTCTATTGGACCTCGTATGAGAGAGTTATATAATTTATAATTAAATGATTTTTAAATTATAAAATTGAATCCACTAATTATTAATTTAAAATCTAATTACATTATTAAACCTTCTTCCTCCTTTCACCTTCCCGGTTCTATTTCCTTATGCTAACCCACCATGTCGATCATTTCATCCACCCCGAGCTCCTTCGTTTCTCCATGATTTTCGAGGCCGATGAATCCGACGAGCTTTTCTTCGCAATCTCCACCACCTCGACACCACTACATCACACTTGAAGTCCCCTTGAAATTCACGACCTACCCCCTGCTGTGTCTGTACAAAATGATGGATGGCCAAACATGATCGGAGTTGACGAACTTCCAAAGGAAGGTTCTCTTTGCTCTGAGCAATCCAAATTCGAGCTTCAATCGTCGAATCCATGCCTACAACTCGCTAAAAATCAAGCCCTAATTGCTAAACCTATGTCCATTCACTGTATATCCACTGCACACCGCTCCAAACGTTGGCCAAACATAGCTCCAAACTCAAGGAGGGTAGATCACACAATAACAAACTCAATAAATTTGTTTTGCAATTTTTAGTTTAGTACAACATGAGATTTTTATTTTCAAAATTTGAAATTAAAAGGAAACTCTGGCTTAAATTTATTGTATTTATAATGAAAAGGAGATGGGCTAAAACATGGATGAGTATGGGTATGTAGACATGGGGTATGGGCTGGTTTGAACCTGGCCTATAATAAGGTGTATATATGAGTATATATGTATATTATATTCAGAAATCAAGCTATCTTGCACCCAAAAATTTCGTACTCCAAACGAGGCATGCCGCCTTGCATTTTATACTAAATACATTTATTCCAAACACAATGGAACTAATCTCGAGACCTAATTTGATCATATATAAAAGATACCTTTTCAAACACGGTCATATTATATTAATTCCTTTAATTAATTTCTACGTGTTTCAACCTCGTATGACCACATGATACGTCCAATCGCCATGAAATTCAACGGCACACAATAACTAACTATTACGGATCCAACGAAACTGGTTTCGTTGAAATCTGGTACAGTGTCTCGAAAGTCTATTTTCACATGTTAATTTAAACGATTTTTATAAAACAAGTTTAATCGCATTTAAATTCAAATTTAAAAGTTTACTATCTTCATTCTTATCCAAATAGATTTTAAATCAACTTCCGAAATTATTTTCTTTCACATAAAATTCAAGATTGAATTATTTAAACAATTTTAAATATTCAAATAATCATTATATTTGAAATTCAAGTTATTTAACTTATAAAATTAACTTTTCAGTATTTAAAATCAATTAAATAGTTCAAAATCAATTGACTAAAATTTTGGGTCGTTCCACTTCCAATTTCCAAAATAAGTCTAACTACTTTCTCCAAAACGACCATTCCACATAATATTATAAATCAACAAATGTGATTTATTTCTTAAATTTATCAGATGGAAAATATCTTAACTTATCATAAAATATCACTTATAAGACTCCTTAAATTTATAAAATACCATTTATAAATATATTCTTTTATTTCAAGATTTTATACAAAATGTCTCATAAATATTTAGTTCTACCTTCTTTAAATCAAAAAATCACTTTATATTAAAGATAACCCTTTTTATTTCCTTTTGAAAATAAATCTTTATTATTATAATAATTTTCCATAAAACCAATACATCTAAATAATTATAAAACATTTACATATGTATATAATTTAAAAAGAATAAAAAAGAAGTAGAATTAGAATAGAAAAGTTCAAAATCTCATTTCAATTATATATCACAGAATTCCAGAAAAACAGATTAAAATATCATTTTCCAAAACAAAATCATTTCCAAAGTTAAACATCGCACAATAGTATTTCCAAAATACTATATCGAGTTCAGTAGTTATTATAGCACTTACCCGGTACTATTTTGACCTTTTTCTATAAAGGGTTTAACTTTTCATATATGTCACTGTCGCAACACATATGGCCAAACAGTCAAATATCAGCATTTAGCAATATATTTAACAGAAATATAACTGAAATAAAACAACAAGAATACAACTGGGAATTAATAATCACAATTTTGAGAAATCTGGATTTTTCTACAACCTTCATGTATTTCAATTTTAAATGCCAATTGCTTTATAAGGCGGATATTTTAACCAATCAGCCAATAATTTCAACCAAACACAAACAGTAAAATTCTATCTATTTAATAATATATTGATTTAACCATAAAGGTAAGTTTAACTCACTGAAACTCCAGTTGGCGCCGAAGCATTCCCGTTGGTCGAAAATCGAACATTCGATGTTAGCTCCAAATTCTACGAGCTCCAAATTCTACCAGTCCAATTCCATTGCAATGATATTGTCATTATAAGCGCAGCGAAAAAAATCTCATCTCGATTGGACCTTATATGAGAGAATTGTAGCATTTATAAAATTTTGGTTTAATTAAATTAATTAGTTACATTATAAAATTACTAATCACCATAATTAAGAATTTAAACCTTCTTCCTCAATTCATAATTCCTCATGCCTACCCTATACACGAACAGAAATGCGTGCCTAATTCGTGCACTAAATTAAGCCAATCTCCATCAATTCACTACAGAATCGAAATCTATCGATTTCATCGACCTCCCTAACAAAATCTTCATGCCAAGCACCCAATGTTACCAAGCTCGACCCCTTTGTAGCCGTCGCGACCTAACACTGCCTGCGTCGAGCCCTAAAACCATCGGTCTTGCCAAAGCTCCATCGCACCAAGCCCGAAGACCAACGCCACACCTCCTTCACCCTAGAATCACATCGCAACAATCGCCAAATCCTAATTCTACCTTGATCGACCCAAAACTAAAACATTGGCTACTTAATAAACCGTTGATCCTTCTAAATGGTGCCGCACGCACCTAGATACCTAACAACAAATAGATCTACCTGAAATAAACTCAAAGATTCAAGCTTTTTATTTTTATGATTTTCTTTGAATTGCATTTTTTTCTTGAATTTTTGAGTGAAAGTGAATTTTTTTTTCTTGTTTTTGATTTTGATAGGATAGTACAAATGAAAGAGGACAAAACGTGTGGTAGTGAGTTGGACAAGAATTTGACTTATATTTAGTTTGCGATTTTCATAATCTCTCGGTATCGACTTCCGTTCGTGTATCAACTTCGAATGGTCGCGCTCAAAACAATGTCGCGACTTCAAAACAATAATAATATACGCAGATTATCCAATTCTATAAAATTACAAACATATCATCGTTTGTAGAAAACTCATCAAACGATAATTTAAATATTTTCTATATTAAAAATTATGGAAATACCAAATAAATTAAATTAAAAATATATCACTAAAAATCGAGTCTTTATATTAAAAATAAATTTTCTTATAATTTATTCAAATCATTCATTACCCTAAATAAATTTACAAAAGAAATTCACTGCTATTAAACATAAATAAAAAGAAGTTAAATAAGACCGTTAATGTAACGACCCAGAATTTCTGTCAATTGAAATTCATATATTTGATTGATTTTAAATATTAATAAGTAAAATTTGTAAGTCTAATAAATTTTATTTCGAATATATGGATTTATTTGGATAATTAAATCGATAAATTAATATTTGAAATTACAGAAATAATTGGAAATTGGGTTTAATGTGATTAAAATTGATTTGTAAAGTTGTATTAAATCATATTAGAGTTAGAATGATGTTATAGAACTTTTAAAATTGAATTTAAAGTTAATTTGTGAAAATCGAACATTTTAATATTTATTTGACGAGTAAAAATAGCCATTTTCAAACAGTCTCGGATTTCGACGAAACCAGTTTCATCGGATCCATAATGTTATATTATTGTATGGTTTCGAATTTCGTGTCAATCGGACTTACGGTTTGTCCGGGGCAAGCTAAAACGCGTAGAAATCGATTCGAGTGAATTTTGAATTTAAATAGTCGATTCAAAAACTTATCTTCCAAATTTGATCGAATTGGCTTCCGATATATATTCCATTGCATTCGGAATGGGGTAAAACATTATAAACGCCAGGCGGCATGCTTCGTTTGGAGTTCGAAAAATTTCGGGATGAATAGTGTCGCGTAATTTTCTATAAAAGGACCTACACTCTCACAATTTGCTCAAAACCCTAACCTTAATGCTTCAGCCGCCACTTACATCATTAATGGCCGAAAATTGTTCTCGTTCTTCCTCCATTTTCTTATAATCCATTCACCTTCATCAAAAACGTTCAACTACAACATTGAAGAGGGCATCGAGCTCTACAATCTCAACGGCTGTGATCGAATTTGAAGCTACAGATCATCATCAAAGTAGCCGCATTCGCCTAGGGTTGCGCACGTCTTTTCATGACAGGGGGAGGGCCGAGTTCGAAGCAATGGTGGCCGAAGGTAGCACAAGTGAAGGGCTTCGTGATGGAGTTTGTTGATCGATGTATAGGGGATCGTGGAGGTCGTGATATTCAACCCTAGAACGATGGTGATGGGTTTCTTTCGGCCTGTAGATGCACGAGGGAGGAGAAAGAGATGCACGACCAGGATTGCAGAGGCTTGAAATCAATGGCCCTGATGATTTAGGTTATAAAAAATTGTAAATATTAGTATATTTAATTCGTTCGAACTTTAAAAATGTGTAACTCTTTCACACGGGATCTGTTTTGGACGAAACGAATTGCGTTGGGTTCGTATGGACGAGCACTACGCGATGGAGCTGAATTCGAATCGTTTGGAGCTAGTGAAAATTTTGGGTAAAATTAAATGCACGTTTAATTTTATTCGAAATAAAACACTAAAACCGTTATTGAAAGCAAGGTGAAAACTTCTCACTCAATCGAAATTGTTTCGATTTAAATTTTAAATAGTTAGATTTAAAATTGCTTGATTGTATGATTGAATGATAAATTATTATCTGTTGTTTTAAATAGACCCTATATGCCGTATGTTAAGCGGATGTTATTTATTAAAAACATATACCGCGATAATTCCATCTTGATTGGAATTGGTATTATATATGTGCTTGGAGTTGATTTTCCCGCATTATATAGCGGATGAGACCCTATTGCGCCGCATAATAGCGGATAATATTTTATAAATCCCGTATACCTCGATATTCCGTATTGAAACGGAATTGGTATTGTGCTAATGTCTGTGGATGCAGGGAAACAGGTTGGAGGGATCCAACAGGATTCCTCAACAGAAATTGATTTATTTACAGATATTGTGATAATTCTGTTATCATATTGATAAATGATGTCTGGATGCCGTGATTGTTATATTCAGTGCTGTTGCAGCATTGGGCCTATTTTGGAAAATTAAAAATGTTTAAAGGAATGATTTTAAAAAGGATTTTAGAGTGATTTTTGAAAGTATACGTTTTATTAAAATTTTGAATTAATTCATTTTAAATAAATAAACGTTATAATTTTAATGTTATGAAATTTATGATTTTTGAGAAATATAGTTAAAATGTGATATTTGAAATATGGAGTTAATGAATTTTATAAAATAATTTAAATTGAGATTTTTGAATCTATTATAAAGGCTTTATATAAAAGATTTAAAAAAAATTGATATCTTTAAATCTAAATATTGAAATTTTAAAACGAGTTTTTATAAGCGTTAAAAAGAAGTATAAATGGATTTCATAAGTGAATGAAATTTATAGATTTATAAATTGTGAAGTTATAAAATGAATAGATTTTGTAAAATAGAAAATTATAAATAATTAACTTGAAAATTGGACTTTTGGCATTTAAATGAGATTTAAATAGAATAGGTCAATAACGAGATTTTTATAGCTTGAAGTTTTTATAATATATAAATGTGAATTTATAAACATTGATTTATAAATTCAAGATTGATTGAATTTGATAAGTTAATTTTTATTGCTTATTAAAGGAGTATATTCACGATTTTGGGACAGTGGATAAATTTTTAATTGAATATTTAAAAGTGTTGAATTTGGTTAATGATTGATATTCACGATTTTGAACAGTGAATAATATATTAAAGGAATGTTTAGGGAGTGATCTTTTAAATGGAATTAAAACGATTTGAAGTTGTTTTAAAATGTATTAAGTGTCGAAACCATATATTTCAACATTCATTGTTGAAATAGACGTTTTCGAGAAATATGGAAAAGATGGACTATAACACTGTTGTTATAGTAAATGATTTCCAAAAGGAAATGTTTTATATAGTATTGAGATTTATATATCTATCTTAATTTCGAATCCCTATTCAAGTGATTTTGGGTTGTCGTAACGATGTTTTACGCAACATTCGTTTGGACCCAAATAAATGAGTTTAAGAGAATGTTTTCCATAAAGAATGAAATATATACTTAATCGTGTTTTAAGTATATTGATTATTTTCTAAGTATTGAAAATAAATGAATTGGTGTTAAATAAGTATGGAAATGTTTTCCAATATGAAGTGAAAAGTTTTGGGTTTTTATCTTTTAAAGATAAATTGAAAGGAATACGTATTTGTTAATGTTTTCCAATATGAAATTGAAATGGTTTAGAGGATATATCTTTTTAAAGATAAATTGAAGTGAATATTTGGCAAGTTATTAATTTATGGAAGATTGATAAAAAGGGCCTAGTGATTGTTATGGTGCTGGATATTTGGTTGTTGACCTTGATAGTTAAATAACCGACTATCAATATTTATCTTTAAATGGGTATTTGTTATGATTGCTTGAATTTGAATGCTACACTTATTTTTTTTAAAATAAGCACTCGTTATTCGGTTTAGCCGGGAGAGGACCTTTTTGTCATAAATCTCATTCCGAATAAGTGATATGCCATAATGGATAGCATTTGAAGGCCGGTGTTGAAGACCGGGTATTTTTGAAAACGGAAGGATTCCCATCGAATGTTTCTGCATTGGCTGATCTCCGATATAGAAATTTTATCACCCTTTGTGATAGGAAGTCCGGTCGCGATTAGTGAATATCTGGATTGCAATGGCTTCTTTGGAAGTGCCTTCGGTTCCGTTTGATCTCGGAACGGACTTGTATGGTTGTGTGTCTGAGATTACAATTTGAGATGTAAAGCTGCTTTTTATCAAATATATTTCTATTGGTGGCAAAGAATTTATTCTCTTAGCTTAACACCCTTCTCTGAGACGTACGAGCTCAGAGGTTATGTAGTTGATGGTTACTAGTGATATATTCCCAAATTGGTAATGTGGCATACGAAGTGCTGTTGAGCATTTGTTGATCAAAGCGTGGCTTTTGTATAAAGCGTAGCTTTGTGGACGAGGCTTCGTCGGACCTCACACCCCAAAAATGGTCAAACAGGAAAGATGCGGTAAGGTTATTAGGGGATAGCGCCCCCTTAGTGTATGTCATTTCCTTCTGGATAGAGGTGGTATTATGGTATGAAGCCTTGATACTTAACCTATGTTGTTGCTGCAAACTTATTACTTTGTGGTTGTTGGTGAATCCCGGGATTTAGGTCGGTTGCGACCGGGGGATGGCATATTCGTGTCAGTAGTTACCCAGCTAGGGGTAACCCGGCCTTGTGTTGGCAGAGATCTAACCGTAATGTTAGGTTAGGTTCTCGGGGCATCTTTCCAGAGGCGTACCTATGTGGCAATGGAAAGTTCCTTGGCCTGACCATTTTTTGGAAATCCAAACTCCAATACGAAACCCTGTACGGTTTTAGTTGTAGAACCTGCCATTTACTTATGATGGTCACCACTATTTAGATGGTAGCTATAGTAGGCATAGTTCGGAATGTCTATGTTGGTTAAGATTTATATCTTTACTTCCGAAATGTTTTCCTACACTTTTCACTTATAATAATAATATCGAAGAAAAATTTCTACGTATCAAGCATGTTTGACTATCATAAGGAGAAATCTCCTCTGATTCTACGTTTGCATTGTGTGTGTGCGCGGAATGCCTTATGGTAGCCTCATTTTCTAAAAAAGCATTGCGAATCTAATTTAAAATATTTCTTTGTTTATTTTTAAAAGATAAACTGTTTTAAGTTGTCACACCAGTCCCATGACTGACCTAGAGTTTATTGTTTCCTCCTAAACTCTGGGTGCCCACCAAGTTCTACACGGGCAGTCTAGAGTCAGGTTATCAGGATATTCTGGAATTCAGGAGATGCTGTAGAGATCTGGGAGCAAGCTGGATGGCTTAGCGTATCAACTAGTATATAGTATTTCTTTTTAACTGTTTGTTGTTGTAAACTCTGATAATGTAATGTAATGTGATGAAATGTAATAACTGATATGATTCTTTGTTTTAAAGATATTCATTTATCTATTATATGTTGTTCCGCTGCGATTGTGAGATTCTGATGTTGTTTCTGTTGTTTTCTTTTTCTTTCTTTCTTCCTCCGTCTTCTACCTCTTCTTTAACTCTAACGGTTCGGTTTTCCGGCCTTCGATTGCTCGGCAATTGGTACAGTGGACGTATTGAAGTCGACCTTCGTGGACGAAAAATCGCGATCGTTATAATTTGGTATCAGAGCTTATGGTCAAGTGACAAACTTGGCTCTATTGGGTATTACTCATTAGAGATAGAGTCAGCAATACTCTAGAATGAGTTGAGTGTAATAATAAATATGAGTGCGTATTTTTTAGTGAATATGAAATTGTTTTGTATTGTGTTGACTTATCGGTTGCTTGTTTATAGATTCTGGTCGGTGCAGTCTAGCTAACTGTTCCGATAAGGGTTTCTAAACTCTTAAACGAGATAAACTGACATAGTATCATTTTAAATTGGGTAAATGAAATAATTTTACCTTAATTATATTTTATATATGAAGGAATAATTTTTTAGAAATTATTAAAGTGTATATAAATTGATTGATTGGTCGTTGAAAATGTAAGAATACATATATAAGTTAATTAAAGGATGTTTGAATAATCTAATTAAAAGAATAAAATTGTATAAGCAAATGAATTATTAAGATGGAATTATAATTAATGTGATTTACAATTGTGAAATAATCTTATATATAAGTAGTGAAACTATCTGAATATATTTATAAATATAAATGGTAAACTGTGATTCATAATTTGAAATGGAATTCCAGAGTAATATTTGAAAACAAATTTAAAGAATTTGAAATTTTGAGATTTGAGAAATTTAAATTCTTTGAAGTTTGAAAATGATTTTCAAGGGTTTTGGAAAATTGTTTTGAAGGAAAGAAAGCACTAAACTCTTTTCAGTCGTTGGAAAATAATTCCGATAATGATCGCGACATCATCGGTGTTCATTTTCGGGTTTTCAAAAGAGGGATTGCTGCCAAGTTGTTTCAAAAGGAGGTTGTTTGGAAAATTTGGGTTTAGTTTTGGAAATTCAAAAAATAATTTGAATTGGTTTCAAAAATGGTTTTGAAAGATTGAAAAGACACTGGAATATTATATAAAATGATTGGAACACAATTATTAAGTTGGAAAATGAATTGTGAATGAATAAATAAAATTTGCAAGTGCAAGAAATGAAATTGAAATACATTTCGAATTTGTAAGTAAATAGAACTGGAATTGGAATCTAAATTAGATTTATAAGCGGAAATTTAAGTTAAGTTAAACAAATGACGTTTGAAATGAAATATAGCTTAAGTAATGTTGAATATGGAAGTTGATTTTGGTATCCAAGTAAATTAATAAAGTGAATTAAATGAATATGAACTTGAGTTATATAAATGAAATTCAACCTTATTTGTTAAATGAATTAGCAATTGAATTAATGAATGAATTGAATGTAAATCAATTGAGTGTAAATGAATTGATAAAGAATAGTGGATGTAGTTGTTAATTCATTTAACAGCTACCGAAATCGAGGATTGAATAATTCAATTAAAGTCAATTAAAGGTGATGAACCAAATTGAATGAATGTAAGCAAAGTAAAGAAATTTGGTAATGTTGGATATACATTGTTTGTTAGATGATTATCAGTGGATTGAATAAAAATCCATATGAAGCTGAATTAATGAAATTGAAAAACTAAAGTAATTGAAATCAAATGGGAAGTTAAGTAAATCTTAAATAGAATTAAATTTGATTTGGAAGTGAACCAATTTGGATATAAATTAGTGAATGCAAACTAATTGAATATGAATAAATAAATGTTAGTAAAAACATCCAGTGTTAATGAAATCAAATGTGATTTAAATTGGAAAACCAATTCATTGAATATTAATGATAAGTGAATTTATATTGATTTGGTTACGGATTTGTTGGATGTTAGTGGGTGATAGTTGGTTGATTTATTGCTTTTGATTGCATTTTCAATATTGGCATATATAATTGTTGGTATATGTTCTATATTGGTATTACTTTCATATATACATGTTTCTCATTTGTTTGTTGAGTGTTTAGTAGGTGCGGATTGTGCATTGCTTCGCATTTGGAGCTTGCTTTCACGCTATATTAGCCGTATATGCTCGCTAATAATATATAAGGTACATATCTCGGATTACATATCGTACTTTTACACTTTTTCCCTGCGGGATGCCTCATTACTTGATGAGATGTATATTTGTGATATATATACTATCATTTTTTTCGGATCGAGCTGCGCAAAGGAGGCTATGGCGAATTTTTCTAAAAATTTAAGTCGTTAGAATATTTTGAGAAAATTGGAATTTTTTTGAAAACTATAATTTTGATTTTGAGTTGAAAAGTCAAACAATATAGTTGGTTTTGAAAAGATAACTATGTATGATTTGAAAACTTAGTAAAGTTATTGTAAGAAGTTTAACTATTGGATTTTGGGAAAGTTAAACACTTAAGTGAATTTGAAATCTAATTTGAATGGTTTTGAAAAGTTAATGGAATCTGTAACTTCTTCTTACTTGGTAATTTCGAGGACGAAATTCATTTAAAGGGGATGTTTGTAACGACCCAAAATTTCTGTCAATTGAAATTCATATATTTGATTGATTTTAAATATTAATAAGTAAAATTTGTAAGTCGAATAAATTTTATTTCGAATATCTGGATTTAATTGGATAATTAAATCGATAACTTAATATTTGAAATTACAGAAATAATTGAAAATTGGGTTTAATGTGATTAAAATTGATTTGTAAAGTTGTATTAAATCATATTGGAGTTAGAATGATGTTATAGAACTTTTAAAATTGAATTTAAAGTTAATTTGCGAAAATTGAATATTTTAATATTTAATTGACGAGTAAAAATAGCCATTTTTCAAACAGTCTCGGATTTTGATGAAACTAGTTTCATCGGATCCGTAATGTTATATTATTGTATGGTTTCAAATTTCATGTCAATCGGACTTACGGTTTGTCCGGGGAAAGCTAAAACGCGTAGAAATCGATTCGAGTGAATTTTAAATTTAAATAGTCGATTCAAAAACTTATCTTCCAAATTTGATCGAATTGGCTTCCGATATATATTCCATTGCATTTGGAATGGGGGTAAAATATTATAAACGTCAGGCGGCACGCTTCGTTTGGAGTTCAGAAAATTTTGGGATGAATAGTGTCGCGTAATTTTCTATAAAAGGACCTCCACTCTCACAATTTGCTCAAAACCCTAACCCTAATGCTTCAGCCGCCACTTACATCATTAATGGCCGAAAATTGTCCTCGTTCTTCCTCTATTTTCTTCTAATCCATTCACCTTCACGAAAAACGTTCAACTACAACATCGAAGAGGCATCGAGCTCTACAATCTCAACGGCTGTGATAGAATTTGAAGCTACGGATCATCATCAAAGTAGTCGTGTTCGCCTAGGGTTGTGCACGTCTTTTCATGACAGGGGGAGGGCCGAGTTCGAAGCTATGGTGGCCGATGGTAGCACAAGTGAAGGGCTTCGTGATGGAGTTTGTTGATCGATGTATAAGGGATCGTGGAGGTCGTGATATTCAACCCTAGAACGATGGTGATGGGTTTCTTTCGGCCTGTAGATGCACGAGGGAGGAGAAAGAGATGCACGGCCAGGATTGCAGAGGAAATCAAGGGCCTTATGATTTAGGTTATAAAAAAAAGAAATTGTAAATATTAGTATATTTAATTCGTTTGAACATTAAAAATGTGTAACTCTTTCATACGAGGTCCGTTTTGGACGAAACGAATTGCGTTGGGTTCGTATGGACGAGCACTACGCGATGAAGCTGGATTGGAATCGTTTGGAGCTAGTGAAAATTTTGGGTAAAATTAAACGCACATTTAATTTTATTCGAAATAAAACACTGAAACCGTTATTGAAAGCAAGGTGAGAACTTCTCTCTCAATCGAAATTGTTTCGATTTAAATTTTAGATAGTTAGATTTAAAATTGCTTGATTGTATGATTGAATGATAAATTATTATCTGTTGTTTTAAATAGACCCTATACGCCGTATATTAAGTGGATGTTATTTATTAAAAACATACACCGCGATAATTCCATCTTGATTGGAATTGGTATTATATATGTGCTTGGAGTTGATTTTCCCGCATTATATAGCGGATGAGACCCTATTGCGCCGCATAATAGCGGATAATATTTTATAAATCCCGTATACCTCGATATTCCGTATTGAACGGAATTGGTATTGTGCTAATGTCTGTGGATGCAGGGAAACAGGTTGGAGGGATCCAACTTGATTCCTCAACAGAAATTGATTTATTTACAGATATTGTGATATATTCTGTTATCATATTGATATATGATGTTTGGATGCCGTGATTGTTATATTCAGTGCTGTTGCAGCATTGGGCCTATTTTGGAAAATTAAAAATGTTTAAAGGAATGATTTTCAAATTTAGAAAGGATTTTAAAGTGATTTTTGAAAGTATAAGTTTTATTAAAATTTTGAATTAATTCATTTTAAATAAATAAACGTTATAATTTTAATGTTATGAAATTTATGATTTTTGAGAAATATAGTTAAAATGTGATTTTTGAAATATGGAGTTAATGAATTTTATAAAATAGTTTAAATTGAGATTTTTGAATTTATTATAAAGGCTTTATGTAAAAGATTTAAAAAAAATTAATATCTATAAATCAAAATATTGAAATTTTAAAACGAGTTTTTATAAGCGTTAAAAAGAAGTATAAATGGATTTCACAAGTGAATGAAATTTAAAGATTTATAAATTGTGAGGTTAAAAAATGAATAGATTTTGTAAAATAGAAAATTATAAATAATTAACTTGAAAATTGGAATTTTGGCATTTAAATGAGATTTAAATAGAATTGGTCAATAAGATTTTTATAGCTTGATGTTTTTATAATATATAAATGTGAATTTATAAACATTGGTTTATAAATTCAAGATTGATTGAATTTGATAAGTTAATTTTTATAGCTTATTAAAGGAGTATATTCACGATTTTGGGACAGTGGATAATTTTTAAATTGAATATGTAAAAGTGTTGAATTTGGTTAATGATTGATATTCACGATTTTGAACAATGAATAATATATTAAAGGAATGTTTATGGAGTGATCTTTTAAATGGAATTAAAACAATTTGAAGTTGTTTTAAAATGTATTAAGTGTCGAAACCATAGATTTCAACATTCATTGTTGAAATAGACGTTTTCGAGAAATAAGGAAAAGATGGACTATAACACTGTTGTTATAGTAAATGAGTTCGAAAGGATATGTTTTATATAGTATTGGGATTTATATATCTATCTTAATTTCGAATCCCTATACTAGTGATTTTGGGTTGTCGTAACGATGTTTTACGCAACATTCGTTACGACCCAAGTAAATGAGTTTAAGAGAATGTTTTCCTTAAAGAATGAAATATATACTTAATCGTGTTTTAAGTATATTGATTATTTTCTAAGTATTGAAAATAAATGAATTGGTGTTAAATAAGTATGGAAATGTTTTCCAATATGAAGTGAAAAGTTTTGGGTTTTTATCTTTTAAAGATAATTGAAAGGAATAAGTATTTGGAAATGTTTTCCAATATGAAATTGAAATGTTTTAGAGGATATATCTTTTTAAAGATAAATTGAACTGAATAGGCAAGTTATTAATTTATGGAAGATTAATAAAAAGGGCCTAGTGATTGTTATGGTGCTGGATATTTGGTTGTTGGCCTTGATAGTTAAATAACCGACTATCAATATTTACCTTTAAATGGGTATTTGTTATGATTGCTTGAATTTGAATGCTACACTTATATTTTTTTAAATAAGCGCTCGTTATTCGGTTTAGCCGGGAGAGGATCTTTGTGTCATAAACCCCATTCCGAATAAGTGATATGTCATAATGGATAGCATTTGAAGACCGATGTTGAAGACCGGGTATTTTTGAAAATGGAAGGATTACCGTCGAATGTTTCTGCATTGGCTGATCACCGATATAGAAATTTTATCACCCTTTGTGATGGGAAGTCCGGTCGTGATTAGTGAATATCCGGATTGCAAGGACTTCTTTGGAAGTGCCTTCGGTTCCGCTCGATCCCAGAACGGACTTGTATGGTTGTGTGTCTGACATTACAATTTGAGATGTAAAGCTGGTTTCTATCAAATATATTTCTGTTGGTGGCAGAGAATTTATTCTCTTAGATTAACACCCTTCTCTGAGACGTACGAGCTCAGAGGTTATGTAGTTGATGGTTACTAGTGATATATTTCCAACTTGGTAATGTGGCATACGAAGGGCTGTTGAGCATTTGTTGATCAAAGCGTGGCTTTTGTATAAAGCGTGGCTTTGTGGACGAGACATCGTCGGACCTCACTCCCCGAAAATGGTCAAAACAGGAAAGATGCGGCAAGGTTATTAGGGGATAGCGCCCCCTTAGTGTATGTCATTTCCTTCTAGATAGAGGTGGTATTATGGTATGGAGCCCTGATACTTAACCTATGTTGTTGCTGCAAACTTATTACTTTGTGGTTGTTGGTGAATCCCGGGATTTAGGTCGGTTGCAACCGGGGGATGGCATATTCGTGTCAGTAGTTACCCAGCTAGGGGTAAGCCGGCCTTGTGTTGGCAGAGATCTAACTGTAATGTTAGGTTAGGTTCTCGGGGCATCTTTCCAGAGGCGTACCTATGTGGCAATGGGAAGTTCCTTAGCCTGACCATTTGTTGGAAATCCAAACTCCAACACGAAACCATGTACGGTTTTAGTTGTAGATACTACCATTTACTTGTGGTGGTCACCACTGTTTAGATGGTAGCTATAGTAGGCATAGTTCGGAATGTCTATATTGGCTAAGATTTATGTCTTTACTTTCGAAATGTTTTCCTACGCTTTGCACTTATAATAATAATATCAAAGAAAAATTTCTACGTATCAAGCATGTTTGACTATCATAAGGAGAAATCTCCTCCGATTTTGCGTTTGCATTGTGTGTGTGCGGGAGGCCTTATGGTAGTCTCATTTTCTAAAGAGCATTGCGAATCTAATTTAAAATATTTCTTTGTTTATTTTTAAAAGATAAATTGTTTTAAGTTCTCACACCAGTCCCATGACTGACCTGGAGTTCATTGTTTCCCTCCTAAACTCTCGGTGCCCACCAATTTCTACACGGCAGTTTAGAGTCAGGTTATCAGGATATATGGAATTCAGGAGATGCTGTAGAGATCTGGGAGCAAGCTGGATGGCTTAGCGTATCAACTAGTACATAGTATTCTTTTTAACTGTTTGTTGTTGTAGACTCTGATAATGTAATGTAATGTGATGAAATGTAATAACTAATATGATTCTTTGTTTTAAAGATATTTATTTATCCATTATATGTTGTTCCGCTGCGATTGTGAGATTCTGATGTGGTATCTGTTGTTTTCTTTTTCTTTCTTTCTTGTTCTATCTTCTACCTCTTCTTTAACTCTAATGGTTTGGTTTTTCGGCCTTCGATTGCTCGGCAGTTGATACAGTGGACGTATTGAAGTCGACCTTCGTGGACGAAAAATCGCGATTGTTACAGTTAAATCAAATTAATTAATATTCATGTTAAAATCCCAATATTTAAAACATTATTCAATTATTTAAGTCATAATTTCAAAGATTTAAATAATCCCTATATTTTGAGTATCAGTTATTAACTTTAAAACAAATATCTTAATATTTAAAATTAATTAAATATTCGACATTAAACAATAAAAATTCGGGTTGTTACATATGTTTTCATAAACTTTATCAATTTCTTTGCAAAGGACTGCCGCAAGTCAGTTTCGCCATTCTAAATCCATTTCGCAACTCGTCGGTCAACATTAGTACTTAATATTAGTTATAAGCTTTTCTAGCATATTAAATTCATAGAAAATCATAACTTTTGGGAATAATCCTCAAAAATCACTAAAATTCAGAATTTATGTTTTCTTTCTTTTTTTAAAATTTTGGGACGAAAATAATTATTTAGTTATTTTTAATAAACCCGAAATAAACACTATTTCCTCCTTAGAAAATTTATAAAATATTCATATTTATGAAATTAAAAAATCATTTCCAGAATAATGATTTACACAACATACCAGAAAATCAAATTAATTGGAGATTAAAAACTTAGGTTTTACCTTCAAAACTTATCATAATAATTCCATAAAATTTCCATAAATCATTATTCTATCCAAACAACTATCGAACATCCATAACATGGTAAAACAATCAAGATCAATTTGGAAATTAGCCATAACTGAGTTTAAACACCAATAATGGAGATGGCTTATTATTATTCGTCTTAGATTGGACAATGAGATTGAGATTTGATGGAGTTTAGCTTTCCTAAGATTTGCCCTTTGAATCCCTTTAGTTTTCCCTTCTTTCTTCCTTGATTATTGTTGGCCCTTTGTTTTCTTTTGATTGTTTTGTGAATGTAAAATAAGAATTAATAAGAAAGGGAGGGCTTAAGGGATGAAATAAGGTTCTATTCCAAATTTGCCCCTCTCATTTATTCCCCTCTTTTGTAAGTTTTAAAACAATCTTATTAATTGGTTAGTTAAGGCCTGACCCAATTAATTATCAAATCTCATTCTCCTTATCCCACTACATTATTCTGTTAAATTTATTCAATTAAATCTCTTAAATAATGTTAAACTAAAATTAGGGGTGTTATAGGCTCCGTTCTTTAAAGAATTTCATCCTCTAAATTCAGTAAGGACTATACAATAAGCATATCAAACATGCCAACAGCTGTAACAGACAATGCTAGTATATCCTACCAGCTACAAAGTCTATATAACAAGTATAGAACATACCCTCATAACAACTCAGGATAAGTATCCCTAATCATGTCCTCTATTTTCCAAGTTCAGTCTTTCTCGTTGTCACTCCACTAGACTTTCACCAATCTGTCTGTCTTGTTTCTTAGTTTCTTCGCATCTCTCCCTACTGTATGAACTGGTTGCCTAACAAAAGTTGGATCTGGTTCGACTACTAAGTTTTCCAATGCAGTCGAAGCAATAGTAGTCTTTGGATCATGCATATACTTTCTAAGATGAGAAAACATGAAAAACATTATGGACTCCTGCCAAACTACTCGTTAACTCTACCCAAGACGCGAGCTTTCTGATCCTCTTTATAATAGAGAATGGTTCAACACATCTAGGTGTCGGTTTCCTTGATTTCCAAATCATACCACACCCTTCGTTGGTGATACTTTAATCAAAACACGATCTCCAATTGAGAACTCTAGATCCTTACACCTCTTATCTATATAAATTTTCTACCTAGACCGAGTTTCCCTCGTCCTAGCTTGGATCAACTCAATATCTTCCGTTGCCACTCTCACCATATCTGGACCAAGAAACAATTTGTCTCCGGTCTCTAACCAATATGCCGGTGACTTGCATGGCCTTCCATATAAAACTTCGAAAGGCATCATACCTATACTAGTCTTATAACTATTATTATAGGAAAACTCTGTGTAATATGCGAGTATATGATTTTTGTTTGATGATAATAAACATATATATATTCATTTAAATGTATTTGTTAATGTACTATTTTATTTTTCATAGATTAAATAAATATTTGTTGAATAAAATAAATTACACAGATTTGAATGGAATTTGAATTCAAACAGAAATTTTATTCAAACAAATATTTATTACAATTTTGAATAGTACAATTTCAAGCTCTCACTATACATACACATTTTTGAACACATCACAATTATTTTTACATTAATAAGCTCACTACATATCACTCACACTCGTAGTTTATCTTCAACTGCATTCCAGTCTGATTCCAACATCTGAGAAATCTGCAAAAATATTCATTAACGCAGTAAAATTGAAAAGGAAATATTTTTGCAATATAAAATGAAATATGATTTTTGAAAATATGATTTGCCTCAGTTATTTGGGTTGTTCGTCATCATTCACATTTGAATTCATCACACACGAACAGTGTGACATGCACAGTGTATCACTGTGCATGCCACAAGGCCGTGCACATCGATATACACTTGATAATGCTACAGGGACAGGTGAGCACAGGTCAAACCCAAATGAATAGCCGGGTTCAACTCACGTGCAATATATTTAAAATCACGACACGAGCACAAGGTCGAACCTGAGTTTTTGAAACTGGATTCAACTCAAGTGAAATTTCAAAATTCAACATGTATGGATGCAAAGACCAGCTGCAACATGAAGTGAATCAAGTTCAGTAAGGCAATGCACCAATGCAAACTCAAATAAGTATGTGCAACTGTAACAACTGAAGTGAACAAATGTCAACAGCAATGAAAGCAGCATGACCACAAGATCACACTATGCAGTGTACAACAACAAGTCCAGCAACTCAAGTACCAAAACTCGAGAACAGCAGTGAAGCCAAAACATGAATAATACAACATGACAGTGCAGACCACAAAGAAATGCCACCAAGCAAACAAAGACAAGACAGAAGAAGCCATGGTCAATACAAAACTCAAGTTCAATTCCAAAAGCAACTAGCAACTCAAAGACCAAAAGTGTACAACAACTACAAGGCATAGCAACTGCACAGCCCAATGAACAAGACACAACAAAGTTCACAAGTGCAAATGACCAGAGCTCAACATACATGAAGTAATGCAATGCCCAAAGACCAAGTCGAAGTCGAACTGTTCTTAACAGTTCTAAGTATCTGACAACAATATGACAATGCAAACATGAAATGGATGCAACAACAAACTCAGTAAAGACCATAAGTAAATGAGACAGCAGTAATGCGGTCAACAACATGAAGGCAACATGATCAAAAGTTCAGGTCAGACCAAACATCAAGGCTCAAACCATAAGTCACAAAAGTTCAAGTGAAGAAAGTACAGGTTAAACCAAAGCAGAGACTACAATATCAAGGGAAAGTGCAGACTGAACCCAAAGTGCAACAAGAATGTTGCAGTGATACAACAACAAGTTCATATGTACAGCAAGCTATAAGTAATGCAGAATCAAGGTGAACAAACAGTGACACGGTAGTTTTCAACAAGAACATCAATGAGCAGAACACTAAGTGCAGGTAGATGAATGTCTCAAGCATAAAAACATGTGTGCAACATAGTGAACAGCAACACAATGTTCAAGTGGACACCAGAGAAGATGGTCAGAGACGAAGACTACAAGATGAACGAAGTTCAAAAGTACAGAGAAATACACGAAATCAAGTGTGTGTAAATTGGAAATTCAAAAAATCAAAAACGTATCTTTGAAAAAGTCACAAACAAAAAAAGAGGAAAGTTTTTTCTGCCGTATCGATCAAGTTGAAAACATATCAGGAAAGCCGTGCGCATCAGGCAATCATAATTTAGGAAAGTATCGAAGTGATTAGGGTATAGGAATTCATATAAATACCAAACCGAAAATCATCATCAGACTGCAGAAAATTCAATCAAATCTAAATATAAACCCAAACGTCATCATCGGCAATTGGTACAAAGTCGAAGTATTAAAATCCAAATTCATCATCGGCATCGAGTGCGCAACAAGAACAAGTGATAATTCAAGCAAATTAAACTAGCAAAGAGATTACATATCGTAATCTGACGCACTCGATCAAAGGGGCAGCATCGAACAAGCGCAAGCAAGAGCAACACAGTACAGAAAATTGATCATCAGAGAGCCGCGAACAAGAAAACGAAGCCCTAATTTCTGAAGGGAACAAAGCCCTAATTTGGACGAACGAAGAGTAACAAAAGCCAACATTTCTTTCACAAGTCAGAGAAAAGGATCGGGTTAAAGATTAAAAGGGTCGGGCCTTGTTTTATAAAAGGGGTTTTATTTTGAGGGCTTTAGTTTATAGGGTTTAATTTTTAAATTTAGTTTTTATTTGAGCAAAAATCATGAATTCAAGTGTGTATTTTAATTTTTGCTCCTGCTTTTATTTTTGAAGTCAGTTTTTCTTTTCGAGTCAAAATATTGGTAAATCACCACCTAGGCTGTAGGTAGTGTCAGATTGTCAAGTTAGAATTAGTTCAGTGAGCGGGGTGTGCGAGTTTGCAAAACTCTATAGGCGGGAGCAAGGGTTTGCGAGTTTGCAAAACTCTATAGGCGGGAGCAGGGGGTGCGAGTCTATTAGAATGTTTGTAAGCGGGAGCAGGGTTTGCAAGTCTGTTAGAGTGTTTGTAAGCGGGATACTGTTTAATTCTAATAGAAATCTGGGAATGCAGCAGTAGGCAGGGGTTGCCGAAGCTGGGTAAATTTTGTGTGTGATTTACTTTTCAGCATATTTATTTCTGTTGTTTGTTTCTGTGTTTAAATCGAGAAAATTTGCTACAACCTTATTCACCCCCCCTTCTAGGGTTAATCTAGATCCTACAAGTGGTATCAGAGCATGGTATTTTTCTTTAACTCTAGAGTCATGAATTCATCAAATAATGCTTATTCTAAGGGGCAATCTATTGATAGGCCACTCATGTTTAACGGGATTGATTATGCTTATTGGAAAGTTAGGATGGGTATTTATCTTAGTTCTGTTGATTATGATGTTTGGGATATTATTGAAACTGGCTATAAATCTCCCACTATAACCGTTGGTGATACTGAGATTCGTAAACCTAAGGATAGGTGGGATGCTAACGATAAGAGATTAAAAACTACAAATTCTAAAGCCATGAATGCTTTGATCTGTGCTCTTGATAAGAATGAATTTAATAGAATTTATCATTGTAAAACTGCACAGGAAATTCGGCATACCTTGTAGGTGACACATGAAGGAACTTCTCAAGTCAAGGAGTCTCGTCTAGCCTTATTCAGCAATGAATACAAGAACTTTGTGATGGACAAAGGCGAAAGCATAAAGGACATGTTTGGACGCTTTTCAACTTTGGTGTACAATTCTAGAGCGCCTGGGAAGATATTCACTGAGGTAGAGCTCGTGAGGAAGGTGCTACGAATCTTACCGATGAGCTTTGAGGCAAAAGTCACGGCAATACAAGAATCGAAAGATCTGAGTAAACTAAGCATGGAGGAGTTGATTGGTAACTTGATGACATATGAGCTTGAGCTAAAAGCAAAAGAGGAACGCAACAACTCCGAACCAAAGAAGAAGACGATTGCCTTAAAGAGCAAAGAAGAGAGCGATGAAGAAGAAGAAGATCCAATTGAAGAGCTTGCAATTGCTGTCAATAATGTTAGAAAATGGCCAAGATTCAAGCCACGCAAGAAGAAAACAAGTGGTAATAGGTCAAAAGATTCTGACAATTCCGATAATGAATCGACGTGCTTTAACTGCAACAAACCTGGCCACTTCAAACAATAATGCCCACTTCTCAAAAACAACAAAGGAAAGAAAAAGAAGAAGAAGACATTTGCAGCAACTTGGGATGATGAAGAAGGAGAGGAAGTTTCGAATAGTAGCTCAGAGGAGGCTAACTTGTGTCTTGTGGCAAAATCAGATTCAAAAGCAAGCTCAGATGAATCTAGTGAGGTAGGTGACTATTCTTATAGAGATCTTGTTTTTATGTGTCTTGATCTTACTAAAGTAGTTGATACTTTTGAATCTAAAATTGAAAAACTGAGATCTGATAGGAGAGAACTCGCTCGTGAAAATTTTAGGTTAGAAACTGAACTTGAAAATATTCAAAACCTAGAATGTAAAAAAAGTAAAATTTTAGATTCAGAATTATCAAGACTTAAGAATAGCTCTGAGAATCTTGAAAAAGAAAACTTGAGTCTTAAGGAAATCATTGACACTAGGAAAAAGGATTGTAACAACCCTGTATTTTCTGATTATTGTAATTGTATATTTTAATTATTTTAATTTAAATTCCTAGTTTAAAAACTTTATTTTATTTATTAAAATGAATATATTTTGTTAATTGAAATATAAATGTTGATTTTGATGTGGATTAGAATTTCAAACATGCATAAATTGAATATTTCCAGAAAATGTTAATTTTGGTCAATCTGGTCAAACTTTTACTTTTAAATTTAAATTTTAAAAGTTTGAAAATTTTAATTTTTTCTTTTATTATGAAAGTAAATAAAATTTCAAGAACACTGCTTTTCGTTTCGTTGAAATCCGAATAATATTGTGAAAGTTATGCTTTTTACAAAATTGGGTGTAAATTGTTTTATTTAACAGTACTTTTTATTTTAAATTATATAAATAATCTTTTTAATTGTCATATATTATTCTAAATTGTATTATATGTTATGTTACATATATTTTTACCTTTTGAATATTTTAAAGTGATGTTTGAATTTGTCCAAAGCTCATTGAATATATTTTCTATTTTTAAAGGTTAGTTTCCATTTTTCTGTTATTTTCTTCATCTAAACTATATTTAAATTAAAATTTATTTATTTACTTTTGTGATTTCCTTTTTATTTTGTTTTCTTATCTTTATTTATAAATACTTTTAAGTACATAAAAATTTTCCCAAGTTCATTGCACTTATTTTTCATATTTTCAAGACTAGTTGCAAATTTTGCTGTTTTATTTAATTAAACTATATATAATTAATAATTAATTAATTTATTTTTGTTTATTTACTAAATTTTCATATTTTATCTGATTATATATATATATTTCAGTTATATAAGGTTTAAAAAGAAAATAATGGAAATTTGAAGAGTTTGTGTCTCTTTAGTTGCTCAAGGCTCTTCGTTTTTCCGCCTCTTCATTTGCTTTTGCCTTTTCCTCTCCTTGCTTTAGCCGTACATCCCTCTACCCTATAGCCATGTTTCTCATTTTCAATTCACGTGAAAAATATCTTTCTCCTCATTTCAAACTCACGGCTACATCATATTGAGAAAAAATTGCAAGCTAATGGCTTCTTTCTTCCATTTTTTCCCTCTTCTTCATTGATTTAGGCTTCCTCTTCCTCTTGCTTGCTCGGGCCCACTTCTCCTCCATCACCACTGACCATCTCCTCCACCATCTACAGCAGCAAACATCTCCTCCTCCTTTGACCATGACAAACCATGCCATCCAATTGAAGCCATCTCCATAAAACTTTGCTTAAAACTCCAAATATTGCCTAACCGAGCCTTGTATTCTCATTTCCTTCATGTTTAGCCTTGGCCACCACCTCTAACACCACCACCACTTGCTGCCATGACCTATAGCCATCATTATCATCTCTGACCTGACCTAAAGATGCACCAGGCTGAGCCCATAGGACCATAGGCCGAGCCTATGTACACCAAAACCTTCCATTCCTTGACCCAAACCCCTTGCCTCCTTTACTTTCCACTTGTTTTGCCTTTACCTTCCACTTTCATGCCCTAAGCCTTGTCTCTAGGCCATGGCCGAGCCATGTTGACACCTAGGCTGAGCCTAGTGTGGTGAGGTCAAGCCCATTTGATCATGTGACAAGCTTATGTTGTCGTGTGCAAGTCTTTTGCTTCTAAGGTTTGGTCATCTCTCTTGTTTTGCAACTGTTCTGCAAACTAAAGTTGTTGATTATATTTGTATGTCGATATCTATGTTTGTGCTTATGTATGTTATATTTTGTGTTGTTTACAAGGGTCTCCATCAATTCAAATCAAATCGTGCTTGTCGTGCCTTTGGAATCGCTCTTGTGTGTGTTGTTTGTCTCTAGCTTCGTAAAAGGTGAGTCTTTCTCACTCTGACATTTATACTTATGAAATAGTGAATTGATGACAAGTGTTTAGTAATATAAAATGTTATGCAAGTTAATGATGATCATATGATATGCTATGCCATGTTATTACCATATTAAAACTGTTAATTATCACCTGACATGTGATATATGACATTATATTGTGACACTGACATTGTTTATATTGTTTATGCATATATTCACACTGCAAGTTCCCTGTTAGAGTAGAATCACTATGGGTTGAAATGATACATACCCAAACGGACTTTAGATTAGGGAAAAATCATTATGGGCTGAAATGATAGGCCTGAGCGATTTTTATTGTATTTTATTTGACTTGGGATTGCGGGTTTGAAATGATAGAACCCGGGTTTTCTTTGTAAACTGCGGATTGAAATGATATATATCCGTATCACTTGACCTAGGTTAGAAAATTATATACAGACCCCGTGGTATATTTTTAAATGATATTTATTAAAATATGTATTTTTAAAAGTATGAAATTTTGATTTAAAAATATATATTTTGTGGTTTTAAGAAAATTAAATATTAAGTCTTGAAATTGTGAATTTGAGTACGTAAATGTGAAATAATTAAGATTTTAGACTTTAAATTTTATTTTAAAATGTAAATAAATAATGGAAATTAAATTTAAAGTTTTAAAATTATATATGAAGTAAAATTTTAAGTTTTATTTAATTTATATGTTAATAAACAGTGAATTATGACTTAATAAATGAATGGAGTTTTTAAATTGAATATTTGATCTAAAAATTTTGTTGTGTTAAATCATATGTTAAAATGATTTTAAATGTGAAATTTTGAAGTGTAGAAATATGACTTTTAAGTTATAATAAAAATTTGGAGTTTTATTATTATTTTCGAAAAGCTAAAATGAAATCTGGAATTTTATAGCATTTTCAAAATGTTGGAGTCTTTTGACAGCAATTTTAAATGCTATTTTTTTTAATCTAACAATGTTTGAAATAACTAAATATCTATTACGACATTTTATAAATGCCGTTATTCTTGAACTAAACCATTTTTGGAAGCTATAAGCTACGATAGCACTTTATAAATGCTGTCGTTGCTACAATTTGACAATGTTTGAAATGTTATAGTTTTCAACACTGTTTGAGTTATATTTTAAAGTGTTAAATGATTTAAATTTTGGAAATTAATTAATTGTGAAATTTAAGAAGTTTTGAATATATTTTAATATTTAAATTTGAATTTTTAAGGAATTTAAATTTGAATTTGAATTTAAGTAAGGTTTACTTGGTTATGTGTCAAATGGAATGAAATGTAATGAGATAAATGAATTTTTGAATGGAATTTTTAATGTATTTTGTAACGATACTTGAAATAACAAATGAATGGCTTATTTGATTTAAAAATGATATTTAAATTTGAGTATTTGAATTTGACAAATAATGATTTGATAATAAGGTTTGGAAATGATTTAATCTTTATTTTGATAAAGAATATGAATTAGAATGATATGTACTTTTGATAAATGAATATTTGAAGTTTATATTGGTATGAAAGGATATTTAGTTTAATTGTAAATTGAGTTTATTTAAATAATATTGGATTTATGAAATGAATATTTCAAAACTAAGTAATAATGAAACTTGATTTGAGATATATGAAATTATAAAATTTAGTTTTGAAATGCGGGATATTAAAGCTTTGAAATTTATTAAAAATTGAATAGTTTAATTTGTGGATCAAATCTATATTTGAAAATGATATGATTTGAAATGGTTATTGGGAAATTTAATTGAAACCGATGGTTTGAATTGAATTAAGTTGGAAATTGAAAATTTGGGATTAATTGAATGAATTGTAAAATGTAAAGAATTAAATGAATATCCCATGATTTCAAATGTATGATTTTGAAATGTTATGATTTTCAAAGTGTAAATTGTTTCAAGTATTTTTGGTTTCGAAAGAGTTATACTTTGAAAATATTATGATTTTGAAACGAATATATGTTTGAAATGTTTTTGGTTTTGAAGTATAAACTATTTTGATTGAATAAATAGTTTGAAATAAAAATGGTTTTGGTTTCGAAGTATAAACTATTTTGAAGAAATGAAATGATTTGATCTTTTTAAAGTATAAACTATTTTGAAATGACCACGGCGTTATAATAACGTTTGGTTGTTAAAGAGACCGGGATCGGAAGTTGTCATACTCTCTGCCAACTCCGAAAACCACTTTAACAACCGTGTACGCGGTGGAGATTCCAGAATGAAGTAGGATGGTGGCGACGTTCTTGAGGTATATTACGTGGACCCAACTCCCGTGAGTTGGCATAAGGTGGCTAAAACAGGAGCGATCTCGGGCCAAAGGAGGTAGCACCTCTGGTCGGACACATTCCTTTGATACTATACTCTTACTGGTGATTGATTAGATGGCCATCCTCCGATTTTGATTGGGAGTGTGTTCCGAGGTGGGCGTATGTGGCTGCTGCGTTACCACCAGCCCGTGTGCGTAATTGGCATATCTACCCTGGCATTACCTTGTGTGCCGTGTCACCTACCATACCGAGCCTTTACTACGAGTTTTTTTTTCTCCCGTAGCCCGTGTGGTATCCTCTGACAGTCACCCGGAGTGGAGATGGCATGATGTTGGTTGGACTACTGGGACTATTATGTGTGAAGGGTGATATGGGTAGCCCGGAACGCTATTTAAAAGTATGTTTATTTTACTGTAGACACTATTATAATGGCGCAATATTACTATATAGTAAATAGTTTAATGGATCCTTAATGGATGGGAGATCCCAAGCATCCTTTAAGTTACTGATGCATTTTTGTTACTGTTCACTTGAGTTGATTTACAGTTCATAAGTATTTATGTCCTGACTCGAGTGTTTTGTGTTTTGCTTTACGCTCGAGTCAGATTGAGTGAGTTAGCATTCAAGATTCACCTTTGGAGCTGGAGCTTTCCTTGAAGATCTAGCCATCTATTTTGCTTTTTGTATCCAGTGATTTCAGTGATGTATTCTGATTTATACCTGATGTATCTTGTTACTCTTGTGTTGTATCTTGTTTAACTCTGATGTATCTTATTTTTATATAGTAGCTTCATGAACTACTATCTCTTTTATTTCGGCTGCATTATTATTTACTCTGTGTCTGTGATCTGTGACTATGTATTTACTGTATATCCTGAGATTTGCCAAATTTTATTTACAACGCGGTATTTTGAGCAATTCAAGTCCGACATGTGCGGATGCGAATGGTTGAAAATATCGGGTCGTTACAGGGATTTTATAAATAGATGCACCTCACTTGTCACTGAAAACGCAACACTAGAAACCAAAGTCCAAAATATTGAGAAATCTTTGAATAACTTTTCAAGAGGAGAAAAATCATTCAACATGTTATCGGGAAATCAAATTTTTGCTAACAACAGAAAAGGACTAGGCTTGGGGAAAACACAAGTTGAGGATAATGCAAAAGGTAAGAGTGTCTTTGATAGATGTGAAATAATTGGACATTGTGTTGAAAATTGTAGTCATATGAACAAGAACACAAAATTTATTCAAGTTTGGGTTCCTAAGAATTCTACAAACAAATTTCATGTCTATTGGAACAAGAATGAAAGGACTAAACAAGTTTGGGTTCCAAAGGATTTGTTTATTCACAAATATTCGGCCACTAACAATCATGGACCTATAAAAACAAATAGGTCACAAAAATCTTTCATCGTGTAGGTATGGTGGCAGGCTAAGGAACAGCAACAGTGTTCTCTGGATTTTGGCTGTTCCAGAAACACAACGGGCAATAAAGCAAAGTTCCTTAGCCTAGTACAAAGATGACAGAATCACAATGGGCAATCATGTAAAATTATCGTAAAGGTAAAACAGGTGAAGGTATATATATTTGAACGATATATTAAATGTGATGATCTGCACCATATTCTGAATGAAATCGGCCAATATTGAGATGTTGTTGGATGATAATATTTTTGGTTATAATACGGCTAACTCTATTCACGGTTTTCTGTTTATTTACACGGCTTCAATTCAAATTCAAAGAATGTCATTTAAATTGTTGTGGAAATTGAGTTTGAGTTTTTATGCACATTTCATGGTCTGGTCTATCAAATTTAATTAGTGATGTTTTTTGAGTGAAAAAGAAATTCAGATGCAGATTACACTGGTAATCTAGTTGATAGAAAAATTACTAGTTGAACGTGATTTTTGAGACATTTAGTAACTGCATCGTTTTTCAAAGAAAATATCAGCATATTTTTCATTTCAAATAATTTTCAAATAGCAGAAAATTCTCTCATATAACCCCTTCGAGATAATCATTTTTTTTACCATATTTTCAGATTAGTCATTTTTATTTGATTTTAAATAACAAATTTTTGACTAATCCGACTCCCTACTAATTATCAAAAAGATAAATAGTGATTAAAAAGGTGATAAGTGTTGATATTTAACATACATTACTCAAGGGAGTATATTTGGAAAATTTCTTTAGAAATTCAAACAAGAGTTATAAAACTTTTTGTTGGGTAAAGATTCCATGATCATTTCTGTATCTATCACATTTCTATCGACCATTGTTTATCAAAGCTTAAATATAGTTTGTCGATATGTGGTACCATAATCAGGAATCATTTGTTTTTTCATGTCATGTTTTTTTTGTAAAAATAAATAAATATCCAAAGTATTCACTCTCATTTAAAAGTCCTCACGGTTGTGCATGGGTGAATTACTTGGATTTTTGATTATGTGCTTCCATGCTCATTTAAAAGTCCTCACGGTTATGCATGTATGGAACGCATATCAAAATTAATTGATTAAATAGACAAGTTGATTCTAATCCCATTTAAAAGTCCTCACGGTCATGTGTGGTTAGAAGATACTTGATTTCATTTTTTAAAACTTAAATTGGAATACTACTAATCTCATTTAAATCCTAACGGTTATGCATGATTAGTAGATATTCAAATTCCTGATATAAATGTACCACAAGTGGATACATCTGTATGATTTTATATGAGAATATCATTTCCATCATTCTAAAAGGTGGAATATGCGCCTAACAAGGGTAGTTATGATTTTTGTTTGATTTTTATTGAAGTTTAATATTTATATTCAATCTGAGTTTAATGTTGGATTAATATTGATCACTTTATCTCTGTTTCTCTCTAACACTATTATTCTTTTGCTGATGACAAAAGGGGGAGAGAAAAGTTAAGATTTTGTCAAATAGAATCAAGCAAAGGTCAAATAATTTTCCATTTGCGTCTAGGCTTATTTATATATTTCTATGCATATATGTAGGGGGAGTATCATGTAGAGAGGAAGCATTTAAATAGGGGGAGCAATTAAAGTATATCATTGATCAAATACATTTAACGCGGTCAAATCTTAAATATATGTTTGTTATCATCAAAAGGGGGAGATTGTGGAATATGCGAGTATATGATTTTTGTTTGATGATAATAAAAATATATATATTCATTTAAATGTACTTGTTAATGTACTATTTTATTTTTCATAGATTAAATAAATATTTGTTGAATAAAATAAATTACACAGAATTTGAATTCAAACAGAATTTTTATTCAAACAAATATTTATTACAATTTTGAATAGTACAATTTCAAGTTCTCACTATACATATACAATTTTGAACACATCACAATTATTTTCACATTAATAACCTCACTACATATCACTCACACTCGTAGTTTATCTTCAACTGCATTCCAGTCTGATTCCAGCATCTGAGAAATCTGCAAAAATATTCACTAACGCAGTAAAATTGAAAAGGAAATATTTTTGCAATATAAAATGAAATATGATTTTTGAAAATATGATTTGCCTCGGTTATTTGGGTTTTTCGTCATCATTCACATTTGAATTCATCACACACGAACAGTGTGACATGCACAGTGTATCACTGTACATGCCACAAGGCCGTGCACATCGATATACACTTGATAATGCTACAGGGACAGGTGAGCACAGGTCAAACCCAAATGAAAAGCTGGGTTCAACTCACGTGCAATATATTCAAAATCACGAAACGAGCACAAGGTCAAACCCGAGTTTTTGAAACTGGATTCAACTCAAGTGAAATTTCAAAAATCAATATGTATGGATGCAAAGACCAGCTGCTACATGAAGTGAATCAAGTTCAGTAAGGCAATGCACCAATGCAAACTCAAATAAGTATGCGCAACTGTATCAACTGAAGTGAACAAATGTCAACAGCAATGAAAGCAGCATGACCACAAGATCACATTATGCAGTGTACAACAACAAGTCCAACAGCTCAAGTACCAAAACTCGAGTGCAGCAGTGAAGCCAGAACATGAATAATACAACATGACAGTGCAGACCACAAAGAAATGCCACCAAGAAAACAAAGACAAGACAGAAGAAGCCATGGTCAATACAAAACTCAAGTTCAATTCCAAAAGCAACTAGCAACTCAAAGACCACAAGTGTACAACAACTACAAGGCATAGCAACTGCACAGCCCAATGAACAAGACACGACAAAGTTCACAAGTGCAAATGACCAGAGCTCAACATACATGAAGTAATGCAATGCCCAAAGACCAAGTCGAAGTCGAACTGTTCTTAACAGTTCTAAGTATCTGACAACAATATGACAATGCAAACATGAAATGAATGCAACAACAAACTCAATGAAGGCCACAAGTAAATGAGACGGCAGTAATGTAGTCAAGAAGGCAACATGATCAAAAGTTCAGGTCAGACCAAAATCAAGGCTCAAACCATAACTCACAAAAGTTCAAGTGAAGCAAGTACAGGTTAAGCCAAAGCAGAGACTACAATATCAAGGGAAAGTGCAGACTGAACCCAAAGTGCAACAAGAATGTTGCAGTGATACAACAACAAGTTCATATGTGCAACAAGCTGCAAGTAATGCAGAATCAAGGTGAACAAACAGTGACACGGTAGTTTTGAACAAGAACATCAATGACCAGAACACTAAGTGCAGGTAGATGAATGTCACAAGCATAAAAACATGTATGCAACGTAGTGAACAACAACGCAATGTTCAAGTGGAGACCAGAGAAGATGGTCAGAGATGAAGACTACAAGATGAACGAAGTTCAAAAGTACAGAGAAATACACGAAATAAAGTGTGTGTAAATTGGAAATTCAAAAAATCAAAAACGTATCTTTGAAAAAGTCACAAACAAAAAAAGAGGAAAGTTTTTTTCTGCCGTATCGATCAAGTTGAAAACATATCAGGAAAGCCGTGCGCATCAGGCAATCATAATTTAGGAAAGTATCGAAGTGATTAGGGTATAGGAATTCATATAAATACCAAATCGAAAATCATCATCAGAGTGCAGAAAATTCAATCAAATCTAAATATAAACCCAAACGTCATCATCGGCAATTGGTACAAAGTCGAAGTATTAAAATCCAAATTCATCATCGGCATCGAGTGCGCAACAAGAACAAGTGATAATTCAAGCAAATTAAACCAGCAAAGAGATTACATACCGCAATCTGACGCACTCAATTAAAGGGGCAGCATCGAACAAGCGTAAGAAAGAGCAACACAGAACAGAAAATCGATCATCAGAGAGCCGTGAACAAGAAAACGAAGCCCTAATTTCTGAAGGGAACAAAGCCCTAATTTGGATGAACGAAGAGTAACAAAAGCCGACATTTCTTTCACAAGTTAGAGAAAAGGATCGGGTTAAAGATTAAAAGGGCCGGGCCTTGTTTTATAAAAGGGGTTTTATTTTGAGGGCTTTAGTTTATAGGGTTTAATTTTAAATTTAGTTTTTATTTGAGCAAAAATCATGAATTCAAGTGTGTATTTTAATTTTTGCTCCTGCTTTTATTTTTGAAGTCAAGTTTTCTTTTCGAGTCAAAATATTGGTAAATCACCACCTAGGTTGTAGGTAGTGTCAGATTGTCTAGTTAGAATTAGTTCAGTGAGCAGGGTGTGCGAGTTTGCAAAACTCTATAGGCGAGAGCAAGGGTTTGCGAGTTTGCAAAACTCTATAGGCGGGAGCAGGCGGTGCGAGTCTATTAGAGTGTTTGTACGGGAGCAGGGTTTGCGAGTCTGTTAGAGTGTTTGTAAGCGGGATACTGTTTAATTCTAATAGAAATCTGGGAATGCAGCAGTAGGCAGGGGTTGCCGAAGCTGGGTAAATTTTGTGTGTGATTTACTTTTCAGCATATTTATTTCTGCAGTTTGTTTCTGTGTTTAAATCGAGAAAATTTTCTATAACCCTATTCACCCCCCCTCTAGGGTTAATCTAGATCCTACAAACTCGACTAAGTGCAAATAGTCTTCACATTACCTACCAAAATCAGGTAAGCAAACTCTTAGCAAATCTTTGAGTATCTTATTGACTCTCTCTATCTGTCCATCCGTTTATGAGTGATAAATGATACTAATCCTAATCTTAGTGATTAATACCTCTTGTTGGCTTTTCCAGAACTCATTAGTAAACATAGTATCTATGTCATTGAATATACTATTAGGAATCCCATGTAGTCTAACGATATTCTTCATAAACAATTTAACTAATACAAGTTTCGTCTGGTTGACTTAACGGCAATGAAATGTGCATTCTTGGCCAGTCTATCCACCATAACCCAAATACTTTCATTTCCTCTATTCGACCTTGGCAATTTGTCAATAAAATCCATGGATATAGAATCCCATTTCCAAACCGATATATCTAAAGGCTGGAGCAATCCACTTGGCTTTTGATGCTCGGTTTTCACTTGCTGGCATTTCAAACAGTGCTTTACTCAGATGCCTACATACATTTTCATATCATCCCAAAAGAAACTCCTCTTCATGTCCTGATATATCTTGGTTCCGCTAGGATGAATAGTAAACTTCGATCAATGACATTCGCCAAGAACTTCCTTCCTTAGGCCACCAACATTTGGAACACACAATCATCCCTTCTTTCTTAACCATCCATTCTGCTCAGGATTAAAATCCTTTAAATCATAAATCTCAGTTCCAACTTCAAGCCTTTCAATCTTTTTGGCTAGTAATGGATCATCTCTCTGCTTAGAAGCAATCCTTTCGATCATCATTGGTCAAACTTTCAAACATGACAACATGATGGTTACCCAACTAGAACTAGCCATTGATCTCAACTGCACACCATATGTAGTCAATGCTTCTAAATCCTTCCATTCTGTTATCATAACTAACACTACATTCTAATGTTTCCTGCTAAGTGCATTGGCAACTTTATTTCCTTTTTCGGCCATGTACTCAATACCAAAATCATAAGTTGCTAAAAACTCTAGCCATCTTTGTTATCTCATATTCAACTCTTTCTGAGAGAATAAGTACCTCAACGACTTATGATCCATAAAAAACTCGAATCTTTCTCCTAATAGGCAGTGTCTCCACAACTTCAAAGCAAAGACCACCGCTGCCAACTCCAAACCATGAGTCGGATACCTAACTTCATGTGGTTTAAGCTGTCGAGAAGCATAGACAATCACTTTACCTCTTTACATCAACGCAGCTCCTAATCTTCTTCTACATGCATCTGTATACACCATCAAATCCCGATTACCTTCTGGCACAACTAACACGGGCGCGTTGGTCAATAAATGTTTTTGCTTCTAGAACGCTTCCTCACGTTTACTAGACCAAATAAACTTTACGTCCTTTCTGGTAAGTTTAGTCGGCGGTGTTGCTATCCGAGAGAAATCCTTAATGAATCTGTGGTAATAACCAGCTAATCCAAGAAAACTCTTTATCTTGATCACTGTCTCGGGTCTCTTTCAATTATTTACCGCTTCAATCTTAGTTGGATACAAAGATAACCCTTCTTCCAAAACTCCATGACCAAGAAACTTCACTTCTCTCTTTCAAAAATGACAGTTCGAAAACTTTTCTTTTAGTTGCACTGCATCAACATCTCAAGCACTATTCTAAGATGAATCTATGATTCTTACATCCTTAGAATATGTCAAAATGCCATCCATGAACACCAATACGAACATAGCCAAATGCTCTTAGAAAATTTGGTTAATCATGTCCACAAAGAAAGAGGACGCATTAGCAAACCCGAATGACATGACTAACCACTCATATGAACCATACCTCATTCAAAACGCCGTCAAAGGAATACTATCCTTCAACACCCTCAGTTGACCGTCGCTAAATCCAACCGGAAAAACACTTTGGCTCCACTCAATTGATCAAATAAATCATCAATTCTCGAAAAAGGATATCTATTCTTTATCATCTTCTCATTCAGCTTATAATAATCAATACACAACCTCAATGAACTATCCAGATTCTTCATGAACACCACGGTCTCTCCTTAAAGTGAACTGTTAGGTCTAATAAAACTCTTTCCTTCTAAGTCCACCAGCTGCACCTTTAACTCTTTCATCTCAGTAGGTGTCATTCTGCTAGGCGATCTACTTATGGGTTCAGCCCCAGGTACAAGATCAATTCTAAACTCAATAGCTCTCCTCAGTGGTAACCCTATAACAGATTAAAAACATCTGCAAATTCTCTTATGACTAAAACTCGACTCAACTCATCTTCCACCTCTGTTGCACCTAATAAAGCACAAGCATCTAAACTCGAATTCTCAACTGAGTGTATAATTCGATTAGTACTATTAGGGAGTCTTAATGATATTTTTCTATTCTAGCAAAATATCCTAGCATCATATTTTCTCAACCAATCCATACCCAAAATAATCCCAAAGCCCAAAAATTCAAACACAAACAAACTGCAGGCAAAAGTATGGCCTAACAACTCAAATTCTTAATGGTCACATCTCCTCCCAAGAGTTGCATACCCTCCTATTAGATTCAAGACCCTTAAGGAAGTAACAAGGTAGTATGGTTCTAAACCTAACTTATCTAGGAAATACTGAGAGATAAAAGAATGTGATGCACCAATGTCAAATAATACTATAACAGGTATGCCATGAATCAAAAGTGTACCTTCCATCACAGCCTTTACCTTTTTCTCTTCAGTTAGCCTAGAAGATGATGGCTCCAAAGCAAAGACCTTTCCTTTTTTATGCCTTGGCCACTTCTAGACATTTATTCTTATAATGCCCACCTGGTTGTGATTATTGCACTTCACATTTTTCTTTCCCACAATCGTCTTAACATCACAGATCAACAGTCATTAGCGTAGTGCCCCTTCTTTTCACACTTGTAACAAACTATATCAGTTTTTTCCTTTCTTGGTGGCTCCTCTCTTCTAGGCTCCCTTCCCATGAAGAACTTTCTCTTCTTAATCTGAAATCTTTGGGTTTCCACCCACTAATCCTTCCTAAAAGTCAAAAGCATCTCCTTGTTCCTTATGGCCATCTCTAATTCAACGGCATCTTCAGTTCCAATAAAATTCTTTCCTCCAAGACTAGTGTAATCCAGGCTCAACTTAGCATAGTTGTTGCCAACAGGCACCACGGGATTTGCTCCTTCTGCATTAGTTGCATTCCCTCCAACCAAACTGGCAGCAGCTCCAGCTTGCATCATGTCGACAAAGAACTGATACATAGTCCCCATTTCTAGTGGTGGGGTTGCAATACCTATATTAACATTAGCTTGTCGACCCGGATTCCTTCTAGTGTTAGGTCAAACTTTTCCATTAGTTATGGTATTTCCTCCACCTAAATTTACTCTTCCATATCTTATTTTCTCGTAACCTACATATGATCCTTAATAAGATACAGAAGAACCGTCTAAAAGAGAAGGAAGAACACATAATTATGTATAGCAAATATAAGTACGTTACTATAGTGTTATCCAATACCCTAAATCTTATTTTCTGTGTCATTGGATTATGTTTTCAATAACCTCTAATCTTTTAAATTTTTACATAAACATATGCTCTGATACCAAACTATAACATTTTTCATTTTGAGGTCCGATCTAATTGCTACGGATGCTGTAGCCATCCACAGTGTTAATTTCTAGTGATAAAATGTGGCTATATTGATTATATCAATAATATCAAAAGCACATAAATATGAAACTTTTAAAAATCAATTCAACATTAAGCTTTCACATTTCATTTCACAAATAATATTTCATATTCATTACATAATCTCATTTGATCATCTCATTCAAAGAAAATATAATTATTAAAAAATATTCCAAGGTTGACATATGAAGATGCCCCCTTGGTTGATAAGTGTCTAATACTTAGCACTTATAACTTCTGTCATTACATCCATTTAGACACTAAATAATACAACAAAAAATAAAGGCTTCGACTAATAGCTATCTTGCTTCTTGCACATTTTTGAAAGCTTATTCATCTAATCTGGAACCTAAAACCCTTACTCTTACTCTTGGCCTACTCAAATGAGCACCTGAGAGTTTAAGGGGAAAATAAAAACTTCGGGTCAGACAAAAAGTCTGGTGTGAATAATAATCTACCATCTTGAACCAAAATAGATATCTAGTGAGACCACGTTGTAAAGCGGAATGGTTTTTCCCCTTAATAGTATCTTAGCCGATTATGTCAATCAAAATTCATGCACCTGCAGCCGCAATGGTTAGAACATAGTAAAATAATCATTTGCACGCATGAAACATGGGTAAGTCTGACTAATCTATCTTCATAGTGTTATGCACTCCCTTACCCTATCCAAAATCAGATAATGGATTACCCATCTCAATTTAATTGACTATCCATCAAAATTTAAATGACTATCTATCTAAATTTAATTTGAATATCCGTCTTATATTTATGTAACCCATCTCATATATAAACATTATATAGATTATCAATCTTAGGCCATATAGACCACCCATCACATATGGTTTATCTATTTTAAAATTATATGGACTATCCATCACACACTTCGTAGCTTTCCTAGATTGACAACGAACCCATCATGGACCATAGAGAGTATATCCATCTGTGGTATTATATGAACTATCCATCACACATCTCATAGTTTTCCTAAGATGACTATGAACCCATCAATTATCAATTCAAAATTTTGAATATAACATTATTCACTCAAGCGCCCAACCTATGCCTATTAGTATCACTAATTAGGTTGTCAAACCCTTAAACTTATAGCATACCGAAAAGAATATACGTTAGTATCACCAATGAAGTTTTCAAACTCACAAAACATATGGCTTATCAAACCATCAATATAACAATTCAAAATAGAAAGCTTACGGCATCCGTGTTGTTAAAAACGATATCAAACCTCCGTTTGATATTTGAAAAGAAAACTCTAACTTTATAAAGTGTAAGGCTATATTGCCGAAATCAAAGGGTTATAGACTTTCTTAAGTCATAGATTATCTCACCTTTAAAACATAGCTTTTAGTTTGCAAATGAAAACAAGGCTATCTTGCCCTATAAAGCATCAATTATGAAATAAAAGGGTTACGGCATCAAAGCCGCATAACCTAGTTGCCCAAAATAGGAAAACATGTGATGTTGGAGTTGACAAGCTATGGCATTAATTACATTAAAAATTATGACATCGAAAATACAGTACTTCAGCCATTATGCCGCAAAACAATTGATATCAAAAATGATGATTTACGACATCGAAACTTTAAAGCAATTGATATTGGTTTCATAAAACTGCGGTGACTATGTCGCTACTTAAAGGTCGCTAAAAATATATAGCAAATGACTAAAGCATAGGTTTCAAAGTTGATGACTTACGACATCAATACTATGTAATATGGGTTTTCAAACAAAAGGACAAGGGATGGCGCCCTTCAGAAAACAAGGTATAGCCTCAAAATCAATATCGAATCTCTTCACCCAGAAGATGCTGCATTCCTCCTATGACGGATATCAGATATCATGAGGAATGCCACATGTCTTCGATGGCATTACTATAATAAACATTAAAATTATTCTCTTCCCTTCTTAAGCCAATTTGTTTTTACCAACTATAATCTCTTGTCAATTTTCTATTAGTTAAAAACGAACTTTATCAATTTCTTTGCAAAAAGACTGCCTAAGTCATTTTAATCTTTCTAAATCCATTTCCCAACCCATTAATTAACATTATTACTTAATATTAATTATAAGCTACTATAGCTAATTAAATTCATATAAAATCATAACCTTTTGGACAAAATCTCCAAAAATCACTAAAATTCAAAATTTATATATTCTTTCTCCTATAAAAATTTCAAAATCAAAAATAATTATTTAATTATTTGTAATAATTAAAACCAAAATTAAACACTATTTCCTCCTTAGGAAATTTATAAATGTTCATATTAACTTGGAAAATTATGAAATTAAAAATCCATCTCCAAAATAATGTTTTATAGAACATACCAAAAAATCAAATCAAATGGAGATTAAAAGCTTAGGTTTTACCTTTAAAACCTATGATAATAATTCCATAAATTTTCCATAAATAATTATTCTATCTAAATAATGATCAAACATCCATAGCATGTCAAAACAATCAAGGTCAATTCGGAAATTAGCCATAATCGAATTCAAACACAAATAATAGAGATGGTTAATTATTTTTCACCTTAAATTGGATGATAAGATTGAGATTGAGATTTGATGGATTTTAGCTTTCCTAAGCTTTACCCTTTGAATCCCTTTAGTTTCCCCTTCTTTCTTCCTTGATTATGGCCGGCCTCTTTATTTTCTTTTTATTGTTTTGTGAATATAAAATGGGAAAAAATGAGAGAGGGAGGGCTTAAGGGATGAAATAAGATTCTATTTCTAATTTGGCCCTCTCATTTATTCTCCACTTTTATAAGTTTTAAAACAATCTTATTAATTGGTTAGTAAAGGCCTGACCCAATTATTTATCAAATTGCATCCTCCTTATTCCATTACATTATTTTATTTAATATATCCAATTACATTGTCTAAATAATGTTAAACTAAAACTAGGGATGTTATAAAACTTTCTTAGTTTCATCACTATTAGAACTAAACCTTTTAAGAGTTGGCCTGCTTTCATCATTGTGCTTAACTATAATCTCAAATCCTCCACTCCCCAGTTTGATATTAGTCGTCGCACCATTTTCTTCCATCAATTGCTGCTCATCACCATCCATACAACTACAAAATGAAAAATAAAATCATAATGCAGTCATAAAATTATACTGCTAATTGTAAAGGTATAGGATAAAAACTGTTAGACATATTGTAAGCAAAAATTTCTAAGTAGGTTTTGAATTACAAGTATTTTGTGCATGTGATAATGCAATTTTGCATCGAGTAATTTGAAACCTAAAATTGTTTCCAAATTATTACAAGAATTCCTATATAACCCTACAATGTGGGGAAAAGGAAAGGCAATATAAAGGAGCCTAAATCTTCAAAATCTTTAACATTGGAAATAAACACTTTTTTTAGACATTCGATGGAAGATTCAACACTGTCGGGTCCGACATTAAAATATACAACTACAATCACGTCAGGCATAGAGATTGAATTGCCTAAGCCCATAAACAAAATATTGATATACTTTTACAAAGAAAATTTCAAGCAAATATCATAGTTCACTATAGTATGTACTCAAACCCTGATTAGTACAATGAAACTTTGAACATAGATGAAAATAGTGAGTGAGTAAACCTCATCCTACCTTGCTAAGGAAAACAACATCTATTAATCAATGAATATTAAGTCAAAACTATAATATAATGTACTCCTTGTGATGAAAAGTCTTATATATAATAAAAATGGGACCTAGAACAAGTTCAAGAAATAATAACCAAAATAAAGGAAAATAGTTTAGAATGAATCTGAAATTATCAGAAAAATGCAGGTGAGAATGGATTCTATACATGAAATGATATTTTGACTTCAATTAAAGAATTAACCCAAAATAATGTTATTTGAAGAACTATTTTTAATAAATGTAAATTAAAATATTATAGATGATTTTTTTAATTTAAACTGCAACAAATGCAAATAATATTTTTAACTATATACATTTGTTTATATATTCATTATTTACAACTTAAAAATGACTGATACTCTATAAGAAGAGGATTTGATTATTTAAATTTGTTATATGTTTATACAATATTGAAGTACCCTCAAATTATGTGCATTTCAGATGCCAATATACTATAATACTTGTGGTGTTACTTTGAAAAGAAAAGCTCAAACAAAGCACATTCTCAAGGAGTTTGCAGATAAGTTTAGTTAAAGAGTAAAACATACTTTTAAAAAAATAAAAAATAAAAATCGTAAGTTGAAGATCAGCTCAAAAATCTTTTAGTCGGTAGACTAGCTCTAGAACAGTCTTCCCTTTTATAAAAATAATTTTGATGTATACAACTATATGCCTGATATGTCTATAAGGAGTGTACATAAAAAATAAAAACATCATAGTTAATACAGTTACAAGAATACAATATCAAGTATTCATGAAGTTTCTATGCAAAGAATACTATACATAAAAAACTTTAGAAACACACTCTTTAAAATATTCTTTTTAAAGATCTAATTATATTTCTATGTGTATTAGAAAAAAGGGTCGAAACAAATGTCATTAAAACACTGTTTACTATAAACCCAAAACCAATAATACTTAGCTTTTTCTTTAAAACCTTCCTCTTCAAAGATCATTTCATATATAATATATCATTTATAAATCAACTTATTATTATCTTTAAAACAAAACCCCTCCAAATATTTAAGAATATTAACATTTATTAAATCAAGTAACAAATTTTCTTAATAAATTTATGAAATCATTTATTGTAACAAAAGTGTTATAATCCATGAATTCTTTTCTTAATTCCTAGAAAACATTTATTACAACAACGATATCATAATTTATGCTTCCTTTTCACTTTTCAATAAACTCAAAAATATAATTTAAATCATCCGTTTCAATTATTACTTGGAAAATCTTAAGTCTAAAGTATATTAAAATCTTAAAACCATTTCCTTTCCTTATTTCGAAATAAAACTTCTTCT
This sequence comes from Allium cepa, assembly GCA_030765085.1. Lineage (NCBI taxonomy): Eukaryota > Viridiplantae > Streptophyta > Magnoliopsida > Asparagales > Amaryllidaceae > Allium > Allium cepa. The sequence continues at coordinate 99,975,290 of CM060928.1, read as the reverse complement.
TCAATAATTTAAATCATTTAATATATATATATATATATATATATATTTCAAACCACTTTTAAAACACTTAAATATATGTTAGGAAAGTTCACTAAAAGGATTGAAAAGGAAAATTCAAGTTTAAAGCAATATTAATTATCCCGAAGTAAAATTAATCAAATTTATAATCACTTTATAAATTTAAAACAACACTAATTATCCTAAAAGAAAATTAATCAAACTTAAAACCATTTATAAATTTAGAACAACGTTAATTATTCCAAAAGAAAATTAATCAAATCTAAAATCCTTTTGTAAATTCAAAACAACGTTAATTATCCTAAAAGGATAATTAATCAAATTTATAACTCCTTTTATAAATTTGAACAACACTTATTATTTATTTCAAAATTCTCAAAAACACTTGAAAATATAGTTTAATCAACATTCAAAGTGAAAAAAACACGACCAAATATTTATTCTGTAAAAATAGAAGCACAAGTTCAACACACATGCAGAGGTTTAAGACGATGATATTTTATAAGTGACGGTATAGCGAATCGCTATAACGACACTTTCACAAACCAAACTGTATGTCACAAATATTTTAACCAACCACCAATATAAGCAATACAAGAATATAAATAAGATGTGTTTGCACCAAAATTGGTCACAAAACCCAGATGTAGTGAAAGCACCAGTGTTTTTATACACAAATCCTCAATATCTTAACAAAGATCTCAGATCTAGATAATGTAGAAAATAAAAATGAAGAAATATCAAAATTAAAATGAAATAAAGCAAGAAAGCATACAAGGTTTATAGTGGTTAGGCTATCTCCGACTTACGTTCACTTAGAAACAATCCTTTTATTCCTTTTATACAGTAGTTATCGTTCCAAGCCTTTGGAATCAGTAAACAAAATGGCAGAGTTTAGCCTAGGAAAGAAGAAGAAAATCCCTTTTTTAGTTGCTATAGGACTGCTATTTATAGGTGTAGATCCCAAAATATCCACCTCAAAACCTGGAATACCTCTTCTCGTGTGTAGGTGGGCCCGCCAGATCGATCCAGGGTGATTTTGGATCGATCCGTGTATAATTCATATCAATCCAAAAGTAGTCCAATCAAGCTGAGACTGATCATGAATGTTCTTGAGTGCATAAGGAAGCTCCTGTGAAAATTTCATCGCATTTGATCTTGTAGAACGAGAGTTATGATCGATCCAAATTGGTGTTTTCCAATGTAGGCTGACATCTTTGTATCGATCATTCTACCTTGATCCTCTTCGTATCGACCGTTCTTGGATCGATGATATGGAGCGATAATCACGTGTAGATCCATTTTTCATGCCCGCTGACTGTTTTTTTTCCTTGACCCTCTTGATATCCATCGGTCCATAGCCTTTCGTATCCATGCTTCGTCTCCATCGGCATGTGTTGTTCGTATCCATCGACCAACCCTCCTTCGTATCCATGTTGTTCATATCGATCCAAGCTTTGTTATGGATCGATACGAACAAGATTAACACGGACTGTGTCTTCGTATCCATCCTCCATGTATGTCCTTCGTATCGATGAATACTTTATCGATACGAGATGCTCATCCAGACTCCCTATGACCACTGTTCCATTCTTCATGTCGATACTAGCTTGATCGATACAACGTAAGTTACCAAACTTGTGCCATGTCCAACCAAATCGATGTGCATTGTATCGATACTAAAGCCATCGATCCGAAGTATGTTTCCATGCCCATCCTTGATCGATACGATCTATCGATATGAACCAGTTTCCCATGAACCTTGATCCATCCATAACTCGAGCATACGGACCCCGTTTGACCCGAAATTTTAAACGTATATTCTCCAAGCCTTGTTCATCATTCCCAATCGATCCCAACTTCATTGGATCTTGGTCCCTTTTTGACGATATCGATCATTTCCTTGTTTCCAATTGATCCCCAATCCTGATATCCATCCTTTCCAGCCAATTTATTGATATCCCAGCCTTGATCAAAAGGCGGGGTAACATTTGCCCCCACCAAAATATGCCTTGTGGTAAGAAGGCGTGTTTTGAATAACTTCGAATCCAACATTCGAAGTTCATATTCCATCCATAGCCATACCATCAGATCCATAATCCAATCCATTACAAAGCCATCATATCCAAGTGTCATAGCCATATCCTCTGAATCCGTAACACTCCGAGCTGAAATCCGATTTCGAATAGAGTAACCAAATCGTTAGCCAATTTCATATCCATCTGAACCTGACAACCGAGTTCTAATCCATCCATATCCAATAACTAATAATCGAATCCAGGACCTCTTTGGGTCAATATCCAAATCCGAGGCCACTCCGGGTCCATACCTAAATCCTTAGCTGTTCATAGCCGATATCCAAATCCATAACCTCTCTGGGTTCTTACCAAACGCAACCCACACTCGACGACCTATAGTAAACAACGCCTTGGTGTTCTTGGTTCAATGTCCCTAAACGCTGAGTAATTCCATGGCTTAAGTCCTAAGTCGAATCCTGCTCGCTTCGGACCCTTGCCGAGTATAGTCCGTACTCGACGACCTGAAATAGTGACCGATAATATAGGGCCTAAGTCCTAGGCCAAATCCTAGTTTCTCCGGACCCTTGCCGAGCATAGTCCATACTTGACGACCTGAATAAGTCGATTTGCCACGCTCGGACGAAGCGACTTACCCCTTGCCAGGCAAATCCATACCCGACGACCATGTACAAAAAGCCAGATAAAAATCCAATCAAAATTCAATCCGAAATCAGATTAAATCAGAAAACTAAAAATCCATAGCAGGAATCCAAACCAATATCCAAACCAGGAAACAAGCATCCAAACCAAAGTCCAAACCAGAAAGCAAACAAAACCAGGAGTTCAAACCAAAACAGAAAAAAGCAAATGTCCAAACCAAAAATGAAAAGCAGATTTCACAAACTAGAGCGTCGCGGTTTATCATCATCTCAGATCATGCCTAGGGGCTATCTCCATCCCCGTACATGAATGAGTGACTTGGTCATTTGCCCAAAGTTTGCTACTTATTCCATATCATCCCTGTTATTCGATAACCAATCGACCATCATTCCTGGGCCTCGTGCCATCGTCATTTCAGGTAGACGGTGGCTGCTCCTATTCCACCACCGCATTTCGAGTTCTGACATATTGCCGTGACTGACCACTACTTACATGCTTCTCGATTATGTCCTTTAGACGCCTGCAGCTATTGGTATCATGCTCGTCAAGATCATGAAAGAGACAGTGCCTTCCGGATGCCTTTTCACGTTCTGAGGGTTCCCTCCTTGCCGGCCTTTGGTAAGGAAGGCGATTACAAGTCTCCATGAATATCCGCTCCAATGTTTCATTCAATTTTGCGTAAGTGGAGAATTTTGGCTCTCCCCAACATTTCCTTGCCATGCCAAAGTTGTCATCTGACTTCCTCTTTCCTTTATCTTTATCCTTACCCAAGCTTTCACTGGATGGTTCTCCGTCTTGATCATATTTACTTCCTTTAGTTTCAAAGCTTAACTCGCATCCTCCTGTCGAAGGAATCTCTTGGCCTCGTGAAAGAATTACCCAAGATCCATTAGTGGATCCCATAACAATGATACTTTGAATTTTGAGTTATCCCTGAATCCTGACAATGCCGCCACTAAAACCATCGACGGATCCAGCCAATCCACTGAAGAAACCGCTGCATTGAACCGAGTTAAGAAAGCCCTAAGTGATTCCCCTATTCTTTGTTTTACTGATCTGAGTGTCAAAACGTTCTTTGGCCTTTTGATATGAACCCGAAAATGCTTCAAAAACCTGTCCACCAATTCTATCCATGTCCAAATAGATCATCTTCCAACTGCTTGACCCACATAGCAGCTATATCTGTCAAGTACAAAGGGAAGCGCTGGGCCATAACTTCCTCCGATGCTCCCAGCACTTCTATGTGTCTCATGTACCTCATCAAATGATCGGTAGGATCAGCCCTACCGTTTTATACCTCCAAAGTAGGTAGCTTGAACTCTGGTGGATTCCGAGCCATTCTAATGTCATGGGTAAACAGACTCCTATTTACTACTTCCATATCTCTGTTTGCTAAACCTCTGTGCATAGTTCGCTTGATAATCTCAGCTAATCCAGTGTTGTCCACCAACGGTTGCCCCCGAGTCCCCGAGGGAATTTTGATACATACTCTTCATCACATAATCTTGTGCTCCAACCAGCATCCTGTTGTGTGGTGTCACCTGGAATCCCTCCATGAATTGGTTTATCATTGCATGGTGGTGTGCACCCAAGTCTGGATCCATCCAAATTGGTAATCGTGTGCTGATTTGGGGCTGCGCCTTGTTGATATCTGATTGCCTGTTGGGTCCTTCTGTTCCAGCTGTTCTTGCCTGTCCAAACTGTCTGAGAAGGTTCTGCATCATGTCCTCGTGCCTTTTCAATAATTCTTGCTGCATAGCTCCCATCATCATCTTCATCTCATCTCTGGTGATGAAAACTGAGGCCTAATTTGCTCCTGAGGAAGCCTCTTGACTCCCCTCTTGATGGCTCCTTTATGGTAATATCCTTCTAGCTAATTGGCCAACCATGGTTCCTTCCCGATTCGATCTTTTAGCTTTCCAAATCTGAACTCCAAAGTTGACGTAGCGGGCGCTAATCCTCTCAGTGAAAGCACCTAAGTGTTTGTGCCAAAATAGGTCACAAACCCCGGATGTAGTGAAAGCACCAGTATTTATACACAAAATCCTCAATATCGTAACACAGATCTCATATCCAGATAATATAGAGAATAAAAATGAAGAAATAGAAAAATTAAAATGAAAGAAAGCAAGAAAGAACACAAGGTTTATAGTGGTTCGGCTATCTCCGGCCTACGTCCACGTAGAATCAATCCTTTTATTCCTTTTATACTATAGTTACCATTACAAGCCTTTGGAATTAGTAAACAAAGTGGCAGAGTTTAGCCTAGGAAAGAAGAAGAAAATCCCTTTCTTAATTGCCATAGGACTGCTATTTATAGCTATAGATCCAAAAATATCCACCTCAAAAATCTGAAATACCTCTTCTCGTATGCAGGTGGGCCCACCAGATCGATCTAGGATGATTTTGGATCGATCCATGTATAATTCGTATCGATCCAAAGTTAGTCCAATCAAGCTGAGATCATCATGGATGTTCTTGAGTGCATAAGGAAGCTCCTACCAAAATTTCATTGCATTTAGACTTGTAGGATGAGAGTTATGATCGATCCAAGTTGGTGTTTTCCAATGTAGGTAGACATCTTCGTATCAATCGTTCTACCTCGATCCTCTTCGTATCGATCATTCTTGGATCGATGACGTGGAGCAATAATCATGTGTAGATAAATTTTGCATGCTCATTGACCGCTTTGTTTTCCTTGACCCTCTTCATATTCATCGGTCCATAGCCTTTCGTATCCATGCTTCGTATCCATCGACTAACCCTCCTTCGTATCCATGTTATTCATATCGATTCAAGCTTTGTTATGGATCGATACGAACAAGACTGAAAAGAACTGTGTCTTCGTATCCATCCTTTGTGTATGTCTTTTGTATCGATCATTGCCTGATCGATAAGAGATGCTCATCCAGACTCCCTATGACCACTGTTCCATTCTTCGTGTTGATCCCAGCTTGATCGATATGAAGTATGTTGCTAAACTTGTGTCGTGTCCAACCAAATCGATGTGCATTGTATTGATACTAAATCCATCGATCTGAAGTATGTTTCCATGCCCATCCTTAATCGATATGAATCGATCGATACGAATCAGTTTCCCATGAACCTTGATCCATCCATAACTCGAGCATACGAACTCCCTTTGACCCGAAATTTGAAATTTAGCTTCTCCAAGCCTATTCATCATTACCAATCGATCCCACCTTGATCGGAGGTTGGTCCAATTTTGACGGTATCGATTATATCCTTGTTTGCAATCGATCTCCAATCCTGATATCCATCCTTTCCAGCCAATTTTTTGATATCCCAACCTTGACCAAAAGATGGGGTAATAAGATGCATATAATAGTAAATTAATAATGGCGAGAAACCCCTTAGGGATCTCCACAAAACTTCCCTTCAAAACAATGGTTATTTATGCAATTTGCTTTTCAAGCAGGAATTAAATCCAAGCAACAATCCGATAATGATATATAACTATTATCCAAACATTCAACAATAACTTATAGCAACACATATATCATAAAGTTTATTTAGAGATGAGTAAACTCACCGAAATTCCAGTTGATCCTTTCATGTTCCGATTTGATGTAAAATCAAAAAGCATTTAGTTTAAGCTTAAAATTCTGCTAGCTCCAAATTCAATGCATCCAACTTTAATTCATAGATAACTTCCATACGAGTCCAACGCAAATGACCGAGCCCAAATTCTATCTCATATGCAATAGTTATCGATTTTATATGGTTCGGTATAAATCAAATCGATTAATTATTTTATTAAATTTTTAATTACCCTTATTAACAAAAATCATTCTGACTCCTCAATTCAAAATCCTAATCATGTACATGATACTGACATTATCATGCATGCTCAAGCAAGGACACTGAGCTATGCTCCACTAAATCTTGAACCGTCAATTCAATTGAACTCCTCATCACGTAAGTTTCACAATGCGCCCTAGAAGAATAGCTCGATCGCCTCCTCATGTGACAACCCTTATGTCGCTTTCATCCACATAAAGCCGCACCATCCCAAAACTTCACCACCAACTCATTTTTGCCCCCCAAGCTCTAATTCAAACTCGATTCCCTTTAATTCCATCTAGATCTCATCAAAACCAAAACCCTAGGTTATGCTTCTATTGTTGAACTCCACCACACATGATCACAACCGAGTTCGAGTATATAGATTTGTAGATCTAGCAACTACGAACTCGAAAAAACTTGTTTTGTACTTTTTGTTGAGAAAATCTCTAGATTTTGAATTTATAAGGAGGTGGCCATTTTGTTATGTTTATAGGCAACTGAAGAAAGAAAGAAAGAGAGGAAAAAATGAAAACATGTGGAAAAGTCAAGAATGAAAAATTGTCTTGTATAGGGATTATTTTATTCTACAATTTCTAGTACGATGATACATGGAATTTCATTCTTGTACGGACCGTAGATGATAAAAGAAAAATAAAATCACGCACAAAAATTTGACTAATCTCAGAACAATAATAAAATAAACTGGTATTCTACTCTATGAAATTTCAAAATAACATCGTTTGCCAAAAAATACGTCAAACGATAATTTAATTATTTTTCAAACTAAGAATTATGGAAAAATCCTATAAATTCATTTAAAAATACGTCAATAAAAATCAAGTCATTTTATTAACAATTAATTTTCTTGTTATTTATTCGAACTACCTATTATTGTACATAAATTTACAAAATGAGTATACCATTATTATTCATTAATTAAAAGGAGCTAATAAGGCTATAAACTCCATTTAATTAGTATTTAATTCAAAATTCAAATATTTAAATAATCTATATATTTGCTTAAGTTATTTATATTTTAAAAAAAATTATTTAAATATCTAATATTAATTAAGTATTAAAAATTAAATGATAAAATTCTGGGATGCTACGATAATGCTTATGCTTCCAAATCCAGCTGATGTATGCTACAAACCTTCAACTAGAAAATCCCAACAAATATAAAAAAATGTACCTTGAAAGATGTTGCTTATCTGCTTTTGTTTGAGTAGCACTGTGATAAGCTCTGAATTTTGCAACTAGCTCATTTGCATCCGTGGTACAAAGAGTACCTATACGAATGGTGTTCGAGCTTATCACATGTACGAAAAAAATATGTTGATATAACTAAGTATTCAGCATAGTAAAATACCTTAGGAACACCTAGAAGAGCTTCAGCAAACTCTGCAATTGCTAATTGCTTTCTTGAATCTAATTTTGTCACAAGGTACTCCGGGTACACAAACAATGTAGACTCTACTATACCACCACCATTAACTACCTATATCACTAAATCACAAAAGTGATGTCATGTATTAGAAATAATGGAGTGCCACATTGAGAAACTTACTCTCTTTAAAAATCTAAATATATCTTAACGTTTGTGTATTTTATTATGATATACTGATCCCCTAATATCTACATCATAAGGCCCCTTTCCCAAAGGCACAACTCCTTGTTACTTCCATGATTCATGCAAACTAATTTGTTCTGCAAATTCTAGCATGCATGTAATTAAAATTAAAATATTATCATGTCCCTACCATGTAGGGGTCAGTTTAAATCAATGTTAAGAAACATTTGGACAAACAAGGATAAAACTTTGTTGGGTTATCATTCAATCATCTCTTGCCAGTTCTTTGCCTATTGATGTGTAACGACCCACCTTTTTGGACGGTTTAAATCGACAATAAATCACACATGTCTAACTTAAACCATTCAAAAGGGTAGATTGCCAATGTGGTAAATAAGAAAATAAGAGAAAAGAAGGAAAGCAAACACAAAATCTTACAGCGGAATGATAAAATATAGTAACCAAATAAACAGTTCATGAAGCTATTTTACAATATACATTTGATTACACAATTTTACAACATAATCAGAGTATAATAAAAAACATACCAAAATAACGCAGTGGAATAATAATGGTAAATACGGTCTAGCAAACTCCACCTTCATCTTCAAGAATAATATCTTCAACATTGAAATACTCAGGCTAACCCGAGCATAATGAAAAGACAAAACACTCGAGTCGGAAGTAAAAATTCTTATGTAAGTTAAATCAACAACAAGTAAATATGAGTGTGATAGCATCAGAGATGTTTATGGGATTTTACATCTCCTATCTAGTGTTCAACATGCGTGCAATAACTTAAGAGATGTTACGGGATTTTCCATCTCCTAAGGATCCATCAAACTATCTACATGTAGTAAGATACGTTATATATGTAGTGTCTATCAGTAAAGTAAAGTATTAAAATAGCATTAAGGCTTTACATTGATCCCTCTTAACACATTTTTAAGTAGGTAGTCTATGCAGGTCCTGTAACACAACCTGTAACGTTGGTAGCCAGTGAGTCCCCTATGGATACCATACTAAAACAAAATCGTAGCGGGCCTGAATAAGGTTAAAAGTATGACAAGGCATGTGAGGCAATGCCCAAGGTAGGATTCTATCAGTTTACTCTTTTTGGCTGGTGGTAACGCATCGTAGCCACCATCGCCCACCGAGTCCACCACCCATAAAATCAAATCAATATGCATCGATCAAGTCAAAAGTCAATATAATACGAAGGGGTGGGGCCCCTAAAGGTAGCTAACCCTTTGGCAAGACATAGGCTCCTGTTTTAGTCATTTCAAATTGACACAAGTGTCGGGGTCATCCATCATCGTTATCTTTGTTCACATCCAGCAAACCTCGCCAATTCAACCACTATATTCTGGATAACATCCATCACATACACGCTTTCTTAAGTGGTTCTGGTAGAATGACAGAGAGTATATCATTCATCCGACTCCAGTCTCTTTAACAACCAATTGTCCATTTTACACAGCGGTTGTTTCTTTTAAATTTCAAGAGCAAGTCATACTTCATATCAAAATATCAGAATTGCTTCAAAAATCATTTTGAATTCAAACAGTTTATACCTTCAAAACATTCGTATTTAAATCAATGATTTAAAACTAAATAATTTCCACTTTTGAAATAGTTTGAATATTTAAAATGGTTTTAAATAATGAAAATAGTTTGATTATTGATAGTAGGTTGGATAATAGTTTAAATATTGGAAATAGTTTGGAATAATTAAAATAATTTAAAGATTGGAAATGGTTTTGAATATAAAATAGTTTTAGTATTGAAAATAGTTAGACAATTCAAATAGTTTATTTATAAAAATAATTTGGTTATTAAATAGTTTATATTAAAACTGTTTCTTCCTTTCAAAACAATTTGAACTCATGTTCCCATTTCAAATCACAACAAATTCAACCTTTCAACTTCCAATTTTAAGTCAAATTCATATTCAAATTCCGATTTACATCAGCCTCACTTCAAAACAATTTCAAACTTTACATCAAATTCAATTTAAACAGTTCTATTCAAATGGCTGAAAGCCTCAATTCAATTTCTCATTTTTAAACATTTTTTGTTTAAATCCATTTCACATTCAAATTTGGAAATACTAATTTAAAACCATTTTTAATAAAGTAAATTCAAAGTTTTACATTAAATATAAATCTTCACAATTATTCACTTCCAATAATTTCAAATCATATTCCAATATCCACTTTAAGATTTCAAATTAAATCCTTAAACGGTTTCATTTAAGAAGTTTCAATTTCAACATTTCAAATCTAGAATTAGAAAATAATTTAATTCATATAAATCAAATTTTTTATTTTCTTTAAACGATATCATATAAACCAATTGAAGTTCAAGATTTTGAAATAATTTAATTTAATCGATCCGTTGTCTGTATATAATACCCTATGACCAAGTGATCGGTTAATTCAATTTTAATTACAAGAATGGATATATATCATTTCAACCCAAATTAATGACATAGATATGTATCATTTCAACCTATTTCTTAGTTTATTCGAAATAATTTAGATGAAAATTTATAGGATGTTAAATATATATGGGGTAATAACAAGGATATATCAAAATAAATAACAACCATACATACAATATATCAATCAATAGACGTCCAATTGCAATCAACATCCAAATTAACCAATATGTCATAACATTTACTAATTATCAATTATCGGTGTTTAACAAGCAATTTAAATTCAATATTAATTTAAATGTTGATTTAATGCCATGTAAAATTTAATTTCAATTAAAATGTCAATTTAAACTACCAAACAACAACCAATAAAATTCTTATCACTTCATAAATTTAACTCAACTAACATAAGAAAATTTAGTATTGCATGAGTGAGTTTAATCACTCACTTTTAATTTATAGCCCATTAAAAATCTAATAAAAGCCCAAAATTCAACACTCTCCAAATTCAAGCAAACTGGTTTTATTTTGTCCGAAATTTTGATACGAATCCAACGAAAGAAACCGCGTGTGAATCCGAGTTTGTATGCAAAAATTAACAAGTTAGAAGTTTTTTTAAATTTTAATTAAAAATAAACTAGGTGGCAAACATGTAAATAACTATACCTTCCCAACTATCGTGAACAACAGAACGAACAGATGTGTGTACCGGCTGCCAACATTCATCGACCAAACGCCACTCCAACGATCGCCACGCCCCAAATCAAACCCCCATCACCACGCGCGCCACCTCCAACCACCCTTACTCATGCACGCGGCACGCCACCAGTGCCCCTAGAAACTTCACGCCGCCGCCGCCTTTATTCGCGAATCCAGGCGAAATCTGGCTACTCCTGATAATCGGCCGCCAAAGATCATTACCATTCACCAAGCTCTATGCCATGGTACCCTCTGATCGTCATATGATCGACGATCCACCGTTAACTCCAAACTCTAAAATGAAAGGCCGAGACTTCTTTGCCAATTTCTAAACAAATGCAACCTCCAATCAAAAAAAATTGTAGATGCTAATTCCATTCATCAAGAGCTTCGCGATGGTATATAATTTGATAGGGTTTAAGCAATTTGAATTTTTGGAGTTGATTTGAAATTGTAATTAGGGTTTGGGATATACGCCATCAAGAAGGAACAATTAGAACTGAACTATACGTAAAGAAAATGAAACAAAAGGCTATTAGGGTTTATAACAACATATATATAGAAAAAGATTGAATAGGAATGGATTAAACAGATCGATTGGGTCGAAGCGATGACGAAGACCCAAAAAGCCCGTTTCGTTCCTAAAACGAAAATAGGTTGTTAGCACCAAAATCGGTCACTAACACCCTTGAGAAGATTGTGTAGAGAGATTAATTAAGAAAGTAAATTAAAACAGAGAACTATATGCTAAATTAAAAGCAAAGACAAGAACACCGGATTTATAGTGGTTCGGCGTAACTGCCTATGTCCACTTTGAGTTTTGATCTTTATTGCTTTACTAGACAATTGAATACAGATACTATCCGTACACCCACTTCTTGAATACAAATGTTAAGTGAAAAGAATAAGTCTTAAAAGCAGCAGAATCTCCTCAGTGTTCTCGAAAAAAAGTCCATTTCACTGTGACCCTGCCCTTCTATTTATAGACGAAGATGGGTTGGACTTCCCTCATGGGCCTAGGAACAAAGCACCTGGACCCATGTTAATTTCTACGCGCCGAGACGTAAATGCCGAACGGCAATTGCCGAACCACATATCCAGGCTGAACCACATTCATATGCCGATCGAGGAAGGCGTGCCAAACGGAACCTGTATGCCGAACGAGGCAGTGTGCTTAGTGAAGAGTGTAGGTCGAACGAGACCCGTGCCAACCGAGACTGATGCCGGTCGAGGTGAGATGTCGAACGACTTACTCATACCGAGCGAGGCTTCATGCCAAACGAGGATTGGATGCCAATCGATCCATCAATTCTGAACGAGGTCAGATGCTGAATCGAGGCCGAATGCCGAGCGACCTCTCAATGCCGAGCGAGGCGAGATGCCGAGCGACCCTTCTATGTCGAACGATGCTCTATGTTGAGCGACCCTTCTATGCCAAACGGTGCTCTATGCCGAGCGATCCCTCAATGCCGAATGAGACCAAATGCCAAGCTACCTCTCAATACCGAACGGTGCTCTATGCCGAGCGACCTCTCAATGCCGAACGAGGCCATATGTCGAATGACCCTTCTACGCCGAGCCTCTTGTTACTTGGTCAAGCCACCGGGTAACACTTGCCCCCCAAAGTGTATCATGTGGATGAACATGATGCGCTTTGAACCATGAGCACTCCGTGTTTTACTTTAAGCCCTTATTCTGTCCTCTCTATAGTGATCCCCTGAATGCCAAACGAGGCATTGAATGCCTAGCGTCATATTGATGCTGAACAACACTGATGTCGAACGACACTAATGCTGAACGTGGGAGGTGCCTTGACCGGTTCAACCGGTCATTGTCTATTCGTCTTCCCTCATTCTTATATAACTCAACACTTCTCTTCTTTCCCCTTTTTACTTTCATCTCCACTCTAATACCCTCACGAACTCATCCTTTCCTAAACCCTTGTTAACACCTCAACCTCTCCTTCAATCCCCGAGTCCTATTGGTTACCTTTCGACTGCCTTCAACAGCAAGCCTGAATAGATTTCCACTTCTAATTTGAGTATCTCACTAGATTCCGACTCCTCCTCCTAAGTATGAAACTCTCACTTGCTTGACGTTCTCCAATATGGGGCTTCATACAAGATTCGAATCGGCGACTCTCATCTAACTCAAAATGATAGAAATCGCATAGATTAGGAAGATGGATCTATGGGTTTAAACGAGCCTTAGGATTAGATGGATAGGAAGAAGAAGTGGATATTGACCTAGTAGGAATCGGTGATGGTAGATACTGTTGGTCGAGGGTGGCGTGCAAGTCGTAGTAGTGATCGATTGACCATTTAGCAAGATATTTAGTTTGTTTTAAGGAGGGAGTTGGAGAAAGACATATTGATGTGGCTTTGCATGACTTCCTCATCCCGAACGATGGAGAGGGAGTAGAGGAGTGAAGTTGAAGTTAGGTTTAGCGTGCCGAGTGATGTGGATCGGTATGACCACGGCTCGACATGATTCCCTTATGCCGAACGAGGTAGGAGGGAGTGCAGGAGAGAAGTACGAGTTGGGTAAAATGCCGAGCGGTAGGGATGGAGGGTAGGAAGGAAGTTAGAGTTGAGGGAAAAGTGCGAGCGATGCGGCTTGGCATGATTGCTGTTCGACATGACTAGCCGCATGCCGAACAGTGGAGAGGGAAGGTAGGAGAATGTTGTACAATAACAATACTAGTCGAGTCTCTACAGCGCCGTTCGGAATTATGTTTTATAGCAGGCTATAACAGTCAGAACCATCTCAATTTGAACATAATGCATTGTCGACTTAACTTACTTTTTATGCCCGTACATATGACAGTGAACAAGGACAAGGATTTAAGCAATTAAGCATATCGGACAATCCAGACTGATAACTCCTTTGTTCTGACAACTATAAACTTGAAATTAACTTGATTACATGGATAATAACCTTCAACGTACAATGTCGATGTCGAGTTCAAAACACAAACCATCTTATGACAAGCTCTCGTAGACGGTCAGCGATGACAGTCTTTGAAGATGATAGTTCAAAGCCTAACTTTATTTCATCAACTCTGTGACTTTTAATTTCTTGGCACTTCTACTTGAATGATTGCACTAGTTCACACACCACATGGGAGAGTATTTTTGTCATTAAGTCTAATGTCGATTGTTTTTAAGTAAAGTTCAAATAGATGTTTCATCAGATTCTACACATTAGAGATGTCAAGGAAATCCAGTTCTGCCACGATCTCGGACAGACCCGGGCCATCTTCTCAACAAGAAGTATTTGGAACTTCAAACCCGTCGACTACTCTTGTACAAGACATTCCTAGCCCCACGATCGCATCCGTCGACTTGGCCCCTGATGCCCTGGATGCAGCGATCTTTTTAAACAATCCGATCGATTCTCAAACCTCGAGAATCAACGAGAGCGCCCTTCGTTGTATATGCTCTGTGCACGGGATTCCTTTCGACAATGTGTTGGTTCCATCAGGACAAGATCGTCCTCACCTGCCCCCCAATCGGATATACAGCTTGCAACAAATTTATGTGCTGGGTTGGTAGCGTGACACCATTCAACTCTTTCCTTCGCAACTTGCTACAGTATATTGAGATCGCTCCATCGCAATTACATCCAAACAATCACGCGTTTGTGTACGGCACGTGCATCCTCTTCATGAGCGCCATTTTTAGGCTCCCAACTCCCGACGATATCCGATACATTTATCGTTTCAAGAGACGATCGAACAGCCCATCTTTTGTATTTTACGAGCCACACAATAAATGTCAAATTCTGACCGGGGCATGGAGCAAATTCGCCCAGTATAAGCAGGAGTGGTTCTACATGCACTGTCTTCTCTTCTCCCCCCCCCACCCCCCCGTTCGTTTCGCAAGGAGATGGGTGGAAGGGAATAAGTTTCTTTTCCGGATCAATACTTGCATTTGGCGGGATTTGCACCATTTCTAACTCTCGATCTACTTCTACATGTATCAGCCCACGTCCCCAAGGCTCTGGGTATTCTGAAGCTGTTGAGGCTATTTGAGCTATCGCCGTAGAAGACCAGGACATTAGGTCTCTTCTTTCAAACGAATAGCTCTAAAAGTTTGGCCTGCTGGCGGCAGGCCGCCGGATAAGCCTTCCTCAAGGTGTCACTATAACATCGTATGCCTTGGGCAAAGGTAAAAAGCAAGCTGGGCGTTCATCACGTGACGCCCCTGACACACTTGAAGAGGGGGAGATTAAAGAAACTGAAACGCCCGAAGTACATGGCGAGAATGTTAGCCCCGCTCGGGAGCCGGTAGTCGAGGTGCACGATATCGAAGTAACACCTCCCCTGCAAAGGAAAATAAAAAATTGACTTACAAACTAAGAAAGAAGACAATGGGCGGAACTTCTAAAGTCACCATCACCCCGATGGAGAGAGAGCCTTTTCCTTAACGCTTAGAGATTTCATTGAAAGGCCTGTCAGACCTTACTATTCCCGATTATTTGCTTAACTATAGATTCAATGATCCAGAAGTTGTTAAACTTCATTTGCTTGCAAGAGGCGATGTAGGCGCTCAAGCCCATGCTCAAGGAGAAAAAACTCCCATAAGTAGAGATAAAGAAACTGGTCCATTGAGGGGAAACACTAGGACACACACGGACACATGCACTTCACTTTGCACGACAATTTTAACCACCACTCTACTCTTTGCTAACTTATCGTTATTCTCATTTTGCGCAGGTGACATGGGACGCACTCACGAACTCAATCGTTTCCGTGATTCATCTATTTTTCATCATCCTGGCCGGGATTCGGGCCTCGGCAAACGTCGAGAAAGAGATGACTCTGGAGACCGAGACTATCGCCCACAAGAGTCAACTTATCGAAGGAAAACATACAGCCAGTCCTCATGTTCTCGCGATCATCCTTTTCAATCAGAGCAAGCCAGGGAGAAGTCTATGCAGAAGGGGTCCCAGCCTGAGGCCCACCGAGATCAACATTCTGGTTCATCAAGCACCAGGCAATCCCGAGAACCCCATAAAACATCTGTAGTTTCCAGGCATACTCCTCCCACTCCTGTACCTGATCCGTCGATGGCAGAAAGACTTGCTGAGCTCAAGGCCACGTTCTCAAAGATATGCTTCGATGGCTTGAAATTTCTCCGTGCGATTCATCACATTCCGAGAAACATCAAAAAAAGCGCTATTGCTTGCATCAACGACGTTTATGTTCAACAGGACGAGTTTGTCCACTTAGCTGAAAAAGTCTCGGAAGTCTCTATCGAGCGTCAACACGAAATTAATCGCCTAAATCTCGATGCTATTCATGATAAAGACATCATTAAAGCTTGGGACGAAGAGCTCTCCTCATACAAGTATCAGCTTGAAGCTGCCCAGAAAAGTGCTGAGGACACGGTGGAGGCCGTTAATCGTCCGGAGTCATCACATAAGAAAGAAATTGACAAGGCGGTCCAACGCTGCGGGGCCTTGGCTTTAGAGAAGGATTTCGTTCAAAAGGAGAGGGATGCGTTCGCCCTACAAGTCAAAGAGTTGGAAGATGTACTCTGCAAAGAGAGAGAGAGGAAAAAAATATTGTTCAGGAAGAGTCGCAACGATATTGTGATGAAATAGTTGCTACGCGGCTCCTGAAGGCAATGCTCGATGACGAGCTCTCTAAGGTTGGGATGCTGAAGGATGAAGCCCGTGAAGAGGGCAAAAAATAGCATCCACGGAGATCGACTCTCGCATTGAGGTGGCTACATAGGCTGGTAGGGAGGAGTCAAGTGCTTGTTCGACCCTCCTATAGTAGAATACAATGTCTGTGTCCTCATGCATCGAGACTCAACTTTTCTTGGCGAGGGATACCTCGAATCTTTAGCCGAGGCATGGGAAACATTGATAAAGATCAGAAAGGTCGAGTCAGGCACCGAGGAGGTTGATGAGGAGGCCTTAGTAAAAGAATTTCTCAGGGGGAGTGAGCCTTAAGACTTGTCTGCAATGAAGGCCCTCTACTGCTAAGGTTCCTCCTTATCAAAAGGAAAAGATGTCATTGTCGGTCCATCTGGAACCGAGTCTCTAGCTCCTCCTCCTACTCAATCGGCTGATCGGCCAGTACTTGATCCATTTGAGCAACACGCTGGTTATGACTCGAAAGACCCTGGCCTCGGCATTCATATTCTATCTCCTATTCCAGAGGGTGAGACTCCTCGAACGGTTGAGAGCCAGCCAGAAGCCGGTATATAACTCTTCTTCTTAAGTTCAAAGAGCCATCGTTTTCGACAAGAGGTTGTTGTATTCTAATGTTTGTTTCTTGTGATTTTGCACAGGCCACTCCGATACTGGACCAACTCTAAGGAGCGATGACGCCAAGGAGGAGAAGGGGAAAGGGAGCGAGGCTACTCATGCGGGAGAGACTCCTGGTCCAGATGCTCAAGTGATTGCAGCGCTTGACGAGGACAAGTCTAAGACTTCGTTTCCCGTCAAAGAAAGTTATGAAATTGAGATCATAAGCGCCTCTGGACACACTTCAAAAATGAGCATGAAGGAGCAGCTCGCGGAGGAAAAGAAAAAGACTGCTGAAATCAAAGTCGAGCCCCGAGTCGTGGACCTAGATGATCCCTTGAACAAGCCTTTGAATGTCATCCTACCTGGTGGGTCTAGGCCACTAGAGGTCCCTCATTCTTCCTCGATTGTTACCTCCCCATCAAGCAAAGCGTCCAAGCGAAAACGTGTGAGGGAGGAGTCGTCAGAGAAGACGAAGGAGGAAAAGAAACCGAGGAAGTCAAGTAAGTAGTTTTTACTCTCGTTCAACGAGAGTTCGTTTAGATTATGTAATTATTTTTATTTATTTTCGCAGTTAATGTAAACAGACTTTTGACTCTGGGTTTTGGAGGAGTTGTAGTAGAACCTTATTTTGGATAAATAAAACTTAGTTCTTTTGTCTTTCAAACGACTTTATCATTTAGCTTTCTGTATAATTGTGGTCGAAACCCAAGCTATTGTGAGTTACATAAACCCCTCAATTCATCTTCATATAACTCGGAAATTCTTTGGAATTGTGCATCCTTTATTCCACGCTTCGAGTACTTAGAATATTTTTTCGTCCGTACGTCGGGGACTTGATGACTTCAAGTCATTTGTATCCTAGTCCACACTCTGGGGACTTAGAGATTTTTAAGCCATTTATACTCCAATCTGCACTCTGGGGACTTAGAGTACTCCAGTCCAAAGCTTCGAGGACTTGGAGATTAAGCCGTTTATACTCTAGTCCGTACTCAGAGGACTCAGAGTACTCCAGTCCGCACTCAGGGGACTTGGAGATTTTGAGTCATTTGTACTCTGGTCCACACTCAGGGAACTCAGAGTACTCCAGTCCGGACTCTGGGGACTTGGAGATTTAAGTTGTTTATACTCTGATCCGCACTCAGGGGACTCAGAGTACTCCATTCCGCACTTAGGGGACTTGAAGATTTAAGTCGTTTATACTCTAGTCCGCACTCAGGGGACTCAGAGTGCTCCAGTCCGCACTCAAGGGACTTGGAGATTTGAGTCATTTATACTCTAGTCCGCACGCAGGAGACTTGGAGATTTTGGGTCGTTTATACTCTAGTCCGCACTTAGGAGACTCATAGTACTCCAGTCCGCACTTAGGGGACTTGGAGATTTTGAGCCATTTATACTCTAGTCCGTACTCAGGGGACTCAGAGCCTAGTCCGCACTCAGGGGACTTGGAGATTTAAGTCATTTATACTCTAGTCCATACTCTGGGGACTCAGCGTACTCCAGTCGCACTCAAAGGACTTGGAGATTTTATTCGTTTATACTCAAGTCTGCACTCAGGGGACTTAGAGTACTCCAGTCCGCACTTAGGGGACTTGGAGATTTAAGCCGTTTATACTCTAGTCCACACTTAGGGGACTCAGAGTACTCCAGTCCGTACTCAGGGGACTTGGAGATTTAGTTAGGATCGTGGATGGTGATTCACATCCATCCTGAGTTGACAAGCAAGGTCATTAGATGGACGTATCTATCCTCCTCGAACTTGTTTTGGATACGGGCGAGGTCGTTAGGCGGATGGATCCACCCTCCTCGAAACCATATTTAATGACGTATACTTCAGTTCGCACTCTGAGAATCTGGAGTTAGTAAGAGGATTGTTGTGTATCAATCTAATTTAGTCTCTAGTGCGATGGCTTGCCCCCAAGCTCAGGTTTCTCTTAACGAGTGACCGGTCGTTTCACAGTCACTCTCTCTTTGAGCAAATCCTACCGTATGATGGAATTTAGCTCTCGTGCATTGTGATAGTTGTATGACATATTCAATAGATCACAGCTCTGGTGTGAAGAGATGGCATTTTATTATTGAAATAAGAAAATATGGCAAAATTAGTTGCCTTATTACAAATTCAAGTTTCGGAATGCAGAAACAAATTGCAAATGGCTAATATACTAAATAAATAAAGCCCGTCATGTGCAGCAGTGGCGAAGACCCTCGCTATTGCATGCTTTTGACAAAGTAGGATCGCCAACGGTTGCTAACTTAAATGTGCCATTTTTGAGCTTTTTTTCAATCACATATGTCCCTTTCCATGTTGGTTTCGTGTGCAAAGGTACTGAGTAGATTCTTTTATGGACAAAATCATCGAGTTTGAACGTTCGAGATCGGACCTTGACATTGTGCAATCGGGGGACTCGACTTCGGTACACAGCTGCTCTCAAGTCAGCCTAATCCCCTTGAACGACTCCAACTCCGTTGGCGGTAGGGACTTTTAAAGTTAGACACCACGAGGCAATAACAGCCCTGAATTCAGCAAGGGCCGGTTGGCCCAAGAAAGCGTTGTATGGCGAGGCTATGTTCAGTACAACAAATTGCAACTTTCGGACTCTCTAGCATTCTCCATTTCCCAACTCTACTGGCATTTCCACCATTCCAATGGGTCTGGTTGCATTCCCGTCGAAGCCATAAATATGGAGTTGACAAGGCTTCAAATCTTTGGCCTCCATCTCCATTTAGTCATAAGCTCGCTTAAATATTATATTCACAGAACTTCCACTGTCGACCAGAATCTTCTTCATCCAACCATGACCTACCTGAGCTGATATGACCAGTGGATCAGTAGTTGGGGCTCTGACCCTGTCAACATCTCTATTTCGAAACACAATGTCATCGGTCAACGTTTTCCGTCATTTGGTCGGGGCTCTATCTTCCAAATTATTACGACACTCGAAATCCGGAGCCTAACGGATCTGGCGTATGATTTCTCTTCCTTCTGGCTTTGGTCTGCTGGATGAGGACCACCACTAACTGCATTTATTACCAATCTCCCACCAGTACGAGCAGGTTCCTCCTATCCTGCCCATTTTGGGATATAATTTTGATTTGATGGGCCCGCACCTCTCGACTGCGATGCCTGCACAAACTGTTCTAGCTTCCCTACTTTTATCAACTTCTCAATGAGATATTGCAAATGACGACACTCATTTGTATTATGGCTTATGGCCGTAGCTTTTATGAAATCTGCAAAATTTACCTATCTGGATTTGTTTCTCCGACGACTGCTTCGAAGCAGGTTTCTTATATTCGATAGTGTCACAGGTTTGTAAATATACATTCTCTAGCGATGTATTTAGTGGAGTGTATTCGTTGTAAGTCGGACTCCTCGGTTTCCACTTTCCTACTTCCTTTTTCTTTGCAGGATTTCCGCCTCTGTATTCTTTAGATTGCCCGGCCTTGTTCTGGACATTGACTTGAACTTTCCCCGAATTGTCACCGGATTGTTTTACAGTGATGTCGCTTTTCATAGTCTCCTGTACAGGCCATGGTGCTTTATCTCACCTTGTCCACCTGGTTTCCTCCCTTCTTATGAATTTATGAGCCTTTGAGTAAAAACGCTCTAGCGTAGTTGGAGGTTTTTCTGCCAACCAATCTCCAAACTCTGAATCCGGATCCACTCCTCGCATTACAGCCATCAGGATTGCATGGTCACTAGGGTTGCTAACATCAGTAGTCACAACATGAAATCTCTGTAAATACTCCTTCAATGACTCTCCTAGAGCCTGGATTACACTTGATAGGGACATCACGTCCTTAGGACGAGTGGCATGTATCTTGAATTGTTCTACAAATTTCATTGCCAACTTGTCAAAGCTGGATATAGACCGTGGGGGGAGTTGAGTGAACCACATGGTGGCGATTCCGGATAAAGTGATTAGGAAGCATCTACACTTGGTTGCATCATTCGCTCTAGCCGAATCCATCATCCATTCATACCTCATCATGTGCTGCTTGGGGTCAGTCTTCCCTTCGTAGGCTGGGATAGTTGGCATGCTCAACTTTCTGGGATACTCGGCCTGTAGAATAGCATCTGTGAAGGAAGTATGACTCCTGGATATTCCCAAATCTTCATTTGTCAGGCCTTGGTTCTCTCTCATCAACTATCTGACCATAGCTGATAAGTCTAGAGTTTGTATGGAGGATGGAAGGTTGGAATCTATTCTACGGGACCGCTCGGGTTGGTATTTCCTCTGTTGGCGATCTATCAAACATGTATCTCGGGGACCAGCTTCATTGGGGTCTTGGTGAGTCGGACGTCCAGCTTCCACACGTGCTCCAGCTTCAAAGTTTCCCATTCTGGCTTGGGTGTGGTCTCCAAGATGTAAGTAATCCCTAGTTGATCGATCAGCAGCACCTGCTTGTGTAGTTTCGATTTTGCGGCGTCTACACCTGGAAGGTTCATCGGACGAGGTCGAACTATCAGATGAAGAATAAGGAACAGGGTTACCTCCATCATTCTGATGTTGTTGCCGAGTAAGCCGAGTCATGAGGTTAGCGTTAGGTTGAATCTACTCAGTAAGTTGTTTTCTACTTTCTATGAGTTCTCTTATCAAGTCGTTGAACTCCGTTCTGGTGACAACTTCCATTTGATTTTGGGTGGTGGTCCCTGCACCTAGATTTTCTTGCTGGTTGCTAGGTCCTATTTGTTGTACACTAGCAGTCTCGTTGACGTCCACGTTATGAGAGGCTGATCGGGTACATGGTCTTCCCATTGTAGAGTTATTGATAGGAACTCTGAGTAAAATCAATGGATGTCCTGTGAATGACATGGATCTCCTTTGGGGGATTTATTCAATCCAGTAGCTATAAAGCAAATCCTAGCAGTTTGAGAATTTGATTCTCAGTGAAAGCACCAAAATGTTAGCAACAAATTGGTCACTAATACCCTTGAGAAAGATTTTGTAGAGAGATTAATGAAGAAAGTAAATTAAAACAGAGAACTGTATGCTAAATTAAATGCAAAGACAAGAATACCAGATTTATAGTGGTTCGGCGTAACTGCCTACGTCCACTTTGAGTTTTGATCTTTATTGCTTTACTAGACAATTGATTACAGATACTATTCGTACACTCACTTCTTGAATACAAAAGCTAAGTGAAAAGAACAAGTCTTAAAAGCGGCAGAGTCTCCCCAGTATTCTCGAAAAAAGGTCCATTTCACTGTGCCCCTTCCCTCTTATTTATAGACGAAGATGGGTTGGACTTCCCTCGTGGGCCTAGGAACAAAGCACCTCGGCCCGTGTTAATTTCTACGGGCCGAGCCATAAATGCCGAACGACAATTGCCAAACCACATACGGAGGCAGAACGGCATTCATATACCGATCGAGGAAGGCGTGCCGAACGGTACCTGTATGCCAAACGAGGCAGTGCACTGAGTGAAGAGTGTAGGCTAAACGAGACCTGTGCCGACCACTTGATGCCGGTCAAGGGGAGATGCCAAACGACTTACTTATGTCGAGCAAGGCCTCATGCCGAGTGAGGCTTCATGCCGAATGAGGCTTGGATGCCGATCGATCCCTCAATGCCGAATGAGGCTAGATGCCGAATCGAGGCCAGATGAAGAGCGACCTCTCAATGTCGAGCGACCCTTCTATTCCGAAAGATGCTCTATGCCAAGCGACCCTTCTATGCCAAACAATGCTCTATGCCGAGCGATCCCTTAATGTCGAACGAGGCCAGATGCCGAGCGACCTCTCAATGCCGAATGATGCTCCATGTCGAGCGGCCTCTCAATGCCGAACAAGGCCATATGCCGAACGACCCTTCTACGCCGAGCCTCTTGTTACTTGGTCAAGCCACCGGGTAACATAGGTCATCCTATATATCGAAATATAAGTTTTCAATATTTTTAACTCGATGAAACTAAATTCAAACTCTAATTCTATTGTACACAGAAGTTAGCTTTTAAACTCAAATTATTTTAGTTAAATTCCTTTAATGGATTTC
Source organism: Allium cepa (assembly GCA_030765085.1). Classification (NCBI taxonomy): domain Eukaryota; kingdom Viridiplantae; phylum Streptophyta; class Magnoliopsida; order Asparagales; family Amaryllidaceae; genus Allium; species Allium cepa. Next base: position 99,951,821 of record CM060928.1, on the reverse strand, counting down.
TACACGTTTCGAGCTCGCACGGTCAAACGATAAGTCTGATTGCTACGAAACTTGAAATACTATAATAATTCACTATTACTGATCCGATGAAACATGTTTCTTCCAAATCCTAGACAGTGCCCAAAAAGACTAATTTTACACGTTAATTAAAACAGTCTATTTTAAAAATCAATTTAATCACTTTTAAATTCTAACGTGAAAGTTTTCTGTCATCATTCTTGGTTAAACAAGAATTAATAACTTTTTAAAATACAATTTTCCATGTTAAATCCAATATATAAATATAAACTAGTTTCAACGTTTAATTACAATAGTAATAAAATCTTAGTTTATATTTTAAATTCCAAGTAATTTCTTTTTTTTTTATTTAAATTCTTATTATTAAATCAACAAATACCTTATGTGTTAATTAAACATAAGTTTCCATTTTATTACACTCATCGCTCAACTGTTAACATCTTTGCTCATAGTAATTGGAATATTTAATTACATTAAATTTCATTAATTTCCAAATTAATTTCAAACAGATTAAACCAAATGAATGAGAATAAAACAACTGTTACAGCGTAGTAATTTAACACATTTCAAAATTTGTTGTTTACAAATAAAGGTTACTAAATCTACGTACTAACTAATTGATTCTTATTACATGCCAAAACCAATTAAATAAAATAACCTATGGTTTCTCTTTTTAACACAACATTTAATTTTATTCCTTATTAACTTCAACTATTACCATTAATTGAAATTACATTAATAGTTGTCAATCACATTCAATCAATATTATTAAATTATATTCTAATGAATTTTTTCCATTAATAATTCATAAATTCAAATTTCCGACAATATTAAATTTCAAAATTCTTATTTAATTGAATTTTTTAATTGCCAAAAATACGGGCCAATACAACATCTCCCATTCAAAACTTTTCATCCCCAAAAAGGAATAATTATAAATTAAGAATTTTTTTACATTTTATTCAAAATATTCAATTTATAAACAATTTAACTTACATATTTAAGTCTAATATAAATTTGAAAATAACTTAACTTCCACAAAAAAATTCTGAGTCCTAAATTTACGAGAAATTTCGGTAGCATCTCCTTTGCATGGATAAGTTCAAAAAAATAAAAATATCAATAATTTCTTTGTATATATCATATTTTAATTAAAAGCATCCCAGACCACGGGAAAAATAATAAAATACCGCTAAAAAACTGTAATCCGAAAACGTACATATTTGTGGGGTAAACAAAATTCTTTTCATGAAACCAAAAGCAATTGCCACTGCTTCCATAAACCTGTATCTTACTTACATAATCCAAAAGAGTTAAAACTATGTAAAAAGAGTAATATATTAGTTGTTTCAATCAATAGCACAAGCATTACAACATATATAGTAATCATACGCAAATAAAAGCAGTACGACCTTTACATGCAACCAAAGAATCCATCACACATCAGTAGCAACCAAAACCAATTGTTTGTCCAGGTTTAAAAACTTTTCATAATACAAGGGTGATAAATAAACTACTAAGTGTACCTTACGCTCAACAGCCTTAGATAGTTACTTAATAGATTATTAATACAACCTCAAACAATTTGAAGTATCAATTCCTGAACTTCCCATAAGCCAAACAACAATAAATTTAATGTTATTCAAATTTGTATGATATACATATAGCATTTGTACACAATATCAATTCTGATTGCTAGCTTGGATACACATATTTAACTTTCGAACTAGTATTGTTAACTCGACTACTCTAATGCAGACTCTGATACGATTTCTTGATTAGAAATGTCCATTTTCCTTGCATAGCTACAAACTATAATAGAAAACTTCAAATCCATATCAAAAATCTGTATCAAGTGTTCGCCGTAAAGAATCAAGCAAAAAGTCCTAATCCGAACTGGTGTGAATTTCCACAAGTCATGTATTCGAAGCTGGATCAGCACTATTATGCGAATAAAATGATCCACGCACAACTCATTTTATTTTAACTTTCATTCATTCATACAAGATCATCTTCTATTAATTTATATTCATTTACTTACAAAAATTATTTCTCATTCAATATTTAAAATCATTAATAAAACATTTCATATTTAGGTTCTTCATTCTTTTTAATTCAACTATTGCCATTGATTGAAATTTAATAGTTTTCAATTACATTCAATCAATATTATTAAATTATATTCTAATGATTTTTTTCCATTAATAAATCATAAATTTTAATTTCTGACAATATTAAATTGCAAAATCTTATATGATTGAATTTCTTTTAATTGCCAAAAATATGGGTCATTACATGATGCCATAGTTTAGTATGCAATAACGCACCAAAAATTCAGCTCAATAATTTTGCTCACCTCTCTTTCCCTTTCTTTGTCTATTGAAATAATAAACCATAGTTTATATGTATCAACAATTTTGCTAACAACACCCTTCTTTATATGCTCCAAAAATTCATTATTCACGTGTAATGCAAACCAATCATTTTAATAAAATGAATTTACTAGCATGATAGATGGTGTATTATTCTTATTATATTATCAGTGTAATATTCAAAGTTCCAAACCGTTGATGGTGATGCGCACTTTTGTCTATAGTTTACTCATCTTGTGACAACGATTATTGTATTTGTACGTATATTTATGTTCATTCATTTAAATTTTATGCTCCAGTTCTTTTCAACTACTCGAAACATTTTTTACTATTGACATTATTATTGTAAATACTATATTATATGTATATAATGGAAATACATCATTTTGAAGCTTTTGCAATTGCCAAATTATCCATCTTCATTAGCCACTACTATTAAAAGAAAAATGAGGATATATCATCATTGGTTTAACCGTGTTTTTATTTAGCTTTTCATCCTTGTTTCTTCTACTAATCTTAATTTACCTCACAAAATCAAGTGTTTTGATTAGCTCTAACTTTAACATCTCCAAAGAATTTTGGAAATAACTACAAATGCTTAAATCTAAATCAATTGCGCGTCTCAACTAAGAACCATCTATATTTTCCAATATGTAGAAACAAATATATGTTTTTTCAGCCATTCATCATATTTATAATTTATTTATGTATAGTTTCCTACGTTATATCCAATGATATTGTACCACTTTTATCAAATTTTTATGTGCATGATTTGAAATAATTTTTCGAACTGATTTTAATAAAAAAATAGCAGATCCCCCGAATCGAATAATTTCTTAACTAATTTGCAAATCACTGGCGAGTTTTGTCAAGTGATCAAATTTAGAATTTCGATTTTGTATCAATTTTAATTCTTGTCCCTAATATATCTCTCATTAACGTTAAATAATGATTTTGCAAAACGCTTAGTATGTTTACATAGATTTGAATTTATGTGTATGGGTTGAATTGAGTTTCTAATCTAACTTTACTTTTTGTGTATTACTTCAATTTATCTAGGAAAGGTATACATACCTCAAACCCAAAGCAAACCCTTCAATTCGATGAGAGCATCCAATGCGATAAGCAACGACTTCTTTCAAATGGCATTGAGTTCTAGGAAAGCATGACAACAACTACGCACCTCCAGCGACACCCTAGATGACGTGATCTCCATATTTCGGCAAGCAACGATAATCTCTCAAACTTATACAATTCCATAGGTGAGGACAATCCCTCATGTGGTAGAGGCACTCTATATTAGGCAATGGCATCTAAAGTTAACGATAGTAGCATGAACTCCTCCATGGCGACAACGAACTAATTCTCCAAATCTCAGGGATAACTCCTTTACAATGGTTCTAAATTCCGGTCGCACTTTGACTTAAGGCGGCCGCGGTGGCGACTTCTTCATGTGGCGATGTCGTGGTTGATCAATTTAGGGTAACACGAAGAAGGAGGAAATGATTTAGGGTAGGGGAGACAGAGGAATTATATTTAAAAAGCGGATAAGATTTTCAGAACATAATTTTTTTGTAAAATTGTATTAGAGCGGCGAAATGAAAAATGGGTGGGCAAGCTGAAATTTTTTTGGTAGCGTTGAAGCTTAATAAAATATAACTGAGAACCAAATATATTAGCATTAGCTTTGAAACGCAACTAATAAATTCTACTAAAAGCAGGTTTTCTTGTAGTGATAAGGAAATCTGTCCTTCCACCGTTCCCATCCTTCTACCAGTACATGTTCCTCTAAAGCTATCAAGTGAGTTGTAAAGAGTAGGAGTTCGGAAAAATGTTCTGGTGACTATTAAATTACATAATTTATACATAACACTAGTTTATACCGGTTGTCTTCCATTACATGTTACGTTGTTTTATTTACTTAGTCCTCTCGACTCCCCATATGCATACGACACGCCCCATCTACTCGAAGTAGACAATAACTACATACAAGTATATATATATAAGTACCACGGTCTCCTATTAGACCAATATACTATCTCCACTAATATCTGTAACCTAGCACATCGTCAGGATCCATCATCAACATAGTATCATGTCCTCGTCGTCATGCATACAAAGTAACTCTCATAGTACCGAATAATGACATCCTAATAGTTTAGTCATATTCTATTTGTATTTGAAAGACCTCCATAAAGGATTATTTAGCCTTACCCCTAACAAACAATCTAGCAAACTACTGTGGCGGTGCATGACCTAAACGTCATCTATACTAGTATGAGATATAACCGTTTAAGCGTAACCCTTGCCTTTCCGTAGACCACTAAGGACCAATGATGTTCTCAACCTATGTACAACTCCTACTCCTTAATATGGTACCAAACATACACTGGCATAGCGCTGAGCCTTGCTCAAGTCTTATTTAGATTACCTAATGCAATCCAGGTAATATCCACTTGTTACTTAATACGCCTTAAAAGGTTGAAGTAGACTCTACTTGTCCTTTGGCACTTCGACCGAGGTGATTTCTTGTATCCCTCACTTGTATGCAAATGTGTATAACTCCATGTGTCCTAAAGTTGGATATGTCATACATTGTATAATGTACACCAACTGCAGGAAGCCCCTTGTGGTGGGTAGACTTATGTTGTGTCACACTACTGACCTCGCATTCCAACCCATTTTAATGACTACGTCATTCTCATCTAATCTAAGTTATTTATTAACTTTAATAATTCGCACCCATCATAAACGCATACTTGAGACTACGGGTATATGTGTGTGCATGCGTGCGCACGCGTGTATGTGTATTCATACTTGTTTAATTATTACGCCTTCTATGTTCAACTATTGATAATATTCCTTTAATTTTTCAAGCATGAACTTCTTATTCCATTAACATCGATTTAATGCCATTTACCGATTCCAATAAAAGATCTTAATATCTTTCCTATTTACTTTTTCATGCCTTATTGAGTTCCTATTACAATTTCTTTTTAACCTTTACTACCTTCCTTTGTTTAATGGGCTTTCTATACCCTTTTTTATTTAAATTATTACTTGCTTACTATTTTAAGTTTATTATTGTTGGATTTCTTTCTTGCCTCTATTGCATATAAATATTAAATTATTTTCTCAAACCATTATTATTATTATTATCACATTCACAATTCTTTAATTATTTCTTTAGGATTTTTGCATTTTAATGCATTGGAATTACATCTCTCTCAAAAGGAAAGGTTAACACTGTAAATTTCTATGTCTTATCCAAAAAGAGAATTTGCATTACGTTTGAAATACAATGATTTTTTTTCATAGTTATTGAAATAGATAGTACAAAATACATTGAATATCCCTATTTTATATATCTGTTTCTTTTAGGTGTATTCCTTGTTATTCCAATCGACACACTTTTATTTATGAATCCGAACTTGATAATCTATAGAAATTTACATTGCAATATTTTACATTCTAATGAATTAAAATACTATTTAAATCCCCATAATTTATTATGATAACTCTAATTTATATTTTTCTTGCATATTAGAATTAATTTTAATGAATACTTCTACCCAATACTAATAAATTCACATATATGCAATATTAGAATTAAGTTATCAATCACATAATATGTAGGTATGATTTTTAAATTCATTACACGCATACAGTTTTAGCCTACAACTCCAATTTTACATTTTGGCATATAGGAATAGATTTACAATGACATAAATCCAATATTATATAAAAATATATAATTTCCTACTCACCTTTAAGCTTTTCCAAATCACCATATCTAATCGATGTTATTCCAGGTTGACTCCTTTTATTTCTTCTATTTGAACAATATGTATACTGCAAGCATACATATATCTATTAGAAATCTAGATCTGAGAAGAGATTTGGATTCAATTTAGATTTAAATTGATCCAGATTTATAATTTACCTTGGCTTTGATAATTTGATTCAGCCCTATTCTTCTTCTCAATTATCCTCTGTTATTCACCGCTTGATAATACGTATATAAACTATATTTCTATTTAGAATTAAGAATTTATGGAGAAGAGATAATGACCTAACTCCATCATCACTTCATAAATGTGAGAAGAAAAGTAAGGGGTTGGACCCATATTTAAAGGGGTTTGAATCAATGCCATCCGTTAGCATAAATTATTTTAAATCCGAGTCGTTCGGCCATGTCAAATTTCACATCCGACACATCCACCGGTCGACCGCTCCTATGCCATCAGTTGACCGTTAGCAGTAAACTGGTCCCAATTAAAGGGTTGACCGGTTGATGTCTTTTGGTTAATTATCTTTATCCTTTGATTCCGTTGACTAATTTCCTTTTATGGTCAACTAATATAATTTCTTTCCGCTTTGATTAACGTTAATTATACTTAACGTTAAGTAACCATTAACTGGCCATTATTAATCAACGTTATTTAATTATATTTATTTCCTTAATTACATATATAATTAGTTTTGGTTTGAAAACTTCAAACGTTAATAATTTTTTCATTTGTAATCTGATCAAAAAACCTTATATCTGAAAGTTGATTAGGAAATCTCCATGAACCCAACAGTGCAAGTTTCATAACCAAATTCTGATGTCTATAAAAATTTCATTTTTCAACATTATTACTTATTAATTAATTTATTTCAATTAATTATGGTTGAAATTATGGGATGTTATATTCTCCCTCTTAAATGAATTTCGTCCCCAAAATTCCTTAAGGATGGAATCACATAACATAACGCGCACCATTCTAAACTACCCAACCAACTAGTATACAACTAATTTTGCAACCAACCGTGTACAAGTGCATGGTGTATCACAACGTATATGATATGCATACTGAGCAATTCTAAATTGGCGCCTCCTATATGAATTCATCTTTTAAAACAATTTTGAAAATATGATGCGAGCAACCTATATGTACTGGCAGTTCAATATATATGCAAATTTTGAAAATCAAAATCTTTATTTTCACATCCTAATTTTCCCACAATTCTACGAGTAGAAGTATAGTTCAACCAATTTTTACATTCAATCCCTACCATCCAATACCTAACACATAATTTACTAACACCCAAAATTTTGAAATTTCGATTTTCTTAATTTATACCCTTATGTCAAAAAAGGGTTTAGATGGAGAATTTCATATTTTCATCATTCTTCTGTGTATCCATTTCACTGTACCTTGGAATAGCCACTTTTACCCACCATTATCTTCCAACTTTTCCAAATACAGTCTACATAAGGAAATTTACTTTTAAATTTTTTTAAATAGATTTATTGTTAAAACAAATTTTTTTCCTATTGATAAGGTATGGAAAAAGAGATTTCATAGCTAAAACAGTTTTTTCCCTTGTCATTAACAAAATTTTATTTTGCTGTCGCATCTACTGCACAGTAAAATTTCTACTTTCTAACCCGTCGACTTTTCTCCTACTAAGCATATGGTATTTTTTAAAATCAAAAAGTTTCTCTTTCCCTATACAAATCTTTTTAGATTAAAGTTTGAAATACTTGGAAAAATTCTTAAAAATTTACAATTTCACCACCATTTTTCAAAACTTTTCATAAAATTATTTATCTTCAAAATTTTGAATTTCGAACAAAACTTTCTAAAGTATTTTTTCCATAACAATTCATACCACATCCTACGAGTCGAGAGAGGGGAGGGGTTTAGTCGATAGTTTGACGTCCATAATGCACTCTATTCTATTACTGTGTAAATGTCAATTTCAAAAACTTTTCTTTTAGTTTTATATAACAACCGACATATAAGTTCATTTATAAATTTCAGCATTTAAGGCATATTGATAGTGACCTGTGGTTTCGCAACAACCTTTTCATGCCCGTCGCTTGCCAAACTTATCTTACAAAATTTTACTACCTTTTGGGACTTAACTTAAATTTTCATTTATTAGTTAATTAAATAAATTTTTCAAATTTATTTTATAACTTCCAGCCTTACTTTGCATTAGTTGAGTGCCTACATAAGATTTTCTTGCTTACACATTTTTCAATTAAAATAGAGGTCAACCCAGAAAACCAATTTTAAAAGGAACATTTCTCATAATATCGGATGCATTTTATGCAACAGAAATAACTAATGCTAACAGCATGAAATATAAACAAACAATTACTAGAAGCTGTCGTTCAACATTATCTGCCATTACTGATGTTGAGGCCCTATCACTCTTTACTTAAATTAAATGAACCTTCTAACATGTCATTTTACTATTACTAACATATCTTAAATTTCCTTTTTGACTTCTAGTAAATAAGGTCAACTCGTTACTTTTAACTGCTACCACCCATTATAGGCCAAACTGTGCATTCTCACATTGTAGCGGGCATAGAAATACAACCATGAACACCTACCGGAAAAATTAGCTTGGTGAAATAAATTTCCTACCTTCCATCATGAACTCTTTAATCCTGAGCCAACCAACATCCTCTACATGTGTTTTTTTGTCACATTACCCTTTATTACCGTCTTCTTTTAGTCCAACTCTCTTGATATTTCCCTCAAATTTTGGTTTTTACTTCCTTTATCTTGATCTTTCATGTGAGTATACCCCAGAACTCACAGAAATATACTTTGATATTATCCACCATTTCTTCGTGGGTTCTTCTTATGGTTTTTACATATGTCTTACTAAATATTCCTAAGTTTATACCAATATTCCTTATACTCTATGGGGATTTTTTATTGCAACTCCACGAGCAATCATTGCTATTTTCTTCGTAGCCTTATCTTTTACCCCATCTTACCTAGGTAATCATCCTTATTTACTCTATATTAAAATTTTGGTTTGCTTTTTCCCACTTTTTCTACAGTTAAGACTTCATAATTATAAGATGCTTAATTCCAAAACTTGTTTCTTTAAAGGAACAAACTTGGAAACTTATTTAATTCAGAAATAACTTGTTGTCGTAACTTCTAAAACTATAGTTTAATTTTAAAAAGTTCCTTTCCTTTTTCTTCAAATCTACCTTTTCTTTTTAAAGCCTTTTTTCAACAACAAGAAATTTTTACTCAAACTATTTATTAAGATTTACTTTTAAAAACTCAATTCTTATACCAAACCATTCTTTAAAAATACACTTTGTACTGTTTTCAAAACATCTTTTACAATTTAAACAATAAAAACTGAAGTAGACTATGACATTTCCATCCTATTATTTTCTTATTACTCATTCTATCTCCACTTCCAACCCGACGGAGTCTCTAATATCCAATAAGGGGGAATTTTTAAAAGGTACATGCGATAAATGCACACGACAATGGAAAATATCCATTTTCCTTTGTTTTTCCTTCAATTTCCTATGTCTCCGTTACTTAGATTACTAGCATTGTTATTTTAATATAATCTTCAAATGTTATTTCTGATTATTAACATTGTTTTATACGAATTCTAATATTGTTTCTTTTCATAATGTTACTAATATTCAACTTTCTTCTACCTAAACTGCTCTAAATTGCTTATAATATATATATATATATAGCTTTCCTCTCAATTTTCTATCTTCTTTATTCCCGTTTTTAAATCTTCTTACCCATACTATTTACCCCGTTTAAATCTTGTACACTTCCTATTGTCCACCCCTAAAAAGAATTTTACAACTTAAAATTTTTTTATCTCTGAAAAATCAACGTGCTATATATGCTCTACTATTTGTTCAAAATGAATTAACTGTTTATTAAAACCCATGTACTGAAATTTGCAATTTAACAAATTTTTAATTCCTACTAAATTTTTTTGTTTTAATAGAACATTAAGCAAAATGTTGGTATTTATTATTTTCTTCAAAATTTTAATATTTACTTACTTTCCAAATTAGGGTTTCTCTACTATCAAATGAATCCTTTGAAAATCATTTCAAATATTATTTATTTTTCAAGCTTTTAAATAAGTCCCTTGAAAATAATTTCCAATATAATATTTATATATCTTTCACGATCTTTTAAATTAAAATCATTTCAACTTTTACATTAAATTTTCTATATGGGGTTGGATTCAGAGTGGATTTTTATTTGTACCTTCCTTGGGCTCTTCTTCTTTTCTACTTATTTTCCGACTTATCCTTTTCAAGAATATTAAAATCCGACTATCATATTAGAGCGGTTACTACCTACCTTCTCCGTGATCTTATTTAATTCTTGCTTCCGGATACCTACAACATATAGAACATTGCTTTCCCCATATTTGGACCTAATGTACATCATTATTTGGAAATCCTGTAGGGATCTACAACCATTGAACTATTGGGGACTCAACCATGAAGTCACGTACCATCCAACTTTAGGGACCTTTCATAAGCTACACTCCGCTCCTCTAAAGTCAACACCTTTCCATATGACATATTTCCCATAGGTTAATCGGGATAGGTGTACATCTTCAACTTTATTCACGGTTCTGACTCTTACGCCAACTTATCCATCTTTTAAGAGTGGTTACAAATACTCTATAGTTGGAATTTATAGGATTTAACATATAATATATTTATAATTATAGGTAAAATAAAGATACGTTTCACTCAAAGTTTCCTAATTTTTCAAGATTAACTAACCAATGCTCTAGTACTAAATGTACAACCCACACTCCAGTAGGACCGAATTTTCAATAAATCAAAAACTTAAATTCGCCAAAGCATGAATCGTTGGTTTTTGGTATCCTACAAATAACCAAAGTATATAATAGTACTATCGAAATAAAGTCACAGCAAAATAGTAAAGTGTAACAAAACATATAGATACATACCAAGGTTGAGACTTCCAACATCTAGTGTCCTTATCAGGGCCGAGAATGCATAAGGAAATCTATCCTTCCACCGTTTCCACCCTTGTACAAGTACATGACCCTCTAAAGCTATCGTGTGGGTTGTAATGAGGAGGGGCCAAAACAACGTCCTGGTTACTAGTTAATTATACACTTTATACATAACACTAGTTTATGCCAATTGTCTTCCATTAGATATTATGTCGTTTTATTTTACATAGTCGTCTCAACTCTACGTACGTGTATAATACACCCCATCTACTCGAAGTAGACAATAACTGCATACGTGTGTGTGTGTGTGTGTGTGTGTAAGCACCACAGTTCTCCATTGGACCAAGATACCATCTCCACTAGAATCCATAACCTAGCACCTCGTCAAGATCCATCATCAACACAGTATCACGTCCTCATCATCATGCATACCAATGAACTCTCGCAGTGTCTAATAATGGCGTCACAATAGTTTAGCGATATTCTATTCGTATTTGAAAGACCTCTATCTAGCCTTGCCTCTAACAAACAACTGTGGCAGTGCATGACCTAGTCGTGATCGACATTACTATTAGGTGTAGTTGTTTAGGCGTAACCCTTGTCTTTTCAATGGACACCCAAGACCGATGACGTTTTCGACTTATATACAACTCTTACTTCCTAATATGGTACCAAACACAAATTGACATAGCGCCAAGCCTTGCTTATCGTCCCATTTAGATTATGCAATGCAATCAAGGTAATACCCACTTGTTACTTAATACCTCCTAAACGGTTGAAGCAGACTCTACTTGTCCCGTGATACTTCGACCGAGGTGAATCTTCCTACTTGGGTATTCCTCACCTATATGCGAACGTATATAACTCCACGGGTCCTATAGTCGGATATGTCCCACAACGCCCCTTGCAGTGGACAGACTTCTATTGTGTAACACTACCGACCTCGCATTCCAACCTATTTTAATGACTATGTCATTCTCATCTGATCATGCTCACTTTAACAATTCACACCCATTATAAATGCATACTTGAGGCTACCTATATATGTGTGTGTCTATGTATATTCATAATTGTTTAATTATTATGCCTCATATGTTTAATTGTAGGTAATATTCGTTTACTCTTTCATGCATTAACTTCTTATTCCATTATCGTCAATTATCAAGGTAATACCCACTTGTTATTTAATACCCCTAAAAGTTTGAAGAAGACTCTACTAATCCTTTAACACTTCGACCGACGTGAACCTTCCTATTTGGGTATCCCTCACCTATAAGCGAACATATAAAACTCCACGAGTTCTACAGTTGGATATGTCTCACAACGCCCCTTGTGGTGGACAGACTTCTATTGTGTAACACTACTAATCTCTCATTCCAACCTATTTTAATGACTATGTCATTCTCATCTGATCTAAGTTATTTACTAATTTTAATAATTCACACCCATCATAAACACATACTTGAGACTACATGTGTGTATGTGTATTCATGCTTGTTTATTTATTATGCCTCATATGTTCAACTGTTAGTAATATTCCTTATTTTTCACACATATACTTTTTATTCCATTAATGTCAATTTAATGTCATTACGCTTTCATTAAATGATCAAAATATCTTTCCTACTTACTTTTTCATGCCTTATTGAGTTTCTATTTCTTTTGAACATTTACCACCCTCCTCTGTTTAGTGGACTTTTTTATTTAAATTATTACTTGATTACCTTTTAATTGTTTGTTATTATTTGATTTATGTCTTTCCTTTTTTGCATATATATATATATGTATGTATGTATGTATGTATGTACACACACACACACACATATATATATATATACATTAATTCACTTAAATCGTAGTTATTATCACATTCATAATTCTTTTATTAATCCTAAGGGATTTCTGCATTTTAACGCATCTCTCTCAAAATGAAAGGTTAGCACTTTTCTATGTCCTATCCAAAATAAGAATTTGTATTATGTCTGGAATTTCGAGGAATTATCTTTTTCATAGTTTTGAATAGACAATACAAAATACAATAAATATCTCTACTTTATACATCTCTTTTCTTAGATGTATTTTTTATTTCAAATGATACATTTTTATTTATGAATCTGAACTTGAAAATCTATAGAAATTTACGTTGCAACATTCTACATTTCAATGAATTAAAATACTGCTTAAGTCCCCATAATTGACTATGCTAACTCAAGTTTCCATTTTTCTTGCATAAGTCATTTAAATCAACAAATCTAGAATTACTACATAATTTATCTATTTCAAGGACTATTCCTACCCAACACTTTCCAGATTCACATATATGCAATATTAAAATTAAGTTATCAATCAAAGAATACATGGGCATGATTTGTAAATTCAAGACACATAGAATATTTTAGCCTACAACTCCGAGTTTATATTTAGGTATATAAAAATAGATTTACAAAATTATAACTCATATATTATATAAAAATTTATAATTTTCCAGTCGCCTTTAAGCTTTCTATATCTCCAAATCAAATCTCTGTTATTCCAGTTTGACTCTCCTTATTTTCCTGATTTGAATACATATATTGCAAGCATAAGTATATCTATTAGAAATCTATATTTGATAAGATATTTGGATTTAATTTAAATATAAGTCCTCTGTTACCCTCAACTTGTATATAGATATATAACTACAATTTTACTTAGGATCAAGAATTTGCAGAGAAGAGAAAAGGACAAAGCTCCGTCATCGCTTCATAAATATGAGAAGAAAAGTGTGGGGTTAGACCCATATTTATAGGCGTTCGAACCAATAATAGCCGTTAGATTAAATTATTTTAAATCAGGGTCGTTCGACCACGTCAAATTTCACAGACAATACACTCATCGATCAACCGCCCATATGCCACCAGTTGACCGCTAATGGTCGATTGGTACCAATTAAGGGGTGACAAGTTAACGTATTTTGGTTAATTATCGTTCATCGTTTGATCCTGTTGATTAATTTCCTTTTACGTGCAACTCATATAATTTCTTTCCGCTTTGATTGACGTTAGTTATACTTAAACGTTAAGTAAGTGTTAACTGACCGTTAACGTTAATCAACGTTATTTAATTATATTTATTTCCTTAATTGCATATATAATTATTTCCAGTTTGGAAACCTCAAATGTTAATAACTTTTCGTTTGAACTCCAGTCGAAAAACCTTATATATGAAAATTGATCAAAAAATATCACAAACCCAATGGTGTAAGTTTCTTAGTAAGTTCTAACATCTGTAAAAATTATACTTTTCGACGTTATTATTTATTAATTAATTTTTTAATTAATTATCGATAAAATTATGGGGTGTTACAGGTAGATAGCCAAACAGCTTGAATGTTGACAATTTGTTGGTTTCGATATTTGTTCTTGAGAAAAGCACACCTTATATCCAGAGGGCGTACTTTGAAGGGCAAGTGTTATAGGTAGATTTTCAACTGTCTCGGAATAGATTCAAATTGATAAACTGGACTAAAGAATGATAAAAAACGGACCAAAGACATGGAAAACATCATAAAATGGAAAAATAAAGAAGTGCAAGAAAAAAAAAATCAAAGATTAGACTAAGTAAAATAACTTGGTACCGAGTCATGTCCTTCAACTAGATAATGAGTCAAGATTGACGAGTCATGAATGACAAGTCATGAATAATGAGTTTAGTGTTCAAGAAATTAGAGACGAAAAAACGAAGTCAAAGAGGTTCATAACTCAGCACCAAGTAGTGAAACACGGCTTGGTACCGAGTTGACAATGGATTGTTGAACTGGCCACGACTTTCACCTTAGACTGTCAAAATGACATGGAGAACTTGAATGAGAAATATTTGACGATTTTGGTGATATATTTCGTCTATAAATATAGGGAAGGTGCACTTGAAAGGGGACCTTTTTCTCTTCTCTCTTCTTGAACTTTAATTAATACGAGTTATACAACTCATACCCGAGCTGTAAGATAAGAGTTGTAAGAAATACTTTGTAGAAGCAAAATACAATCAATAAAAATATATTAACGAACATAGACTGGAGCATTTGCCAAACCACTATAAAAAATTATATTCATTTTGTCTTTAATCTCTTTATTTTATACATTTGCTACTTAATTGGATGTTTGTGCCATTTTTGGTCCAAATACTTAGCAATGGTAAAATGATTTGCTTGAGTAGGAAACAATCTATCAAATGCTAGTATGGCTAACAAAACACCAAAGAAACATATCATCGACATGTCACTAATTAACTTTTCATAACCAAAGTACTTCATGTTCGCAGGGTTCTAATTCCAAGAAAATTTTCAATTAAAATCCCAAATGATAGAGTTTCAAATCTCAAATATTCTACAGCTATTCTAAACATTCATATACAAAACAAATCGATTAAACAAAATTTAACGAGTTAAAACACCCATTACCTCAAATCTAAAACTCCACCAATGACACTTGAAACTCTTGATATGCATCCTCCACCTCGTATTCCATAACACGCCCCTTTTTCAACAATCCACGGTTGCTAGCGATTTACACCATTTAGTTTTAATTTATTTGTGGATCGATTTGATATGAAATTGGTAATCGATTTTCATTTGGGAATCTGAAAGGTCTTAGGAGTGTACAATATAGTAAAGACATGGGTCTAAAAGAGGGTGGATAGTTGCAATTGTGATGTATAGTAGGTTTATGATGTGTTAAATGTTACAAGGATATATTTACAGTGTAATATGGGTATTTTTGTAATTTCAAAATATTCTAATGTATTACCTATAATAAAATAGAGTTTAGGCTTTTCATTTCCAAATAGCATAACTTTTTGTTTAATTTGTTCTGTCAATCCATTCTATCATATTAAGAGTTCAGATACTGAAACAATATTTATCTTTTAGCACAGTTTACCTCATTTTATGTCTTACTCAGGGTCGTCCCTGAGTTATACGAGGCCTAGGTATGATGCCATCACACATAACAAATATAATGAATAGAAAAAATAAGAAAGCAATGATATTTCATTAATACAAAATGCTAGTTGTGATTACATAAAAATGAAACAAAAGATGTTCATATTGTACATAATCTTTTTACATTTTGAGTAGTAAAATTACTAAGCCAAACACTTAAATCAAGTGATTCTAAAATCTTTTTCTTGATAGATATTGTCACCAATCCATCAATCCTTCTTGCGACATGGCCATCCGAAGAAAAATATATTTAATTTTAGTTTTGAAAAGCTTCTTTCCATCGAGGTAGCAGTCACGAGAATATTCAATAATATTCTATAAGCAACCAATGCATTAACATAAAGACAATCCATCCTCTTGATATAATTTAACACATCAATAGTTTTTTTTGCATTTGTTGGTAAAATCTCTCTAATGATTTACAACTCCACAAATAACTCCGCTTCATCAATATTAGAAACCACCTCATGTTTCAAATAAATCTTAAGATTATCACATAAAGACTTCAAGCTATCATAAGATGCATGCTTCAATCTTGCTAGATTATATAAAAATCAATATATCTCATCATACTTTTTAATTTGTTCAAATCTACTCTCAAGCGATGGCAAATGTTGATTCACAATGTACAAAAAATAATTGACTCTAAAAGATTTTTTGGTGATTGCATAGTCTCTTCGCTATTATTTTCATCAAATTGTTTCTTTCTACGTATTACGCGCCTTTTAGAAAATAGAGGTTCAATCCCTAATTCATTTGCACTTTTTTCGGCTTCAACCATAGAGGATTCAAATCCATTTTCTTGTAAAAGTTTAAAAAAACAAATTAGACCCTTTAGATGATCCATAGTGCCGTCAACATGCATATCTTCTACGTACAGCTTTTTGCTTACTCTATTAACATTATTCAACAAAGTGTACCATATAACCATAGCAAGCAAAAATTCAAATTTTTCAAACTCGTATTTTACCAAGGATCCGGCCTCATTTTTGCACAAAGGATCTTCACTAAGACTTGCTAATCGAATTAAAGCATTTTTGGAGCTTAAGACCAAATTGCTTTCACACTTTCCACATGACTTTCCCAACGTTTTTGTGACAATGGCTTTAGTGTAAGTCCATCAACATTATCTTTAAATATTTTCCATCGTTTAGTTGAGGATGAAAATAAAATATATGTGCATGTACCACTCTAGAAAAAGAAATGGCTTTAAAGCAACATTCAACCACTAGAAATCCTAGGAAAAATTCTTCCACCTTCACCGTATTATTTGAAATATCCACACACCTTAAGATTATAGTCATTTGTTCCTCATAGCTTGCATCCGGAGTACAATCAAGTATAATAAAAAAATAGCTTCTTTAATTTTTTTCAATAATTTTTTTCTAATTTCACTGCGATTAGAAGTATTAGCTCATTTTGAATCTTGTGACTAAGATAATGATAATAAATTTCTTTACTTTGAATTCTACGGACGTGTTCATGCATTATTGGATCAAATTTGGTAATCATTTCTATAATGCTTAAAAATATTTCATTATTCTCTTGATAAATTTTCTCATTATCTCCATGAAATGCCAAATTATTTTGAACAAGAGTTGTGACAACTGATATTATTCTTAAAAGGACTTGTCTCCAATGCTCTTTTTTCTTTCTAATTTTTTTGTGCACTTTTGTCAATTGTTTCATTCTTTTGAAATCTTGTTTCGACTTCAATCCATTTCTCCATGCTAGTGATATTATCAACACTAACTTTATGTGCTTTGAGTTTTTTGCTAATATTTTTCCAATCATTCACTCCTTTATATGCCAACTGTAACATCATTTTTGAATAACTTGCAAAAAACAAAATACTTTATCCAAAGCTTTAGAGTATATTAACTATTTTCTATCGTGCTTTTCTCTATTTGATAATTGTCTAAAATAGTATATGGTAGAGAAACATCTGTTTGATATGTCTTTAAGAAAAATAAAATTATTATCTCTTGTAGGATTTCTTTAAACAATTAAATCTCTAATTGTTGATTCATATTTTTCCAATTTATCGGATCACTAACGTCTCAAGAAAGTGATACGAACTCCGTAGTAATATCCTCATTTAGATTGATCTTATTCATGTCAATAACCTCATTTCATTTGTCACAACTTCATTAACTTTAACCTCATTTCTTTCTATTTCAATAACAAATTCTTCCTCTTGTTTCTTGCTAAAAAGTTTATCAAGTGAACCCGCTTATTTCTGATATCATTTTGAATTTCAAGTTTTTCCTTTCTTTTGGAAGCGCTGGACTCATATTTTCTAAAAGACATTATAATGTAAAAAGGTTGAGATTAAACAAAAAGCATCCTGCAAAAGTAGTGATATATTAACTTAGTTAGCTATGATTTTACCATTTTACATTTTAAAATTTTATTACTACTCTTACTATCAAAAAATTTATTATTGTATTTTGTTTAATTAGCTTACCATCAATCTAATAAAGAGAATAACATCAATTTAAAATTCTAAATTAATACCACAATCTTTCAAACAAAATAAAATTCCCAAATAACATAGAAGCTTATGCATAATGATTGATTAACTGATTTAAAGAGAATTGTGAGAATTTTACCCAATAATTAAAGGCTTCAAGATGAAGTTCCATCCTCTTCCTTTTTTCAGTCGATCCATTGGAAGTCGGGAACTCTAGCTTTCTTATTGAATACCAACATCCACCCTTAAAACCTAGTCGTTGCTCCTGCATTCAGTTAGAAATTTGAACCCTAGCCTGCCTTCTTTTTACTCTTTGTACGGCTGCGTTTTTTTACTCTTTTTGTGGCTATGTTTTTTTACTCTCTGTGCGGCTCTGTTTTTTAGGTGTACTGCTTGCCTGCTTGCGCTTTCTCATTTTAGTTTTAGGTATAGGCATTTTTTTCCCTCCTTCCCCCACCCCCCTCCCCCACAAACGAAGTTTTGGGGACCTAGGCCATTGCCTAATAGGCCAATGGCCAGGGCCGGCACTGGTCTTATTAATATTTCTCCACATCTCACGAATGCTTTTTCAATTTACCACTACAAATTTTTAACTTCATATATTCAATTCAAACCCTCTAATTAATGTCTAGAATACGAAGAGTCGCATATGAGTAATTGTTAGCAATAAACCAAATAAGCATCTATTTAATAACAAAGTTGACCCTTTCACAAAAAGATATTGTGTTTATAAAGATTGATATAAAAGAGAAATAGCAAGAATAAGAAGTGATGAATTCTTATAGAAATTATAAGTTAATTTTATTAAGTCCAAGTATAAATTTAATGACCCGTAATTTTCGATAATTAAATTTAGTTAATTTAGTAAGTTTTGGCGATTTAATGTTGAAAGAAATGAAAATTTGTGACTTAATAATAAGAATATAGTTGGAATGCAATGTAATAGTGTTAATTTATGGTAATTTATAACTTCTTTAAATGTAACTCCAATTAATTAAAATAATTAAAGATTAAAAATTGGTATAGATTGTAAATAAATTATAATAATGTGTGTATTAATTGATGTTGGATTGAAAAAGAAATTGAAATTTAAATGTTATATTAATTAAATAATATGTAATAAAGTGTTATTGAATAAAATTAGTGTTGTGGTAGTAATTATAACACTTGTTGTGGATGATAAACTTATAAGATGTGATTAAAAGTTAATGGTGACAATTATTATATGTTACCTATTTATTTGGTCTGTTAAACTTAATTTAGAAATCAAATGCAATTAATTCACTGGAATTAGTGCAGCTAATGTAGATTAAATTGATAATTACAGCATACAGATTCGATAATATGTAACCCAATGTAAATTTTATTCATAATATGACTATTGATTGAATAAAAAGAATTGAAATCAAGTTTGATCAAATTTTTGGAACTTAAATTATAATAATTAGATTCGTTGCAATTAAATGAAATTAGATACTACGTTAATGAAAACTAAGATGATAATTGTAGAATATCAGTGTAATATATAATAAGATATCAACAAATGTTAACTGTGCCTATAAAGAATAATTGATTGAATTAAAAGATTGAAATCAAACAAAATCAATTTATTGGAAATGAATTATATTTAACCGAATTTAAATTTCTGTTGAAATTGGACACTGTAAATGATGTAATTAACACTAAAATCATATGTAGACTTGTTTTAAATAATTATATATGTCTGAGTAATCAGAAATGATGAAAATTTGTTAGTTTATAAATATTGAATTAAAAAGTGGTTTAATCAATTTAATAATAATTTATTTAATTAACGTGAAAATAGCCATTTTGGTCATTGTCTCGGATTTCAAAGAAACAAGTTTAATTAGATCCATAACAATGAATTATTGCAAGGTTTCAAGATTCATAGCGATCAGACATGTCGTTTGATCGTACGGACCCGAAATGCTTAGAAATAAATTTTATTAGATTCAATTGAAATCAATTTGGAATAAGCCGATTTTAAGCTAACTTCTTCATACGATGGAATTAGGACTTGAAAGTTGTTCCATTGCATTTAGAAACATTGAAAATATTTATTTTGACATATGGGATGACCCACTTTCGTTTCGAAAGTGAAACGGGCTTTTCGGGTCGTTATTGTTAATTCGCACAAGTCCGATATGTTATTCATTCTTATCGGGCTTCATTAGTATATAATAGTTCTGTCCAAACCCTAACAGCCTTCTTATTTCTCATTTTTACATGTATCTGTCTATTTCACCTATCAGCTTCTCCTTCTTCCCAATGACTGCAGATCCAAACACAAATTCAATTTCAAAACCAAATCCAAAAATCAAACTCCTCCAGACCTTATCAAATTATATACCATCGAAGCTCTCGATGTGCGTAATTCACTGATGTATTTTTTTTCAATTCGAGCCACCGTTTGAGAAGAAATTGGCCATTTATTTTCGGTCGTCCGTTGCTAGGGTTTCAATCTGACGGTGATCTTCGTCGATGGGCCGATCGGAAAGTGCTGCACTGTAGAGGTCGTCGAAAGGCTTTGATCCATGTCATTTGTTTGTCGAGATCGCCTTTGGGTTCGCCAGATATTGACTTGGAAGGTGACGCGTTTGTCAAGGCGGCGGTGGGTTTCTAGTAGGTCGGAGTGGGCGGCGTCGTCAGTATATGTTCGGCCGGTGGTGGCAAAGGCCGAGGCGAGGTCAGATCATGGCAAGAGTCGTCGTAGTGGCGGCGTTTTTCTAGTTTTGGGTGGCGGCTGGTAGAGTTTTGTTGCGATCGGGCTTGGACGATAGAGTTCGGTCTCTGTCTTGGTGACATGGCATCCTTTATTCGTCCAGTAATAGTTTATTTAAATTTAAATTTTGAAATGTTCGAACGTTAATAACTTTTGCATAATAGGTCGGATTTACACACGGTTTATTCCTCTACGATCATATCAAAATACGGACATTATGAAATTGGTTTGGATGAATTCTGAGACTGTTCAAATTTTGGCCCTACTTTAATTTCAAATCGGTTTGAAATCAAGGTGAGTGTTTTAACCCACTCACAATTACTAAACTATCTTATGTTAGTTAAATTAAATTTATGATGTGATTAGAATTTAATTGATCGATGATTGGTATGTGTAGATTGTCATTCTAGTTAAATTTGACTTTTATTGCATTTAATCATAATTTAATTTAATATTGAATTTAAATTTTCATTTTAATACCAGTTATTGATGACACTTATCTATTGATGTTTATGGGTTGCTTTGGAAGATGATTGCGATGGATGTTTGATTGTTGATATTGGATGAATGGATGTTGTATTTTTATATTGTTATAACACTACAAGTTTCTTATGGGTTGAAATGATACATACCCGAACGATCTATAGACTAGGGAAAAATCGTTATGGGTTGAAATGATAGACTCAAGCAATTTTATGGATTTTATATTATTCGAGATTGCGGTTTGAAATGATAGATAACCGTAAAAAATTTAAATTACGGATTGAACTGATAAATATCCGTGTCACTTGACCATAAGGAAGAAAATTATATACGGACGCCAGAATGGTTAAATTAAATGATTTTAAGTCCTAAAATTTGAAGTCAGTTAACTGGCATTTTTAAAATAGAAATTTATTTATATAAACTGGATTATTTTTCGATAATCCAAACGTTAATGCTGAGATTGGAATTGATCAAAAGAATTGTTCAAGGGATTTAAACTGGAATTTCAAAGTTGAAGTATCATATATAAATGAAATTATCAGAATGGAGTCATTGAAATATTTAGATATAACTTTGAAACCTATTTTAAACTATTTTAATCAATATAAACTATTTAATTTAATTTAATCTAATTTAACCTATTTTAAACTAATTAACATGTTTAATCTATCTTAATCTATTTTAATCTATTTAATATATTTTAATCTATTTTAACTCATTTAAACTTTATTAAACTACATTAAACTAATTTAATTTATTTTGAACTATTTTAATTTGTTTTAACTATTTAATCTATTTTTAATTCTATTTAATCTAAATTAAATTCATTTAATCTATTTTAAATCTAATTAATCCATAATAAACCCATTTAATCTATTTTAAACTATATTAAATTTATTTAAAGTACTTTAATCTATTTTAATCTATTTTAAGTTTATTTAATCTATTTTAAACCTATTTAACCTAATTTATATCTTTTTAAACTATGTTAAACTAATTAAACTATTTATACTATATGACTTATTATTTTCCAAATTTCAGACTATGTAAAGTTGAAGTATTTATATTTAAATCTTTGATGATGATACAACCTAAGTTGAAATTTGAAATTGATACCTCTTTGTGAAATGACATATTTGAGGAAATATGATGATTTTGGAACTAGGATTTAATTAACCTATCTTATCGATAGATTTAAAAGTGAATATGATTTTGAAAGTGAATATAGTTTTATAAGTGAATATGATTTCGAAAGAAATAAGATTTGAAATCAAATATGATATTTTGATATCAATTATGAAATTGACTTTTTGAAATGTAAAAGAACCATCCGGTATGAAATAAATGTTTGGTTGTTAAAGAGACTAGGATCAGATATTGTCATACTCTCTACCAATACTGCAAACCACTTTAAAAACTATGTATGTGGTGGAAATTCTAGAAATGAAGTAGGATGGTTTGGTGAACGATTTTGTATGAGGTATTTACGTGACCTTGACTCTCGTGAGTCAGCTTAGATGTGACTAAAATAGGAGCTATACCTAAGCCAAGTGAGGTGATTCCTCTGATCGAACATGCTTCTTCAATACCATATTTTGACTTTGTGATGAATTGGTAGCCACCCCTCGATTTGATTATGGGAGAGTGTTTCGAGGTGGGCGGTAGTAGCTGCTATGCGTTACCACCAGCCTAGTTCTGCAATTAGTATATCTATCCTGGCATTGCCTCGTGTGTCGTGTTCACATACCCTATCGCGTCGTCTACGAGTTTGTTTTATACCATACCTATGGGGTGACCTTTGGGCAAACCTCGCGGAGGAGCTTACAATACTGTATAGACTATGGGAATATATAAAATGTATTAAGGGAGATATGGGTAACTCCTTAACACTATTTTAATACTTTACTTTATTGTAGACACTATTATAATAGCGTATTGTACTACATAGTAGATAGTTTAACGAATCCTTAGAAGATGGAAATCTCGATTTCCCTTAAGTTATTGCACTCACGTTAGACACTGGATAGGAGATGTCAAACCTCGTAAACATTTCTGACGTCGTTACACACATATTTATTTACTATTGATTTATCGTACATAAGATCTTTTATTTCTGACTCGAGTGTTTTGTCTTTTCAATTCACTCGGGTTAGTCTGAGCTTTTCAGTTTATCGAAGACTGCTTTCTGGAGATGAAGACGAAGATTTTGTACTATTATTGTTTATTATATTTATTCCACTACATCATGTTGTTCCGCTGCATTTAGGTATTATTTATTCTTGTTGTATGTAACTTTGATTTGTATTTTAAAAGTATAATCAACGTATTTGTAAACAGCTTCATGAACTGTTTATTTGATTATTATATTTTGTCATTCTGCTGCGAGATTCTGTTTTTGTTTTATTTATTTCTCTATTTTTCTTATTTACCCCATAACAATCTGCCCCACTGAATGGTTTGAGTCTAACTTGTATGGTTTATCGTCGATTTAAAACCGTCCAAAAAGGCTGGTCGTTACAGTTGGTGTCGGAGCTTTGGTTTAGGAATAACCTTATCTTTGTGGGGTCTGACTCTTTAGAAATAGGGTAGTAATACCCTAGGATGATTCATTGAGTGTATATATGAGAGAGTATATTTGTTAGTGTTATAAAAGGTTTTGTATTGTATTAATTATTATGTTGGGTATTTACCGATGTTGGTCGGTACATAGGACGCTATGACATCGATAGGATTTCTAAACACTTAATAGGACAGACCGACACAATATTGCTTTGAAATATAGGTAAATGAAATAATTTTTCTTATATATATTTTGTATATAAAATAATAAATTTTATGAATGATATAGTAAGATGTATTATATTGTTTGTTAAGTAGAGAACTTTTATAAATATTGATTGAAAATAGGATTTACAAGTAAAGCAAAAATAAATTGGAATTTAGGAACTTAAGTTCTGGGATTTTGAAAATTTCTTTCGAAAGACTTTGGAATATAATATTTGTATTATTTGGAAGTATTTTCCGATATAAATATTTCAATGTGATTTGGAAGGAAGTTTTAGAAAAGAAATTTTTAAGGAAATAAGTTATGTACTCCCCTCTTTATCGTTGGAAAATAATTTTGGTAATGGGTGGCATGCATCATCGATGTTCATTTTCGAGTTTCAAAGTGGGAAGACCGTTGTAGTAGTTTACTACACATTTATTTTGATAAATAAATCTTAATTTCAAATTCCAAATATGATTTGATATGTATAAAAGATATGATCATATATATATTATTTTAAACGGATTGAAATGGAACCCGGTTGTTTAGTTCTTAAGTTTGAGTAAATTAGAAATTAAAATTATTTTAATAAATGGAATCTTGACTATATTTATAATTGGAAACTTCAAAAATGAAAATAAGAAATTTGATACTAAAATGATTAATGAAATAGATAAAAAACTGAAATTTTGAAAACTGTAAATAAAAAGGAAATGAAAATAAGAAATGGTAATTATTAAACATTTTGTTAACTAAATAAATAAGAGAAACTTGGGTAATATTCAATTGCATTCTTAAGACATATATATAACTTACCAAATTGTTAAAAGTTGAAATGTTAATAATAATATGTAATACGATATTTTACAAGTAAAACTTGGAAAAGTGAAGTGTTCAATGGACTTACTTTTTTTTAAATAGGAATTCTAATGTTATAAATTGTTATAAACTAAAGTTAATATAATGACCCTGACTCGACCTTTGAAAATCGGTACCGAATACGACACTCGTATTCAAATGCCGCGGGTCCAAACGTCGAATCTGGTTCGCCCGGGCTTACAACACATTAAGTACAACAACACAGCGGAAGGAAATGAATAATACATTTGTACAACATTTGATACAATATTCAGATACAATAGAATGATACAATAGATATCAATACTATCAGAGGTGCAAGAAATAGTAGCGGAAAGATAATGTCTTCAATGTCAACTCCAAAGACTCCATCTTCAATCCAAAGCTAGCTCGAACCACCATCAATTGCAAAGAGCTAAGCAAGGTCAACCGTGAAAGCTGAAGTGTATCAAATGCGATCCACAAATCCAAAAGGCTTCAAAGGCTATCGAATCAATTCCTACTATTCGACTATCTGAAAAACTCAACTCTAGACTGCCCGTGTGGGAAAATTATGGGCACCCAGAGTTTAAAAGAAATAGTAAACTTTGGGTCAGTCATGTGACTGGTATGAGTAAACAAAATAGTTTATCTTTTAAAACAAACAACAAAAGAAATTAAAATTTAAATCCGCAATGCTTTTTAGAAAATGAAACTACCATAAGGCCTCCCGCCACACACACAATGCAAATGCAGAATTGGAGAAGATTTCTCCTTATGATAGTCAAATATGCTTGATATGAGAAAATTTCTTTGATATTATTACTAGTGCATAGTGTAGAAAAACCATTTCGAAAGTATAATATCAATCCTAACCAGCATACAACCATTATTGTATGTCTACTATAGCTACAATGTTCAATAGCAGGTTACCACTACATTCCATGGCAGGTTATACAACAAAAACCGTACAGGGCGCGTATTGTTTTGTTTGGATTTCCAACAAATGGTCAGGCTAAGGAACTTCCTACTACCACATGGGTACGCCTCTAGAGGGACGTCCCAAGAACCTACCCGGCTCTTTGCCAACACAAGGTCGGGTTACCTCTGTAGCTAGGTAACTACTACTCGAACATGCCATCCCCCGGTCCTTTGGGACCTTTATCCGAGGCGCCTCTCAACCACAAAGTAATCACAAAGTAATAGATTTGCAGTGACCACATGAGTTAAGTATCTGGGCTCCGTACCATGATACCACCCTTTTCCAGAAGGGAATGACACACCCTAAAGGGAGCGACCCTCATAACCTTGCCGCATCTTTTCTGTTTCGATCATTTCCGGTTTGTGAGGTCCTTATGCAGTCTCGTCCACAAAGCTACGCTTTTTCACAAAGCCATGCTTTGATCAACAAATGATCAGCAGCACTTCGTATGCCACCTTACCAATTTGGGAATGTTTCACTAGTAACCATCAACTACATAACCTCTGAGCTCGTATGTCTCAGAGAAGGGTGTTAAGCTAAGAGAATAAATCTCCGCCACCAACAGAAATGCATTTGATAGAAACCAGCTTTATACCTTAAAGTGTAATGTCAGATACACATTCATACAAGTCTGTTCTGGGTTTGAATAAAACTGAAGGCACTTACAAAGAAGCCCATGCAATCCGGTTATTCACAATCCCGATCGGACTTCCCATCACTTAGGGAATCTCTATGACAGCGCAACTCGGTGCAGAGACAATCGACGGGTTATCCTTTCGTTCTTGAAAATACCCGGTCTTCACCACCGGTCTTCAAATGTTATCCATATCATCGTACCATTATTCGGAATGGGTTATATGACACAAGGTCCTCTCCCGGCTAAACCGAATAATGAGCGCAATATTTAAAACATATGGATAATGGGATTTCATTAAGTCATAACTTTTTAAAAATCCCAAAACATTTCTTCAAATTGTTTAAACAAATTACCATTTTAAATCTTCAAAAAAAAGATTTATTTCACAAAGTTCACTAATCTTTTACCAAGATTCATTTACAATATTTAATCAAAAGATCTATCTTTGAGATCCTCTTTTGTTTGAAAACAACATTTCACAAATATTTTGCAAAGATTCCTTTATAGGTTTCGAAACAATTTCTTTGCAAATCTTTTATACAAAAGATACCCCATTAATTTTAAACAAGGTTCAACAATCTTCCACAAAGATTAATCCCTAGCTTTCAAAACTATTTTAATTCCATTTCACACTTGAAATCTTTTAACACAAATTTGAAATCCTTTCCTTATATCGAAGCTATTATTATTTGAAAAAAAAAATATTTTTTGTTTCGGAAAAATCCGATTACATTTATACAAGTTAAAGCCCTTGAGTTAAATTTAAATTCTCAAAACAATACCTTTAAAATGGTTTAACCCATATATAACTTGCATAACATCTTTAAACCATAGTTTCCAAACATAAAATTCAATTTCAAATTTTGAATTCAAATTTAAATCAAATTATCTAAATTTGAAAACTTTATCAAGTTATTCAAAATAACTTTTATCCTCAAAACCCCTTTTTAAAAGCTTTACATATTTAACTCAATTTCATTTCCAAAACCATTAGATTTAAAATTCAACTTTTAAAACTATTTTGAATTAAATTCAAACATCTGTGACTTAACTGATTTCCTCGTGAAATCCATCCTTGTGTGTGTATAAGTGTGGTCCAGGGGTTTTACACAATAGAAGTGCAACGTCATCAATTAGTACATATTCAAATACAGCAATATATTTGATAAGCGGTATAAACTATAACGCTTATCTTTCATTCACAGATCACAGATATACATCACAGATAATAAATTACATTAAACACAGCTCAAATCAAAACAGAGCATCACAATCAGGGATATCAAACAATTCAATCATCCAATAGAATCCAAACATCCATAAGTAAGATCAGTTAATTATCTGATTAATTCAAATCAGATTAATTACTTATGAATTACTAATCCTGGTTAATTAACATTAATAAATTACAAAACATTTTGATTAATTATCCTTTAATCATTTATTAATTAATCGTTAATAATAATTTAATTAACCTTTAATTATAATTCATCAACTTTTAATTATTAAATAATTAACCTTTAGTTATTCCATTATCCTTTAATTAATTTCCCTTAATTAATTCATTAATAAATTAATCAACCCTTAATTAGTTACCATTTAATTAATTATTCTTAGTCAATTACAATAAGTGATTATTCCTAATCACTTAATCAACTTTTAATTAATTAATTACTTTTTAATCAATACTTAATTGGCCTTAATTATGTAATAAATTAACCTTAATCATGAAATTGATTATCCTTTCATTAAACACTAACTTATCATTAAAAATCTTTAATTAACCATCTTTGTAGTTAATTATCATTAACAATTCTTAATTACAAATAAATTAGACACTTAATTATTAATTTACCAATCTTTAGTTACAAATTGATAAACCCCTAATTACTTAATTAATTACAATTATAAATTATTTAACCATTATTAATTACCATTTTTAACAAATTAATTAATAATAATTATCTATCTTAATTAACATTTAAAAAAAAATCTTCCCTAAACTTTGAAATCAAATTATTACTAACTTCAAAATCTTTAAATGTTAATTAAATTTAAAACTTATCTTACATTACTTACTTAATTAAGATATTTATTAAGACTTTAGAAAACATTGTTAAATATTAACTTAATTAATGATGTCTTAGAATCAATTCTTCACTTCAACTTTCGGACATTAATTAATTTGTTAATGCTCAACTTGTTCAAGATGATTAACTTCAAATATTACTTTTACTTCGCCTTTGAAACCCAACCCGGGTAAATACTCAGTTCACTCAAGTTTCCATCCAAGTTTTCCACCATTTCTCCCGAGTCCCCTCTCTTTCTTCTCCTCGCGCTTTTCTTCTTCCTTTTTTTTAGAAAAATTATAAACTGCTGTAATAGGAAAACAAATTTACGCACTAAAATCCAACTCGAAGCAAACCTACCATTTACTCGAGTAAACTCTCGAGTCGTTCACTACCCAAAAATAAACTCCTGACACATCTCAAGTTCGTGCACGTGCACGGCGCCTTGACAAACTTAAGACGAACTACGCCCCTCCAGCAAGTCATGCAACAACGTGTCACTCGATCGCCACGTACGACTCGACGCCACAATCCTCCAATCGAAATCGAGTTTTCCAGTTCGAATTGGAACTCAACTTCACCTGAAAAAACTACCTCGCCCCACTCTCGCCGACCACCTGAGGCGCTACGACTTCGGCCTCACCACGCCAAACCCCTACACTACACATCCCCAGAGTTTCAAACAACTAGGTCAATCAGAGGTGACGAAATCACCTCGTCTCCAAACCACGACATAACCATGTGTTAAACCCTAAATCTTCCTCATTCCATCATCCCTTGCAATAGAAATTTTTTTTAACAGTTTTCCTAACATCATCAATGGCCCAGCTAGCTTCAAGCAAGATTTCAACAGCTAAAAATTCTTTGGTCACCAGAAATTGATTAAAACGTGTTTTCGGTTCAACTACGAACTGCTCATGGTATATTTAACTAAAAATTTCCATTTTTGTTTTAAAAATCCTATTTTTGAATGTAGTTTCAAGTTATATAATCGAATCAATAATTTATAACATTCGAAATTGGCATATATATTAGATATGCTCTGTAAAACTAAATTTACAGAGTCAATTAATCACTACCATACTTAAACAAAATGTTAGATCATAACCTATGCTTAAACAAACTTATCTAGTTTATTACTTTAGGCCTAACAAAGGTTGGATGATGATATTTTGAATTTGGATTCAAAAAAAATCAACACTGTAACTACAATTAGAGAAGACCAGGCAAAATAGATTTACACAGAACACTCATATATAAACATAGAGCTATATGAACAAAATACATATGCAAGCACCATATTATCACAGGTTTAATCATACTTAAGTAAAAAAAAGATTTGTGTTTACGCACTCTTTTTTTTTCAAAAAGCAGAGAGTTTGAAAAGAACTGGGAGGCTTTGAAACAGTTTTGGATTTTTGAAAAACCTTGTCTTGCTTGATTTCTGAAATGCTCTAGGACTGAAAAACTTGAACACTTGAATCTTTGCATTGCTTTTTATTTCTGAATTTGTTTTGCTTAGTTGTTAAACGAACAAGAATAGAGTAGATGTATACATAAAGAAGACAGTGTTTGTACAGGGGAGGTATTTTCTGGTGTAAGCTTCATTGTTGGATGGAGATTTCTTTTCTTCTTACTTTGACCAGATTTTTTTCTGAAATGGAAAGCTTTGTACATACTTGAAATGACTTTATTTGTGATTGAGAAGATAGCAGTAAATGCATATGCTCCCCATCCTGGATACAGCCTCATCCCTTTTGATTTTTTTTTTGCTTTGTACATAGATTTTTTCTATCTTCTTGCTTGCACTTGTTAATATCATACTTCATATATCTTACATTTATCATAATTAGCATTTTTTATGTTAAAGACCTTTATGTAAATAAATTTAAAATTTTATGGTTTAAACCTTGTTTACAAATTAATTTATAAGTTTGTTTTTAAACCCTCATTTCATTTGAATTTATTTCTTTCTCAAAAATAAAACTAAATGACACTTGCCCAATTCAAATTATAAAATCATTACATTTGTTAAACAGCTTATTATTTGAATTACACTTGTTAAATTTCTTTTTACATGTTTAACACTTGTATTTCTCATGAATTAAAAGCTTTTAAATAAATTTTATACTGCATTTTTCTTATTTTATAAATACATCTTCTTAACCATTATTATATACATATTATTTAAAAGAAAATGCTTTTAAAACTAACTACCCGTTTGCGCCAAAATTGGTCACAAACCCCGAATACCGTGAAAGCACCAGTGTGTGAATATAAATCGGCGATATTCAAAACACAAATCTCAGATCTCAGCAAATATTCAACAGCAGTCCAAAAGTAAAGAACAGAAACACAAGTTTTATAGTGGTTCGGCTATCTCCGGCCTACGTCCACTTCAAAGTTTTTATCCTTTTATTGATTATCCTTGATGATTACAGGTGATTACAGCAGTTACAAAGTCCAAAACTTGAAATAAATAGCAGTCATGATGTTAAGGAATGATTCGGGCAGCGTCCGGGTGTGCTTTCTCTCTCCAAATTCTCCGACCCCTTTTCTGAATGACCAGGGGCTCTATTTATAAGCGCAGGAGGCTGATATTTCTCCTAAAATCTGGGAAGACCGCTTCAGGCACGTGAGGGGGGCCACATGCCCGAAATCTGGAGGTCCGGGCCCACATCAGGATCGATTCGAAGTAAGGTTCGAATCGATCAAGAAATCATCCAATTGATCTGAAATTTGGTGAGAACATTCTTCAACATGTATGTAAGCTCCTGTAAAAATTTCATTGTATTTGGATCAACGGTTTGGAAGATATGATCGTTTCAAGTTCAAGGATCCATGCGTTCTGAATGGTTCGAACCCATGCTTCGAACCCACACTCTTCGAAACCACCTCCTTCGAGTCCATATCCTCTGATTCCATCTTCTTCGAGTCCATACCCTCCGAATCCATCCTCTTCGAATCCATCCCTTTCGAATCCACGTCCTTCGAATCCATGTCCCTCGTATCCATCTCCCTCGAATCCACGAAGCTGACTCCCCTCCTTCGAAGCCCTCTCCTTCGAATCCATGGAGTTCCCATGGATTCGAGCCACCATCGATGCGAACTAACCAGTATACACCTTTATGCCTCTCCATCGAGTCGAAGTCCATCGATTCGAAGAACCATCGATGCGAACTTTACCAAGCCGAAACCATGCCATTCGATACGAAGTGTATCGATTCGAACTGTCCTTGCGCAGCGCCTCTTGATCGATGCGCACCTGTTGGGTTCGAATCCATCCTGGTGGGTTCGATTCCATCCTGGTGGGTTCGAATCTGATCGATTCGAACCGAGCACCACTTTGTCCCTTTTGATGGATTCGAACAACATGCATTCCTTACCTTGAATCCATCATATTTCCTCCATACGAACTCCGATTAACTTGAAATTTGAAACATAGCCTTTCCTAGTCCTTATCATCATCTCCAATCAATTTTGTCCCGATCGGAGTTCAACAAAATTTTGACGATATCGATCGTAGCCTTGATTCCAACCGATCTCCAATCCTGATATTCATAATTCCTTGCCAATTTGTCGACATTCCAGTTTTGACCAAAAAATAGGATAACACTTTTCCCCCCAAAACATGCCTTGTGATAACAAGGCGTGTTTTGAATAGTTCCGAATCCAATATCCAAAGTCCATAGCCATATTGCCAGAGTATATCATCCTTGACTGCTCCGAGTCGATATCCAATTCCAAACCCAATAACCAAAGCTTGAGCCAATTCCATATCCATTCGAACTCGACAACCGAGTCCCAATCCATCCTTATTCAATAGCCAATAACCGAATCCAGGACCTCTCCGGGTCGATATTCAAATCCATAACCTCTCCGGGCTCTTGCCAAGTGCAATCTACACATGACGATCATGATCCGGTGTCCCTGGATGTTAAGCTAGCCTCATCGTGTTCTTGTTGAGCGTAATCCACACTTGATGATCTTGGTCCAGTGTCCTTGGACGTTAAGCTAACCTCTCCGGGTTCTTGCCAAGCGTAATCCACACTTGACGACCTTGGTCCAGTGTCCCTGGACGTTAAGCTAACCTCTCTGGGTTTTTGCCAAGCGTAATCCACACTTGACGACCTTGGTCCAGTGTCCCTGGACGCCGTGTAATGCCATGGCTTAAGTCCTAAACCGAATCCTGGTCCCTTCGGACCCTTGTTGAGCATAGTCCATACTCAACGACCTGAAAATAACAATTGATAATACAGGGGCCTAAGTCCTAGGCCGAATCCTGGTCACTCCGGACCCTTGCCGAGCATAGTCCATACTCGGCGACCTGAATGAGTCAATTTACCACGTTCGGGCGAAGTGACTCACCCCTTGCCAGGCATAATCCATACCCAACGACCATTTTCCAAAAACTAGATGAAAATCCAATCAAAATCCAATCCAACATCCAAACCCAAAAAATCCAAATCATAAACCAGAAAACCAGAAATCCAAAGCAGCACTCAAAATCAAAAACGACCACCCAAAGAAAAACCCAAATCAAAAAGCAAGCAAAACCAGGAGCTCAATCCAAGCTCCAAAACCAAAATCCGAAAAGAAAAGTAGTGTCCAATCCAAAAGCAAAAGATAGATTTCACAAACCATAGCGTTGCAGTTTATTATCATTCAGAGCATGCCTAGGGGCTATCTCCGTCCCCGTACATGTGTAAATGACTTGGTTGCTTGCTAATAGTTCGTTACTTATTCCATATTATCCCGATTAGTGGATGATCAATCGACCACCATCCCTGGGTCTCCTATCATCACGGTGAGAGGTTGTCGGTGGTTGCTCCTGCTCCACCGTTGCATTCCGAGCTTCGACATACTGCTGTAACTGTCCATTCCTTACATGCTCCTCGATTATATCCTTCAAGTGCCTACAGCTGTTGGTGTCATGTCCGTCTAAGTCATGGAAGAGACAATGCCTCCCTGATGCCCTCTCTCGTTCAGAAGGCTCTCTCCTGGCTGGCCTCCGGTAGGGAAGGCGATTCCGAGTATCCATGTATATCCGCTCCAGCATCTCGTTCAATCCTGTGTATGTGGAAAACTTTGGATCCTTCCATCGCTTCCTAGCGTTTCCAGAATCATTATCCAATTTCCTTTTTCCATTGTCTTTATCCGAACCACCGCTGGATATTGCTCCAACCTCGATCGCACTAACTTTTTTCACTTTTAGATCCGTACTCGCATCCTCTTGCCGAAGGAACCTTTCTGCCTCGTGAAAGAATTCGTCGAGATCCTGTGGGGGATCTCGTATCAGAGATACCTTGAAATCAGAGTCCTCCCTGACTCCTGACACTGCTGCCATTAAAACCATCGATGGATCAAGCCGATCCACCGAAGCGACTACCGCACTGAATCGAGTTAGAAAAGCTCTAAGCGATTCATCCATCCTTTGCTTCACTGATGTCAATGTCATCACATTCTTCGGCCTCTTGACGTGAACCCGAAACTGTCCCAAAAACTTTTCCACCAATTCCCTCCAAGTTCTGATAGTTCCTTCTCCCAGCTGCCTAAACCACATTGCAGCTAAATCCGTCAGATACAAAGGGAAACATCGGGCCATCACTTCTTCCGATGCCCCCAGCACCTCCATATGTCTGGTGTACCTCATCAAGTGATCGGTTGGGTCTGCCTTACCATCATATACCTCCACGCTAGGTAGCTTAAACTTAGGTGGATTCTGAGCCATCCTTATTTCCTGAGCGAACGGACTCCTATTCACTCCTTCCAAGTCTCTGTTGGTCAAACCACCCCGCACAGTTCTTCTGATAATTTCCGCTAATCTGGTATTGTCTGTTGGGGGTTGCCCCCCGTGCCCCCGAGGGAACTCTGGTACATATTCTTCGTGTGGTTCACTAGGAGCAATGTTAGCTCTAGCCTGTCGAACCCCTTCCAAAGGTCCTCCTGTGTTGGATCCTGTGGGCCTGCCCCCAAGCCCTTGTTGATTGCTTTGTGGCTCCGTATCCTGTCCTCCATTGGGTTCCACAACCCTAGTCCCTTGTCCTGCATCCACAGCGGCTGTCGCTGTCCCTAGGTTCTGCATCCCTGTAGCTCTCATTTGCTCAAAGAAAGTCTGCATCATTTCCTGTTGGTTCTTTAACAATCTCTCCTGCAAAGAGTTTGCCATAGCCTCCATTTCATCCCGGGTTATGTAGATTGAGGCCTGTCCTTCCCCAGCTCCGGAGGATGCTTGTTGACTTCCTTCCTGTTGGCTTCGCTCAGCCCTTTGCCTTCTACTATTTTTCCTAGTCATTGTCCTTGAATCCAAACTCTTTAAAAACTTCAAATCCAACTTTCAAATCCGATGTAGCAGGTGCTAGTCGTTCTCAGTGAAAGCACCAAAGTGTTTGCGCCAAAATTGGTCACAAACCCCGAATACCGTGAAAGCACCAGTGTGTAAATATAAATCGGCGATATTCAAAACACAAATCTCAGATCTCAGCAAATATTCAACAGCAGTCCAAAAGTAAAGAACAGAAACACAAGTTTTATAGTGGTTCGGCTATCTCCGGCCTACGTCCACTTCAAAGTTTTTATCCTTTTATTGATTATCCTTGATGATTACAGGTGATTACATCAGTTACAAAGTCCAAAACTTGAAATAAATAGCAGTCATGATGTTAAGGAATGATTCTGGCAGCGTCCGGGTGTGCTTTCTCTCTCCAAATTCTCCGACCCCTTTTCTGAATGACCAGGGGCTCTATTTATAAGCGCAGGAGGCTGATATTTCTCCTAAAATCCGGGAAGACCGCTTCAGGCACGTGAGGGGGCCCACATGCCCGAAATCTGGAGGTCCGGGCCCACATCAGGATCGATTCGAAGTAAGGTTCGAATCGATCAAGAAATCATCCAATTGATCTGAAATTTGGTGAGAACATTCTTCAACATGTATGTAAGCTCCTGTAAAAATTTCATTGTATTTGGATAAACGGTTTGGAAGATATGATCGTTTCAAGTTCAAGGATCCGTGCGTTCTGAATGGTTCGAACCCATGCTTCGAACCCACACTCTTCGAAACCACCTCCTTCGAGTCCATATCCTCTGAGTCCATCTTCTTCGAGTCCATACCCTCCGAATCCATCCTCTTCGAATCCATCCCTTTCGAATCCACGTCCTTCGAATCCATGTCCCTCGTATCCATCTCCTTCGAATCCACGAAGCTGACTCCCCTCCTTCGAAGCCCTCTCCTTCGAATCCATGGAGTTCCCATGGATTCGAACCACCATCGATGCGAACTAACCAGTATACACCTTTATGCCTCTCCATCGAGTCGAAGTCCATCGATTCGAAGAACCATCGATGCGAACTTTACCAAGCCGAAACCATGCCATTCGATACGAAGTGTATCGATTCGAACTGTCCTTGCGCAGCGCCTCTTGATCGATGCGAACCTGTTGGGTTCGAATCCATCCTGGTGGGTTCGAATCTGATCGATTCGAACCGAGAACCACTTTGTCCCTTTTGATGGATTCGAACAACATGCATTCCCTATCTTGAATCCATCATATTTCCTCCATACGAACTCCGATTAACTTGAAATTTGAAACATAGCCTTTCCTAGTCCTTATCATCATCTCCAATCAATTTTGTCCCGATCGGAGTTCAACAAAATTTTGACGATATCGATCGTAGCCTTGATTCCAACGATCTCCAATCCTGATATTCATAATTCCTTGCCAATTTGTCGACATTCCAGTTTTGACCAAAAAATGGGATAACACTACCCATTAATGAGTTTACATAAATAATAATTTTAAACCCAAATCATTTTTCTAAGTCATTTATTTAAATTTTAAATTCAAATACAAATTCAATAGTCAAATTCAAATTTACTCATATATACATGTACATATATATTTCAAATTCAATTTAGTTCCCAAACTATATTAACCATTAATTTACATTTAATTCAAAATTGGGATCATTACAGTTAATAGTTGAAATGCTACTAATCAAATGTAATAAAAGTGAATAATGTCAAAAAAATGATTTTAGGCCTAAGTTAACATTTAAGCTATCTATAATCAGATTGAATAGTAAAGTTGAATACTGTAAGTAAATAATGATAAAATTAATTAATATTGAAGCCATTTATAATTAAAATGAGCACTATATTAATTGAATGATTATAACTTCAGAAAACATTGAAATGATTTAGAAATGGATTTATATTCAGTAATACTATATATGGAAGAATGAATGTGAAAAAGAAATAATCTATAAATGATGAATTGAATTGTAAAGAAACTAAACTAATAATGTATAACTCAATAATTGAAATAAAAATAACTTATTTAAGCAATGAATGTAAAGCAATAAAATGAAAGAAAATGACACTGTATGAATAAAGGAGAAATGAACTTTTGTAAGTAATAACGTATGTAAATTTATGAAAATAAACATTATACGAATGAGAAAAGAAAAGTAAGTAATGTGGAAAAAAAATCAAACTAAATAGTAATGTGAAGTAACTGAATTAAAATGTATACAATACTTCAATAATGAAATCATTTA
Organism: Allium cepa; assembly: GCA_030765085.1. Lineage (NCBI taxonomy): Eukaryota > Viridiplantae > Streptophyta > Magnoliopsida > Asparagales > Amaryllidaceae > Allium > Allium cepa. Next base: position 99,914,119 of record CM060928.1, on the reverse strand, counting down.
TGATCCAAATAATTGAAATGGATATAACTTATGTAAGTAAAGAATATAAATTAATGAAATAAGCCTTATACGAATGAATGAGAATTAAAAATTTTGTAAGTAATGAACGTGAATTAAAGAAAATCATTGTATGAGAAAAAAATGAAAGAACAATAAATGATGTGAAAGAGATAAATAGAGGAAACTTAAAAATGTGTTGAATTCTTTATTTGTTTGGCTTATGGATTGGTTGGGAAAGGATACTTCTATTTTGCATAGAGATGTATAAATAAACTATAAAGTTTTATCTACGACTGTTGAGTGCATGGTTTACTTCATAGTTTATTTATCATTTTATGTGATTTGAAGTTCTGAACTCGAACAAACTATTTGTTTTGGTGGCTATGGATGGATGATTGATTTCTTGGTTGAAATGATGTTTGTACTGTTTGTTTGCAAGTAATTGTTGTTATGTTGTATTGATTTGTTTTGTTAGTGTTTGAAAACAAATTAAAATATTTTCCCTTTTATTTAATTATTAACCTCTTTGGACTATATAAGTGAAATACAGGTATGGAAGCAATAGCTACTACTTTTGGTTTCATAAAATAAGCTTTGCTTGCCCGACAAATAGGTACGCTTTCGTATTACTGTTTTATAGCGATATTATATTGTTTTCCCGTGGTTTGGGATATTTTATTTTAAAGTATATGATATATATTGTTATTATTGATATTACTATTTCTCGCAAACCTCTCCGTACAAAGGAGACTCGGTCGAAATTTTCTATGAATTTTGGACTTAGAAAAAAAATTGTGAAATGATTTTTTTAAGTTGTATTAACTTGGGTATAAAGGATTTAATTGTTATTGATGTATTTTATTTAAATTATTTAATTATGTAAATTAATTATTTAAAAAAAATTATTTTGAATAAGATATATTCCGTCTTTTCTCTTCTTTTTCCTTTTCGAGGACGGAGAGTTTTGAGTGGGGGAGAGTGTAACGACATATAATTTTCGATAATTAAATTAGTTAATTTAATAAGGTTTGGTGATTTAATGTTGGAAGAAATGAAAATATGAAATTTAATAATAAGAATATAATTGGAATGAAATGTAATAGTGTTAATTTAAGGTAATTTATAACTGCTTTAAATGTAATTCCAATTAATTAAAATGATTAAAGAGTAAAAATTGGTGTAGATTGTAAATAAATTATAGTAATGTATGTATTAATTGATGTTGGATTGAAAGAGAAATTGAAATTTTAAATGTTGTATTAATTAAATAATATGTAATAAGTGTGTAATTAAATGAAATTAGTGTTGTGGTAGTAATTATAACACTTGTTGTGGATGATAAACTTATAAGGTGTGATTAAAAGTTAATGGTGACAAGTGTGATGACTCAGAATTTTGGGCAATATCAATTTAATAATCTATATTAAAAATTAAATTGATTTGATAATTGTCTTTTATAGTTTTAATTTAATTTGGCAATTTATTTTTTTATAAGCAAATAAATATCTAATTGATAAATTTTATCTTTTAAAAAAAAGTTAATAAAATATTTTCTATTTATAATATATATATATATATATATATTTGTATATATTGTAAATAGGAAAGCTTTGGTTGTATTTAATAAATAAATAAAATCATGTTTTTATATTCTAATATATTTTGGTAATTTGAAAGTTATGATTAATATAATATTAAACTTTGCAAAGATTATTTATATAGTCAACCACATGATTTTAAAATACTTAAAGTAAATATTATTTGTTTAAAATTTATATTTAGCTTAAGTTTCAATTTAAATAAAATTAACAAAAAGATTTGTTTTATTTTCTTTTAAAATATTACTTGATAAATATGATTTGGATATATATATATATATATATATATATATATATATATATATAAGTTTAAAATATAATTTACATATGAAACATTAATTCATTTAAGTAATATAAGTAATTTGTAAATAATGAGATCGTCTCTTTTAAATTATTTAAAATTGGCAAATTGTTATTTTCAAACAATAATAATAATTTTTTATTTTTATAAATATGTTTTAAAGAAAATTGAATTGTTATTTTCAAATTTAATAGGTTGTTTATTTTAAAATGGATTTTGAATTTAATTTGAATTCGGATTTAAAATTAAAATTAAAAAGTTAGATACTTTAAAATATTTGAATTTAAAATATATGTATAAGATTTTATTTGTGTATAATTTGTTTTATTATATTTTCTTTAAAAGAAATTTAAATATATACATTTAAATAAGGGATAAAAGCTTTTATTTACTTTTAAAATAAATAAAAATAAGTAAAATTACTTATAAGACAATTGTTAATATATTAAGTGGTATGAGTGACAATTGTTAATAAATAAACTATTATAATGACGAGTGTTAAGATATGGAACAAGTTTATTTTAATTTTTCTTTTTTTCCTTTTTCTTTTTAGTAAATTACATTTTATACTTATATAAACATAGGCTTCTTCCCTTATATACTTTTTCTATCCTCTTCATTCCTAAGGCTAAGAAATTCAGCCTGTAACAAGAAAACTTTAGCTTGCAACAAGATAACTCAAACAAATCTCTCATAGAAACAAATCTGTAATCCACTTCCACAAACCAAAAACTAATCAATTCAAAAGCTTGCATTTCTTAAAACCTGAGATCAAAATTCAATAAGCCCGCAAACATTTTTTTTTTCTAGAATCAATGAGCCTGCATGCATTCTTCAGCAAGTTCAAGCATTTTCAACTAGATCCAGTAGTAAGCTTTCCAATTTTAATCAGCAATTCAAGTTTTCAAGTTTTTTACAAATTCCAGCAACTTAAGTTTAAAGTTTCAAAACTGTTTCAAAAGCAAAGCCTATGTTCATCATCTTTTTAAGGTGAGTGAACCTTGCATTTAAAAACAGCTTTAAATCTGGTTGATGCTTGTGATGAACATTGTAGTGATATTGTATAATGTTTACAGGAATGTTTGATTTGAATGCATGTTTGAAATAAGAAAATGCCTGTACAAAGTCTCTATATAAATATATGATCTCTGTTATTTCCAGGCTCCAGCTTGATTTAAAAATTCATATCTTCACAAACTTTTAGAATTTGGTTATGATATATAAATGAAATATGATTAGCTCAGTGTAATATGAATTTTAAAAATAGTTTTAGAGTTTTATATTTATAAATTATTTCAAAAATAAAATAATACAGGATTGATTTGAATATGCTTAAAATCAAACATTTTAAATTTATGATTCGAAGCCATAAACAAATTTGTAATGGCATAAGATGAATTTAGAAACCAGATTCATAATTTTTAGTTTCGTATTCATTGAACTAGTCAAGGTTGAAAGATTTGGGGTTTTCACCAATATCTGGCGATCGATGGTGATTTAGAGGTAGGGGTTGTTGTCGAAGATGGCCTAGGGAATGAGAATCATTGAAAAATAGAAGGAGGTTTTTTTGATGACCGTATCGATCAGTCAGAGGTAAACTAGGATTTTGGAAGGGGGTTCTGTTAAGTGTAATGGCGAGGTGATTTCGTCTTTATCGAAGCGTCGAGTTCGACCGCGAGTGTTGGAATAGCTGGGCGGGTCGTTGGCGAGGCCAAAGTCAGAGGGATGTGGATTCCAGTCGTTGTGATCGTCGTGGCAGTCCAGTTTTTGCCATTGTGACTGGGTTCTGTCGTCGTTCGAAGGCTCGTTTTCATGTCGCGAAGGAATCTTGATATTTGGGTGTTCGGAACGTTGGTAGGGGCGTTAGCGACTAGTGGGCATCGTCAGAGGTGATTGGATCGGTGGCAGTCGTGTGTGCACGTGCACAGTGGTGACACGATAAACTGGGTTTAGGGAAGAAGGCTTTATATCATGTCGAGTTCGAGTGTTTCTGTGATAAGCTCGAAGTAGTTGAGGTTGGGGGAAACTCGAGAGTTTCTTGTGAGTTCACTCGGGATTCTGATGAAAAAGCTCGGGTCGATCTTGTTGTCTAGGTTGCTAGTTCAGATAAGCAGGACCCAGATTTTCTTTTGGCAAAGGAAATCATAATAATACAATTTTTGAAATTAAACTAAAATGAGTTAAAAAGGGTGAACCAAAATAATATTTGTTTTCATAGAAATAAAATGAATGATTTTCAAAGGGAAGATTACAGACAAGTTTTAAAATGCAATGTGTTAAATGAATTTAAGATTCTAAAGTTTTAATTAGTTTCAAGGATAATTGTTTAACAAAAATTTTTAAATTTTAAAAAGATTCTAAAAGATATGGTAAATAAGTTTTCAAGAAAATCTATTTATCAAAATTTATTTAGACAAGTTTGAAAGGTTTTAAATATTAAAATTAAATGTTTAAATTGTTTTGTTTTAAAGAAGTTATACACTTTCAATTATAAAATTGATTTCAAAAGTGTTTTTTAATAAACTATAATGATCTAAATTAATTATTTAAATTAAGATAAAAGAATTTATCTCAAATTAATTAAGGTTGTACATTAATTATTAAGGATAAATAAATTTGTAATTGATAATCATTAATTAGATAAGTAAAGATTATTAATGATTAGTAAATTAATTAATCAAGTAACTAAAATTAATTAAGTTAAGCACTTAATTAATTAAATAATTAGAGATTTATTAATTGGCTATTAAAGATTAATTAATTGGTAATTAATAATGATTAATTTAAGTTTAATTACTTATGATGAGTAATTAAAGAAATTGTTAATAGTTAATGAAGGTCATTAATTAGGGATTTTTAAAGAATTAATTAATGTGATTAATTTTAATAATTAATTAGGTTAATTAATTAAAGATAATCATTTGTGGGATTGTTTAAGTACAATTACTTAATGTTAGTTATTAAAGTGATTAATTACTTAGTGTAATTAATTAAATTAATGTGATTATTAAGTTAATTAATTGGTTTGATTGATTTAAAATAATCATTGGATGATGGGTTAAGTATAAATACTTAGTGTAATTTATTAAGTACAATTACTTAGTAAAGTAATCAGAGGATAATTACAGGATGTCATTAACTGAAGAATGGAAGATGTTTTGGGTTTAATTACTTAGTGTAATTAATAAGGAAGGATAATTACTTAGTGAAAGTAATTAATAATTAATTACTTTGTGTAATTAATTTAAAAATTGATTAATAAAGTTACTTGAAGTTAATTAAGTGTTGTAATTAATTAAGGATAATTAATTACTGATTGTGATTAATCAAGGTTGATTAATGAATAAAGAATGATTAAAGATTAATTATTAAATATGATTAATAATTAATTAAGAAGTAATTAAGGGATCATTAATTAATGTAATTAATGATGTAATTGAGGATTGATTAATTAAAGGTAATTAATCAATAATAAGTGATTATAAAATAATTAATTAAATGTAATTAAGTAAGGATTTGGGCAGCTGGTGGAAGCGGTGGGGATATGGCAGGGTCATAGAACATAGCATCAAATCTAGCTTCATCCGAGTCATCTGAGAGGATGGATTCGTCATAGCATCTGAAGTCTTTTTCATAATCAACTCCCAAGAACGTCGTTTCAGGCCTATGAGTAGGGTGGGCGTGATCCCATTTCTCCATTGAAAAAAGGTGATCCTCGTTATTCAAATTCACAACAAAAGAGCTAGGGGTGCTAACTCCATTGAAAAATTGCATTTTTACATAAAGGAACCGGTGGTCGAAGTTAGCCCAGTCGCAGTCATCAAACGCGATGAAGCGGCCCACGGGACTTAGGGCATCTCTGACTGCAAGCGGATTATCTCTAAGGAATTCAGGGAAGCCACAGACCCAAGCCCATGCAGCCATTTCAAGATCAGGAGACTGATGATCGAGTTCTGACCATTGTTGCAAGAGGACTGAGCCGCCTGGCTTCAATAAAGTTCTCAGCTGAAGAGCTTGATCACGGAGAGCTGAAGAGCTTGATCACGGATCGAGAAGGAGGGGCAACAAAAAATGAAGTTGTTGTCGAAAAGGATCCCAAGCGGCCACTCATGGTGGTGGAAGCTTCTCGAGAGGTTGAGGTGGAGAGATTCAATGGACGAGAATCCATCTATGATTGTGGTAATGAGGTAAAGGGAAGAATCAGCCATTGAAAAAATTTGTGAGGAAGAAGGTTTAGATTGGGGGGAAAATTGTTTGGAATGAGATAAGGAAGGGGATCGAGGCGACTGCTGGTGTGATGTGTATTGAGTGGTGCTTCGTTTCCTATGAAGGTATGATGAGTGTGGGGTCCTCTCTGTGTGTCAGAGCTGCCTTTGAATTTGTTTTTAGTGGGAGTGGCAGGGTCATTTTTATGAGCTGAAAAGTCATTATTTGTTTTCTTGGGACATTGCAGGTGTGCATTCCCGAAAAAGCCACATAGATAGCAGATCTTTGAGTCCCTGCAACCTCTTGCCACGTGTCCCAGACTAGCACACCTGAGACAGCGGCCTTTCCGCTTCAGAAAATCGATAGTGGATCAAGCATTTATGAAATCTGGCAGAATACAACGACGACGCGGGAAGCGAGGAGGTTTGGATGAAACCGGGAGGGTGGAGCTCAACACTTGAGCATAGGATTTCTTGGTGTTGAAAAGAGGGGAGGGGGATGGATGAGGGGGTTCCGATGCAGGAGGCTTAGTGGTATCAGGACCACGATAGCCGCTGGGAGCTGTATGAGAGAATGTTATGGGCGGAAGCTGAGAGGTGGAGGCCAGGGAGCAGAACATAGATTTGTATTTGTTAGGGACGAATGCAATGGGAGGTTGTGGAGGTGCTGGCTTGAGGACGGGACAGGCTGAGGACGCCACTAAAAGCATATAATTTCTCAAACAAAAATTTTAAAGTGAAAAAAACATATATTCAAAATCTCCGTATTAAACACGTGATTTTAAATTAGATTTTGAATTTAATTTGAATTTTGATTTAAAATTAAAATTCAAAAGTTAGATATTTTAAAATATTTGAATTTAAAATATATGTATAAGATTTTATTTTGTGTATAATTTGTTTTATTATATTTTCTTTAAAAGAAATTTAAATATATACATTTAAATAAAAGATAAAAGCTTTTATTTACTTTTCAAATAAATAAAAATAAGTAAAATTACTTCTAAGACAAATGTTAATATATTAAGTGGTATGAGTGACAAGTGTTAATAAACAAACTATTATAATGACAAGTGTTAAGATGTGGAACAAGTCTTACTTTAATTTTTGATTTTTTTCCTTTTATTTTTAATAAATTACATTTTATACTTATATAAACATAGGCTTCTTCCCTTCTATACTTTTTCTATCCTCTTCAATCCTAAGGCTAAAAACTTCAACCACTAACAAGACAACTTTAGCCTGCAACAAGATAACTCAAACAAATCTCTCAAAGAAACAAATCTGTAATCCACTTCCACAAACCAAAAACTAATCAATTCAAAAGCTTGCACTACTTAAAACCTAAGACCAAAATTCAATAAGCCTACAAACATTTTTTTTTTCTTGGAATCAATGAGCCTACATGCATTCTTCAGCAAGTTCAAGCATTTTCAACTGGATCTAGTAGAAAGCATTCCAATTTTAATCAGCAATTCAAGTTTACAAGTTTTTTACAAATTCCAGCAACTCAAGTTTAAAGTTTCAAAACTGTTTCAAAAGCAAAGCCTTTGTTCATCATCTTTGTAAGGTGAGTAAATCTTGCATTTAAAAACAGCTTTAAATATGGTTGATGCTTGTGATGAGTATTGTAGTGATATAGTATAATGTTTACAGGAATGTTTGATTTGAATGCATTTTTGAAATAAGATAAATGCCTGTACAAAGTCTCTGTATAAATATATGATCTCTGCAGCTTGATTAAAAAATTCATATCTTCACAAACTTTTAGAATTTGGTTATGATTTGTAAATGAAATATGATTAGCTCAGTGTAGTGTGAATTTTAAAAATAGTTTCAGAGTTTTATATTTAGAAATTATTTCAACAATAAAATAATACAGGAATGATTTGAATATGACTTAAAATCAAACATTTTAAATTTATGATTCGAAGCCATAAACAATTTGTAATGGCATAAGATGAAATTAGAAACCAGATTCACAATTTTTAGTTTGGTATTCATTGAGTTAGTCAAGGTTGAAAGATTATGGGGTTTTCACCAATATTCGGCGATCAATGGTGATTCAGAGGTAAGGGTTGTTGTCGAAGAGGCCTAGGGAATGAGGATCACTGAAAAAATATAAGGAGATTTTTCTAATAATCGTATCGATCAGTTAGAGGTAAACTAGGGTTTTGGAAGGGGGTTCTGTTGAGTGTAATGGCGAGGTGATTTCGTCTTTATCGAAGCGCCAAGTTCGACCGCGAGTGTTGGAATAGCTGCGTGGGTCGTTGACGAGGCCGAGTCAGAGGGATGTGGATTCCAATCGCCATGATCGTCGTGGCGATCAAGTTTTTGCCATTGTGGTTGGGTTCTGTCGTCATTCGAAGGCTCGTTTTCATGTTGCGAAGGAGTCTTGATATCTGGGTGGTTGGAACATTGGTAGGGGTCGTTAGCGACTAGTGGGCATCGTCAGAGGTGATTGGATCAACGGCAGTCGTGTGTGCACGTGTATAGTGGTGACACGAGAAACTGGGTTTGGGGTAGAAGGCTTTATCTCGTGTCGAGTTCGAGTGTTTCTGTGATAAGCTCGAAGTAGTTGAGGTTAGGGGAAACTCGAGAGTTTCTCGTGAGTTCACTCGGGTTTTTGATGAAAAAGCTCGGGTCGATCTTGTTGTCCAGGTCGCTAATTCAAATAAGCAAGACCCAGATTTTCTTTTGGCAAAGGAAATCATAATAATACAAGTTTTGAAATTAAACTAAAATGAGTTAGAAAGGGTTGAACCAAAATAATTTTTTTTTATAGAAATAAATTGAATGATTTTCAAAGGGAAGATTACAAACAAGTTTTAAAATGCAATGTGTTAAACGAGTTTAAGATTCTAAAGGTATAATTAATTTCAAGGATAATTGTTTAACAAATTTTTTTAAATTTTAAAAAGGTTCTGAAAGATATGGTACATAATTTCCAAGAAAATCTATTTATCAAAATTTATTTAGACAAGTTTGAAAGGATTTAAATATTAAAATTAAATGTTTAAATTATTTTAATTTAAAGAAGTTATACACTTTCAATTATAAAATTGATTTCAAAAGAGTTTTCTAATAAAATATAATGATGTAAATTAAGTATTTAAATTAAGATAAAAGAATTAATCTTAAATTAATTAAGGTTGTAAGTTAATTAATTAAAGTTAAATAAATTTGTAATTGAGAATCATTAATTAGATAAGTAAAGATTATTAATGATTAGTAAATTAATTAATCAAGTAATTAAAGATTAATTAAGTTAAGCATTTAATTAATTAAATAATCAGAGATTTATTAATTGGTTATTAAAGATTAATTAATTGGTAGTTAATAATGATTAATTTAAGTTTAATTACTTATGATGAGTAATTAAAGAAATTGTTAATAGTTAATGAAGGTCTTTAATTAGGGATTTTTAAATAATTAATTAATATGATTAATTTTAATAATTAATTAGGTTAATTAATTAAAGACAATCATTTGTGGGATTGTTTAAGTATAATTACTTAATGTAAGTAATTAAAGTGATTAATTACTTTGTATAATTAATTAAATTAATGTGATTAGTTTAAGTTAATTAATTAGTTTAATTAATTTAAAATAATCATTGGATGATGGGTTAAGTATAATTACTTAGTGTAATTTATTAAGTAGAATTACTTAGTAAAGTAATTAGAGGATAATTACAGGATGTAATTAATCGAAGAATGGAAGATGTTTTGGGTTTAATTACTTAGTGTAATTAATAAGGAAGGATAATTACTTAGTGAAAGTAATTAATAATTAATTACTTAGTGTAATTAATTTAAGAATTGATTAATAAAGTTATTTGAAGTTAATTAAGTGATGTAATTAATTAAGGATAATTAATTACTTATTGTCATTAATTAAGGTTGATTAATGAATAAAGAATGATTAAAGATTAATTATTAAATATGATTAATAATTAATTAAGAAGTAATTAAGGGATCATTAATTAATGTAATTAACGATGTAATTAAGGATTGATTAATTAAAGGTAATTAATCAATAATAAGTGATTATAAAGTAATTAATTAAGGATAAATGTAATTAATTATAGTTAATTAATTAATGAAGTAATTAAAGGTTAATTACTGTATTTTGTTAAGAATAATTAATCTGTTTGTAAAATTAATTAAAGGCTAATTACTTGAATGTAATTAAAGGATAATTAATCAAGGATGATTAATTAAGATGAATGATTAGATGGTGATTAATTAATTGATTTGTAATTAATTAATGGTTATGTAATCAAGATTTATGTGATGAAAGTAATTAATTTAATTTATATTAAATTAATTAGAGATGCAAGTAATTAATTTAATTCATTTTAAATTAATTAAAGATAGTGTGATTAATTATTCCTTGCTTATGTGCGGATGATGATATTGATTGCCTTGAATGGTTTGATATCTCTGATATGGGATATATGTTTATCTGTGATATGGGTGCTTTGGTTGAATGGTGATGATAATGTGGATTATCTATTTGTGATGATGTGAATTATCTATCTGTATGAATATAGATAATAAATTGAATTGTTTTAACTTTAAAACAACTTAGACCTAAAAGATGGTGTTTTGAATTTCGATGAGACCGGGATCGGGTTTCCAGATTTGGATATCCGAAAACCACATGATCCAGATTAACGATAGGTCGTGAATCTCAAGTGAAAATGAAGATTCAGAGTGCAAGGGTTATCGTCGTTAACTCTGACGGTGATTCCAAAATGAGTGTAACGAGATAATGCCTTCGGTTTCGTTCGAACCTGGAACGAACTTGTATGGATTGAATGCTTTCAGAACATCGTAAGGTGGACGATGAGCACTCTAAGATAGATGTGTTCTATAAAGGTAATTGTAGCCTCAAGCCTCATCAACCGAAAATGGCTAAAATAGGGGAGGTGCAGCAAGGCTATGTGGGTAGCACCTAAGTAGAACGAGATTTTCCCCTGTCTAGAGGTCTCTTTTTATTCGGCTGTGTGGGCAGTTGGTCGCGACAACTGCTGGGGTTATCTTGTTCGAGACTATCCGGTAAGGGATGGTTCTGGCCTTGTGTTGCAGGGGATTTAGGGTGGATCCTTGGTACGGTGATCTAGGCCCCATACTGTGACGGGCGGTACCCTAGTAGCCCTGCCATTATATGGAATCCAAACTCCAATAAATGTCGTATGTTTTAGTTATGCCCAACTATGTTGGAACGTGAGATGTAAGCATTCCAGCTATTTCTGTATTTTACTTGAAAACCCTAGACCCTATTATAATATCACTAGATTTCCTATCAAATGTTTTGGTTAGCGTAAGGTAAAACTTACCCATGTTTATGTGTGGGGAGTCTTACGTGATACCTTTTGTTTTCAAAGGTTTTTTAAAGTTAAGCAACTTTAACCCGTTTACTCACACCAAACCCATGTCTGACCCAAGTGTTTATTTTCTGTTTTATTAAACTCTTGGGCACTCAAATTTGTATGAGTAGCCAAGGGATTCAGGTTAGCTTTGACAAATTCTGGAGGAGGTATGGAGCAAGTTGCTTCAGCGTTTGTAGATATATAGATGTTCCGTTGTGTTGATCTCTGAGTCATTTGTTTGAGTTGTATAGTGAGTTGTAATAATTAAACAGGTGTTTATAACTGTCTAGTATGTGTTGTATAAGTTGTGTAACTCTGATTGATATTGTATATTATGTAATACTTATGTGACTAATATAATTTATTCGTTCCGCTGTTGAGATTCTGATATTGTTTCTTTCTTTTTTCTCTATCTTTTCTCTTTTCTATCCCTTTCTTTCTTACTCATGATGCATCTTTCTAGGGAGTGAAAGATGGGTCGTGACAGTTGGTATCAGAGTGCTAGGTTGAGTAAGTACCTAGGCTTTGGAGTGATTTCTTTCTTGAGAGAGCGTATTTGCAATTTTAATACACACACACACACACACACACATATATATATATATATATATATATATATACCTATTAGTTGGGTTACCTGTTCGCGTTTTCCAATATAAGTTCTAGAGGTAGGAAGGTAGTGGTGTGTGTAACACGACTACCAATGATAGGAGTGATTGAGGTTGGAAGAATATCTGTCGAGACTATAGATCAAATACCGTCTCGAGTCAGCTTTGCAGCGGTGTAAGGATTTCACCAATCTCTGAAGGAAACCTTTTAAAGGTTCGGAGTCCATCTTTGAAGTAGGATGAGTAAAGTTTGGATCTGTCAGTTAGGCAGAAGCAAGTGATGGTATCTTGCCAACTTCTGGAAGGAGTAACCGTGTGATGAGACACAGTAACTATGGATGTTTCTGAAGATGTTTCTTTGGAGCAGGATTTAAGGAAGTGTGACTGCATGGGTGTTGAGGCTAGGTTCAGCAGGGTGTTTATGTTTGGTTTGAGGCTCGAGTTTCTTGGGAGTTGTATGCCCATCTCTAGGCTCTGTGTGAGATTAGATGTTATGGCTTTGAGGTTTGAAGAGCTCTTGGATAAGGAAGTCTTTTGGCATCAGTGGCAGCATTGCAGCTCGGATTGTTTTGTGTGCCTGCAAGAAGGTCATCTGGCTAAGCAGTTTTCTAGACGTGGAATTCAAAAGCAGTAGAAAGAATCTATTTCTTTGATGGATTGACTAGATAAGCTTAAGCTGTTCTGATTAGTAGAGAGAGAACAATTTCTTTGGATATTAGGCAGGGTTTGATCGCAAAAGTAACTTGCGATAGTTGAGTGTTCTCTTGGGTTGTCAGAGATTTTTCAGATGTCTTTGTAGACGTCAGAGGTTTACTCTAGCATCTGGAGGTTGATTTTTCATGTCGACTAGGATTCTAGGTGTGGTATCGGTGGTTCAGCTAATTGAAGGATGGTTCCTAGAGAAAGGATTTGGTGAGGCAGTTCAGGATTTGATGGTACTTCTGAGTTTTTCTTTATGAATTTGATAAGCCGTGTCTTCCGAGATGTGTCGGACAAGTTTGTGCTCATGCTCATCATCGACGGATTTTCTCATCTACTCCAGATCAGAGTTGTGCAATGGAAGCGAAGTGGCAGCTATTCTAGAGTAGAAGCAATTGTATGTTGCAGTGTTTTAGATTAGAGGGTTTCTACAGAAATTTTTCAGGATTGTGAGTGCTCCTGTTTTGTCTTTTCCGGATTGGAAGAGTAAGTTTGTAGTTTTCTGATGTTTGTGGATTAGATTTTTGTGTTCTTGATTTTGGTTGATCTTGAGAGGATTATTTGGTTGGGTTTTTTTTGGTCCAGTTTGTTTTTAGAGGCTTCAGCGAAGGTTGAGCTGATCAGGAAGGATAAAGGCAGCCCAGGATCGTTAGGAGAGTTTTGTGGATAAGAGACGGAGGAATTAGGATTTCAAAGTCGGAGATTTGATTTTGGATAAGTTTTCTTCGATCATAGGAGCTATAAGTTTTGATAAGATTGAGGAGCTAGCTCCGAGGTATTGGATCTTTTTGTGTTCCGATAAGGATTAGTGCTTTGGTCTTCAGGGTTGAATTTCAAGTTTGGATGACTAGGATTCAATGTATTTCACGTATCTCTGAGGGAATACGTGTAAGATCTATCTCTTGTTTTTCAAACCAGCAGTTCAGGAAGATTTGGTAGTTGAGAAGGACTTGACTGTGGTCTGATATCCTGTTTAGTTTGTAGATCTAGATGAGTAGAAGCTCTGTAGCTTAGTAGTGTAGATTTTTTGGATTCAGTAGAGCGAGTATTCCAGTGTTTAAACCTGGGAAACTCGAGATGGTGCTTGGAAATTTATCCTGATTTGTGTCAGGATCATTAGATTTGTTTGTTTGAGTAATTTCGTTGCTATGGATGTTAGCATATGATAGATAAAATATGCTTGTGATTTTAAAATTAAAATTGTTGATGGATTATTAAATTACCTTTGCCTTTAAATTTCGGGGACGCAATTCTTTTAAGGGGGGAGGAATGTGATGACCCGGAATTTTGGGCAATATCAATTTAATAATCTATATTAAAAATTAAATTGATTTGATAATTATCTTTTATAATTTTAATTTAATTTGGCAAATTTATTGTTTTATAAGCGAATAAATATCTAATTGATAAATTTTATTTTTTAAAAAAAGTTAATAAAATATTTTCTATTTATAATATATATACTTGTACATATTGCAAATAAGAAAGTTTTGGTTGTATTTAATAAATAAATAAATAAAATCATGTTTTTATATTCTAATACATTGGAAGTTATGATTAATATAATATAAAACTTTGCAAAGATTATTTAAATAGTCAACCATATGATTTTAAAATACTTAAGGTAAAAATTATTTGTTTAAATTTATATTTATCTTAAGTTTAAATGAAATTAACAAAAAGATTTGTTTTATTTTCTTTCAAAATATTACTTGATAAATATGATTTGGGGATATATATATATAAGTTTAAAATATAATTTGCATATGAAACATTAATTGATATAAGTAATATAAGTAATTTGTAAATAATGAGATCGTCTCTTTTAAATTATTTAAAATTGGAAAATTGTTATTTTCAAACAATAATAATGTGTTATTTTTATAATATGTTTTAAAGAAATTTTTTTGAGCAAGATGGGTGTGTAGCGTGACACTACATAGTCGATTAGTAGCATATATGGAATAATATTATACCGATCAATAGACCTGATCGATGGCGCGTAGAGCAAGTACAGAGACTACACAAACATTCGACATAGATAGGACAAGGCAGTGCAAGAATAAATACAAGAGTACCATAACAAAATAACAAAAGGGAAGATAGAGATCTGAAAGCATCAAGTTACTACCAACTGTTCGCAACTATGGCCAGGGGGAACGCCGAACTGCTACTTTGTGACTCGGTTGGGGATGAACTTCTCTGTGGAAGACGAAGTCTGAAAGGAGCAGATAAGCTTCGACTTGTAAAGGTGGAGAATAGATGAGTTATACGTCTGCATATGCCTTCGAAATGATATTTCGGTTTATTAAACACGTGTGATTGCGTTCAATCCATATACACCGACAGAAGAGAGCGATGAAGACATCCAGGAGGAGATTATGGGGGTTGTATTGCCAGTGATCAAATATGATGGGCGGATCAGGGATATGGCCAAGGAGGTGGGCATTGGTTGCAGCCCAGATCGAGTATGTAAAGTCACATTCACGAAACAAGTGAGGAATATCTTCAATGTGATTAGAGCTGAAGACACAAGACAGATCAACCGGGATATGCAGACGGATAAGTCTCTCTTTAGTGTTGATTCGTTCATGAGCAAGACACCACTGGAAGAAGGCGATACGCAGCGGAAGAGGGCATTTCCAGAGTCTGGGGAAGGAAAAGAAGCGGCCGGGGTAATTGAGGTGGGAGTAACAGGAGGCGACGGAGAAGCCCTTAGCAGGCGCGGGGGCCCAGACTATACGATCCAGCAAGGTGGTGAATTGTAGAGCATGAAGCAGATTGGACGCGGAGATTAGGTTGGTAAAGGTGTCAGTGCCGAAGAGGGATGGAGGGCAAAGGAAGTCAGGACCAAAGTTGACACAGTCATTAACCGATATCGAAGGGGTATCCGAGTGGAAGAAGAGGCGGGGCAAAGATTTGGCGAGGGGAAGTTGATTATGCCATGTATCTAACCAAAAAGTACAGTTGTTACTAGTTTGACACGGGGAATGGTTTGGAGCACTCCAGCCCAGAACGGAGAAGGTCTACATCGCGGTGGGAAGTGAAGGACGAGGTGGTTGTTTGAGCGGTAATGAAGCGAGAGAATCCATTCTTTCCATAGAAAATTGCCAGGGGAGAGTAGTCTCCAAAGCTATTTCGTGAGGAGAGCGGAGTTAAAGGCACATAGATTGGTGATACCAAGACCACCCTGATTCTGATGCAAACAGGCGGTACTCTAATTAACAAGACTTTTGACACCACCGTCGTTCCAAAGGAAGGTACTTCTGATTTTATCTATTCGGTTGATTACCCAGGAAGGAAGTTTGTGGAAGGACATCCAATAAGATGGGATGGCTGATAAGAAAGATTTGACAATGACGAGGCAACCGGCTGCGGAGGGGGAGTGGGCCATCCAACTCAGAAGTTTGGATTCGATCTTAGAGATAAGTGGGGACCAGTCTGATCTATGAAGCTTGGTGGGACGAAGAGGGATGCCAAGTTGCGATAGAGGGAAATCCGAAAGGTTACAGTTAAGCAACGATGAAATGGATGGGCCAAGATGATTCGAGTTGCCTAAAATGATGACGGAGCTTTTGTTAAAGTTATGGAAAGGCCTGATATGAGCTCAAATGAATAGAGAGCCACTTTCAGGCAGTGTATGTAGCCGATCTGGGGTGAGGCAAAAAGTATTGTGTCATCAGCGAACTGCAGGTTGGAAACTGCTAAGGAGGAATCTGGGAGTGTAATGCCAGAGAAGAGGTTGTTGGATATGGCTAGTTTGAACATTCTGTTGAAAACGTCGGTAACTAAGACGAAGATAAGAGGCGAGAGAGGATCACCTTGTCTTAGGCCTTGAGCTAACTTGATGTGGCCCCGTAAAACACCGTTGATCGAGATAGAAGAGAGACTTGAGTTAAGAATATGCTTGATCCAGTTGCACCATCTGGGGGGGAAGCCTCTATGTTTCATGAGATCGAGAATGAAGTTCCAATTTACATAATCAAATGCTTTAGAAAAATCAAGCTTCAATAAAACACCTGGGGTCAACGTTTAGTGGCAGAAGGAAATGATTTCTTTAGTTGTTGCTACACAGTCCATGATGTTTCTACCAAGAATAAAGGCTGACTGCTCAACCCCGACCAGGAGGACAATAACTATTTGAAGGCGGATGGCAGGGACCTTAGTAATGATTTTAAATGTTATGTTAAGAAGTCTAATAGGAAGGAAGGAGGAGAGGGAGTTAGCGCCAGGGGATTTAGGGAAGAGGATGATGTTTGCATAGTTCAATCTAGATAAGGCTAAAGGATCGGATTGGAATTCAGCACACAATTCTAAAATATCGGTTTTTACAGTTTCCCAGAAATGTTTGAAAAAGAGTGGGCCGAAACCATCTGGGCCCGGTGCTTTGTCATCAGACATGTCTTTCAAAGAGGCCCAAATCTCCTCTTCGGTGAATGGATGATAAGTGGAGATGTGGGAGGGGGTTGGATAAAGAAGGGACCAATCGTTGTCAGGGAGAGCCGAGGATTGTTTGCCTAGGATGCTTCTGTAGTAGTCTGTAAACAAGCGGAGATGATCTGAGAGGTTAGTGTAGGAAGTGTTATTGTGGAATATTTCTGAGATTAAAGTGGATCTGCGGTGGCCACTAGCCAGGCAGTGGAATTAGGAGGTGTTTTTGTCCCCTTCCTCTAACCATTTAGCTTTAGATCGCTGTTTCCAGCCTATCTCTTCTTGCTTTGAGAGTCTATCCAGTTTTGATTCTAGAACTTTCAGATGAGACGGTTCCATATCTGAAAGCGGTCGAGATTCCTCAAGGATGTTAAGATCTAAGATCTCATCTTGGGTTGATGAGATACGCCAGCGAAGGGACCCCAAACGGATTTGGTCCATGGTCTGATAATTTTCCTAAGGGAGCGGAGTTTGAAGACAATTTTGGCGGAAGCTGATGGATTTGCACCGATTGGGACCAAACTTGCTTGATGAAATTGTCGAAGGATGGCTCCAGAAGCCATAGACGCTTAAATCTGAAAGGGCGCTTGATGTTGGGAAAAGATCCGGTGTCCAAAATGAGGGGGCAATGATCGAAGATGGTTGAAGCGAGTCCAGAGACCGAGGAAAGGGGGTGGAGGTCATCCCAGGCTGCATTGAAGAGAAATCTGTCAAGTGTTGCTACGGCAGGATCAGCTCTACGGTTAGACCGGGTGAAGAGGCGATTACAGATGGAAGGGTCAATGAGGGAGCATACATTAATGAAGGAGTTGAAAGAGTCTGAATCCAACGAGTTGATGCCGGAATTTCGCTCCTCGGAGGATCTGGTGGTGTTAAAGTATCCTCCAACTATCTAAGGACCATTAAGATAGGAGGCAAAGGTAAAACAATTGGCCCAGAGTTCATTCCTCTTTTGAATGTTTTGGGGACCATAGATGTTTTGAAAAAAATAGATTGTACCAGATTGCATATGGCGGAGTGTTACGTGTAAGGCGGATGGGTGAGCAGTAGTATGACAATGGGACCATACAGCTTCGTTCCAAGCAGTGATGATACCTCCTCTGGAACCATCAGCATTTATGTGAGCCCAACCCATTAGAATGGGCCCCCCCATGTGTCTAATGAAAGATTGGGGTGGGTCTATCAACTTAGATTCTTGTAAAAACAGAATGTCTGCTTTATGGGGGGATAAAGTGAGGTTGACTGCATGCCTTTTAGATGGGTCCACCAAACCCCTTACATTCCATGAAATTAGTTTCATTGGGAAAGGGACAAACGCTCTGATTCTAGTGCTTGCATGGCAATGTAGTGATCATCACGCAAAGTCACACCCATGCAACGAGCCATTTTTTATTTAGGCCTTTATTGGCCGAGGAAAAAACAACAGTTTTATAAAAACTACCAGGGAGAGAAGCTTCTCTATTGATTCTGGAGCTTCGGCGAACAATAGCAAGAGAGTTCAGAGGAGACCTTTGGCGAGGCAACGGTGGAACTGGAGAAGCTACATGGACAATTGCTAGGGGGTTGGCTTCATGGATTGAGGGTGGAGTCGGCACAGGGCGGGGTGAGGAAAGGTCAAGATCGCCTAGTGAGTCACCACGCGGTTCGTCAGGCCAATCATCCCAGCGCTGAGGGCCCGCCACCCCCGAAGAAGTGTCATGGATTTGGGCAGCTGGTGGAAGCGGTGGGGATATGGCAGGGTCATAGAACATAGCATCAAATCTAGCTTCATCCGAGTCATCTGAGAGGATGGATTCGTCATAGCATCTGAAGTCTTTTTCATAATCAACTCCCAAGAACGTCGTTTCAGGCCTATGAGTAGGGTGGGCGTGATCCCATTTCTCCATTGAAAAAAGGTGATCCTCGTTATTCAAATTCACAACAAAAGAGCTAGGGGTGCTAACTCCATTGAAAAATTGCATTTTTACATAAAGGAACCGGTGGTCGAAGTTAGCCCAGTCGCAGTCATCAAACGCGATGAAGCGGCCCATGGGACTTAGGGCATCTCTGACTGCAAGCGGATTATCTCTAAGGAATTCAGGGAAGCCACAGACCCAAGCCCATGCAGCCATTTCAAGATCAGGAGACTGATGATCGAGTTCTGACCATTGTTGCAAGAGGACTGAGCCGCCTGGCTTCAATAAAGTTCTCAGCTGAAGAGCTTGATCACGGAGAGCTGAAGAGCTTGATCACGGATCGAGAAGGAGGGGCAACAAAAAATGAAGTTGTTGTCGAAAAGGATCCCAAGCGGCCACTCATGGTGGTGGAAGCTTCTCGAGAGGTTGAGGTGGAGAGATTCAATGGACGAGAATCCATCTATGATTGTGGTAATGAGGTAAAGGGAAGAATCAGCCATTGAAAAAATTTGTGAGGAAGAAGGTTTAGATTGGGGGGAAAAATGTTTGGAATGAGATAAGGAAGGGGATCGAGGCGACTGCTGGTGTGATGTGTATTGAGTGGTGCTTCGTTTCCTAGGAAGGTATGATGAGTGTGGGGTCCTCTCTGTGTGTCAGAGCTGCCTTTGAATTTGTTTTTAGTGGGAGTGGCAGGGTCATTTTTATGAGCTGAAAAGTCATTATTTGTTTTCTTGGGACATTGTGGGTGTGCATTCCCGAAAAAGCCACATAGATAGCAGATCTTTGAGTCCCTGCAACCTCTTGCCACGTGTCCCAGACTAGCACACCTGAGACAGCGGCCTTTCCGCTTCAGAAAATCGATAGTGGATCAAGCATTTATGAAATCTGGCAGAATACAACGACGACGCTGAAGCGAGGAGGTTTGGATGAAACCGGGGGGGTGGAGCTCAACACTTGAGCATAGGATTTCTTGGTGTTGAAAAGAGGGGAGGGGGATGGATGAGGGGGTTCCGATGCAGGAGGCTTAGTGGTATCAGGACCACGATAGCCGCTGGGAGCTGTATGAGAGAATGTTATGGGCGGAAGCTGAGAGGTGGAGGCCAGGGAGCAGAACATAGATTTGTATTTGTTAGGGACGAATGCAATGGGAGGTTGTGGAGGTGCTGGCTTGAGGACGGGACAGGCTGAGGACGCCACTAAAAGCATATAATTTCTCAAACAAAAATTTTAAAGTGAAAAAAACATATATTTAAAATCTCCGTATTAAACACGTGATTTTAAATTAGATTTTGAATTTAATTTGAATTTTGATTTAAAATTAAAATTCAAAAGTTAGATATTTTAAAATATTTGAATTTAAAATATATGTATAAGATTTTATTTTGTGTATAATTTGTTTTATTATATTTTCTTTAAAAGAAATTTAAATATATACATTTAAATAAGGGATAAAACTTTTATTTACTTTTAAAATAAATAAAAATAAGTAAAATTACTTCTAAGACAAATGTTAATATATTAAGTGGTATGAGTGACAAGTGTTAATAAACAAACTATTATAATGACAAGTGTTAAGATGTGGAACAAGTCTTACTTTAATTTTTGATTTTTTTCCTTTTATTTTTAATAAATTACATTTTATACTTATATAAACATAGGCTTCTTCCCTTCTATACTTTTTCTATCCTCTTCAATCCTAAGGCTAAAAACTTCAACCACTAACAAGACAACTTTAGCCTGCAACAAGATAACTCAAACAAATCTCTCAAAGAAACAAATCTGTAATCCACTTCCACAAACCAAAAACTAATCAATTCAAAAGCTTGCACTACGTAAAACCTAAGACCAAAATTCAATAAGCCTACAAACATTTTTTTTCTTGGAATCAATGAGCCTACATGCATTCTTCAGCAAGTTCAAGCATTTTCAACTGGATCTAGTAGCAAGCATTCCAATTTTAATCAGCAATTCAAGTTTACAAGTTTTTTACAAATTCCAGCAACTCAAGTTTAAAGTTTCAAAACTGTTTCAAAAGCAAAGCCTTTGTTCATCATCTTTGTAAGGTGAGTAAATCTTGCATTTAAAAACAGCTTTAAATATGGTTGATGCTTGTGATGAGTATTGTAGTGATATAGTATAATGTTTACAGGAATGTTTGATTTGAATGCATGTTTGAAATAAGATAAATGCCTGTACAAAGTCTCTGTATAAATATATGATCTCTGCAGCTTGATTAAAAAATTCATATCTTCACAAACTTTTAGAATTTGGTTATGATTTGTAAATGAAATATGATTAGCTCAGTGTAGTGTGAATTTTAAAAATAGTTTCAGAGTTTTATATTTAGAAATTATTTCAACAATAAAATAATACAGGAATGATTTGAATATGACTTAAAATCAAACATTTTAAATTTATGATTCGAAGCCATAAACAATTTGTAATGGCATAAGATGAAATTAGAAACCAGATTCACAATTTTTAGTTTGGTATTCACTGAGTTAGTCAAGGTTGAAAGATTATGGGGTTTTCACCAATATTCGGCGATCAATGGTGATTCAGAGGTAAGGGTTGTTGTCGAAGAGGCCTAGGGAATGAGGATCACTGAAAAAATATAAGGAGATTTTTCTAATGATCGTATCGATCAGTTAGAGGTAAACTAGGGTTTTGGAAGGGGGTTCTGTTGAGTGTAATGGCGAGGTGATTTCGTCTTTATCGAAGCGCCAAGTTCGACCGCGAGTGTTGGAATAGCTGCGTGGGTCGTTGACGAGGCCGAGTCAGAGGGATGTGGATTCCAATCGCCATGATCGTCGTGGCGATCAAGTTTTTGCCATTGTGGTTGGGTTCTGTCGTCATTCGAAGGCTCGTTTTCGTGTAGCGAAGGAGTCTTGATATCTGGGTGGTTGGAACATTGGTAGGGGTCGTTAGCGACTAGTGGGCATCGTCAGAGGTGATTGGATCAACGGCAGTCGTGTGTGCACGTGTATAGTGGTGACACGAGAAACTGGGTTTGGGGTAGAAGGCTTTATCTCGTGTCGAGTTCGAGTGTTTCTGTGATAAGCTCGAAGTAGTTGAGGTTAGGGGAAACTCGAGAGTTTCTCGTGAGTTCACTCGGGTTTTTGATGAAAAAGCTCGGGTCGATCTTGTTGTCCAAGTCGCTAATTCAAATAAGCAAGACCCAGATTTTCTTTTGGCAAAGGAAATCATAATAATACAAGTTTTGAAATTAAACTAAAATGAGTTAGAAAGGGTTGAACCAAAATAATTTTTTTTTATAGAAATAAATTGAATGATTTTCAAAGGGAAGATTACAAACAAGTTTTAAAATGCAATGTGTTAAACGAGTTTAAGATTCTAAAGGTATAATTAATTTCAAGGATAATTGTTTAACAAATTTTTTTAAATTTTAAAAAGGTTCTGAAAGATATGGTACATAATTTCCAAGAAAATCTATTTATCAAAATTTATTTAGACAAGTTTGAAAGGATTTAAATATTAAAATTAAATGTTTAAATTATTTTATTTTAAAGAAGTTATACACTTTCAATTATAAAATTGATTTCAAAAGAGTTTTCTAATAAAATATAATGATGTAAATTAAGTATTTAAATTAAGATAAAAGAATTAATCTTAAATTAATTAAGGTTGTAAGTTAATTAATTAAAGTTAAATAAATTTGTAATTGAGAATCATTAATTAGATAAGTAAAGATTATTAATGATTAGTAAATTAATTAATCAAGTAATTAAAGATTAATTAAGTTAAGCATTTAATTAATTAAATAATCAGAGATTTATTAATTGGTTATTAAAGATTAATTAATTGGTAGTTAATAATGATTAATTTAAGTTTAATTACTTATGATGAGTAATTAAAGAAATTGTTAATAGTTAATGAAGGTCTTTAATTAGGGATTTTTAAATAATTAATTAATATGATTAATTTTAATAATTAATTAGGTTAATTAATTAAAGACAATCATTTGTGGGATTGTTTAAGTATAATTACTTAATGTAAGTAATTAAAGTGATTAATTACTTTGTATAATTAATTAAATTAATGTGATTAGTTTAAGTTAATTAATTAGTTTAATTAATTTAAAATAATCATTGGATGATGGGTTAAGTATAATTACTTAGTGTAATTTATTAAGTAGAATTACTTAGTAAAGTAATTAGAGGATAATTACAGGATGTAATTAATCGAAGAATGGAAGATGTTTTGGGTTTAATTACTTAGTGTAATTAATAAGGAAGGATAATTACTTAGTGAAAGTAATTAATAATTAATTACTTAGTGTAATTAATTTAAGAATTGATTAATAAAGTTATTTGAAGTTAATTAAGTGATGTAATTAATTAAGGATAATTAATTACTTATTGTCATTAATTAAGGTTGATTAATGAATAAAGAATGATTAAAGATTAATTATTAAATATGATTAATAATTAATTAAGAAGTAATTAAGGGATCATTAATTAATGTAATTAACGATGTAATTAAGGATTGATTAATTAAAGGTAATTAATCAATAATAAGTGATTATAAAGTAATTAATTAAGGATAAATGTAATTAATTATAGTTAATTAATTAATGAAGTAATTAAAGGTTAATTACTGTATTTTGTTAAGAATAATTAATCTGTTTGTAAAATTAATTAAAGGCTAATTACTTGAATGTAATTAAAGGATAATTAATCAAGGATGATTAATTAAGATGAATGATTAGATGGTGATTAATTAATTGATTTGTAATTAATTAATGGTTATGTAATCAAGATTTATGTGATGAAAGTAATTAATTTAATTTATATTAAATTAATTAGAGATGCAAGTAATTAATTTAATTCATTTTAAATTAATTAAAGATAGTGTGATTAATTATTCCTTGCTTATGTGCGGATGATGATATTGATTGCCTTGAATGGTTTGATATCTCTGATATGGGATATATGTTTATCTGTGATATGGGTGCTTTGGTTGAATGGTGATGATAATGTGGATTATCTATTTGTGATGATGTGAATTATTTATCTGTGTGAATATAGATAATAAATTGATTTGTTTTACTTTAAAACAACTTGGACCTAAAAGATGGCGTTTTGGATTTCGATGAGACCGGGATCGGGTTTCCAGATATGGATATCCGAAAACCACATCGATCCAGATTAACGATAGGTCGTGAATCACAAGTGAAGATGAAGATTCAGAGTGCAAGAGTTATCGTCGTCAACTTTGAGGGTGATTCCAAAATGAGTGTAACGAGATAATGCCTTCGGTTTCGCTCGAACTCGGAACGAACTTGTATGGATTGAATGCTTTCAGAACATCGTCGGGTGGACAATGAACATTCTAAGATAGATATGTTCTATAAAGGTAATCGTAGCCTCAAGCCTCATCAACTGGGAATGGCTAAAACAGGGGAGGTACAGCATGGCTAAATGGGTAGCACCCAAGTAGGACGAGATTTTCCCCTGTCTAGAGGTCCCGTTTTATTGGCTGTGTGGGCAGTTGGTCGCGACAACTGTGTTGATACGCTAAGATTTTGATCAATGACAATGTGCTTCAACAAAAAGGAAGAGATATGTGCAAAGCTAAAGAAAGAACGATGAAGACCAAGGATAAACATAAGTATGATTTTTATATAGGTCTTAATTTAGATTTATTTTTAAAATCTATCATCAAGAGGCTTGCACAAACACTAGAACACATTTTATAAATTTCATTTTTTAATAAACATTCACTATGCACAATTTAATAGTTCAGTCGACTGAACAGGGATGACCAGTCGACTGAACCTGTTACACATATACAAACATGTACAGTTTCAGTCGACTGAAACACCCTGCTCCGTCGACTGAATTTGTTCCTGAAAATTTTAAATCATATTTTCAGTTGACTGAATTTCCTGTTCGGTCGACTGAATTTGAACCTATTAATTTTCTCTGAATGGACACCTTCTTCCTCCCAAGAGTTGCAACCATTCTCCAATGGAAATGGAAGCATCTCTTGTCTGCACCCTTAGCCAACAGATGCACCTCTTCTACAAGTATAAATACATGATTCTAACATCTTCATTCACGAATTCTCTTGCTTTAATCTTACTATTTTCTTGAACATATTATCTAGAAATTCTCAAAGCAATCACAAATCTATTGCTTGAATCACTGCTTTGTTTTTAACATTCTTTTGATTCATAGCATCCTAAATCTTCACAAACACATTGCATACTCTCAAGGATAAGATTATAGGAATATTGTACTACATTAGACTCATTAGTGTTGACAAGAACACAACAAGTCGAATATTGTTTTTAGTAATTAAGTTGAAGTCCTCTTCAATAGTTGAGGCAAGAAATCCCGTTCAGTTGTTCGGGTAAGTTGTAAACCTATTCCTCCGGGTTAAGTGAGGGTTTTAGTTAGTGGAATTCCTAAGTGAAGCTTAGGGACAGGACATAGGACTAGAGGTCCGAACCAATATAAAATCCTGGTGTCTACCTTTCTTTTACTTACTTTATCTACCTAGACAATTTCGTTATTCCATATTACACGATCCTACCGCATAGCCTCTTTCAATTGGTATCAGAGCAAGGCCGTCCAATAACCATAACACAGTTATTAGACATATTGACAATATGGAAAATAACGCAAGTACAAGCAAAAACATCTGCCTATAGTTCTACATTTGCGGAAGGACAATCTACCCAAAGACCCCCTCTATTCAATGGACTAAACTATAACTATTGGGCTACAAGGATGAGGATTTATATGCAAGCAACAAGTTTCGAAGCCTGCAATGCCACTCAAGCAGAGCTCGTTGTACCCACAACCGATTATCCTACATGGACAAACTCAAAAGAATGAAGCTAGTGCAAATGCCAAAGCTATGAATATGCTATTTTGTGCCCTGGATAGAAACGAATTCAACCGTGTTAGCATATGTACTACTGCATATCAGATATGGGAAACACTTAAAGTCATACATGAAGGCACAAACAAGGTTAAACAAACAAAGACATCCATGCTAAAGAGTCAATTCCAAAACTTTAGAATGCGACAAAATGAATCCATCAATGACATGTACTTGAGATTTCAAGACATTCATCATGCTTTAATCGGACTAGGAGAAAAATACATGGATTTTGACATTGTGTCTAAATTTCTAAATTCACTCACTGATGAATGGGAAAGAAAAGTACTAGCAATCGAGGAAGCAAATGATCTATCTACAATGAAACCAGAGGAATTGATTGGAAATCTTATGTTGTATGAAGTAAATATGCAAGCTAAGAAAGATCAAGCTCAAGAAAGAAAGAATGTTGCTTTTCATGCGGAAAAGGAAGAATCAGAGTCTGAAGATGAGGATTTAGCATTCATAGCCAAAAATTTCAAGAAATTCTTAAGATATAGAAAAGGAAACAAAAACGGACTCAAAAGGAATTTCTTGAACAAACCTACATACTCGAATATAGAATGTTTCAACTGTTACAAGAAAGGTCACATGCACAAGGATTGCCCAGAGCAAAAGAAGGAGAATCAGAAAGCTCTCAACAACAAAAACAAGAGAGAGAAATTCAAAAAGAAGGCATTCTCTGTAACATGGGATGATTCAGATTCATCTTCATCCGAAAGTGAAAATGATAGCGACAATGAACATGCAAATGTATGCTTCATGGCTCAAGAATCTGAAGTAAGTAATTTAACTTTCGATGACTTAATTGAAGTAAACTCTGAATTTTTGAGCACAATAAAAATTCTTCAAAAGAAAATTAATGAAATTCGTGTAAATCAAAATAAAGTTGAATTTGAAAGAGATATGTTAAATGATGAAAAGAAAATTCTAGAAGAAGAACTTGAAAAGTTCAAGAATCTTATTCAAATTCGGAAACTAAATTAGCTCTTTTAAGTCAAGAAATTGAAACTCAAAAGAAAAAGAATGATGTAATTGTTTCTGAAAATCATGAGTTAAAAACTAAGATTAGACAAGTTGAATTAGAAAATAATAGTCTTCAAGCTAGATTAGATAACATAACTAAAAATGTTTCTAACTTTAACAAAGGAAGGGACAATTTATCCAAGATATTAGAAAATTCTCAATCATCTTCAAATAAACAAGGTTTAGGATATCAATAGGAGTCAAAAATTCCTAATAAAAAGGATATATATATCTTAAAAGGAATATTGATTCAAAACAACAAATATTGTTAAGAAAACCTATTGAAACAAAAGTAGAAACCAAGGTAGTTAAAAATTGGGTTCCAAAGACTAACAATGTGTTAATTAGGAATAAATATATTAAAACATTTATGGATAGTGTTCATTATAATAAAAACTATATTTATAAAAAGGATACTAAACCAAATTGGGTTTGGCTTCCTAAGCTCTAACTTTTTAGGACCCTATTAAAAGGTGGGTACCAGTAATTTTGTATTTATTTTCAGGTCCCACTTAAAAAGAAGAAATGGATACTAGACAGTGGTTGCTCAAAACACACGACCAGAGACAAAGATATGCTTACAAACATAACATACTTTGATGGTGGCTCGGTTACCTTCGGAGACAATTCAAAAGGCTATATCATTGGCAAAGGAGATGTAAGCAATTACGGTACAGCAAATTTACCTTTTATAACAAATGTTTCATTAGTTGAAAATCTAAAACATAATCTACTTAGCATAAGTCAACTTTGTGACAAAGGCTTTAAAATAACTTTTTCGGAAAATAAATGTAGTATTTTTGATCAAAACCAAAATCTTGTTTTTGAAGGAAATAGAGATAGGAATATTCACGTTCTAATATTCATAATACAAGTATGTGTTTACTAGCCAAAGATAATGATCCTTGGTTATGGCACAAAAGATTTTGTCATATAAATTTTAAAACAATTAGAAAACTTTCCAAAAATGAATTAGTAAGAGGTTTACCCAAAATAAACTTTAAAATAAAAAATCTTTGTGATGATTGTCAAAAAGGAAAATTAACGAATTCATCTTTCAAATCTAAGAAAAATACTTCGACTTTACAACCATTAGAATTACTACATATGGATTTATTTGGACCAACACAAGTTCAATCCATTAATCATAATTGATACGTGTTTGTAATAGTTGATGATTTCTCAAGATATACATGGACTATTTTTATGAAAAATAAAAGTGATACTTTTGAGCATTTTAAAACATTTGTCAAAAGAATTCAAAACACTAAAGATTTGAAGATTAAAAATATACGAAGTGATCATGGAGGCGAATTCAAAAATGAAGCTTTTGAAACTTTCTGTAAAAAGAAATGAATAAATCATAATTTTTCGTTTCCTATAACTCCTCAACAAAATGGAGTTGTAGAAAGAAAGAATAGAGCATTATAAGAATGCGCTAGGACATTATTAAATGGAAGTTTTCTACTAAAACATTTTTGGGCAGAAGCCGTAGCTACTGCATGCTATGTATTGAATAGAATATCAATTAGACCGTTAACTAAAAATACTTCATATGAACTATTCAACAACAAAAAGCCAAATATATATTATTTTAAAATATTGGATCAAAATGTTTTATTTTAAATACAAAAGATCAACTAAGTAAATTTGATCCAAAAGCCGACGAAGGAATTTTTGTAGGATATTCAGAACGAAGTAAGGCATATCGAGTATTTAATAAATGAACAAACGTAATCGAGGAAACCTTACATGTATCTTTTGATGAGAATTTCAACAAAGAATTAAGTATAAAAGATGATGAAGAATTTATAAATATAGAAAATACAAACCTTGAAAATTGTAATAATGAACTAATATCTTCACCAAGAATATTACGAGATCACCCTGCTCAAAACATAATAGGTGAAATCAATTCTCAAGTTAAGACAAAAAATCAACTAAATCAAATGGGACATATAGCTTTCATTTCTACAATAGAACCTAAAAATCCTAAAGAAGCATCAACAGACGATTACTGGATTATTGCAATGCAAGAAGAATTAAATCAATTTGAACGTAACGATGTTTGGGAATTAGTTCCCCGTCCAATTAATCAATCTGTTATAGGAACAAAATGGGTTTACAAAAATAAAATAGATGAACATGGTAATATAACTAGGAATAAAGCTTGACTAGTAGCACAAGGATATAATCAAGAAGAAGGTATTGATTTTGAAGAAACTTTTGCTCCCGTTGCAAGACTTGAAGCAATACGTATTCTATTAGCTTTTGCATGTTTTCACAATATTAAACTTTATCAAATGGATGTTAAAAGTGCATTTTTAAATGGTTTTATAAAATAAAATGTATACGTAGAACAACCTCCTTTATTTATACATGAAAAATATCCAGATCATGTATATAAATTAAAGAAAGCACTATATGGTCTTAAACAAGCACCTCGTGCTTGGTATGAAAGACTTAAAAGTTACTTACTAAATTCGGGATTTCAAATTGGAAAAGTTGATCAAATGCTTTTCATTAAAAATACTACTAAAGATATTTTAATAGTTCAAGTATACGTAGATGATATTATATTTGGTTCGACAAATGAAAATTTCTGTAAAGAATTTTCAAATATAATGACCAAGGAGTTTGAAATGTCTCATATGGGAGAATTATCATATTTTCTCGGACTTCAAATTAAACAATTAACAAATGAAATTTTCATAAACCAAGAAAATTATTGTGCTAATCTAATTAAACGTTTCGGAATAGAGAACACTTTTGCTAAACCTACTCCTATGAGTACCACTACTCGTCTCGATCGAGATGAAAATGGCATAAGTATAGATCAAAAATTGTTTAGAAGTATGATAGGTTCCTTACTTTACTTAACCGCTAGTAGACCAGACATAATGATGAGTGTATGTTTATGTGCACGTTTTCAGTCTAATCCTAAAGAATCACATTTAAGA
The DNA here is from genome assembly GCA_030765085.1 of Allium cepa. Taxonomy (NCBI): domain Eukaryota; kingdom Viridiplantae; phylum Streptophyta; class Magnoliopsida; order Asparagales; family Amaryllidaceae; genus Allium; species Allium cepa. The sequence goes on along the minus strand of CM060928.1, from coordinate 99,884,110 downwards.
GCGGTAAAACGAATTATGCGATAACTTAATGATACTAAAGATTTTGGTCTTTTCTATCCAAAAGAGTGTCCATTTGAGTTAGTATCATTCAGTGATGCTGATTTTGGTGGATCTCGAATAGATAGAGAAAGTACAAGTGGTACGTGCCATTTCATTGAAAAATCACTTGTATCTTGGTTTAGTAAGAAACAAAATTGTGTCTAGCTTTCCACCTGTGAAGCAGAGTATATATCAGCCGCTTTAGCTTGCACTCAAGTTATCTACATGCAACAAACACTTAAGGATTTCAATATAAATTTAACAAACTCTATAATATATTGTGATAATACAAGTACAATAAATTTATCTAAAAATCTGGTTAATCGCTCTCGTACAAAACATATAGATATTCGTCGCCATTTTCTACGTGACAATATCGAAAAAGGAATCATAAATTTAGAACATATTTCTACCGAAAATCAAATTGCCGATATATTTACTAAACCTTTATTAGAAAACTCCTTTATAAAATTACGACGAGAATTAGGAATAATCGCTTTTAAAGATATTTTATAGAGAAAGTTATTAAAAAAAATTATATAATTCAGTCGACTAAATCTATATGCTCAGTCGACTGAATGAAGAAAACTATGACTTTCAATTTATATTTTCAAATAATGATACATAATGAATAATAATATAAGGGTTATCTCTAATCCATATATTTCTAACTGATTTATTTTAACCATTAAATCTTTGATTGGTTAAAAAAAACTTTAATAAATTATCACCACAATATTTTTAGAATATTCATCCTATAAATACACGTTTAAACATATTTTCATTTTCACAACTCATTTTCGCTTACAAACGATTGAAAAGTCGATCTAAAAATGTCCTCAAACAACTCATACTCCCCAATCAGCATCACCTCTTTGGCCGATAACTCACCAACATCACCAAAACTTCCTGCTCCAACACCAAAGCATGAACCAGTCTATAAATGGGACAACTATCGAACTGGCTACACACCTGAATCAAAGAAGGCAAAACGTGGACATTTTATATCTCCAGATACAAAAAGAAAGATTGATGAGATTCATCACTTTCAACAACAACAAATAGATCTTCAATGAGAATTATATTTCGAACAAAAAGTAACGGCTAGACGATTAAGCTTCCTAGAGCAAATCGGTTTACGTTTTTGTGGCTCAAAGAAAAACGAAGTGACTGAGCCCCTACCTCGACCTGTTGGTTCATATGATCCGTCTTCGTCTTACCGTACACCAGTCGATCCCGTGAATCCTTGGATGTCGCCAAAGTCTCCTCAGTATAGTCCAAATTCATGGAATATAAACTATATGGAGAATGAAGGGAAAAAGACGCAAAATAAAAATAGTCCATCTCCGAAGAAATAATTACTTTTGAAGTCAACCCATGTTGTTATATATCTATACAATTGTAATTATTTCTTTCAATAAAACGTTTGCTTTCAAAATTCACGAAGAACAAAAAAAAATTGCAAGGATCAGTCGACTAAACCTTACTGTTCAGTCGACTGAACATAAGGCAGAAAACAAAATTTCCATAGCTCAGTCGACTGACATCATCTGCACAGTCGACTAAATTTTTAACAGAAACTTACATATCACAGTTCAGTCGACTAAAAACCCTGTTCAGTCGACTGAATTCAACACAAAAAATATTCGGCCTTCAATTCAGTCGACTGAACGCCAATTCCCAGGCAACTTTTCCCTTTTATCCACCTTTTTTCCTTCACTTTTTACATTGCAAAAGTTCTCTCTTCCCCATTGTTTTCCAAAACCCTAGCCCCCAATCCACAAATTACTCTCAAATCTCACAACAAATGGCTCCAAAAAGATCAAGAGCTTCTTCTTCTTCATCCTCCGAGCCAATTGATGCTCAAATTGCACAATGGCTCTATGATGGAGTAGCTGTAACAAGGTGGAATAAAATGAAGAATTCTCGCATTTTCGAACACTCCTTCGTTGATCTTCAAAGCCTTCAGACATACAACATCCAAGCATTAACGGATCAGGCAGATTTAACTTCTCTCTTGGATTTAAAAAGAAACGACCATGCAATAAATCATGTCATGGTCAAACTATTTTATGCAAACCTTAATCTTGGACACCAAACTCCAAGAAATTCAAATGATAGTGTTTGGAGTATGGTGTGCGGGAAGAAAGTTTGGTTCTCCTTAGATCGAATTGCATACATCTTAGGATCACCTAATGTAGGGAGAAAGCTTGACGAGGTAGAATTCAATCCACAAATTCAAGATAACATAAACCATCAATTTCTGGATGATAATGTTAACATTAGAGATTTTAAATCCACTTCCCTATGACCTAGAGCTAGAATCCTTCACAAAGCTCTTATGAGAACAACTACTCCACGAACGGGTTCATATGAAATTGTCTACCCAATCAATTATCGAGCTCTATGCGCTATTTGGGGCAATATTCAAGTCAATTGGGTCCAACTAATTCTTGATGAGTTTCTCACATTTAATAATGGAAAAATGCGAACTATATATTTTGGAGAATATATCATGAGACTTCTCCTCAATGTTGATACGCCATTCCCCGAGTCCTAAAATACAATGGTCCATCAAATTAACCAACGGACTATAAGCCTTATGCAACTCCCGGCTAGACCTCATCGCATCATATCTCTTGCCGAATGGGAAGCTAGGCATTAAGAACCTCCACAAGCTCCACATGAAGAACCTTTCAACTGAGAAGATGAAATTTGTATCATTGAGCCAAGTTTTACTACCAATCAATCGTTAGGAATTTTATCAAGAAATCAACAAATTCTTGATAATCGCCTCAAGAAGGTAGATCACAAACTTGATAAAATTAAAGGATTCTTCAATAAATTACGGGATGCCATCTCATGCTCAACTTCCACTACCGCTTCAACATCACGCGGTAAGCGTCCTGCACCTACTTTCACATGGACATCATCCGAAGAACATCCAAGCATCAACACGAGTGGCACTAGTGATGATCAAGGAGGAAGCTATAGATTTAAAATCTATGATACTAACTTTGTTTTTGTAGAAAAGATAGTGCATATATTCAGGGGGAGGAAATAATCTCTACACACATGAGTATTGTCATCAATCAAAAAGGAGGATAATGTTGATACGCTAAGATTTTGATCAATGACAATGTGCTTCAACAAAAAGGAAGAGATATGTGCAAAGCTAAAGAAAGAACGATGAAGACCAAGGATAAACATAAGTATGATTTTTATATAGGTCTTAGTTTAGATTTATTGTTAAAATCTATCCTCAAGAGGCTTGCACAAACACTAGAACACATTTTATAAATTTCATTTTTTTAATAAACATTCACTGTGCACAATTTAGTAGTTCAGTCGACTGAACAGGGATGACCAGTCGACTGAACCTGTTACACATATACAAACATGTGCAGTTTCAGTCGACTGAAACACCCTGCTCAGTCGACTGAATTTGTTCCTGAAAATTTTAGTTCATATTTTCAGTTGACTGAATTCCTTGTTCATTCGACTGAATTTGAACCTACGAATTTTCTCTGAATGGACACCTTCTTCCTCCCAAGAGTTGCAACCATTCTCCAATGGAAATGGAAGCATCTCTTATCTGCACCCTTAGCCAACAGATGCACCTCTTCTACAAGTATAAATACATGATTCTAACATCTTCAATTCACCGAATTCTCTTGCTTTAATCTTACTATTTTCTTGAACATATTATCTAGAAATTCTCAAAGCAATCACAAATCTATTGCTTGAATCACTGCTTTGTTTTTAACATTCTTTTGATTCACAGCAATTCACATTTCCTAAATCTTCACAAACACATTGCATACTCTCGAGGATAAGATTATAGGAATATTGTACTACATTAGACTCATTAGTGTTGACAAGAACACAACAAGTCGAATATTGTTTTTAGTAATTGAGTTGAAGTCCTCTTTAGTAGTTGAGGCAAGAACTCCCGTTCAGTTGTTCGGGTAAGTTGTAAACCTATTCCTCCAGGTTAAGTGAGGGTTTTAGTTAGTGGAATTCCTAAGTGAAGCTTAGGGACTGGACGTAGGAGTAGAGGTCCGAATTAGTATAAAATCCTGGTGTCTACCTTTCTTTTACTTACTTTATCTACCTAGACAATTTCGCTATTCCATATTACACGATCCTACCGCATAGCCTCTTTCAAACTGCTGGGGTTATCTTGTTCGAGACTATCCAGTAAGGGATGGTTCTGGCCTTGTGTTACAGGGGATTTAGGGTGGATCCTCGGTACGGTGATCTAGGCCCCGTACTGTGACGGATGGTACCCCAGTAGCCCTGCCATTGTATGGGTACGTTTTAGTTGTGCCCAACTATGTTGGAACGTGGGATGTAAGCATTCCAGCTATTTCTGTATTTTACTTGAAAACCATAGACCCTATTATAATATCACTGGATTTCCTATCAAATATTTTGATTAGCGTAAGGTAAAAACTTACCCATGTTTATGTGTAGGGAGTCTTACGTGATACCTTTTGTTTTCAAAGGTTTTTCAAAATTAAGCAGCTTTAACCCGTTTACTCACACCAGACCCATGTCTGACCCAAGTGTTTATTTTCTATTTTATTAAACTCTTTGATGCTCAAATTTTTACGAGTAGCCAAGGGATTCAGGTTAGCTTTGACGAATTCTGAAGGAGGTATGGAGCAGGAGGCTTCAGCGTTTGTAGATGTATAGATGTTCCGCTGCGTTGATCTCTAAGTCGTTTGTTTAAGTTGTATATTAAATTGTAATAACTAGACGGGTGTTTATAACTGCCTAGTATGTGTTGTATAAGCTATGTAACTTTGATAGATGTTGTATATTATGTAATATTTATGTGATTAATATAATTTATTCGTTCCGCTTTTGAGATTCTGATGTTGTTTCTTTCTTTTTTCTCCATCTTTTCTCTTTTCTATCCCTTTCTTTCTTAGTCATGATGCGTCTTTCTAGGGAGTGAAAGAAGGGTCATGACAATAATTATTAAATGTTACCTTTTTATTTGGTGTGTTAAATTTAATTTGGAAATCAATGGCAATCAATTCACTTAATTAGTGCAGCAAATGTAGATTAAATTGATAATTGTAGCATATTGTTTCATTCAGATGTAACCCAACGTAAATTTTATGCATAATATGGCTATTGATTGAATAAAAAGAAAATGAAATCAAGTTTAATCAAATTTTTGGAACTTAAATTGTAATAATTGGATTTATTGCAATTAAATGAAATTAAATACTACGTTAATGAAAAATAAGATGATAATTGTAGAATATCCGTGTAATATTAGTATAATAAGATATCAACAAATGTTAACTGTGTCCATAAAGTAACAATTGATTGAATTAAAAGATTGAAATCATACTTAATCAATTTATTGGAAATAAATTATATTTAACTGAATTTAAATTTCTGTTGAAATTGGACACTGTAACTAATGTAATAATAAACACTGAAATCATATGTAGACTTGTTTTAAATAATTATATATGTTTGAGTAATCAAAAATGATGAAAATTTGTTAGTTAATAAATATTGAATTAAAAGTGGTTTAATCTATTTAATAATAATTTATTTAATTAACATGAAAATATCCATTTCGGTCACTGTCTTGGATTTCGACGAAACCAGTTTCATCGGATCCATAATGGTAAATTATTGTAAGGTTTAAGTTTCGTAGCGATCGGACTTGTCGGTTGATCGTAAAGACTCGAAATGCTTAGAAATCAATTTAATTAGATTTAATTGAAATCAATTTGAAATAAGATGATTTTAAGGTAACTTCTTCTTACGATGGAATTAGGACTTGAAACCTATTCCATTGAGATTAGAAACATCGAGAACATCTATTTTGATATAAGGGATGACCCACTTTCATTTCGAAAGCGAAACGGGTTTTCTGGTCGTTATTGTCAATTCGAACCAGTTCAATATGTTATTCATTCTTATTGGGCTTTGTTAGTATATAATAGTTCTGTCCAAACCCTAGCAGCCTTCTTACTTCGCATTTCTGTATGTATCTGTCTATTTCACCTATCAGCTTCTCCCTCTTCCCAGTGGCTGCAGATCCAAACCCAAATTCAAAACCAAATCTAAAAATCAAACTTCTCCAAATCTAATAATATACCGTTTCGAAGCTCACGACGATCGTAATTCAATGGTGTAATTCGTTTCTCAATTCGAGCTACCGTTTGATTAGAAATTAGCTATTTATTTTCGGCCGTCCGTTGCTAGGGTTTCAATTTGACGGTGGATCTTCGTCGATTGGCCTATCGGAAAGTGCTGCATTGTAGAGGTCGTAAAGAGGCTTTGATCCACATCGTTTGTTGGTCAAGATCGCCTTTGGGTTCGCCAGATATTGGTTTGGAAGGTGACGTGTTTGTCATGGTGGCGGTGGGTCTCTAGTAGGCAGCAGTGGGCGGCGTCAACAGTATATGGTCGGCCGGAGGTGGCAAAGGCCGTAGAGAGGTCAGATCGTGGCAAGGGTCGTCGTGGCGGAGACGTTTTTATAGTTTTGGGTGGCGGCTGGTATGGTTTCGTTGCGATCATGCCTGGATGATAAAGTTCGGTCTCTGTCTTGGTGACGTGTCATTCCCTTATTCGTCTGGTAATAGTTTATTTAAATTTAAATTTTGAAATGTTCAAACGTTAATAACATTTGCATATTAGGTAGGATTTGCACGCAGTTTGTTCCGCTACCATCGTATTGAAATTACAGACACTTTGAAACTGGTTTGGACGAATTCTGAAACTGTTCAAATTTGGGTCCTAATTTGGATTTCAAATCGATTTGAAATCAAAGGTGGGTGTTTTAACCTACTCACATTTACTAAACTATCTTATGTTAGTTAAATTAAATTTATAATGTGATTAGAAATTAACTGATCGATGTTTGGTATGTGTAAATTGTCATTCTAGTTAAATTTGACTTTGTTGCATTTAATCATCATTTAATTTAAAATTGAATTTAAATTGTCAATTTAATACTTGTTATTGATGATCAATTATCTATTGATGTCTATTGGTTGATTTAGATGATGATTGTGATGGATGTTTGATTGTTGATATTGGATGACTGGATGTTGTGTTTTTATATTGTTATAACACTGCATGTTCCCTATGGTTGAAACAATACATACTCAAACGATCTATAGATTAGGGAAAAATCATTTTGGTTGAAATGACAGACTCGAGCGATTTTATGAATTTTATTTAATTCAAGATTGCGGTTGAAATGATGTATAACAGCAAAAAATTTAAAATGCTGATCGAAATGATAAATATCTGTATCACTTGACCATAGGGTAGAAAATTATATATGGATGCCGGATTGGTTAAATTAAATGATTTTAAGTCCTTAAATTTTAAATTCAGTTAACTGACATTTTTGAAATAGAAATTTATTTATATAAACTGAATTATTTTTCAATAATCCAAACGTTAATGCTGAGATTGGAATTGATCAAATGAATTGTTCGATGGATTTAAACTGAAATTTCAAAGCTGAAGTGTCATATATAAATGAATTCATCGGAATGGAGTCATTGAAGTACTTGGATATAACTTCAAAATCTATTTTAAATTGATTTAAAAACAATTTTAATCAGTATGAACTATTTATTTTATTTTAATCTAATTTAACCTATTTTAAACTAATTAACCTATTTAATTTATCTTAATCAATTTTAATCTATTTAATCCGTTTAATATATTTTAATCTATTTTAACTCATTTAAACTTTATTAAACTATATTAAACTAACTTAATTTATTTTAAACTATTTTAATTTATTTTAACTAGTTAATCTATTTTTAGTTCTATTTAATCTAAATTAAATTCATTTAATCTATTTTAAATCTAATTAATCTGTGATAAACCTATTTAATCGATTTTAAACCATTTAAACTATACTAAATCTATTTAAAGTATTTTAATTTGTTTTAAGTTTATTTAATCTATTTTAAACCTATTTAACCTAATATATATCTTTTAAACTGTGTTAAACTAATTAAACTTTTATATACTATATGATTTATTTTTCAAATTTCAGACTGTGTAAAGTTGAAGTATTTAAATTTAAATCCTTTATAATGATACAACCTAAATTGGAATTTGAAATTGATACCTTTTTTTGAAATGACATATTTGAGTAAATTAGATGATTCGGGGAATAGGGTTTAACCAACCTATCTTATCGATAAATTTAAAAGTGAATATGATTTTGAAAGTGAATATAGTTTTGAAAGTGAATATGATTTTGAAAGAAATATGATTTGAAATGAAATATGATATTTTGATATCAATTGTGAAATTGACTTTTTGAAATGAAAAGAACCATCCTATGTAAAATAAGCGTTTGGTTGTTAAAGAGAATGGAATAGGATATTGTCATACTCTCTGCCAATATCGAAAACCGCTTTAACAACTGTGTACGTGGTGGAGATTCCAGAAATGAAGTAGGATGGTTTGGTGAACGATTATGTATGAGGTATTTACGTGACCCTGACTCCTATGAGTCAACTTAGATGTGACTAAAACAAGAGCTATACGAGGGCCAAGTGAGGTCATTCCTCCGATCGGACATGCTTCTTCGATACCATATTAAGACTTTGTCATGATTTGGTGGCTACCCCTCAATTTGATTATGGGAGTATGTTTCGAGGTGGGCGGTCGTAGCTGATCAGCATTACCACCAGCCCGGTTCTGTAGTTGGTATATCTACCCTGGCATTGCCTCATGTGCCGTGTTCACATGCCCTATTACGCCTTCTATGAGTTTGTTTTGTACCATACCTATGGGGTGCCCTCTGGGAAAACCTCGCGGAGGAGCTTACGGTACTATATAGACTACGGGAATATATAAAATGTGTTAAGGGGGATATGGGTAACGCCTTAACGCTATTTTAATACTTTACTTGGTTGTAGACACTATTATAATAACATATTGTACTACATGGGAGATGGATATCTCAAACATCTCTTAAGTTATTGCACTCACGTTACACCCCGGATAGGAGATGTCAAACTCCGTATACATCTCTAACGTCGTTACACCCATATTTATTTAATGTTGATTTATCTTACATAAGATCTTTTAGTTCCGACTCGAGTGCTTTGTCTTTTCAATTCGCTCGGATCAGTCTGAGCTTTTCAGTTTATCGAAGACTGCTTTCTGCAGAAGAAGACGAAGATTTTGTACTATTATTATTTATTACATTTATTCCACCGCATCATGTTGTTCTGTTGCATTTAGGTATTATTTATTCTTGTTGTATGTAACTCTGATATGTATTATAAAAGTATAATCAATGTAAACAGCTTCATGAACTGTTTATTTGATTATTATATTTTGCCATTCCACTGCGAGATTTTGTTTTCTTTCTTTCTATGCTTTTCGTATTTACCCCATAACAATCTGCCCCTTCGAATGGTTTGAGTATGACGTGTGTGGTTTATCGTCGATTTAAAGCCGTCCAAGAAGGCTGGTCGTTACGATAAATTTCTGAACCATTTCAGTGTATAATTGTTTTATCTAGCTTCTACGGTAGAAAACATACATAAAATTTTAATTAGTCAGTATGCACTCATGCAGTTTGGAACAGTAATTATCGTAAAAGATTCAACTTAGGAACAAGTCAAGATATTACTGTTTTGGTTTTGGAACACATATTGAATTAACTACATGTACATTCCTACACTATAGTCTATTTAAGTATCCATGCATGAGTGTACTATCTACCCAGACATGTTTGGATAGATTTAAATAAGCTATTTTTTTTGCTTTTTAAAAGTTATAATATATCCATATCCAACAGGTTTGACTCAATTGGTTGGTAGTTTAAACTATGAGATTAAAGGTCACGAGTTCGAGCCCTGAGATTGACACTTGTTAACATTAATGAACAATGTTAAAAAAAAGAAGTCAAAACCTATTTTCCTTAGGTGTGATGCAATGGAAAATCAATGTCTATGTCTGATAACAGAACCATGTTCCAGCCCTACTTGTCTGATGAGCAAAAATACTATTTTTTGAAGTGTTATTTTGTTCAAACAAAGCATTAATTTCGATGTCTTGGAGATTCGAACCTATGGAAGACGTAGATTTCGGCCGGGACTTCAAAATTCCAACCAAGCCTAACCTTAGTTTTGTCAACACTAAAATATGACCTAAACGCCGGTTCCGACCATGGTACGTAAAAAAAAAAAGCTTAGACTAGGTGAAATTCAAATATCATGAAAAAATAGAAAATGGAGCGAAAATGGTAAAATTCAAAAATCCAAGAAAGCAAAATAAAAAATGAAAACCGATGTCAGATATTAATGAAAAAAAAAGCAGTTGGAGCAAGCAGTAGAAAACCGATAGAAACGGTGAAATTCAAAAATCAAATTTAGTAATAACTCACCGTAGATTCAAAATCGACCAAGATATACTTTCAGTTTCACATATCCGTTCATTCCACATCCTAACCCTACTTTTTCCTTTTTCCTACGAACGGTTAGAGTTAAATTTTTGAGTGAGTAGGCATCATAATTTATTACTTTATTTCTAAGTGAAGTATTACTTTGTTTCTAAGCGAAATAACTGGACAAGAATTTAATTTGGCTCTTCTTATGAAGTCCAATACTAAAGTATAGTCAAACCGACCAGTGGAGAGGTTTGTTTTACTGTTAGTTGTCCAAAACCAAATACTCTCTAATGGAAAATTTCTACCGTTCTCTTCTCGAATGTACTATCTGTTTTTGCGTTCTATTATTCTTGTCTCCGTAGATATAGCTTAACTCAATTAAACCCCGTATTCAAAACAAAATCAAAATTAGGGAATTCAACAAATTAAGGATTTCACAACGAAACCGGCTTCTACTTGGATTGTTTCTCTCGTCGCTCCGCCCTTGATCATCGACCCTCTGACTGTCACTCTCTTATCTGGAGTTTCAAATAAGATCTTTATCTTTTTCTTTACCTTTGGTAATTAAAGAGGAATCTTATCAAGTGCATGTAAAATGGAGGAAACTGAAAAATCAAATGGATAAACGTTTTCCATGTGAATAAAAAAAATGATGAGACATTTATTTATGATCATAAATTAATTACTTCAATCCCAAGTAATAATCTCTATATAAAGGCGGAGATTAGCATGAGTAGAATCATCATCTCAAGTTGTAGTTCTAATTCGTCTTCTTAGGCCCCATTATCAATCTTGTAAAATTCTCTTTTCTTAGAAATAATAAAATGTTCTCCCCTCAAAGTGGATGTACATTATCTCATGATAGTGAACACTATAAATCTGTGTATGAACGCTCTATTTACTTTCTTTTGTGATTTGTTGTTTTATTCTCTTGTTTCTGTTTGTTTTATCGCACTACAACACGATCTTGTTGCTTCCACATTTATCTGGGTTGATTTACAGTCATTTGTATGAAATCTACTCCAACAATTTCGGCTAGCTTTGTTAAGTTGAATTTAATTTACACCAAATATTCTTTTCATTCTAATCGGGTCTTCTTTGTTTAATTTGTTTAGTTAGAATGTGTCATTCTAATTTAGGGTTAACTAATAATTTATAATATTTAGTTTAATTCGAATTGGTATGTTATTGCTTTCCACTAAATAATAAAATATTCGAAACCAAAATCGAAATCGAAATTTTTTAAATTTCTTAAATTGACCGAAACCAAGAAAATTTCAGTTGACCGAAACCGAGTTCTCAAACCTTGTTCTAAACTCTAGACCAGGGCCGATCCCTTGTTCACTATTTTTTTTGCTTTCAGAATTTACATTTTTTTGACTTTTCCTGCCTTTAGTCTTTGCCGAACCTCTCTAACTTTGTTTCCAGCTTTACCAGCTCTTCCTTTTTGATGCCAATGCTTTTTATTCCTTCTAGAGTTCAAAAAACATCATTTTGAGCTCCTCCATCGACTCAAGTTGCTATTCGCATTGGAACTCCTTGATTGAACTCCACTTCTCCGTCGAGCATTCCAACATATACTTCCAAAGTGTAATCCTAATACTTAGATTCTAAAACTCATATAAGTCTAGTTTGAATCTGATAACCATACGTATAAAAAAACAAAATAAAAAACATAGAACAAGCATCAAGTAAATCCAATTAAACAATTTATACCATAAGCAATCAAAATACACAAAAAAGCTCACCAAATTTTTCTAACTAATACATTAATCATAGAGTTATATCTAAGTCAATATTTGTAACGACCCATAACTTTTATCGTCTTAAGTTTTGAATATTAATCTTTAATATTCAATAATATGGTATTTTAATCAGAATAAATCCCTGTTAAATAACAATTAATAATAGCACATCGTTCTAAAACCAAGATAATATTTTAAATTTCTAGAATTTTTTATAAATAGAAATTGATTTAATTTGAATTTCTTATATATGTATGTATAACAACGGAATAAATATCTGCATAAATTGAAAAAAAAACAAATTCAAAATTAATATTACATGAATAAAAGTGATCGATGAAAATAGAAATGAATATGGTAAATATATATATATATGTATATATAAATTGGTACATATGTTTATAAATATAGTGTATATGGAAATCTATAAATGTATATATGTATATGTAAACATGTATACATCTAAGTATATATGTAAGTATATAGCCATGTGTGTGTGTGTCTCTGTGTGTGTGTATGTATGTAAATATGTAAGTACGTAAATACATGTATGGAAAAAATGAATTTACATATAAATCTAAATATATGAATACATATATACAAAGAGATATCACGATAGCACCATATCAATTCAAGCATACAAAATATTAAATTAACATAGGAAATCAAATCAATACAATAGATCACATCAAGCATATATAATCAAATCAGCAAAAAGGAAACGAAAAGAAAGAAAAAAAAATATAAGAAAATAAAAGGATGAAGGCCTGTACTTATATATATGTACATATGTGTGTGTGTGTATGTATATATATGTGTGTATATATATGTATTTACAAAAGAGTAGTTCTCCTAAATTAAACTTGAAAAATTTATATAGAAACATTATAAGTATTATTTTGAGAAAAATCGTTGAATAAATTTTTCGGAAGGTAATGGTATATTGGGGATGCAGATTAAGGATCTTAAGGCAGAAATAACACTAGAGGAGGGGTGAATAGTGTTTTAAAGAATATATGAACTATATGACTAAATTAAAACTTTCAACACAAATCTCAACAGAATTTTAACACAGAATGATCACAGAACATATAACAAATGCAAATAGTAAAGTAAAGCAAGTAAAAGGAAAGAACACACCGGATTTTATACTGGTTCGGAATCCTCCTACATCCAGTCCTGCACCAAGGCAATATCCTTGTACAGATTTTTATAAGCCAATATCCAAATTACAACCCTCGATTTCTAAGGCCTGGAGGAACCCTCCTATCTCCGAGTCTGGGTAAACTCTCTTGATTTACGGGACACAAGATCACCCTAATACTTCTTAATAACAATCCTTTTGAATAGATAGACTCTATGGACTTTTTGAATACAAATTAATCCTATAACTCTGAATAGCACTTTGATCTTTAGTAGAATGATGGAGAATCAAATAGAGAGAGTATCTAAATGATTTCCTATTGAGAATTTGGCAGAATGATGGCACGATCTTGAAAATATGAAGTTTTATGGATATGGAATGGTGGAGAAGAAAGAGTGAAGAAAATAAGAAAGTAGTTGTTAAAAAAAATTCATTTTGGAAGCCTTTATATAGATGCACAACAGTCATAACCATTGGCGAAAGGTTTTCGAACGAATGGACACTTCTTTCGAAAATTGAATTTTGAATCCAACTGTCACCATGTCGACATGGGGTATCCCCTTATGTCGACATCCCTTAGTTCAAAATTATAGAGATGTTGTTTTGTAAAGACAATTGAATTTAAAACGAGTTGAAACTTCTCTGAAGCAAAGTAAAGTGTTTAAACAATATTTTGAGATAGAGAATGAATATAAAACATTATTTTAAATATATATATATATATATATATATATATATAATTGATATAGACCGTCAATTATATAAGTAATATTTAAAATCAGAATAAGTTTTGATGTTTCAAAAATAGAAGTTTTTAAAATCAGAATAGAGGAATATTTCAAGGCTAAAATAAAGTTTGAAAACATTTTTGAAAACATGATTTTGAAAGCTAAAACATTTTGAAAACAGATTTAAAAACATTTTGAAAAATCTATTCAAACTAAAATTGCAAGAACCTTCCTACAGAGCTCCTCCATAGGACTCGAGAACTTGTACAAAGTAGTTTAAATGATTTTGATTTTCGTGGGTTTGTAAGCCACTTGTCGTAGGTTTGTAAGCTACTTGTCGTGGGTTTGTAAGCCACTGGTTTCGATAGAAATTGGGTTCCATCCCAAAAGAAAATTGGAAGAAAGATGAGAGTGCTATTATGAAGTTTTAACAAAATACTAGACACTTATCTTGAGATCTTGAAATCTTGATTCTCTAGAGTCTTGAATCTTGAATCTCTAATCTTCATCTTGATGCTTGAGTCTTTATACTGATCGGTCTTCGATGATACCTACATATACTTCCTATATACATACATACATACATACATACATATATATATATATATGGAAATGTTAGTATATATTTTATAAAGTAAAGTATAATAACTATATAAGGTTGTTGTCATCAAAACATCATCAACTCAGTTCCTAACAATCTCCCCCTTTTTGATGATGACAACCTTTATTTATAAAATATTCTTACCATACCATAACTCCCCCTTACTCCGTGATTTCTTCTTAAAACTACAACTCCCCCTTACTCCATGACTCCCTCTTACACCAAGCACATATATTTTTATAACTTTCTCCCCCTTTGTCATCAACAAAAACTATTAACTACTTAAGAATTCAAGAATGATTAGTATGAACAAATAATATGTATAGAACAAGCATGAAACAATGAGTATAAGTGAACACATTTTAGTTATTACAACATATATAAGAACATAAATAAACACGAACAAACAAAACAATTTAAAACAAAGAATAAAATGAAAGTACGCTTTAATGGCGATCCTTAACTATAGGAGACTTAGAATCGAACAATTGGGGTAGTGGATACAAAAGTTTCCACGTTGTTCAATATAAACATCTTCTTCTACAAAACCATTTAGAAAAGCACTTTTAACATCCATTTGATATAATTTGAAATTACTATAATTAGCGAAAGCAAGTCGATTTCTTATAGCTTCTAATCTTGCTACGGGGGCAAAGGTTTCATCATAGTCAATTCCTTCTTCTTGACAATAACCTTGCGCGACTAAACGAGCTTTATTTCTTACCACCTCACCGAGTTCATTCATTTTATTTTTATAAACCCATTTAGTTCCAATTATACTTTTATCCTCAGGTTTAGGAACAAGTTCCCATACATCATTTCTGGTAAATTGATTCAATTCTTCGTGCATAGCAAGAATCCATGAATCATCAGACGATGCTTCCTTTGGATTTTTAGGTTCAATTGTTGATATAAAGGCTACATTACTCATACTACTTAATTGATTTCTAGTTCTTACTACAGATTCAATATTTCCTAAAACATTTTCTATAGGATGATCTTTTGATATTTTAAATCTCTTATTAGGTTGATTTATTTCACTAATAGTTTCATTAGATTGATTTAAATTTATAAAATCTTCTTCATCATCTGTTTGTACAATATCTTCAAGATTTTCATCAAAAGATACATGCATAGTTTCTTCAATAGTATTAGTTTTTAAATTAAAAACTCTAAATGCTTTGCTTCTATTAGAATAACCAATAAAGAATCCTTTATCAGCTTTTGGTTCAAATTTATCTAAATTATCTTTTGTATTAAGTATAAAACATTTACTCCCAAAGACTTTAAAATAATAAACTATAGGTTTCTTATTATAAAGTAATTCATATGGAGTTTTATATTGTTAGTGGTCTAACTAAAATTCTATTTAATATATAATAAGCAGTAGCAACTGCTTCAGCCCAAAAATGTTTAGGCAAATTACTATCAGAAAGCATTGTACAAGCACACTCTTGAATCGTTCTATTATTACGTTCTACTACTCCGTTTTGTTGTGGAGTTCTTGGAAATGAAAAGTTGTGAGTAATTCCCTTTTGAGTACAGAAATTCTCAAAATTTTCATTTTCAAATTCACCACCGTGATCACTTCGAATAGTTTTAATTTTGAAAGAATGTTGTTTTTGAATTCTTTTAGAAAAGTTTTTAAATATTTCAAAAGCATCACTTTTATGTTTTAAAATGATTGTCCAAGTATATATTGAATAATCATCTACTATAACAAAAACATATTTACTATGGTTAATTGATTGAACTTGAGATGGACCAAATAAATCTAAATGAAGTAATTCTAGAGGACTAGAGGTAGAAATAGCATCTTTTAATTTAAATGAATTTTTCTTAAGTTTTCCTAATTGACAAGCATCATAAATACTATCTACTTTAAAGTTTAACTTGGGTAGACCTCTAACTAAGTCAAGTTTTGATATCCTAGATAATAATTTGAAATTCAAATGGCCAAATCTTTCATGCCAAATCCAAGGGTCACTTGTATTAGCCAAAAGACATAGATTATCATTTTAAATTTTCATACTAAGGATATAAATATTTTTCTTCCTAATACCTTCAAAAATTATATTAGACTTATCATCTTCAATGTGACATTTATCTTTTTCAAATTTAATTTAAAACCTTTATCGCAAAGTTGACTTATACTAAGCAGATTATATTTTAAGTTCCTAACTAATAAAACATCAGAAATAAGTAAAGTTTTAGAGTTACCGACATTGCCGACGCCAACCATATATCCTTTAGAGTTGTCACCAAAATTGACTAATCCACCATCTTGATAAGTAATGTCCTTGAGTATCTCGGGATTTCCAGTCATGTGCCTCGAACAACCACTATCAAGTATCCATTTATCTTTCTCAATTTGCACAGTTTGTCCATTGGGTGTTGATTCGTCAAAAGCCATATAACATGTCTGTCCCTGCATAACACACCAATTCGATAGATAACTTGATTTTTCAAAATAACTATATGCAGACTTATGATACTTTGCTGAAATGCATAGATTCAAAACAGTTTTAACACAATTTTCCAAAAATGCCATTTTTATATTTTTCAAGTTTCAGATTATGAAAACAATGAAAACAAACGCTCTGATACCAATTGTTGGGGATGCGGATTAAGGATTTTAAGGCAGAAATAACACTAGAGGGGGGGTGAATATTGTTTTAAAGAATATATGAACTATATGACTAAATTAAAACTTTCAACACAAATCTAAACAGAATTCTAACACAGAATGATCACAGAACATATAACAAATGCAAATAGTAAAGTAAAGCAAGTAAAAGGAAAGAACACACCGGATTTTATACTGGTTCGGAATCCTCCTACATCCAGTCCTGCACCAATGCAATATCCTTGTACATATTTTTATAAGCCAATATCCAAATTACAACCCTCAATTTCTAAGGCCTTGAGGAACCCTCCTATCTCCGAGTCTGGGGTAAATTTTCTTGATTTACGGGACACAAGATCACCCTAATACTTCTTAATAACAATCCTTTTGAATATATAGACTCTATGGACTTTTTGAATACAAATTAATCCTATAACTCTGAATAGCACTTTGATCTTTAGTAGAATGATGGAGAATCAAATAGAGAGAGTATCTAAATGATTTCCTATTGAGAATTTGGCAGAATGATGGCACGATCTTGAAAATATGAAGTTTTATGGATATGGAATGGTGGAGAAGAAAGAGTGAAGAAAATAAGAAAGTAGTTGTTAAAAAAAATTCATTTTGGAAGCCTTTATATAGATGCACAACAGTCATAACCATTGGCGAAAGGTTTTCGAACGAATGGACACTTCTTTTGAAAATTGAATTTTGAATCCAACTGTCACCATGTCGACATGGGGTATCCCCTTATGTCGACATCCCTTAGTTCAAAATTATAGAGATGTTGTTTTGTAAAGACAATTGAATTTAAAACAAGTTGAAACTTCTCTGAAGCAAAGTAAAGTGTTTAAACAATATTTTGAGATAGAGAATGAATATAAAACATTATTTTAAATATATATATATATATATAATTGATATAGACCGTCAATTATATAAGTAATATTTAAAATCAGAATAAGTTTTGATGTTTTAAAAATAGAAGTTTTTAAAATCAGAATAGAGGAATATTTCAAGGCTAAAACAAAGTTTGAAAACATGATTTTGAAAGCTAAAACATTTTGAAAAATCTATTCAAAATGAAATTGCAAGAACCTTCCTACAAAGCTCCTCCATAGGACTCGAGAACTTGTACAACGTAGTTTAAATGATTTTGATTTTCGTGGGTTTGTAAGCCACTTGTCGTAGGTTTGTAAGCTACTTGTCGTGGGTTTGTAAGCCACTGGTTTCGATAGAAATTGGGTTCCATCCCAAAAGAAAATTGGAAGAAAGATGAGAGTGCTATTATGAAGTTTTAACAATATACTAGACACTTATCTTGAGATCTTGAAATCTTGATTCTCTAGAGTCTTGAATCTTGAATTTCTAATCTTCATCTTGATGCTTGAGTCTTTATACTGATCAGTCTTCGATGATACCTGCATATACTTCCTATATACATATATATATATACATATATATATATGGAAATGTTAGTATATATTTTTATAAGTAAAGTATAATAACTATATAAGGTTGTTGTCATCAAAACATCATCAACTCAGTTCCTAACATGGTATGCTTTCATGGCGTAATCGGAAGGCAGAGATTGCCTACAGTAAAGTTTGGATTTCTCTAGGATAGAGACATAATCATCGAGCTGCGAATCCATGGTTGATACCGTAGAGTACTTTCCATGTTATTTAAAAGGGGTTTTTCATATATTTTTGTAATGAATGGTTTGTGAATATACTTATCCGGTGAGACAAGCATATGCTGTTTGATTAAGAAATTTAAAATTTATTGAAAATTTTAAATTAAATAAGGCTTAATGTTTTAAGTAGGAAATTAAACCTTTGATTGGATGATTGTATATTTGATAGTAAAATAACTGACTATCAAATCTGGATCCAAACACATAACTTTGGGAATATCTAGAAGAAACATAGGAATTATGTGGTAATGTTACCATTTGATGTGTTATACTATACGTATAAACTCTCTTCGTTCTTCTAGGACGAGGATAAGGAAATCCGTCCACTAACAATTAAGGGGTGATCTTCGATCTTATGTTCGTCTATTTATTTCCTAAAAAACCTGGGTTGATTTTATCGAAAATATCGAATATTGTTTCGAAGAGACCGGGATCGGATAAGTTATCCAAACACCACTTCGATCATATGTGTACGTTGTCAAAATGAAAATAAGAGCATGGAGTCGAAGATGGAGCAGTGAAGTGCAAGGGCTAATCGCTCCTAATCCTGAAGATTATTCCGAAATGGATGTAGTAGGAATAGTGCTTTCGGTTTTGTTCGAACCCAGAACGGACTTGCATGGATGAATCCTATCGGTACACTATAATTGAAGGACAATGAGCATTTTAAGTGAAGTTTCCTTTAACAGGTAAATCGTAGCCTCTATCCTCATCAACCGGGAATGGCTGAAAAGCAAGGGAGATGCAGCAAAGCTATGTGGGTCGCACCCAATTAGGGTATGTTTATCACCTTTCTAGGTACCCTCGGATATTATTACTACGATACACGGAAGGGGCTCAGAAAGTGTGTGAACACCCAGGTTGATAGCATATTCGATCTATCTAGGTAGGGATAGTTCGGTCTAGTGTTGTAGGGGATCCCGGCGTGGTCCTCGATACATTGTTCTAGATGTGTATTGTGACATGTGGTATCCCAGTGCCTAGTCATTCGTATGGAATCCATTCTCCATATGTGCCTTTACGGTTTTGGTTGTAGAGAATGCTAGAATTTAATTAATATAACAATTTCAGCTATTTGAATAAGTATTTGTACTTAGACACTATTATAATATCAGAGGATTTAATATAAAATGTTTTGGTTATCGTAAGGTAAAAACTCATCGTGTTTATATGTGGCGTGGTCTTACGAGATACCTTTGTTTTTTTAAGGGATTTTGATAACTTTGATAATTTAAATTGAGTGTGTTTTCTCATGCCGGTTTACCAGACTGAGCCGGGTGTGGTTTTTTCTATATGATCGGGTCAGACCGAGCATATTTCTAGGTTTAGCTGGAATGATTGGTGCTTCAGTAAAGGAGCTGGAGGCCAGAGACGTATTCACGTAGATGATATATTTTCTGTTGCATTTTAGTTGTGTTTATATGCAATTGTAAGGACAGGTGTTATAACTGTCCGGGCAAAATAGGTTAGAATACTCTGGTTGATGTTTGTATACATATTAATTACAGTTTTGTTTTATGTAAAGATTCGTTCTATATTATAGATTATTTATTTCCGCTGTGAGATTCCATGTTGTTTGGTTTTCTTTCTATTTTCTTTCTACCTTTTTTTCTTACTATCCGTCTTCCGTTTAATTTGGACTGGAAAAGTGTGGTAAAGTGTCAGTTCAAACTGTACGGAAAAGTGGGTCATGATATCGTGGTATCAGAGCTTATGTTGAGCGAATACCTAGGCTTTGGTTGGGTTACTTATCAGATATAGGGTCAGTGGTATCTTAGAATGAGTTTGAGTGTATATATTTATGAAAGCGCGTATTTTTTAGTGATATAAAAATGTTTGTATTGAGTTGTTTGTTCCATTGAGTGGCTTAAGAATTCTTGTCGGTGCGTTTGGCCAACGTTATCGATAGGGATTTCCTAAACACTCAAACAAAACAAATTGACAAGGTATCCTTTTAAAATGGGTAAATGGAATAATTTTACCTGGATATATATTTATATATATAAAAGAATAAAATTTTCATAGTTATTATTGGTCGTATTTGGTTGTTAGGGAATGATAATATTCCAACATTATCATCTAGAATTTGATCAGTCATGCTCGTCTATTTCTGAGCATTGACTATTATCCATAAATCTATCTTGCATCTTCCTTTTTGATGTCTAGACTGGGTAGTAGAAATTTTGGGAGCATTGAAATGAATACCTTGTGAATTAAGTTTCACAATTTGAACATAAGTCGTTCGTTAATAATGTTCAGTCAGAAATTTGATTTCTAAGGGCATTTATACAAAAAAAGAGAATTTGATATTCTGGAATGAATATGTTAGAAATATAAGCTTGATTTGATTAAGTTTAAGTAAATGCTATTAAAAGAGAATTTGGGATATTTTGAAATAATATTTGAAAATGGTTGAATATAAAAGTAGGTTGTATTAAATTAGGTTTAATAAAAGAAGTTATAAAAAGGGGAAAAACTTAAATATTTTCAAGTAAATACTTGGTAAATGATGTATATATGGAAGCTAAAATTGTTTTGAAAATAAATATTTGGAAATGATTTCCTTTAAATGGAAATGATTTATAAATTAATTTATTAAGATGTGCCTTAGTAATAAAAAGAATCAGAGAGTTTAAATTCCAATGATTTTGGAAAAATGGTTTGCAAGGTTTAAAGGGTTAATAATAGTATTGAGAGTATTTCCAAGTTTCTTAATAGGGAATTGTTACTATTAGGACCTTGCTATATAATTGTTTAAATAGAACAATTTTGATTCGGTTTCAAAGGTATGGTTTGATTTACTATGAAGTAAAAATGTAAATTATTATTTAAAATGATTTTGGAGAAAGGAAATAATAATTTTATTAGAGATAGCTTTGGGCCTTAAAGGGTTTTTTGTGAATTAATATTTTGGAAAGAATTTCTTAGAAGTATATTTAAGGATAAATATCTTTGAAAAGAAATTTGGTGGAAAAAATGGCATTTCTCTAGATTGTTTGAGAATAAGTCCAGATTTGTTTTGGGTGACCAGAATAATTCTCTAAGTGACGATCGTACGTTTGCTTAGGCGAACGGCGTTGTGCACTTAGTAAATTATTCTCTTTGTCATTGTACGTTGGGACGAGTTTGAACCCGAACGAATACAAAGAAAAATTGGAATTGGATGTTTTGTGGAAATATTTACTGGAAATATATTTAAGATATTGTTTCAAAATGGGTTTGAAAGAAAGAAGTAATTTTTTGTTAACTAGTTCGAGTGGCTCGAAAATAACTAAAATGGGTAAGAGACGCGCTCGGATAGTAAATGTTTCTCTTGAGTATTACTCTTCTTGTAAGGAAGTATGTAATACTGTTTGGTAGCACCCTATTCCCTTGCATAATTTTGGAGTTACTTGGGCTAACTATATATATTTTTCTATGGATTGAATATATTATTATCGTTTCAAAAAGTGTTTTGAATAAAAACAGGGTGTTTTTAGTTCTTAAGTGAGTTTAAAATAAATAAAAAATTGAATTATGGTTTTATACCCTTAGAGGATGATAGGGGATTGTATAAGTTAAGCTATGTATTATAAAAATGCTTTCATAAATAATTTGGAGATAATATAATTGGTGGGGTTAACCAATTAAATAAGTGTGTGAGATGGACATAGGTCGTTTCTTCTTTCCATATAGTTTGATCTAACATTTGAGTACAAGGCTCCGAGGTGTTTTGCACCGTTCCGATAAGGATCTACTGCTTTATTTTTTACGGTGAGCATTTGATGAGGGTTCTTATTATGGAACTAAGGATTTCTATCATAGCTGCAGCTTTGCAAGGAGAGTAGAGGTTCCTAATCAAGGAGCCTGATCAAGGTCCGCACTAGTAAATTAGGTGAACGATGCTGGTTTGGAGTGAAGTCGTGCATTTGAGTAGTGATCGAATCAGATTCTACATATGTATGATCTATGGACATCACGTGAGCTTGTAAAAAATATGGAATGTCCTTATATTGGAAATTTCAGGGATGAAATTCTTTTAAGGAGGAATGAGTGTAATGACCCGGAACTTTTGTCGTCTTGAGTTTTGAATATTAATTTTTAATATTCAATAATATGGTATTTTAATCAGAATAAATCTATGTTAAATAACAATTAAGAATAATATATCGTTTTAAAACCAAGATAATATTTTAATTTTCCAGATTTTGTTTATAAAATAGAAATTAATTTAATTTGAATTTCTTATATATGTATGTATAACAACGGAATAAATATATGTATAAATTGAAAAAAAACAAATTCAAAATTAGTATTACATGAATAAAAATGATCCATGAAAATAGAAATGAATGTGGAAAATATATATAAGTATACATAAATTGGTACATATGTTTATAAATATAGTGTATATGGAAATTTATATATATATATATATATGTATATAAACATGTATACATCTAAGTATATATGCAAGTATATAGCCATATATATATATATATATATATATATATATATTTGTGTGTGTGTGATATATATATATATGTATGTATGTATATATGTATGTAAACAGGTAAGTATGTAATACATATATGGATAAAATGAGTTTATATATAAATCTATATATGTGAATACACACACACACACACACAGAGACATCATGATAGCACCACATTAATTCAAGCATACAAAACATTAAATCAACTAAGGAAATCAAATCAATAATAGATCACATCAAGCTTATAAAATCAAATCAGCAAAAAGGAAAAGAAAAGAAAGAGAAAAAAATATAAGAAAATAAAAGGATGAAGGCTTGTGTGTATATATATATATATCAGCCTCCTATTGCTTGTAGCATACACCACTTCCTCTTATAAATTTGTGGCCGAACTTTTCCATTTATTAAAAGAAGAAGGGAGAAGCTGCCATCAAAATAAAGTAGATCAAGTTCTCAAAGCAGTGGTATGTTTACAGGTAAGTAAAACAATTCTCATTTTGGTTTACTGGATAATATATACCCATAAGTAACTTTGATTTTTAGGCAAATCTTAGAATTTTGTTGGGAATACTTGTATGAGATATGCGTATATACGTATGGCTATGTGTTTAGACATGGATAGTTCACCTGTATATCAAAGAAACACTGTGCTTCTTCCCAAACTCTTTGTTCGTATTTTTTTATAAATAAAATAGTGAAACTTAAACTTTAAAAATAAATAGCTCACCATCCAATCAGTTTTAATACATGATTCCAAAACAAAATTCACTTGTTTTTAGGTATAGATTATTCTAATATTTATCTCATTTGAAACCATCAAGCACTGGGAGAGTAAACCCTGTTTAACTATGAATGGATCAAGATTGTAGAAAATTCAATTATGATAACTCAACAAATGGAACATACAACTAGGATTGTGATGGAAAAATATTATTTTTGAAGGTGGTGTGAGGATTTTTAGTGAGACGTGGAGGTAGAAATCAAGGGATGAACGGAACTGGGTGTAATGTCAAATTCTGCCGATCGAGTCGATTTTTGGTGGTGGCGTTGGTCTTGGAGGAGAAGTAGGTGGTGGTGCATCTGGGAAAAATGTCGCAAGAATTTTTAATTGTGTGTGTTGCCTTATCGAGGTCAATCTAGGGTTTTTGGGTAGTTTTAAGGTGGTCTCGGTTAGGTGAAGATGGCAGTAACGATGGAGGGAGATAAGGGTGCGCATGTGGAGGAAAGGAAAGAGGAGGTAGGGATGAAGCTTTTGGCTGAGTTTGGTGATCGATGGTGGCATTGTTGAATATGGGCTTATATGATTTTTGTTTGATGATAAAACATATATACATTCGTTTAAATGTATTTGTTAATATACTATTTTATTTTTCACAGTTTAAATAAATATTTGCTGAATAAAATAAAATAACACAGATTTTGAATTCAAACGAATATTATTCAGACAAATATTTATTACAATTTTGAACAGTACAATTTCAAGCTCTCACTATAACTATACAAATTCAATTTACATTCAGAACCTCACTACATATCACTCACACTCATATTTCTATCTTCAACTGCATTCCAGTTTGAATCCAGCATCTGAGCAATCTGCAAAAATATTTACTAACGCAGTAAAATTGAAAATAAAATATTTTTGCAATATAAAATAAAAGATGAATTTTGAAAATAATATTTGCCTCAGTTATTTGGGTTATTCGTCATTATTTAAATTTGAATTCATCATACACGAACAACTTGTGACATACACAGTGTATCACTGTATATGACACAAGGCCGTGCACACCGATATATACACTTGATAATGCTACAAGGACAGGTGAGCACGTGTCAAACCCAAATGAAAAGCCGGGTCCAACTCACGTGCAATATATTCAAAATTACGACACGAGCATAAGGTCAAACCCAAGTTTTGAAACTGGATTCAACACAAGGCGGCATGACATGAATGCAACGCAGACCACCAACAAAATGGACTGCAATAATCATGTATGCAGATCAGGTCCAGTGCCAACAAACAACAAGTCTCGACCAAAACAGTTGCAACATGGATATCACAAAACAAAACTCACTGGAATGAACAAGCATGCACATCAACCAACAGCTATATCAAAAGCAAGTGCAACAGAGAAATGCACACTGGAACTACAATCACGACAATATGCTTGAAGACCACAGCTCGACCAGGTAACAGCATAGAACAATACCAAAGTATGGAGTGTGCAAGTGCAGACGACAGCAACTCAATGAACAAACTCAACAATGAAAGTTCAAGTCAGACCAACAGCAACATGGAACTATGCAAGACCAGAGTAGTACAGTATGCACAAAACTGCCACAAGATACATCTAAAATGCAACAATACTTCTTAATGGAGGAAAAACAACAAGTCACAATGTCACAGCAAGATCAAGTGACAACATAGGGCAATACATTTAAATGAAACAGGTCAAGCATATATAGATATGCAGTGACAAAGTGGATCAAAATGAATACAAAATGAAGTAGTGCAAGCATATGAGATGGCACCAGCTCAGTAATCAAATGAACAAAATACATGCAAATGCATCAAAGCACTGAGACATGAATGCAGCATTTACAACATCAAAGGCAATGCACCAATAAATCATCAAGGGCTATAGCAAACATGAACACTGCAAAAATTTCACTTACTGCAACAATATTTTTAAAATGGACAGCAAAAGTAATCAAACCAAAATGGATCAGTGAATCAAATTCAAAACAAGTCAAAAACCAGAACACAAGCAACCATACACAGCAAAACTAAATGCAATACAGTATGCTCAGTGAAGAGCATCTGAACAAGTGAAGTATTTGTGACGAAGCAAAGTTGAAGTCCATCAGAAAAATTCACAAAGTCATAGTAAAGCCGTGGTCACCACAGAGATGATGGAACTACAGTGGGCCGAGCAGAGGCTTCAAAATCAATGGCCGGGCTCAGGGCAAAGATGGGGTGGTAAAGTCGAAGTGTTTTAAAACCAAGTCAAAGCGGGTAAAAATCGAAACATCTCAAAATTCAAAGC
This sequence comes from Allium cepa, assembly GCA_030765085.1. Taxonomy (NCBI): domain Eukaryota; kingdom Viridiplantae; phylum Streptophyta; class Magnoliopsida; order Asparagales; family Amaryllidaceae; genus Allium; species Allium cepa. The sequence goes on along the minus strand of CM060928.1, from coordinate 99,857,596 downwards.
TACTGCTGTCAAAAATGTCAAAAATTCAAGCCGAGTATATTACACCGTGATAGCCAAGCAAATTGACCATGTCACAAATCAAAACCGTGAGTGCCAAGCACCAAAAATACGAAATTGAAAAAGTTAGATCAATCCCAAGCATCAATACCAGATCGAACGGCCAAAGACAAATTCAAATGAACATATACGAACGCAAAAATAGGATTTCGAATCCTATATAAGCCCAATCATCATCGGCAATTTAATCATCGAGTTCGAGCAAGCCAAAACCAGCAAAGCAAAAGAAGTGAAGTACATACCGAAAAACGCAGAACGAACTCGATCCAAATTGAAGAGCCGAGAGCAAATCAAAGAGCATCGAAGCCTACCATCGAACTGTATCAAGCGGCGAACTTCAATTTGCACAACCCTAATTTTGGAAGCACGGAGCAAAAGAGCCGAAGCCCTAATTTAGTTGCAAAGAGGAACGGTCACCATTTTTTTTCACAGGCCAAAGAAGAAGAAAGAATCGGGTTAGAGAATAAAAGGGCCGGCCGTGTTTAATGTGAAGAGTGCTTTAGTATATTTTAAATAGGGTTTAAGTGTTAATTATTTGTTTTTTAATTGTTGTTTTTATTTCTCAAATCAAAACTTGGTAAATCACCACCTAGGGTTTAGGTAGTGTCAGATTGTCTAGTTAGAATTTGTTCAGTGAGCAGGTTGTGCGAGTTTGCAAAGCTCTATAGACGGGAGCAGAGTTTGCGAGTAAGCAAAGCTCTATAGACGGGAGCAGAGTTTGCGAGTAAACGAAACTCTATAGGCGGGAGCAGGGTGTGCGAGTATAGTAGAGTGTTTGTGAGCGGGAGCAAATGTTTGCGAGTCTAGTAGAGTGTTTGTGAGCGGGAGCAAAAGGGTCTGCGAGTCTAGTAGAGTGTTTGTAAGCGTGATACTGTTTAATTCTAATAGAAATCTGGGAATGCAGTAGTAGGCAGGGGTTGCCGAAGCTGGGTAAATTTTGTGTGTGATTTACTTTTCAGCATATTTATTTCTGCAGTTTGTTTCTGTGTTTATATCGAGAAAATTTGCTATAACCCTATTCACCCCCCCCCCCCTCTAGGGTTAATCTAGGTCCTACAAGTGGTATCAAAGCCCGGTATTTTTTCATTAACTCTAGAGTCATGAATCCACCAAATAATACTTTTGTTGAGGGTCGTTCCAATATTATTCCTTCTATTTTCAATGGAACGGATTTTTTGAACTGGAAATTAAAAATGGAATTTTATTTGAAATCTGTTAATATTAAATGTTGGGATATTATTGAAAATGGGTGTGATATAACAAATAAGGAAATTATCTCGATTAATGCTCTTGCTATGCATATATTATATTCTCATATTAATCGTACTAATTTTTATTTCGTCTCTCATTGTGAAAATCACAGAAAATCTGGAAAACTCTCGATGCAATATATGGTGCAAAAGTCAACAGCAATGAGAAGTCCTCCACAACCGACTCAGTTAAAGAAATATGCTTAACAGGATTGGTAAATAGCAGTTGTGATGAGGATGATGATGATGGAGCAGCTGAGCTGGCGTTAATAATAAAGAAATTCAAAAGGTGGAACAACAAATACGGAAATCCAGCTCTAAATCAACAATTGAAAAGCAAAATAATTAAAGCACTAGATAACTCTGAAGAACACGGGATCATCTGCAACAAACCCGGTGATATCAAGCCCAATTATCCCCGATTTCAACTCAGCAAAGAAAAGAATTCAAAAAGGAAATTTACAGCCACGTGGAATAAAAGCGATAGCAGTGAAAGTGAGAAAGCAGATATATGCCTTCATGGAAATATAACCGATAGCGACGATGACGAGCCAAGCGAGGTATCAAAACTTACTCACTCTGAATTACTTATTTATTTCCACGAAGTGAATGGCTATTTTGAACAACTTAGGGAAAAATACGCTAAACTTGAATCACAAAAAGACACTTTGATAGAATTAAATGAACAACTTGACCAATTAGTTAAAACATATCAAAGTAGGATCCCTAAGTGTGATAAGTGTCCAACATTTGAAGAAGAAATTAAAAAATCAGAAATTAAAATGAAATCACTTGAAAATGAAATTCTGATTTTAAAAGAAAATGAAAATACTAGAAGAGAGAATTCTATTAAAAAGTGCACACAATTGTTAAACGAAAATGAATCTCTCAAAATACAAGTCCAACAATTGTCAACGACTTTAGATAAATTTTCAAAAAGCGAAAAATCGTTGAATTTGCTATTAGGAAAGCAAACTGTTAACACGGTTAGAAAAGGACTTGGATATAATCAATCTAAAATTGTTGAAAGCAATTTTAATCAAGTCAATTTAATGTGCACATTTGTAGAAAATATGGACACAATCACAATAATTGTTGGTATAGACCCAAACATGTGAAAACTATACCGATTTGGGTTCCAAAAGGCACAAATATAAAATCTCTCAAAGTCAAAAAAATTTGGGTGCCAAAAGGAACATATATAAATAGTTTTGGGTATCCACAAACATATTTTTCATGTTCTGCCACTAACAACCATGGACCTATTAAAACAAATAGGTCACAAAAATCTTTTATCGTGTAGGTGTGGTGGCAGGCTAAGGAACAACAACAGTGTTCTCTGGATTTTGGCTGTTCCAGAAACACAACGGGAGACAAAGCAAAGTTCCTTAGCCTAGTACAAAAGGTGACAGAATCACAATGGACAACAATGAAAAATTATTGTAAAGGTAAAACAGGTAAAATTGTTTTGAACGATATATTAAATGTGATAATCTGCACCGTAATCTGAATTAAATCAGCCAGTAATGTGATGATGAAATGAATGATGTCTTTAATTCTGAGTTATTCTTAATTGATATGATTTCTTTTGACTTGTTCTTACTTTGATTTGTGCTTAAAAGTAGACCAACCATCTTTTCATCATTGAACTTAATCTGTTTGGTCAAATTATGATGTTGATTGATTACTGTTTACTCATGCTATAAAAAGGATTTTAAGAAATTTTGGAAATTGTTGAAATTTCAAGAAATTGTTTTGAAATAATAATGAAGTTTTAATGACTGTTGATAGTTGCTCATCCTATGGTTTCTAAGTTTAACACTATGATATTTGTTTGAGTGATAACATGGCTTCATTTCAAATTTCATTCTGAGATAGTTTGTTGAAATTTCACAATCTGGTCTTTGACATCCAACGAGTGAATGTTGAGTGAAATTTAAATTCAGATGCAGATTACACTGGTAATATATTTGATAGAAAAATTACTAGTGTAACGTGATTAATCTTTGAAACATTCATTTGCTGCATCATTTTTCAAAGAAAATATCTGCATATTTTTCACTTGAAATAATTTTCAAATAGCAGAATTTTTTTTATAACCCCTTCGAGAAAATCATTTTTGATCATATTTTCATATTAGTCATTTTTATTTGATTTTAAATGACAAATTTTGACTAATCTAACTCCCTAATGATTATCGAAAAGATCAATAGTGATTGAAAAAGTGATGAGTGTCGATATTTGTCATACATTACTCAAGACAATATATTTACAAAAATTTCTTTATAATTTCATAACAAGAGTTATAAAAACTTTTTGTTGGGTAAAAATTCCATGATCATTTCTATTTCTATCATCTTTCTATCGACCATCAGTCATCAAAATCATATATAGTATGTAAATTTGTGGTAGTTTACAAAGGAAATTATTCGTTCTTCAATTTATTATTATAAAGGAAATTATCTGTGATTCAATTTATTATATTCTTCAATAAAAATAAATATCCAAAGTATTCACTCTCATTTAAAAGTCCTCACGGTTATGCATGGGTGAATTACTTGGATTTTTGATTATGTGCTTCCATGCTCATTTAAAAGTCCTCACGGTTATGCATGTATGGAACGCATATCAAAATTAATTGATTAAATGGACAAGTTGATTCTAATCCCATTTAAAAGTCCTCACGGTCATGTCAAACCCAAATGAAAAGCCGGGTCCAACTCACGTGCAATATATTCAAAATTACGACACGAGCACAAGGTCAAACCCAAGTTTTGAAACTGGATTCAACACAAGGCGGCATGACATGAATGCAACGAAGACCAACAACAAAATGGACTGCAATAATCATGTATGCAGATCAGGTCCAGTGCCAACAAACAACAAGTCTCGACCAAAACAGTTGCAACATGGATATCACAAAACAAAACTCACTGGAATGTATAAGCATGCACATCAACCAACAGCTATATCAAAAGCAAGTGCAACAGAGAAATGCACACTGTAACTACAATCACGGCAATATGCTTGAAGACCACAGCTCGACCAGGTAACAGCATAGAACAATACCAAAGTATGGAGTGTGCAAGTGCAGACGACAGCAACTCAATGAACAAACTCAACAATGAAAGTTCAAGTCAGACCAACAGCAACATGGAACTATGCAAGACCAGAGTAGTACAGTATGCACAAAACTGCCACAAGATACATCTAAAATGCAACAATACTTCTTAATGGAGGAAGAACAACAAGTCACAATGTCACAGCAAGATCAAGTGACAACATAGGGCAATACAATTAAATGAAACAGGTCAAGCATATATAGATATGCAGTGACAAAGTGGATCAAAACGAATACAAAATGAAGTAGTGCAAGCATATGAGATGGCACCAGCTCAGTAATCAAATGAACAAAATACATGCAAATGCATCAAAGCACTGAGACATGAATGTAGCATTTACAACATCAAAGGCAATGCACCAATAAATCATCAAGGGCTATAGCAAACATGAAAACTGCAAAAATTTCACTTACTGCAACAATATTTTTAAAATGGACAGCAAAAGTAATCAAACCAAAATGGATCAGTGAATCAAATTCAAAACAAGTCAAAAACCAGAACACAAGCAACCATACACAGCAAAACTAAATGCAATACAGTATGCTCAGTGAAGAGCATCTGAACAAGTGAAGTATTTGTGACGAAGCAAAGTTGAAGTCCATCAGAAAAATTCACAAAGTCATAGTAAAGCCGAGGTCACCACAGAGATGATGGAACTACAGTGGGCCGAGCAGAGGCTTCAAAATCAATGGCCGGGCTCAGGGCAAAGATGGGGTGGTAAAGTCGAAGTGTTTTAAAACCAAGTCAAAGCGGGGTAAAAATCGAAACATCTCAAAATTCAAAGCTACTGCTGTCAAAAATGTCAAAAATTCAAGCCGAGTATATTACACCGTGATAGCCAAGCAAATTGACCATGTCACAAATCAAAACCGTGAGTGCCAAGCATCAAAAATACGAAATTGAAAAAGTCAGATCAATCCCAAGCATCAATACCAGATCGAACGGCCAAAGACAAATTCAAATGAACATATACGAACACAAAAATAGGATTTCGAATCCTATATAAGCCCAATCATCATCGGCAATTTAATCATCGAGTTCGAGCAAGCCAAAACCAGCAAAGCAAAAGAAGTGAATTACATACCCAAAAACGCAGAACGAACTCGATCCAAATTGAAGAGCCGAGAGCAAATCAAAGAGCATCGAAGCCTACCATCGAACTGTATCAAGCGGCGAACTTCAATTTGCACAACCCTAATTTTGGAAGCAAGGAGCAAAAGAGCCGAAGCCCTAATTTAGTTGCAAAGAGGAATGGTCACCATTTTTTTCACAGGCCAAAGAAGAAGAAAGAATCGGGTTAGAGAATAAAAGGGCCGGCCGTGTTTAATGTGAAGAGTGCTTTAGTATATTTTAAATAGGGTTTAAGTGTTAATTATTTGTTTTTTAATTGTTGTTTTTATTTCTCAAATCAAAACTTGGTAAATCACCACCTAGGGTTTAGGTAGTGTCAGATTGTCTAGTTAGAATTTGTTCAGTGAGCAGGTTGTGCGAGTTTGCAAAGCTCTATAGGCGGGAGCAGAGTTTGCGAGTAAGCAAAGCTCTATAGACGGGAGCAGAGTTTGCGAGTAAACGAAACTCTATAGGGGAGCAGGGTGTGCGAGTCTAGTAGAGTGTTTGTGAGCGGGAGCAAATGTTTGCGAGTCTAGTAGAGTGTTTGTGAGCGGGAGCAAAAGGGTCTGCGAGTCTAGTAGAGTGTTTGTAAGCGTGATACTGTTTAATTCTAATAGAAATCTGGGAATGCAGTAGTAGGCAGGGGTTGCCGAAGCTGGGTAAATTTTGTGTGTGATTTACTTTTCAGCATATTTATTTCTGTAGTTTGTTTCTGTGTTTATATCGAGAAAATTTGCTATAACCCTATTCACCCCCCCCCCACTAGGGTTAATCTAGATCCTATAGGCATGATTAGGCGAGGCGAGGTGGTTGGTGTCTTCGGTGATGGTTTTAGGTTCGAGTTGATGTTTGAATTTTCGAACATGGGGCATGGCGGGGTTTCAGGTGTTGGGTCATGGTGTCGAGGTCATAGGTGACTCGCGTGACCAATCGACGACAAGGTGAGTTGGCCAGAGGCCATGTGCACGTGCACAAATGTGTGCACGGTTTCGTGCATATAGATGAAGAGAGGGGAGAAGCAGGGGAAGAGGAAAGAAAAGGAGAAAGTTGGGCTGTGGGTTTTTGTTTGGGCCTAGGTTTTACTTTTAAAGAAATTAAATAAAATTTTGTATTTTCAAATCTATAGGTTTTAAACCTTTTTTTTCTTAATTAAAAACCAAATCGACGTGCAGTTGTGATGTCGGAAAACCTATTGCAGAGTACTATCATCTGGAAACTAAGTACTGGCAAAGATTTTTTACAAAGTAAAATTTATTGTTTTTTAATGAACTTTTTAAAGTTAAATGAATAAATTATTTATTTAATTTCTCCATGGACAAATAATCCAGGTTCAAAATATAATTAGACTCGGTATATTGAAAATAATTAATTTCTGAATTTATAAATGGATTAAAGTTGACTATAAAATTGTTGGCTGGGTTAATGATCTATGTTGACTGCTATTTCTCTTGGATTTTGATTCGGTTATTCTTTGTCTATGCATTTATTAGCAAATGATACCATTGAGTTAAATTGAATTTAACGTGATAGATTGGACTTTTATTTAGCGGAAATAAATCACGGTTCCGCTAACTAATTGGACCCTATTTAGTAGAATTAATCATCGTTCTGCAATTATTAATTGGATAAGTTAAATTTGACATTTATTTAGCAGAAATAAACTCCGTTCTGCTATTACAATTTTATGAACACTTAATTACATTCCAATCGACAAGTATTGGATAAGTGCTGTATATAAATAATTATAAAAGTATGAGTTAATTTACATATGTTATGTTATATGAATACTGGGATTATGACTTAGATAGTTACTGGAATTAATGGTAACTTGATTAAGTACCGTTGAGTTATCAAGCCTTTCTCAAAATTTGGAAGTTGGCTTGTGAGCCAAAGTTATTTTTGAGAATGATTATTATTTATTAATGATATTTTAAAGATAATTAATAATATTTTGATAACAATTTAAAGTTAATTATTTTATGATTCTTAAAAGTTATTTAAAAGTACTTAATTATTGTTTCAAGGCTATTTAATTATTGTAATTGTTTAAAATATATAAATTATTAATTAAAATTATTTATAATGATTTGATTAAGGTTAATTATTATTTACGGGGTAAATCAGTATTAAGATAATATTATTATTTCAAAGATGATTTGTTTTAATATATATATATATATATATATATAAAATATATTATATGGTAAACCTTTACAAAAGAGTAGTTCTCCTAAATTAAACTTGGAAAATTTATATAGAAACTTTATAAGTATTATTTTGAAAAAAATTATTGAATACTTTTTTTAGAAGGTAATGATATGCTTTCATGGCATAATCGAGAGGCATAGATTGCCTACAGTTAAGTTTGGATTTCTCTGGGATAGAGACGTAATCATCAAGCTGCGAATCCATGGTTGATACCGCAGAGTACTTTCCAAATATTTTTTAAATGAATGGTTTGTGAATATACTTATCCGGTGAGATAAGCATATGTTGTTTGATTAAGAAATTTAAAATTTAGTGAAATTTTAAATTAAATAAGGCTTATTGTTTTAAATGGGAAATGAAACCTTTGATTGGATGATTGTATATTTGATAGTTAAATAACCAACTATCAAATCTGGACCCAAAAACATAACTTTGGAAATATCTAGAAGAAACACGGGAATTATGTGGTATTGTTACCGTTCGAGGTGCTATACTGTACGTATAAACTCGTTTCGTTCTTCTAGGATAATGATAAGGAAATACGTCCACTAACAATTAGGGGGTGATCTCTGATCTTATGTTCGTCTGTTTATTTCCTAAAGAACCAGGGTTGAGTTTACCGAAAATATAGAATGTTGTTTCGAAGTGACCGGGATCGGATAAATTAACCGAAAACCACTTCGATCCAACGAGTACGTTTTCGAAATGAAAACAAGAGCATGGTGTCGAAGATGGAACAGTGAAGTGCAAGGACCAATCGCTACTAATCCTGATGATTATTCAAAATGAATGTAGTAGGAATAGTGCCTTCGTTTCGTTCGAACCCAGAACGGACTTGTATGGGTGAATGCTATCAATACATTGTCATTGGAGGGCAATGAGCATTCTAAGTGAAATTTCCTTTAAAAGGTAAATCGTAGCCTCTAGTCTCATCAACCGGTAATGACTGAAAAGAAGGGGAGATGCAGCAAGGCTAAGTGGGTCGCACCCAATTAGGGTACGTTTATCACCTTTCTAGATACCCTCGGATATTTTTACTACGATACATGGAAAGAGCTCGGAAAGGGAGGGAACACCCAGGGTGATAGCATATTCAGTCTATCCATGTTAGGGATAGTATGGTCTTGTTTTGCAGGGGATCCCGGTGTGGTCCTCGGTGCACTGTTCTAGACGTGTACTATGACATATGGTACCACAGTGCCTTGTCATTCATATGGAATCCATACTCCAATACGTGCCTTTACGGTTTTGGTTGTAGATCCTAGTATGCTAGATTTAAATTAATGTAACAATTTCAGCTATTTGAGTAAGTATTTGTACTTAGACACTATTATAATATCCTAGGATTTGATGTAAAATGTATTGGTTATCGTAAGGTGAAAACCCATCGTGTTTATATGTGGCGTGGTCTTATGAGATACCTTTGTTTTTTAAAGGGATTTTGATAACTTTAATAATTCAAATTGAATGTGTTTTCTCACACTGGTTTTACCACTGACCCGGGCGTGGCTTTTCCTATATGCTCGAGTCAGACCGAGCATATTTCCAAGTTTAGCTGGAAGGGTTGGAGCTTCAGAAAAGGAGCTGGAGGCCAGAGACGTATTCACGTAGATGATATATTTTCCGTTGCATTTTAGTTATGTTTATCAGCAATTGTAAGGACATGTGTTATAACTGTCCGGGTTGAATAGGTTAGTATACTCCAGTTGATGTCCGTATATATATTAATTACAGTTTTGTTTTATATAAAGATCCGTTCTATATTATAGATTATTCGTTTCCTCCGTGAGATTCTGTGTTGTTTGGTTTTCTTTCTATTTTTTCTTTCTACCTTCTTTTTCTTACTATTCGCCTTCCTTTCAATTTGGACGCGACAAGTGTGGTAAAGTGTCAGTTCGAACTATACGGAAAAGTGGGTTGCGACAATATGCTAACTATTAGTCCGTGAGATGAAGGTTTTGATGACAACAACCTTAGAATAGATTATAAAATATAAATACTAACATTATAAGTTTAGATATATATGTATATGCAGGATTAACCATGCAGGTATCAAGAATGAAGACTGTACAGTATAGAGATTCAAGATATCAAGATTGAAGATTCATGAGTAACAAGAATATCAAGATTATCAAGAGTTCAAGATTTCAAGTAATTTACTTTTTAATTAGGAATTTTGTTAAAACTCCTACAAAAGCACCGGCATCTTAAAATCCAATTTATTCGTGGAATGAAATCCACTTCGAGCCTGTTAAAGGGATGGAACCCTAAATAGGATGGAACCTACGAAAAATCTAGTGAAACATTGTTTTGTATCCGCTAACTTTTTATTCAAAATGATTTTTCAAAATTATATCTTGTTTTCAAAATGATTTCAAAACCTTCCTTTTAAAAGAATCAAAAACATCTATCTTGATTTCAAATACTTTTAGCCTCAAAATAATCTTGAATGTCAAAATCAAATTATCCTTGGTTTTAAACTATCTTTTAAAATAAAAGTATATTTAATTTTTTAAATATTTATATACTTATATTTAAATATAAAATTATAGAAAAAATTTATATATACCAAAATATTATTCTATATATTTATTTATGTATTTCAACTGTACTTAAGTATATTTATAAAAGTTTAAAATAGTTTTAAAATAAGATAAAAGTTATTTTCAAAGAAAAATAAAACATCAAAAATTCCTTTGGGATGTCGACATGCCCAAGTACCACATGTCGACATAGTGTCAGTTGAGTTCAAAATTTAAATTTCAAAAGAAGTGTCTATTCATCATAACTCTTCACGAATGGACATGGTTGTTGTTCTTCTATAAATAGAGGCTGGTTTCGACGAATTTTATATTCACATTTTATGGTTTTCATTCCTCTTCTTCTTCCACATTTCTATATACATATTCTTACCATTACTCTACCGAAATCAACATTGAATCTAACGAGATCATTTCTGGTTTGATTCTCTATCACTATCTCAACAATATTCTCAATGCTATTCAGAGTTATATTTGTAATCAATTTAGCGAGAAAATGTGTGATTGTGGCCTTGGAAATCAATCAAGCGAGATAAGGTGTGATTGTAGCCTTGGAAAATCAATTGGGTGAACTTGTTGCCCAGGAAATCAAGTATCTCTACCCAGAGGATTGTGATTCTGAAGGGTGTAGCTCGTTGCCTTGAAATCGAGGGTGTAATTGTAAAGATTGCTTTTGAAAGGAAATACGTACTTGTTGTGCGGGACTGGATATAGGGTAACTCCGAACCAGTATAAAATCCGGTGTGTTCTTTCCTTTACTGCTTTTACTTTATTTCTGCATATGTATTTGTTTCTGTGATCATATCTGTGTCTGAATATTGCATACATATGTGTTCAAATTAACATAAACTTAAAAAGATTTAGTAATTCTTTATAAACACTATTCACCCCCCTCCCCTCTAGTGTTAATCCTAGCCTTAAGATCCGTAATCCGCATTTCTCACATTTGATATCAGAGCAAGGTTTTCAAAGTTTCACAATCTGAATTTTGAAAAAGTTTTCAGAATGGCTACCAACACTGGTACTGTTACTAATACTAATATCCTTGTCACTAGTTCATTTGTAGAAGATCAGTCTACTGTCAGACCACCACTTTTTAATGGCAGTAACTATGCATATTGGGCATGTAGGATAAAAATATATTTACAATCTGTAGGATTAGACACTTGAAATATCACACAAACTGGATACTGAACCCACAACTGATTTTGCATGGTGGACCGCTAAGCAAAAGACTGTTTCACAAAATAATTCTAAAGCAATGAATATTCTGTTTTGTTCACTAGATAGAAATAAATTTAATAGAGTGTCAGTTTGTAGGTCTGCATATGAAATCTGGAAAAATTTGCAAGTAACTCACGAAGGAACAAGCAAAGTTAAACAGACCAAAATTTCCATGCTCACAAATTAGTTTCAATTATTTAAAATGAATTCTAATGAGTCTATTTCAGATATGTATAGTAGATTTCAGGATATTGTGCATTCTTTAATATTCTTGGGAAAGGAATTTTCTGAAGAAGATCAAGTCAGAAATTTTTTAAATTCTCTTACTCCACAATGGGATCAAAAGACACTTGCGATCGAAGAGGCAAATGACATCAGTACCTTAAAGATAGAAGAATTAATTGGAAATCTAATGTCGTTTGAAGTCCAAATGATCGGGAGAAGAGAAAGCAAAGCATCTGAAGAGAAATCAATGGCATTCAATGCATTGATCGATGGATCAGACTCAAACGGTGATAATTATGAAGAGATAGCCTTTATGACCAGAAATTTTAGGAAATTCCTGAAATACAGAAAGATGAATAATCTCAAGAGAAACAACTATAAGAACTCTGAAAATCACAATGTAGTGTCAAATAATGTCAAATGTTTCAACTGTGATGAACCAGGCCATACAAAAGAGACTGTCCTTATCCAGATAGGCAAAATCCTCCTATGAACAATGATCCAGTAAAGAAACGGAAGCGTGCATTTACTGCTACTCTAGATGACTCAGATTTGTCCTCAAGTGATGATGATCAGATGACAGATAACTCAAATTTGTGTTTCATGGCAGTTCGCGACTTCGACGAATTCAGAGAAATAGACTCAGAAAAATGTACACACTTACAATATAATTGGTTGAAATTGCATGCTTACAAGATTGCATGAATGATAGATATTGAATGTATGTTATTTTAATTTTAAAATTTTTACTATTATTTTTATTATTATTTTTATTATTATTTTCATAGTATAACAATATATTGAAAATACTATAATTCTAATAATATTCTAGATATATATACATTAAATATAATAAGTATATATATATATATATATATATATATATATATTAGAGTACTTAGGAAAAATAAATCACAAAAATTCATAGGCACATGTCGACATGCTCCCCACCATGATGTCGACATGGGTACCAGAATTTGAAATTCAAAATTTGAATTCAAATGGTTGAATTTCTCTCCACCTTTTCACTTCATTCAATTCTCTGAAAAGGCATCTTTAGACTAGAGAACATGTCCTTTAAGAATCTATTTATTCACTATCTTTTATCATAACTTTTCACTCTCATTTTCAAATTCAAACTCTCTCTTCAAAACTTCAAGCTCTCTACTCTCTACTTTAATGGCTTCTTCAAGCAACCCCTCCACCATGAGAATTTCCAAAAAAATAAAAGAACAACTCTTCAATGATCCAGAGGCAATAAAAGCATACATCAATTATGCTAATTATGCCAAAGTCCATCCCTGAAAGTTTGCTATTTTTCAAGATTTTTCTTCTTATGAAACTGATTCTCTTTTTGCAAACAATCATATTCTTAGTCTTATTGATGCTTCTCAAAATAATTTTGTTTGCTATCCAAATCTTGTCAAAATTTTCTATGCTAATTTAAACCGTGAATTTTATAATGGAAATGAGGATGAAATTTGAAGTAATGTCAAAGGCACTAGAATTGTTTTGAATTGTGATCTTTTGGGTACCATTCTCAATTGCAAGAATACAGGAATGGATCTTTCTAGTTTTAAAATAGATAAAAATGATCGTGAGATATTTCATCACATCTTTGAAGGAAATGATGATTTTGAATTTAAAAATCAAAACTTTCGACCAAAAGCAAGAATTGTCAATCTTCTTTTGCAACATACTTTGACCCCAAGATTGGAGAATTTTAACAATCCTACTTCAAAAGTTTGCAAAGCACTTTTCGCTATTTTTGGAAATTATGACATTAATTGGGCGCAAGTAATTTTGGATGAACTTCGTCCTAAAAATCATGAAATGGGTGAGAATACTTTGTATCATGGAATTTATCTCACTCGGATTTTTAACTATTTTGGAGTGGATTTCAAAGACGAAGAATTTTTTTCTAGAAAAGTTTTCAATCATTCCAATATTTCGCTTATGAAAATTTCATTTGTTTTTCAACCTTATGAGATTCTTGCCGAAAAGGAAGAGCGTTTGGATCATGAGGAAATGGAAGAAGAGGAAGAGGAAGAAGAAAAAGAAGGGGATGAAATGGAAATTGAAGAAGAAGAAGAAGGTGAAACCTCTTTGGAAAGCATCGACTATCCTCCTAATCCATCCAACAAAATCCTTCTCAAAAACCAAAAGACAATTGTTGAGAATCAACAGATTCTTAAACGATCCGTTAGTAAGAAGTTGGAAAAAATTTCATCCAAGATGAACAAGTTCATTCCAAAGTTAGCAAGAAACTTGGACTTTCTTCATCATCATCATCCTCTAACTAGTTCTACCTTTTCGTATCTCATTGTATTTGTTTCTGTTTGTTTTTATTTGAAAGTTCATGTAGTTTTTTTTATGTTTAATCATTATATCGTCTTAGTATGCAATGAAATGGAATTTTCTTTCTGTTATCTAGCTTATCTTATCTCCAGAATAAATGTTAGTATATTATATAAATATATATATACACAATTATTCACAAAATCAAAATAAATCATCAAATTTCACTACACCATATCGACATACGCCCTACGACCATGTTGACGTGTACTGGTTAAATGACAATTCATTTTGAATTTGAAATTTGAATAACAACCATATGTCTATTCATTTCAAACGAATTTCTACACCTATAAATACCTATTTATTCCAGAATTCGTCACTTAATATTATTTCTTATCTTCTCTATCTCTCATTCTTCTCACAATTTCAAATATGGCTAATCCAATTCATAACTTATCTGAGAATCTTGAAGAAACTCTTAATTCATTCAAGAATATTCTCTCGTTCATTCTTCGTAACCAGCAACACTTAGAATTGAGTCAAATGCAGATGTTCAAGGAGCAAGAAAGGCATTTCGATGCGATACGATGGATAATTTCCTCCCTGCACAAGGATGATAACGAAGCACATCCTCCAGTCTCTCTCACCAATGACAATGAAAATTGAGATGTCATTAAAGCAGACCCTATCTATGGAGAAGAAGGATGGGTGTAAGTTCCTCGTAACGTTTGATTTTATTGGTTGTTTGCTTTGATTGATTTGATTTCATTTGCTTTGGCTAGGTTTGATATTGATTGATATTTAGTGTGGATTGATATTTGTTGTACAAAACATGTATAATTATACATTGATATGTATATAATCTTTGATTCATTATTGTATCTATCAATATAACTATCTCTTAATTATATATTCCATTGTATAAGTTTATTAATGCAGGTATTTTAGTCCAAGAATGAGGGGGAGTTATATAGTTTGGGGATGGTTTTTTGTTGATGACAAAGGGGGAGAAGTATAAAATAAAATAGTTAGGCATAGATTAAGGGGGGGTTATTAGGATAGAAGTAATATTTTGTAAATAAAGGTTGTCATCATCAAAAAGGGAGAGATTGTTAGTCCGTGAGATGATGATTATGATGACAACAACCTTAGAATAGATTATAAAATATAAATACTAACAGTATAAGTTTAGATATATATGTATATGCAGGATTTAACCATGCAGGTACCAAGAATGAAGACTGTACAGTATAGAGATTCAAGATATCAAGATTGAAGACTCATGAGTAACAAGAATATCAAGATTATCAAGAGTTCAAGATTTCAAGTAATTTACTTTTTAATTAGGAATTTTGTTAAAACTCCTAGACAAGCACCGGCATCTTAAAATCCAATTTATTCGTGGAATGAAATCCACTTCGAGCCCGTTAAAGGGATGGAACCCTAAGTAGGATGGAACCTATGAAAAATCTAGTGGAACATTGTTTTGTATCCGCTAACTTTTTATTCAAAATGATTTTTCAAAATTATATCTTGTTTTCAAAATGATTTCAAAACCTTCCTTTTAAAAGAATAAAAAACATCTACCCTGATTTCAAATACTTTTAGCCTCAAAATAATCTCGAATTTCAAAATCAAATTATCCTTGGTTTTAAACTATCTTTTAAAATAAAAGTATATTTAATTTTTTAATATTTATATACTTAGATTTAAATATAAAATTATAGTAAAATTTTATATATACCAAAATATTATTTTATATATTTATTTATGTATTTCAACTATATTTAAGTATATTTATAAAAGTTTAAAATAGTTTTAAAATAAGATAAAAGTTATTTTTAAAGAAAAACAAAACATCAAAAATTCCTTTGGGATGTCGACATGCCCAAGTATCCCATGTCGACATAGTGTCAATTTAGTTCAAAATTTAAATTTCAAAAGAAGTGTCTATTCGTCATAACTCTTCACGAATGAACATGGCCGTTGTTCTTCTATAAATAGGGGTTGGTTTCAACGAATTTTTAATTCATATTTTATGGTTTTTCAGTCCTCTACTTCTTCCACATTTCTATATACATATTCTTACCATTACTCTGCCGAAATCAACATTGAATCTAACTAGATCATTTCTGGTTTGATTCTCTATCACTATCTCCATAAGATTCTCAGTGCTATTCAGAGTTATACTTTTCTTTGTAATCAATTTAGCGAGAAAAGGTGTGATTGTGGCCTTGGAAATCAATCAAGCGAGATAAGGTGTGATTGTAGCCTTGGAAAATCAATTGGGTGAACTTGTTGCCCGAGAAATCAAGTATCTCTACCCGAAGGATTGTGATTCTGGAGAGTGTACCTCGTTGCCTTGAAATCGAGGTGTAATTGTAAAGATTGCTTTTGAAAGGAAATCTGTACTTGTTGTGCGGGACTGGATGCAGGGTAACTCCGAACCAGTATAAAATCCGGTGTGTTCTTTCCTTTACTGCTTTTACTTTATTTATGCATCTGTGTTTGTTTCTGTGGTCATATCTGTGTCTGAATATTGCATACATCTGTTTTCAAATTAACATAAACTTAAAAAGATTTAGTAATTATTTATAAACACTATTCACCTCCCCCCCTCTAGTGTTAATCCTAGTCTTAAGATCCGTAATCCGCATTTCTCACACTAACATCATCTATCATAATCTAACCAAATCATCCCGTAATCACATTAATTAGAACAAATACTTTACCAACATACAAGTATTGAGGTTTATATGTAAAATACATTATAAGGTTTAATTCACACTCGCTTAAATTGGGTTTATAACTCTTGAAAGCCATGAATTCATCGCTAATTGTTGCTCAAATCAATTTCAAATTCAATTTTATGTAAATTGATTTTGATTGTTTGCATATGTAGCCCTTTATAGATTTGAATTTAGGTAATTTTCTTTTGATTTTTGGAGTTAAATTTTGATTTTTAGATGCAAATTAGGTTTAGTGGACAATTGGATATTAGGAATATGAGGAATGAAAAAGAACATGCTTTATGCTTTGTAATTGGTCGGAGCCAAGGTTTTCAAAAACATTATTCAAACAGTAAATCATAAAGATCAAGTATAAGTCGAAACAAGAATTAAATCTTAAACCATAGATTCAAAAAATTAATATAGTAATGTTGGTATACAATTAGACATTGATTTTGATGTTTGAACTTTTAAACCTAAAACTAGAACTGAATTTTCTTTATTCTTCCATTTTTATTTTGTTTAAAAAACATTAGAATTGGAATTTTGAATCCAAATAAGTGCATTTAACATATTCGTAGGATTGAATAATTTTTCTCAACTACGATTTTTACTGGATATGAATTGGAATGTAAGTGAATTGTACAAAAAGAAAATCGATTTGAAACTGATTTAAATCAGAAGATTTTAACATCATCGACAACAATGGTTTAAGCAACTATAAAACCTAGGCTAAGTGTTAACGAGGCTTAATTAATAAGTGGGCTAGGTTGAATTAATTAGTTGTCTACAAAACGTTGAATTTCCTAAATGACTAATCATTAACTCAAAATGACTAATATTTCCTATTTCAATTATCATCAAAAGTTAACTATTAAATTACCAGGTGTAAAATTTTCGAGTTGTCACCGACTTGGTAAGGATTGTGTTAATGTTTACTTTATTATTGTTGTTTGGTAATATGTGGAATGTGTTTTTTCCGTCTTTAATTATAAAATTGTATGCGAAGATATATAATTGCCACCGATAACATATAATTATCTATGATGATATATATTAACGTCATTGTATGTTTAACAATGTCAAGTCAACAATATATGTGATATTGTGATGATTCGCGATTCAATCAACTAAGGAATTCCTGCATATTTGATCACTAAAAATATTGAATCAACGTAACTAAAACTTCAAAAAAAAATTATGGATAGCGATAAACACTATATATAACTAAATATATCTACTATCATATATACATTTATTTTTTTCATAACGGAAAGTGCCCGCATTTTTTATTGAATCGGATTTTAGAATAATTTGTCGAAAAATATACAAGAACTGTAGCTGGACTTACAGACATTTTAAGTGAAGTGAAAGCAACCAGTGTTGACCGAAATTCCTTTGAAATCTGTAGGGAATGCACAGACAAATTTAGTTATTTCAAAGCTAATAGAAATGTAAGCAAATTCACTACTATTTTCTTGAAGAGCTTTAGCATATGATATTATCGCTTAAATCAACTCGATCGTCGATCTTAAATAATTTAACCAGAAACTACTCAATTTGTTTAAAATCAAATAGTTTATATTAAGGTAAAATATGTATCGAAAAATGGGTTATTTTATACATGGTGAATATAGCATTGAATATTAGAATACCATGCACTTAAATTCATTTTATAAACATTTTTTGGTTAAATTTATTCTTAATACATTATAGAAATAAGTTGCTCGTTAAAATCTTATGCCACTGTAAAATATCCTTTATAACAATAAATTACACTATTTTTCAGATATCATAAGATTTGATTTTGATTTGAAAAATGCTTGAGTGCTAAAGGAAAATTTGATAAATTTTGAATTTAACATTCCCTTTTAAATGGTGCTCAAATGAAAGTTTTTATTATTTCTATTATGTGAATTAATAACATTATTGGAAAGTTTACGATGATACTAAAAAACGAGGAAACCCAATGCACAAGGCTCCCGCACGATGGCGGGCTCTGCGAAGTCGATAATGTATGCAACATTTCTTCGCATTGCGAAGAGGCTGTTTTCGGACTCGAACGTGGACGTCCAGATTACTTCGGATGACCTAACCGTTGCGCCAAGGCTCGACCTGACATAAAAATAAACATAATAAAAAAAAAAATTATATCCAACGGTATCATAAAAACTATCCAGTAATATTACAAAAAATATGTGGCACCCTTAGAAAATTATCCATACCAATATTCAAGTGCTAATCATAACCCTGAGATCGCTGAGTAGAAACCGATGCCACGTGCAATAGATTGAAATAACCAAGGTTCGAGATCTCGGTTTCGATCTTTTGTAATTTTATGAATTTCAATCTAATTGGTAAATTTATGGAATTTCAATTCCAGTTTTGGTTTTGCATTCCGCTATTTATTTTTCATATATTTGCACATATATTTATATAACTTATGGAAAAGATGTATAATTTATAATTAATTAAAAAATAAAATATAAACAAACACTATTGATTAATTAAAAATAGTTACCCATTGAAGAATGTTTATTCATTGCTTCGTATCAATTTATTTGTAGTTATACCATTTATATATTTTTTGGTATTGTATGTCTCTAAGTTAAAATTTCATGTTTTGAATACTCATATATTTTAAATTCAAATTACTTCTTTTTTTGAGTTTCTTCTGTAAGTTTTGAAATTCAGTGGTCTTTTCTTCTTGAACTAGGGTTTTGGTTTGTTTCATTTTGATCCCTACTAAAATCAAAACAGAACAATCGAAATCTCAATATTTCGGTCCAAACCTTAAACTTTCGAAAAAACAATAAACTTAAGACTGTGAATTTTGAAGTGAATTCAACAATGATTTAATTTGCTGAAAATAAACAAAGGATGTAAACAAACCAAGGGTAGGCTTTTTGTGTCACAAATTTACATGTATTTTTTACGCTCAAGTAATGAAAAGTTGGACTCTGGTAGTACGGCAGTGGTGAGGCTGCTGTGAGAAATCAAATAGGTAGTCGGTAACTAGAGCGAAGCAGCAACATAGATTGATTTGGATTTATTTGGGTCCCATGGTTTGTAAGTGAATGTTTCAAGGGAAAATAAGGTATCTATTGAAAATAAATTTTTTGATAGCATGATGTAATCATTACGATGATATTAATTTTTTTAAATATATTAAAACTTTTCAAATAATTTTAGTTAAATTCAAATTATTTTGAAAATATAAAATGGGTTGAAGTAAGGACACACAGAATCGACAAACAAATTCAACTTTCGATAACAAGGGTGGTATTTGATTTTATCAAAGCATTCGTTTTTATGTCTCAGGAGATCGAACCCAAGACTTCAGAAATTACCACTACAACAGAAAAGCCATTTCCCCCACGGTTTTGGATCGTGGCTAAATAATTTTGCCACGGCTCAAAGCCGTGGAAAAATGGAGAGTGGCAAAAAATTTGCCACGGCTCAAAGCTGTGACAAAAGTGATATTAGCCACATCTCCAAGCCCTGGCTGAATAAAATTTTGCCGCGGCTTTAAGCCATGGCAGTTTTTATTTCGTTAAAATTAGCCACAGCTCCGAGCTGTGGCTAATGAACTGAAGCACAAACATCACAATAAAATGCAAATCAAATTATATACATCAAAACATATATAGTACGTCCATAATATTTCATAATCAATGTTAGAACAAATAGCGGCTAGTGAACAAAAGTAATAATGCATGCAAGCATACAAACTAAAATGTAATTCTAGCAGCAAAAATAACTTTGAATCAATAACCTGTTGCGGCATTTTTTTGCATCAAAGATGTCTATCTACCTATAAAGTAAAAGTCAAAAAAATTAACAAATTGATTTAGAAATACAATAAATACATTTTAGAACATAGTTGATGCGAGCAGCAGTAACATGAAATGTAGAATGGAACAAATGAAAAGTGATGAAACTTGTCCATTGTAACTTTAATAAAAGAAAAAAAAACATTACTTTTGAATGTATACTTACAAACTTGCCCGCCGTAACTTTTTCACAAGATTTTAAAGCCGTTAGGAACAAAATATATGAACCAAAACTAAAGAAGCAAAACTTACTAGTGGGAGTTTGGCATCACCTGTTCAAAAAATCAAGTATAAGAATAAAATGATTTGAGCAGACAACCAAATTGGAAGCCCAAGATCATGCTACTATATTAATCTATAAATTAAACTAAATTTAAAGATATGTGCAGTCGGTTAACAGACGTGAATAAAAACAAGGTTAGCCTTACGGAAACTAAAACATTAACAAATGAACAAAACAAACACCCACAAAATTCCAGTAAGCAGCTTCTAAAGCAACATTTTCCTTCAACCAAAATCAAGGCTAACATAGGCTCGCCTTTATATCAGAAACAAAGTTAAACATGGTTCCAAAATAAAGCAGATAACCAAGAAGATATATAGGCCATAACCAAAAGATGAAATGTGCACACCATATCATAACCTGCCACCGTCCTCCACCATATTCAGATTAGCACACTTGCTAAAACCAGGCAATTCTTGTGGGGTTTTACTGAATAGAGGAAAGATATACAAGCTTTGGACAAATAGGGAATAAGAACATAATTGCCACCAAACTGACAGGACAACAAAAGCATACAAGAAAACACAAACCATCGCAAGGCAGTGCGTATAGAAGGCAGTGCGTATAGAAGCTGTAGACTAAATAATGTTAAGATAGTAGATACAGGCCATAACAAAAGCTTATCTTTGAGTACTGAATAGCTTGATATTAATGTTAAGATAGCAGATACCAAGTGAAAACAAACATGTACATATAGAAGCAGTATACCATGTAAAGCAGTGCGTATCATGATCAATCCATGCTTATGATTTGTTCATATAATAGGTTTTTTATGCTTGTCTTCTTAATATTTATCCAATTGAATTAAATTTCAAAGCGTAGAAATCCTATTTTCAACTTCTTCCAGTTCAATATTTTTTACAAGTATTTTGGCATGCAAATTTAATTCAATTTATCTCTTACATTTGAGGATTAGAATGGGAGGTTCTTAAAGTAGACGGAACACATCATAGTGTCCATGTACATATAAATATCTTATTTTAGATTAAAGGGAGCGGAAATGTATGATAACGCATACATGCATCACTGTCATTTTGTAAATTATTTTATTTTTTACAGATTTAGTTCACTAGTTAACTTCGTTAAATTTTTATAAAATTTATTAATTGTTATTAGTTTATTTAATTTTAAAAGATTTTTGTCAATATTTAGAAAATTATTTAATTTTTATATAACTTTGTCAAATTTTTATATAACTTAGTTAAATTTTTATGACTTTATTTAAGTTTTATAAAACTTGGTTAATTTTTGAAAAATTATTTAATTTATATAAAACTTGGTTAACTTAGTTAATTTTTATAAACTTGGTTAACTTAGTAAAATTTATGAAAATTAGTTAATTTTTATAAATATGTAGTCAACTTGGTTGAAGTTTTATAAAACTTAATTATTTTTTATAAACTTAGTTATTTCTTTATAAAACTTAATTAACTTATGCGTTCAATTTTTACAAAACTTGCTTAACATAATTCTTTTTTGTAAAAATTAGTTATTTTTTTGTAAAATTAGTTAATTTTAATACAAATTCAACTTAATTAAACTTCTATAAAACTAAGTTAATTTTTATAGACTCGGTAAAGAAAATAAACTAGGCTAATTTTCGAAACTTAGTTTGCTTTGTTACATATTTATGAAACTTATTAAATGCTTTAGTAATTTAGTTAAATTTTTGTGAACTTATTTAATTTTATAAAACTCGGTTAAATTTTACAAAGTTAGTTAATTTAGTCAAAAGTTTATAAAACTTGGTTAAATTTTATAAAAACTAGTTAAATTTTATTAACTTAGTTGTTTTCATAAAAAAATTATTTTTCTTAAAACTGAACTAATTTTTATAAGCCTAGCTATTTTTATGAATTTATTTAATTTTTATAAAACTTAATTAACTTTTATAAAAATTAGTTAATTTTTATTAATTTATTTAATTTTTGTAAAATTATTAATTTTAACAAAAATTCAACTTGGTTTTATTTCTATAAAACTATATTAATTTTTATAAACTTATCGGATTTCATAAAATTCCAGCAACAACTCCTTTGCGCGATTAGTGTTTTTCTGTACATCTTAATTCAATATATATTTACACGATCAAAACAAGTTCGAATTCATATCATATACAACAAAATATACACCATATACATACACATTTAAATGTATAAAACCATACCTTTTATTTGCAATTTTAGCTGACAAACTTCCATATAATAAATCTATGTTTTGTGTACCTATATAGCAAAGTAAAGAGAATAATTAGAATGAAAATCTATAAAAGAGTTATGTAATTATGCAAAAGAGTTAAGTGCTTAATATAGAACTTAATTAATTAATATGAAATTATTTTAAATGATAAAGAATGGAAATGAAAAAAAGGAATACAAAATACATGCACATTTTATCTTAAGCAACCTTCGAAATAATCTCCGAACCCAAATCACCGTCGACCTATTCCAATCTAAAAATAACCAAAAATATTAGTATTATGTAATATTCTTAACATTAAACATCGGAGTCTAGATTCATTAAATATCGTCTATGCCCAGTTAAAGCGCTTCTACAAAAGGTATTTGTATATTTCTCCTTTTTTTTTAAATAATGGTGTCATAATAACCGTTTTTTCTCTGAATATGGTTTCATTCGCAATAAAGTCATCAAAATCAAAATATATGAGTGAAAGTATTGTCCAGGCTAAGAAAGCAGAAGGTTTAAATAAAAACCTTGTATATTGATTGATTATATAATATAGTGGAATGTTGAGTTTAATGGCCTGTCAACAACACAATTACATCTTCACTCAAATCAATCAACATGTCAAGTTCATCCGGTAATAATACCAAAACCTCTGGTGCAGATAGCATCTCTTCTACAGGCATAACTGCCGTCATTCTCAATAAGTCAAAACATAAAAATATGCTTACTTTTTTCAATAACGTTATATAAATTAATTCTCATTTCTATGTCAAGAATTATAGCTTTGGCAGTTGCGGGCGCAATAGTATTAATGGTTGTTGCTTTTTTAATAACAAAGTATTGTCTAAAAAGAAACACATGGTTATGCTGCACCAGAAATGCGGATGCCATTTCCTGTAATGTACAAATGTGGTATGTACTATTTTGGTATGCTTTTGTTTGAGATATTAGGGAGAGAAAAAAAACACATTAACTCAAATAGACTAACAAAAATAATCAAAGAACTGCTAAAATTGATTTAATATAGAATTTTAAAATTGAATATCTACAAATCAATTTTAAAATTATTTGGTTACAACACTCAAGAAGTATAATCCTATCACAAAATTGAATATCTGCAAATAAATTTTAAAATTATTCATTATCAATACTGCACAGTGAAACTTTTGCTCATAAAAAAACATAAATATGACAATGTATTTCCTAAATACAAAAAAAAAAGAGAATATAACTTAAGTAAGTTTTCATGGAGGACTGAAGTTTGGGCCAAATACAAAAATTTATCCTTATTGGAATGGTGTACACATATAATATTAATATCGCATGTAAACATAAGAAAGCATTGCTTACCCAATGCATCCCAAAGGATAATGCTATTGCCTTGGCTCTGATTCTAGAAGAAAAAATCTTGGGAAGTAACAAAATCTTGGGAAGCAACAGAGCAGGTACATGTCCAACACCCAATGAAAACAACAAAACGTAACTGAAAAGGTGAAAAAATAAAAATTAATTAATCAAGTTTCAATTGTTTATTACAGTAGAAAAAGGTTAATAATTCATGGCCATAAAGTACGTCTACTTACAGGACTGTGCCAAGCACTACAAGCGAGCCTGATAAGGAGCTAGAACCTTCCCAGTGAAGGATACCGAAAGGAGGAGCATTGAAGCAGCCTACAAAACATTGATGCAACTTTTAACTATTTTCTTTAAATGGTAAATTTCATAATCATGTACATAGAAAAGTATTTAAGATAATTTATCAATTTAAACCACTTTAGAAAATGAGTTGTGCATTTACCATTTCGAAAACTATTTACAAGAACAAGTATGTTTCTGCGTACGTGGCAAAAAATAACATCAGTGGTAACCTCTTTCAAAGTCAGTACAGTTTATTTTAAAAAAATGTTGTTGTACCTTGAAATAGCACAAGTAGTTTATTTATTTATTCATTTTTGAGAAGGAATTTGGACCACCATAATTTTAAAGTGAGCCAGTATGAAATGTTATTTTATGTCCTATAAGTAGAAAAAGGCATGTTTTAGAAATAGCTTTCAAAGTCGCTTAAGTGACTAATTTGTTTTGAGAAGTGGTCTAAATTGGTAAAGTTTCAATTTTGCGTATATACACAATTATTTGATTCAATATAGAATTCTAGAAAAAAGAGAATCAAAATGAAATTGAGTCTGAATAATTTTTAGTAATTGGTATCAACAAACTTTAAAATGCTAAAATTAAGTTTACAGTACAAGCTCCCTTTCTAAACATCTATATAACTTCTAAAATCTTTGCTATGGAAGTTGCTTTAACCTTTAAAATGTTCAACAATAATGTGTATGGATAATCTTTTGATTAGTAAGTGGAGTTTGTGTGGGCTTGATTCGTCCTTCACTGTTACCCCTCAACAAGTTACCCAAACAACGTTATGATTTTTTTAATCAAATTAAACACTCATGATTACAGATTGTTTAATAATTAATACCTTTTAAGGAGAGCTTGTTTCATGAAATTCCAGTCTTTGTAAATCTTTTTAAGCATTTCCATGTTGGGAGTACTATAGATTCAAGAATTCCAACATCGCTTAATAAGAGCTTGGCGAGCTAATGCATTAATATTCATGGTGTCATGATAATGTGGGGCTAAAAGTTTGTTAAGTGGATGCAATGCACTGAAGTATCTGTTTGTTGCAAGGATAAAGGGCTCTGTCACTGCGTCTATTTTAAGCCTGCAAATTTTATACTGAGTATGTAAATTTAGGCTGGTTATCTTATTACGGTAGTTAAGAATATCTACTTACCAGTGAATCCTGATTTCATAGACTCTAATGTCATTGACACCAACATATGCTTTTGCTAATTCCCATATCATCCCCTGAACTCCAGTCAATTCTGCAAGAGTGAAAACTTCATTGACTGTGCCATGTTGTTCTCTATCTGGACGAGGCAATATGAGCTTAATGGCTAATGGCTACAGGGTACTATCTTGGTTCAAGAATAGAACAGATCTTGTTGCATAAACCTTGTCATTGGTAGTATTGATTCTATTCATGTATGGTATCAATGCGTCATGGCAATCCAAAATGAAGAGTATTTGCTACTCTAGTGTCTGAAAATTTCAATTTTTTCTGTAAATACACTCATGAATTTAGGTAAAAATAAAATTTACTGACAATACGAAGACACTAACCTATTGAACACTAAGGCCATCTAAGTTTTATTTTACATCTGCTGCTGTAATCGAGCTAATTTGATTACCATATTTCCTAGAATTAACAAAACTTGATGGAGGAAATTCC
Organism: Allium cepa; assembly: GCA_030765085.1. Lineage (NCBI taxonomy): Eukaryota > Viridiplantae > Streptophyta > Magnoliopsida > Asparagales > Amaryllidaceae > Allium > Allium cepa. The sequence continues at coordinate 99,831,235 of CM060928.1, read as the reverse complement.
TGCAACAAAACAAAATTATTTAATTTAATTTAATTTCTGGAGCTGGATCAGAATTGAATTGACAGTTTTCAATTTGTTTGTAAAACCCAATTTCCTACAATTCTGATAGAGTTTAAATCAGAACAAAAATGGAACCCAATAAATGGTAAAAACTTAAACTAGGAGGGCTTACATCAAGCTGTCGCTGAATATACTTAGCTCGCTTCTTCGGTCTTCGAGGCGGCCTTGTCCTCTTTATCTTTAAAAAGTCATATTCAATCTACTCTTTTTTCAACGCTACAGAAAATTCGCATCTTTCCCTCCTCATCTCATTCCCATTCTCTGATTTCTCCAAATTTACAACATTAATTCTGTTACATAGAGAGAAATCGTAATAGTCTGACAGCATGCTTTGCGGGTGGAGAAGTGAAGGAAGATGGAGAAGTAGACGATGTGAAATTAAGGCGTTCTTTTTTTATAGAATGGGCGAAATTAAGGCGCATTCTTTTTCAAGGATGGGTGAAATTAAGATGCAGGATCGACATGGAAATGTTAATGGAAAACCCGGGGGGGGTGGTTGGTTTCAATATGTTTTGCTACGTTGGTACGGTCCATTGCCAGGACCGACGACCATGCTAGTTTATTTTATCACTGCTCAAGACCGTGGTAAAATTGCAACGGCTCAAAGCCATGGTAATTTTTCCGCATTAGGGCATGACAAAATGGTGTGGTATAGTGTATAATGCAGAGATCTTACCATTTGCGCTAAAGGTTCTTGACGAATCTGATCGACAAATTCATTTTTCATATTGTTTTATATAAATAAATATGAAATGACAATAATTTAAAAAATTAAAATCAATTTTAAATTTTTTAAAAGTTTTGAAAACATTTTAAAGTTATCACAATTCAAGTCTCATATTAAGGTCGATGAATGAAACATCAATGCTTAGATCAACGGTGTCTACCTTTTACTCTGTCAAGGCAATATAAGTTAAACATGCATGTATTTTTATGCTTCAATTAATACAAGTAAATATCAGCTTACAAAATGAGTAATTGTTAGCAATAAACATAATAAACATTGATTTAATGAAATCTTTCGACAAAAAGATATTGTGTTAATAAAGATTTATATAAGAGAGAAATAACAAGAATAAGAAGTGATTAAACTCCGATATTGAAAAATACAAGTTCAAGTAGAAAATTCTGAACGATTTCGGTATATAGTTTTTGTTTTGTTTGGCTTCCACAATAGAAAATATACGTAACTCTTTGACTAGCCAATGCAAACTAGCCAATGTAAACTAACCATAATTTAACTACAGTGCACTGCAATTTGGAAGAAGTAGCATAAGAGATGCAATTGAGGAAAAAGCAAAGCTATTATTGCATTAACTACCTTTGCATCCTGCAAAAATAACTTATTTCAAGTTTGAGTTTCGTTTAAGTTTTAGTTTATTTCAAGTCTAATTAAGTACAAATTTCAGATTTAGGCCTCTAAAAATAACTTATTTAAAGTTTGGACTTCGTTTCAAACTTATAATGAAAATATGCTTCGTTTTTCATATTCAATCTTTTGTATATGCACACTTTTAAAAATGCACATGTACAAATTTGTACATGTGCATTTTCAAATTGAGCAACTATATTTAAAAAAATTGTACATGCGGATTTTCAAATTACACATGTATAAAAATGATGAATAGTGAAAAAATGATCTATTTTCATAATAAGTTTGAACCATGCCTAAACTTGAAATAAGTTTTTTCTGGAGACCTTTGTTCTCTATTTAATTAGGTCGGTCAATGGATATTTTCGGATGCAGATAGTGTCATATCCGCATTCATATCCAAAATCATTTTCGGATATCCACATCTGCGAATATAGATGGATATCGAATAATTATCCTAACCACCAACGATCGATAAATCAAAAAATATAAATTGAAAATTTTGGTTTAACATATTTTTTTCCAATCTCATTGATGGCAAAACTATGCAATGCATATAATATAAACCATTAACATAAATAAACAATAAATATATCCCTCGTTACATTAAAATGTACATAAAATAATCGTTAATCTTGACAAAAATCAAATGGATAATTTTAGGATACAGATGCCTTTATATCTGCAAACATGTCCGTTTTTTCAGATATCGAATGGATATCCATTTTTCTAATATGGATACAGACGGATTTCGAATTTTTCGGATATCCATTAACAACTTTATTTTAATTATCCCATGCATGAGTGTACTATCTGTCTAGGCAGAAGCTGAGCCTTAACTAAATCTCTTCAAAATAAATGCATGGCTGATGATAATCCTTAAATTTGATTTAAACGAATTGTCAGAAGAAAATTACATTAAAAAAATTAACTGCAATTGTAAATGAATCAGTGGGCATGTATACGTATTTAAAATTCCAGCTGTTAAATATAATTCTACTAATGCAAATAATTTGCTAGGAACCATGTCAGACAACTAGCTATAATAGGACGTGCCCTGCTTGTTTACTGGACAACAGTATCAATAAGACCATTCCCAACCGGTGAGGGTGGGAGGGGCGATTCAAGGCAATCGACCCCAAATCCACCCCTAACCGGTTGGAAGAAGCACAATTTTGTGTTTTTCCTTAGCCAGCTAAGGGTATAGTTGTGGATTGCAATCCACAACCATTGAATTGCAATCCATAACGTGGTGTTGATTACTGTAACAATCCACTTTTTTGGACGGTTTAAATCGACCATAAACCACACATGTCTGATTCAAACCACTCAAAAGAGAGGATTGTTAATGGGGTAAATAAGAAGATAAAAGAAAAGAAGGAAAAAAATAAAACATAGAATCTCGCAGCGGAATGACAAAACATAATAATCAAATAAATAGTTCATAAAGTGGTTTTACAAATAACATTTGATTACTCTTTTACAACTCTAATCAGAGTTATACATACATCAGAAATAACAAATAATACAGTGGAATACATGTTGTAGTGGAATAATTAAATAGCAATAATATATTGAAACTTCGTCTTCGTCCTCTAGAAAATAATCTTTAATACACTGAAAAGTTCAGACTGATTCGAGCATAATGAAAAGGCAAAACACTCGAGTCAGAACTAAAAGATCTTATGTAAGTCAAAACAAAATAAACAAAATAGAAATATTAGTGCAATGGTTTCATAGATGTTACTGAGTTTTCATCTCCTATCAACTGTACAACGTGAATATAATTATTTAAAGGTTTTTCACATAATTCGAAATATCAATATCAATCATCTAACTAAACAAATCTGAAGTTAACTTAAACCTTTACATAATTTAATTCCAATCCATAATCCAAATTCAAGCATTCATATGGATATATATATATATATATATATATATCATCAACCAGTATCATTATTTAAAATTTTCAAATCAATGAAAACCACTCGGGTCTATCATTTTAACTCATAACGATTTTTCCCTAATCTATAAGATCGTCTAGATATGTATCATTTCAAGCCATAGTGAACTTGCAGTATTATAACAATATAAAATACAACATTCATTCATCCAATATCAACAATCAAACATCCATCACAATAATCATGCAAACCAATCAATAAATATCAATATAGAGCCGATAATCAATAACAGGTATTTCTGGCAATTTATTTTCAATAATAATTAAATAACGATTTAATTCAAATAAATTCAAATTAATTGAGCTTACAATTTAAAATATACCAAACAACCATAAATAAATTTATATCACATCATAAATTTAATTTAACAAACATAAAAATTTTTAGAAGTTGTGAGTGGGTCAATACACTCACCTTTGAATTTAAATTGAATTTAAATCCAATTTAAGCCTAAAATTCAAACAGTCTCAGAATTCGTTCAAACTAGCGTCAAAATGTCTGAAATTCAAATACGATCCCAATGCAAGAAACCGTGCGTGAATTGGACCCCATATGCAAAAGTTATATCGATTAGAAGATGAACGATTTTAAAATACGAAAATAAATAAAATAAAGGGACGAACCACTAGAAGCTTGCTCGTCGCTGTCTTTTACCAGGCCAACACACGCGTATGCACAGTTAGCTTCGAACGAAATCCTATGGCTGCTAATAGCTCGCGACCAACCACAGCCGCCTACAGCCACGCGCCACGCTTACTCGCCGTGACCCCCGAGTCAACCTCGACCACACGCGAACAGTTGCAATCGAGTATCTCTGCCGCCGCCGCCATGATTTTGCAACCCTAATATCATTATCAATGGCGATCCAGCCGTCAACTCCTCAAACCACTCATGCCGATGTGATTCCCTCGCAACTCTCCACAACCCCGTACCATTTATTTGACGATCGGTCGACGTTCATCGGAATGTGATGAACGGTCGAAAATATTTCATCGAATTCCGGTCACATCGAAACTCAGATCGAGAAATGGATAGCAAATTTGACTTGTGCTCATCGAGAGCTTCAAATCAATATATAATTCGATGGGTTTTGAGGAATTTTCATTTTTGGATTTGAATTTGATTTGAAATTGCAATTGGGACTTAAGGTTTGTCTGCCATTGGAATGAGGAGCTATAGAGAATTGTATGTACCTAAATTTGGAATGAGAAAAAATTAGGGTTTATAACGAGGTATTTATAGGCAGATCAGAAAAAATAGAATGGACGAACCAGATTGATTTGGAAATTGAACGATAAACGACCAAATGCCCGTTTCGTTCACGAAACGGAAATTGGTCATCCCATATATCAAAATAGATGTTTTCAATATTTTTAAAATCAATGGAACAGTTTTTACATCCTAATTTCATCGTATGAAGAAGTTATAATAAAATCAGCTGATTTCAAATGATTTCGATTGATTTTTATTAAATTGATTTCTAGGCATTTCGAGCCCGTACGATCAAAGACAAGTCCGATCGCTATAAAACTTTAAATCCTATAATAATTCACCGTTACGAATCCGATGAAACTGCTTTCGTCAAAATCCGAGTCAGTAGCCAAAATGGCTATTTTCACGCTAATTAAATAAATTAATATTAAATTAATTAAATCACTTTTTAATTCAATATTTATAAACCAACAAATTTCATCATTTTTGATTCCATAGACGTTTACAATAATTTAAAATAATTCAACATATCAATTCAATGTTGGTTATTACCCTAATTACAATGTTCAAATTCATTGTAATTAAATCCAGTTAATTATAATTTAATTTAAATAGATTTATTTAATGTGATTTTCAATCTTTTATGTTCACCAAATATAAATCTAATAACATGGTTAACATTTGTTTTACATTTCATTACATTAATATATTCCAATTCCCATCTTTTTATTTGTATGAACTATTATATTTCCATTATATTGGACTTTGTCAAATTTACACATTAATTAAAATTTAAAGTCCCAATTAATTATTTATATCAATTTCATTCTTTTATTAACTCAATTATTACCTTATGAATAAATTTACATTTATATTTAATTTATTACATCCACACTTTCAATTATTGTTAAATCACATAAGTGTAACATTTAATTCCATTCACTTAGATTCCAATTTAATTTTAATAGGTTAAATAAATATGTAACACATAATAATTGTTTCTTTTTTAACTTTTAATCACACTTGTAAGGGTTTATTATTTAAAATCAACCATTATAATTTACTTACATAATATTGATTTTATTCAATTACCATTTATTATTTACTAATTCCATATTTACATTTGTTTGCCTATATTTACTTTATAACCAAGTATAACATTTTTATTATTTCAATTAATGGTATTTTCATAATAATTGTTAATAAATGACTTAAATTAACATTGTTACACTTAATTCTAATTATCATTTCATAATTAAATTATAAATTTTTATTCTTTATAATTATTAACTCACAAAATCTTATTAAGTCAACGAGTTTAAATTATCAAAATTTACGGGTCGTTACACTCTCCCCCACTCAAAACTTTTCATCCCCGAAAAGGAAAAACAAGGCAAAAAAATTAAATAGTCAATATCTCATTCAAAATATTAAATCTACAAACAATTAATTTACAAAATTAAATAATTTAAATCAAATATATCAATTTATAACAGTTAAACCCTTTTATATTCAAATTAATAAAAGTTTGAAAACATTTCAAAAAAGTTTTCAAAGTCTAAAATTCATTTGAAATTTCGACAGAGTCTTCTTTGTACGAAGAGGCTCGGGAGAAATTATAATATCGATAAAACAATATATATCGTAATTTTTCCAAAATAATATATCCCAACAGCGGAAAAACAATAAAATATCGCTAGAAAACCGTAATCCGAGAACAGACCTATTTGTCGACAAACAACACTTAATTATGAAACCAAAAGCAGTAGCAATTGCTTCCATAATCTGCATTTCACTTATATAATCCAAAGAGGTTAATAATTATATAGAAGTGAAATGATTATATTATTTTAAATTAATAACAAACAATAGCATAATATAACAACAATCACTTTCAACCAAAAGCATACCATCATCACATAAAATCAAAATAAATCAATACAACATAACAACAATCTTTTGCAAACAATCATACAAATCTTCACAAGGGACCAAAGTAATCAACCATTTCTGAAGTTACAATCGTTAAGTTTAATATAGTATTCATTTTATTATTTACTTTAATTACATTCTTAAGTTCATAATACATTGCTTACAATATTCACTTCCTATTTCATTTTATTTAGTAGCACTACAATTATAACTCAAGTTTATAACTATTTTCATATCAGATTTCTTATTTATAAAAGTAAATTTCATTGAACACTTTCATTATTTAAGTTTTCTTGTAAAATATTCCATTACATATCCTTATTTAACATTACAACTTTTAATATTCTTGTAAGTTATATATATGTTTCTAAGAATGTAATTGAGTTACACAAGTTTATCTTATTTCATTTTAATAAATAAATTTTCAATAGTTATCATTTCCTATTTTCATATCCTTTTTGTTTACAAGTTACAAATTTCAAATTCCTTGTATATTTCATTTATAACTTAACATTTAGTTTCCTACTTTCAACTTTGGAAGTTTCGATTATTAAATAGTTAAAAAAAAATCCATTACAATAATTGAAATTCTAATTTAGATTTACTTTAGTTTATTCTACTAGTTTTTTTTTTCTCATTATTTACTTTTCCATTCATTTATTTATATAATGATCAATCCGTTACATAACTTGTTTTCCATTAAAGATTTAAGTCATTAATGAATCATTTCAAAAAAATATTACTTAAGCTTCTATTGCCTTACTTAAGTTTATAACCTAATTCGGTTATTAAACAAAATTTAAGTTCTTTTTTTTTTTGGTATTCGCCCTTGAAGAGGAGGAAATATTTCAATATATCTAAAAATTCAATTAAAACATTTAACCTCATTCACTTAGTAAAATATAAGATATATTTAAAACATCCTCATAGCATTATGTAAAGATTTTTCGAAAGTCTAAAACAGTGTTAGAAATTTATATCAAAACATTATAATAAGCTTTAAAATAAAGTTCCTTAAATCCGCAAATTTATTGGAATCAATTTTTTTTAAATAAGTATAAACTCAAGATTGTTAAACTGAAACTAATAATATACTCAAATCTTACTTTAAATTTCTAAATCAAAGTATAAAATTTCATATCTTCATAATTAATTTTACACTCTTATTTTAAAATGAATATTTAAATCATGGAAAAACATTTATTATGTTTTAATACAAAAAATGCAAACAGTAAATAAACCAATAAGTTTACTATTAGTACTTTGAAATCAAATATTTGTCAAGTATATTACTTTAAATAAACTTCGCAAATCAAATTTTTTCCATTTATATAATATCTTTAAATTATACATTCAAAGAAATTTATATAAATTTTACTTGAAATATTCATTTGAAAGCTACGTTTGCAAATCAACCATCTTAATGCTGCAATACTTTTCAAAAATTCATTTATAAAATTCCTTGCTTCATTTATAAATACTATTTAAATATTTTAAATGACATCTTTATAAATATATGTAAACTATTTGAAAATAATTATTTACAAAGAAGCTATTGAAAACCTTAAATCCATTATTTATAAATTTATTAGCTTTAAATCTCAAAATTCTTTTAACATCATTAATAAATCAATAATCATTAACTCTAAATATGTTTTATTTAATTAATAACTTCTCAAATATTTATAACACTAATAATTTACTATTAAACCATATTGTACATAAATAAAAAATATTTTAAACATTTTAAAGTATTTATAAATGAAAAAAATGACCAAAATATATTTTATATAATACTTTATCAAAATACTTTTATAACTCGATGTTTTAACAGATTTATCCTCGTTCTTGCAGACTCTGACCATGCGTTGATCAGGCGCAAGACTATAATTCTCCAAGTACTTGGTAGACCTGTTTCAACACCAAGTGAAAAATACTTAAAAAAATAGGTATGAGAAGTACCGCTCAAAATTCAATGTCAAATGATGATAATACGATAGCAGTGGCCCGCTGCTGATCCAGTATTTATGCAATGAACACAAAACTTTCCAAAAGATCCTTCTACCTTCTGGATCAAAAAATATCGCAGCTAATTTGTAAACAAGAGACCATCGACCCCTGCTGCAGTGGTACGCTGCTGATTCAATGATTTACGTAATGGATGCACTTCCTTCCTGAAAGATCCATAAACAACGGATCCCAGGGTCGAAAGCGCCTCCATTGGGTAATCTAAAGAACCATCTACCCTGGAAAAAAAATTGAGGAACTTATGAGTTTAAATCCGGACAATCATATCAATTCGAATCCATTTCTGAATTCACCCCAGTCCATTAGGGTTTATCGGTCGAATCCATTCCTGGATTCTCCAAGTCCATTTGGGTCGAAGCATATCATACTATACTTCTTCACGGAGGGTACTTCCCCATACTTCTTACTTCAAAATATAACATACCATATACAGTACACTTTCAAAATCATAGCTTCAAATATCGCACTTATATAAACTCCATTATATATAAGATTTCATTTTCAGATAAAGTACTTTCCAAAATCAATAATCTCGAGTATATCAAATCATCCTTATGTAAATTCCATTATATATAAGTTTTCATTTTCAGATAAAGTACTTTTCAAAATTAATTTCGCTATATGAAAAGCTATATGGGATTGAACATCTTTGCTTTATAAAAGGTTTTGAATTTAGAATAGTTTTGTATATAAAATCATTTTGTGAAATAGTTTCGTATATAAAATGGTTGTGTGAAATACTTTGTAAATAAAATAATTTGTAAAATTGTTTATAAAATAGTTTGTAAATAAAATAGTTTGTAAAATAGTTTTGTAAATAAAATATAATAAATAGTTGATAAGAAAAATAAAAGAAAATAGTTTGAAAAATGGTTTTAAATTAATAGTAGTTTTGCATAGAAGAAAGTTCCTATTTAAATTACAACGATATCCAACCCAACAACTTTCAATTTCAGCGTCAAAGCATATCAATAATATTAGAACATAAGATGTACACATGTCATCATTTTGCAAAAATCACATTCGATCGCTCGCTCGATCACACAAGTTCGCTTTCGAACTAGTATTGTCCATTCAACTTCCCCAGTGCGAACTTCGATATGGTTTCTTGACTAGAAACGATCACTCTTCTTGCATAGCCATATACTATGATAGAAAATTCTAGAATCAAACCAAAAATCCATATCAAATATTCGTCATCAAGAATCGAATGAAAAATCCTAACACGAAATGGTGTAATTCACCTCGAACTTATGTACTCAAATCCGGATCAAATTAATTTTTCGAATAAAATAATATACATACAACTTATGTAATTATTCCAATTTGTTTCATCATAATTGCCTTTTAATTAAATTCATTTTTAATCTCATTGATTAACACAAATATCACTTCGTACTTTAGTATTTATTTCATGGAATTTCTACATTTAAGATAAAACATTAATATATCCATTCTCATAATATTGCTTGTATTTCTCTTCAATTTAAATTACATTCATTTCACATGTAATATTTCTCATTTAATGCTACATTTATTTGCAAATCATTTCGCAAGGAATTTTCTGAAGTTTATAACCAATTTATAAAAGCTTAAATTCTTTTAGAAAATATTATTTGAGCTTAAAGTTATCATAACTTTAATTATAACTATTTATTGCAACTTCCATTTATTTCATAACAATTTACAAGTCATGTCTTTATTTATAATCATTTCACATTCAATTCATATTTGCTTATCTCATTTAGTTTCACCGTTACCTTTCAAATTATTTAAGTGTTAATTAACTTTATAACATATTTTTTCAATTTAATATCATTTCCAACATTCCTTAATGACAATTTCAATTTTAACATCCCAATTCACACTTGTATATTATTACATTACATGCCAAGAAAGTATACAAAATTCTATTCATTTACAAAACATAGATATAACAAATTAAACCTTGTTCACTTGCTTTCAAATTAAGGTTATCAAACTCAACTACCTAATTCAACATAATTTCCAAGTTTCGACTCATGTATTAATTCAAAAGGTTTCGATCATCCAAAATATTTCATTTCATTTCAATGGTTGAAACTATCGATCAACAAACAACAAAATTCACACAATATTCCAATTTCATGAACTGATATCCTAATTATTCGTTTTATTCTCTTTAATACACATTTTTAAACTAGTATTTAGTCCATAAATTCAATCAACAATAATAGCTAATGCTTATAATTTGACCAAATACAACGAGTTAACAATAAATGATAATAATTGGATATTACCATTTCATAAATCAAACACATTACAAATAGCTATATTAGTTATAAAAATTTATTCCTTTATATATATATATCATATAATATTAGAAAAAATACTTTCATTTCAAAAATTATATAAAACATTTTTTCTATAACACTAACAAATACGCGCTCTCGTATATACACTCAGACAACTCATTCTAGAATATTACTACCCTATCTCTAATGAGTTAACCCCAACCGGCTAAAGTATGTCTAAACCAAAGCTCTGATACCAACTGTAACGACCCACCTTTTTGGATGGTTTAAATTGAGCATAAACCACACATGTCTAATTCAAACCATTCAAAAGGGAGGATTATTAATGGGGTAAATAAGAAGATAATAGAAAAGAAGGGAAAAAATAAAATACAGAATCTCGCAGCTGAATGGCAAAATACAACAATCAAATAAACAGTTCATGAAGCGGTTTTACAAATAACATTTGATTACACTTTTACAATTTTAATCAGAGTTATACATACATTAGAAATAACAAATAATGCAACGGAATACATATTGTAGTGGAATAATTAAATAGCAATAATATATTGAAACTTTGTCTCCGTCCTCCAGAAAATAGTCTTCAATATACTGAAAAGCTCAGACTGACCCAAGCGTAATGAAAAGGCAAAACACTCGAGTCAGAACTAAAAGATCTTATGTAAGTCAAATCAAAATAAATAAAATTGAAATATTAATGCAATGGTTTCATAGATGTTACTGGATTTTCATTTCCTATCAAGTATACAATGTGAATATAATTATTTAATGGGTTTCACATAATTCAAAATATCAATCTCAATCATCTAACTAAACAAATCTGAAGTTAACTTAAACCTTTACAAATTTAATTCTAACCCATAATCCAGATCCAAGCATTCATATGGATATATATATATCATCAACCTGTATCATTATTTAAAATTTTTAAATCAATGAAAACCGCTCGGTTCTATCATTTCAACCCATAATGATTTTCCCATAATCTATAAGATCGTTCGGGTATGTATCATTACAACTCATAGTGAACTTGTAGTATTATAAAAATATAAAATACAACATCCATTCATCCAATATCAACAATTAAACATCCATCACTATAATCATCCAAACCAATCAATAAATATCAATATAGAACTGATAATCAATAACAAGTATTTCTGGCAATTTATTTTCAATAATAAATTAAATAACGATTTAATTCAAACAAATTCAAATTAACTGAGATGACGATTTAAAATATACCAAACATCCATAAATAAGTTCCTATCATATCATAAATTTAATTTAACAAACATAAGAAATTTTAGAAGTTGTGAGTGGTTCAAAACACTTATCTTTGAATCTAAATTGAATTTAAATCCAATTTAAGCCCAAAATTCAAACATTCCCAGAATTCTTCCAAACCAGCGTCAAAATGTATGGAATTCAAATACGATCCCAACGCAAAAGCCGCGCATGAATTGGACCCTGTATGCAAAAGTTATATCGATTAGAAGATGAACGATTTTAAAATGCGAAAATAAATAAAATAAAGGGACGAACCACTAGAAGCTTGCTACGTCATTGTCTTCTACTAGGCCAGCACACATGAATACACAATTAGCTTCGAACGAAACCCTATGGCCGCCAATAGCTCACGACCAACCACGGCCGCCTACAGCCACACGCCGCGCCACGCTTGCTCGCCGTGACCCCCGAGTCAACCCCGACCCCACGCGAATAGTCGCGATCGAGTATCTCCACTGCCGCCGCCTAGATTTTGCAACCTTAATCGCATTATCAACGGCGATCCAGCTGTAAACTCCTCAAACCACTCATGCCGATGTGATCCCCTATTGAATCTCTACAGCCCCGTACCATTTATTTGACGATCGGTCGACGTTCATCGATGATGAACGGCCGAAAATATTTCATTGAATTCTGGTCACATCGAAACTCAGATCGAGAAACGAACGGAAAATTTGACTTGCGCTTGTTGAGAGCTTCAAATGGATATATAATTCAATGAGTTTTAAGGAATTTTCAATTTTGAATTTGATTTGAAATTGCAATTGAGACTTAGGGTTTCTCTGCTATTGGAATGAGGAGCTACAGAGAATTGTACGTACTGAATTTGAAATGAGAAATAATTAGGGTTTATAACGACGTATTTATAGGTAAATCAAAAAAATAGAATGAATGAACCAGATTGATTTGGAAATTGAACGATAAATGACCAAAATGCATGTTTCATTTCCGAAATGTAAATAGGTCATCCCGTATATCAAAATAGATGTTTTCAATATTTTAAAAATAAATGGAACAGGTTTCAAGTCCTAATTCCATCGTATGAAGAAGTTATGATAAAATCAGCTGAATTCAAATTGATTTCAATTGATTTTTATTAAATTGATTTCTAGGCATTTCGAGCCCGTACGATCAAACGACAAGTCCGATCGCTACAAAACTTGAAATCCTATAATAATTCACCATTACGGATCCGGTGAAACTAGTTTCATCGAAATCCGAGTCAGTGGCCAAAATGGCTATCTATACGCTAACTAAATAAATTAATATTAAATTAATTAAATCGCTTTTTAATTCAATATTTATAAACTAACAAATTTCATCATTTTTGATTCCATGGACATTTACAATAATTTAAAATAATTTAATATACCAGCTCAATGTTTGTTATTACCCTAACTATAGTGTTCAAATTCACTGTAATTAAATCCAATTAATTACAATTTAATTTCAACAAATTTATTTAATGTGATTTTCAATCTTTTATATTCAACCAAATATAAATCTAATAACATAGTCAACATCTGTTTTAAATTTCATTACATTAATATATTCTAATTCCAATCTTTTTATTTGTATTAACTATTATATTTCCATTACATTGGACTTTGCCAAATTTACACATTAATTAAAATTTGAAGTCCCAATTAATTATTTATCTCAATTTCATTCTTTTATTAATTCAATTATTACCTTATGAATAAATTTACATTTATATTTATTTTACTACATCCACACTTTCAGTTATTGTATTAAATCACATAAGTGTAATATTTAATTCTATTCACTTAATTGATTCCAATTTAATTTTAACAGGTTAAATAAATAGGTAACACATAATACTTGTTTCTTTTTTTACTTTTAATCACACTTGTAAGGGTTTATTATTTAAAATCAACCATTATAATTTACTTACATAATATTGATTTTATTCAGTTTCCATTTATTATTTACTAATTTCATATTTACATTTGTTTGCCTATATTTACTTTATAACCAAGTATAACATTTTTATTATTTCAATTAATTGCATTTTCATAATAATTGTTAATAAATGACTTAAATTAACATTGTTACATTTAATTGTAATTATCGTTTCATAATTAAATTACAAATTTTTATTCTTTCCAATTATTAACTCACAAAATCTTATTAAGTCAACGATTTTAAATTATAGAAATTTACGGGTCGTTACAATTACTATCCACAACACTTGCTTAGTCGTCCTTATTTTGGCCGGCTAAGTAAGTACAGACAAAACCGGCTATATAATAGCCGGTTACCCTTCTTCTTCCCTCCACAATTTCTTTCTTCTCTTCTTTCTATCATTTCTTCTACTTCTAGAAAACAACCGTCAACTAAAAAAATGAGAAGAGCGATCCAAAGACTCCGAAGCAGCGGCAGTCGTAGCGTTGGAAATGTTCCACCGGCCGTAGAAAAGGCCCCTGCCGAAGACAGCGCAACCGTATCGTCGACGGTCACCGAAGGTCAACGAAGCATGTTGGTTAGGCGGAGATGTGTATGTATAAATATAGCAAATGCAGTTCTAGACCCCACATCGACCAAAATTTGGGACCAAACAAAGATTTGGTCAATTTCCACATACTCGTTAACGACGAAGTACACGCTAGCACATGTGTTGATAATTCTGTAAGTTACCTACCTTTAATTTATTTTTTTAGTTAAAATTGTTCAATAAAAATTGAATATGCAACTTGTTTTAACTTAGCCTCATCGTGAGCGCACCCGTGGATGCTGAGTTAGCATAATACCCCTTTATAGAATGATCAGATCTTATGATACCGACGACATTATTCATGCTTTGCTACGAGATATAGGATTTGGAGATTTCTTGAGTACGTATTTATATAATTACTGTTTATTTATTTAATGAAGTTTAGGGCTATCAATAATCATAAATTGCTTTAATAGGTATTGATAATCTATTAAATTCTGTTCATGTTAGTGCTTCGTATTTTTTTAATATTTGAAAAGAGAAAATGCACAAATTATTCCTTTATTGAAAATATCAAACTCTTGTCAATATATAAAATTTTCCATAATCCTACCATTTCTCTAAAGTGGAGTTTGTTTCTAATTAATAAAATATTATGATTTTTGTTCGAATACTTGGAATTTGAAATTAATATTTTCCTCTTGATTTGATTTTATATTTTAATGAAAATCGTTGCTATGTCAATTACTATTATTACTTTTGATGATAAGAAAAGGAGGAGAGAGGTTAAGATTTTGTTTTTTGAGCGATATCCTTACTAATATTCGAGAGTGTTTTTATTCAAAGTTATTTTTAATTAATTTTTCAGTTTTAACTACACACATCTGTGTAGGGGAAGTTTGGTGGTAGAGGGAGTATTCAAATAGGGAGAGCTCGTGGAATTCATCAACACTAAATACATTTAATAGAGTCAAAATCTTAATATATGTTTGTTGTTACCAAAAGAGGGAGACTGTAGAATATGCCGGTATATGATTATTGTTTGATGATAATAAACATATATATATTCGTTTAAATGTATTTGTTATTATACTATTTTACTTCTTACATAATTAAATAAATATTTATTGAATAAAATAAATAACTCAGAATTCAAATTCAAATTCAAACAAATATTTTATTCAAACAAATATTTTATTATAAATTCAAATATTGCAAATTTGAGCTCCAACTACATTTACACATTTCAATTACAGTACAATTTCAATAACAACACAATTTTCAATTTACATTTTTCACCTCACTACATGTTCACTCTTCACTCGTATTTCGATCTTCAACTTTGTTCCGGCCTGTATCCAACATCTGAACTATCTGCAAAATAAACGTTGACGTAATAAAATTGGAAAAGAATTATTTTGCAGTTCATAATGAAGTATGTGTTTTGAAAATATTATTTTGCCTCATTTATTTGGGTTGTTCGTCATCATTTTCGTTTAATTCATCATACACGAACAACTTATGACATGCACAGTGTATCACTGTACATACCACAAGGTGGTGCACACCGATATACACTTGCTTGATAAAATTGCACGGACAGGTGAGCACAAGGTCAAACCCAAGTCTAGGCTTGATTCAACTCAGGTGCAATATAAAAAAAATAGAATGGTCAACTACAAGTTTCAATGGTTAATCAACATGAACATGGACATGCACATGAAACCAGACTTCAGACCAGAGGCAACCAGCCAACATACATGAAGATACAAATGTATGCATATAAATATACACATGTCAGTTCAGGAATGATGGCTACACAGGGTTTCAGAAATAACAAAGAAATGTACATAATCAGTTCAACATGAATAAATTTTCATATGAAGACCATACTCACAACATCAAAAGCAACCAGAACCATAACAACATAACAAAGTTCTCATGCAACAATGACTTAAATAACAAAGTCAGTGGGACACATATAGAAGAAGACTACAATGAACAAGAACAACAAGACTCGAGAACACATGAGGCTCAACCAAATATAAGCAGTAATGACCATATACAAATTGGGCCTTCCAATGTTATGAAGTCATGAACACGAGACAAATGCAAGACTAACCAAGCAACCAAACTGCACAGTAGAACTCAAACTGATATAGGTCCAAACAAACAGAGTTCACTTCAGACCAAACCAGACATAATGCGACACAAACAACACAGCCTCAACACTCAAGTGCATAAGGATAGCAGCAAGCACATAGAACCAAGTGTAGACTTATTTATGAATGACTACACATGTTCAAAACATGCAATGGACACAATAGTTCTGAAGTGAACCAAACAACTAGACTACAATGCAAACATGAAACTAGAACTAGTAATGCGACCAGACACATAACAGTTACAATATGAACACAAGGAACAAGAACACATGCATATAAAAAGAAGATCAACTTAGAGCATACACATGAACTCAATAAAGCTTTGGATCAAACATCAATGCTTAAGACTGCAACAAGATCATCATACATGAAAACTCACCATGCCAGAAAATATGGAACAGCGAAGCAACACATATATACATATGCAACATGGAGAGCAGGCAACGGTTAAATTGGAAACCAAGCAAACGGTGAAACGATGATATGCAATGCAGTTTAAACGAAGCAATATGAACAGTTGCAATTCGAAAAATAAGTCAGAGTAGTTTCAAATACAAATTCTAATGCCAAGGTAGCAGTTTGAATGAAGTCATCAAATCAAAGCCAGCAAGGAAGGTAACTCGCAGGTGAAACAAGAATTAACAAGTCATAAAAGAATGAAACCAAGTCAATTATCTCAAAAATTCAAAGTGCCAAAGTCACAGAGGAAAAGAACGAGAAACAAATTCAAATGCCAAAAAGAACGGAACCAAAATTCAATTTCATGGAGTATACGTACGAGATGGAACAAGTCAGCAAATATCAAATATCTAATTGAAAATCAATGGCTGAGCATAGCAACGTGATAAATTCAAAAAGATTTATACGAATGAAAATTAAGAGTTTCATTCCTTATAAAATCCCAACATCATCATCGACAAAATGGTATTCGAGTTTAAGCAAAACAAAAGTGCAAGCATCAAAATAAAATCACGAATATATTTATAACTCGAATCAAAGTCGAGAACAAAAAGGGTGAAAATCACACACCAATTTATCAACATCCCACTCGACTTATTGAAGCAACCGCATGTACACAAGAAAATTGAAGAAGCATCGAAGTGAATTGATGATTGATAGCATATCAACAAGCAATTTCGGTGTCTAAATCCAAGGCGGTGACTTCAATCAAAAAACCCTAAATTGTGGAAGAGATCGGCCAAAGTTTTGAATAGAAGAAAAAATAAAGGGGAACGCTTATTCTTTTATTTACAAATTGGGCCGGCCTTTATAAATTTTATTGTTCGGCTTAATTTTTATTAAATAGGTTTTTCGTTTTATTTTGTTTAGTTTATTTTATTTGTAATTTCTTTTTAAATTCAAGTCAAACTCTAGTCGTGTAACTAGGTTACGAACTACGGTGGTGTAGTTCGAGAATTCACAACTCAGTGGCTGAGCTGTGGCAGAGTTTTAAACGTAGAGTTAGGTTAGTCATTAGTGGGTGTCGCAAGTTTACGTGTGTTAGCGTCTGACTACTTATTTTTAGGAGAAGCACGTAGACAGATTATTGCCGAAGCTGGGTAAATTTATGTGTAATTTCTACTGCATTACTTTCTGTTATTGTTTTTATTTCTGCATTAATTTTTATTATTATTAACATCACCCTATTCATCCCGCCTCTAGGGTGAAAACGATCCTGCAAGTGGTATCAAAGCAAGGATTAATAACATGGATGTTTAACCCTAGTTGCAAATCTAGCGAGAGTCGGTCCAATATTATTCTCCCTATTTTTGATGGAACATATTTTTTAAATTGGAAATTAAAAATGAAATTTTATTTAAAATTTGTTAATTCTAAATGTTGGGATATTATTGAAAGTGGGTGTGATATGGTAGACAAGGAAAATACTTTGATTAATGCTCTTGCTATGCATTATATTATATTCTCATATTAATCAAGATAATTTTAATCATATCTCTCATTATGAAAGTGCATAGGAAATCTAGAACACTTTTAATGTAATATATGGTGCAAAAGTCAACAACGGTAAGAAATCCTCCACAATCAACTCAGTTAAAGAAATGTGATTGACAGGATTTGTAAAAGACAACAGTGACGAAGATTCAATAGCCGATGAGATAAGTGATCTTTCATTCAATGATTTAATTCTCTTGTGCCAAAAATTAATTGAAAATAACGAAGCCGTTGAGATGAAAAACAATAAGTAAAAAAGGGAACAATCTAAACCGTGTAAGAAAAATAATGATTTGGAAAATGAGCTTTAAACTATTAAGAAAAATAAAAATTCTAATTGCAATAGGTGTTTGGACTATGAAAAAAACTTTGCCTGTTTTCATGAAAACTTTCAAAAGTTAGAAAATGAAGTTTTAATTTGGGAGAAAAACAAAACTGAGTTGATTTGTAAAAATAATATTTTGCAAAAAAGGTTGGATAGTTTTAAGAGGTCGGAAAGTTCTAAATGTGCGATTTTTGAAAAGAAATTAAAGGAGGTCAACGAAAATTTCAAAACACATGAAAAAGAAAACGTGATTTTGAGCAAATCTGAAATTATTCGATTGAATCACAAGTTTGAAAACGAGATTGAAAAAAATCAAGGATTTTGAAAAAATTGAATTTAAAAAACTCCAACTCTTTGAAACCGAGATGCTAGAAATTGAGACTAAAATTAGAGAGCTTGAAAATGAAAATATGGGCATAATTTTGAAAAGAGAGATAGTACCATTAGTTGTTGTTCGAAGCTAATGGATGGAAATAAACTTTTAAAATCCAAAGTTAATAAACTTGAGTTGATTACTGGGAAATTTTTCCTTAGAGAAAATCATTTAATGTGTTCTTAGAAAATCAACTCTTCGTAAATAAAAGGAAAGGATTTGGATTTGCAAAAGTGTCAAAATATGAACAAACGACTAATAGCACCGTTAAGGGGAAAAGTGTGATACCCAAATGCATGAAGTGTGGAAATATTGGACATGGCAAGAATAATTGTCGAAATATATACAAACACAAAACTGTTAAACAAATATGGATTCCAAAAAGTAAGAATATAAATGGTTTGAAATTTAAACAAATTTGGATTTCCAAGGGTACATTGTAAATGCTAATGGTTTGTTATACAGACAAATTTGGATACCAAAGATTTCAATAGTTAACAATAGTGGTCCAACATCCTTAGTTAGACCACTGGCCTTTTTCGAAATTTAGACACATAAGTGGGCAAAGGAACAAATTTGATGGACAATGATTTTGAGTTGTTCTAGGTAATTGATAACTAAAATTTAAATGTTTCTTAGCCTACAAAGATTAGATGGAGATCATCACATTTCGGATATCATGGCATCGAAGGAAAGTGAGGTATGATCTCTTAACTCAATTTTGTTCACATATTGCTACTTATGGTTTTATCGACATTGTTGAAGAATTTCTGCCATATCTTGAACATCTCAACTTTGATTTTTGAAATTCTTGAAGTTCTGGAAAGCTAACCGATAATGCTACAATTTTTCTATTTGGAATGTCATGAAACTACTTTGATGAATTTTTTAAATGTTTGTTTTTGCTCAATATAGATTACTTTACTTGAGCTTGATGTAAATGGACGTGCTGAAATTTTCAAAAAAAAACAATTCAAGTGTTGAGGAGTACACATTTTTCATATATACAACTATATATCACCATAAATATCTCAAATACAAGTGGTATCTGATATCATCTCATGTTGAAATCATTTTTGCAATTATTTAATTATTTATATTGATTTTCAACTAGAAGTCATTTTCATAAAAACCCCTTATAGAAAATTGATTTTCACTTATTTTAATTTTTGAAACTTGGGTTTTCATCATGTTAAAAATACTCTAGTTTATTTCAGTAAGAGACGGACTCTAGAAAAGATAATCATTGACTAACTAAATCTTTTGGAACTCATCAAAATTATTATAGTGCTTAAAAAGTGATGGATAGTAATTAAATTATATTTCATAACAAGAGGTAGTATAATTTTATAATTTCATGAAGATTAAAAAAATATATAATATTTTTATATTAGTATTTATTCCATGATTATTTCTATCACCTCCACCTTTCTGTCAATCCATACATCATAATATATCGTGTAGAATTTGGTATTTCAAAATAAGGAAATATTTTTTTTGTAAAATAATTATATCCTAAAGTATTCAACCTCATTTAAAGTCCTCGCGGCTATGCATAGGTGAATTACTTGAATTTCTATATATGGGCTTCCATTCCCTTTTAAAAGTCCTTATGGTTATGCATGGATGGGACGCATATTAGAAAGGGATAAATATCAAATATATTATAATCTCATTTAAAAGTTCTCATGGTTATGCATGGTTATAAAATACTTGACATATTTTTTAAAAAAAAAGGTAACTACTAACCTCATTTAAAAGTCCTAACGATTATGCATGGTTAGTAAGTGCTTCATATTTTTCTAAAATTTGAAAAGAGAAAATGCACAAATTATTCCGTTATTGAAAATATCAAACTATTGCCACTATATAAAAATTTCCATAATTCTACCATTTCTTTAAAGTGGAGTTTGTTTCTAATTAATAAAATATTATGATTTTTGTTTGATTAATTGGAATATGAAATTAATATTTTCCTCTTGGTTTGATTTTATATTTTTAATCAAAATCGTTGTTATTTCAATTACTATTATTACTTTTGATGACAACAAAAGGGGGAGAGAGGTTGAGATTTTGATTTTTGAGCGATATCCTTACTAATATTCAACAGTGTTTTTGTTCGAAGTTATTTTTAATTAATTTTTCAATTTTAACTACACGCATCTGCGTAGGGAGAGTTTTGTTTTAGGGGGATTATTCAAATAGCGGGAGCTCATGGAATTCATCAACACCAAATATATTTAACAGAGTCAAAATCTTAATATATGTTTGTTATCATCAAAAGGAGGAGATTGTAGAATATGCTAGTATATGATTGTTGTTTGATGATAATAAACATATATATATATATATTCGTTTAAATGTATGTGTTATTGTACTATTTTACTTCTCACATAATTAAACAAATATTTGTTGAATAAAACAAATAACTTAGAATTCGAATTCGAATTCAAACAAATATTTTATTCAAACAAATATTTTATTACAAATTCAAATAGTAGTGCAAATTTGAGCTCTCACTACATTTACACATTTTCAACTACAATTTCAGTAACAACACAATTTTCAATTTACATTTTTCACCTCACTACATGTTCACTCTTCACCCGTATTTTGATCTTCAACTTTGTTCCAGCCTGTATCCAACATCTGAACTATCTGCAAAATAAACAATAATGTAGTAAAATTGAAAAAGAAATATTTTGTAGTTCACAGTGAAGTGTGTGTTTTGAAAATATTATTTTCCTAAGTTATTTGTGTTGTTTGTCATCATTTTCGTTTAATTTATCATACACGAACAACTTGTGACATGCACAGAGTATCACTGTCATGCCACAAGGTCGTGCACACCGATATACACTTGCTTGATAAAATTGTAGGGACAGGTGAGCACAAGGTCAAACCCAAGCCTAGGCTAGATTCAACTCAAGTGCAATACAAAAACAAAAATAGAATGGTCTACTACAAGTTTCAACGGTCAGTCAACATGAACATGGATATGCACATGAAACATGACTTCAGACCACCATACAATGCAGACCAGAGGCAACCGACCAACATACATGAAGATACAAATGTATGCATATAAACATACACATGTCAGTTCAGGGATGAAGGCTACATAGGGTTTCAGAGATAACAAAGAAATGTACAAAAGCAGTTCAACATGAATAAATGTTCATATGAAGACCATACTCACAACATCAAAAGCAACCGGGACCATAACAACATAACAAAGTTCTCATGCAATAATGACTCAAATAACAAAGTTAGTGGGACACATATATAAGAAGACTACAATGAACAAGAACAACAAGACTCGAGAACACATCAGGCTCAACCAAATACAAGCAGTAATGACCACATACAAATCGGGCCTTCCAATGTTATGAAGAAATGAACACAAGACAAATGCAAGACTAACCAGGCAACCAAACTACATAGTAGAACTCAAACTAATATAGGTCCAACCACATAGAGTTCACTTCAGACCAAACTAGACATAATGCGACACAAACAACACAGCCTCAACACTCAAGTGCATAAGGACAGCAGCAAGCACATGGAACCAATTATAGACTTATTTATGCATGACCACACACGTTCAAAACATGCAATGGACACAATAGTTCTAAAGTGAGCCAGACAACTAAGCTACAATGCAAACATGAAACTAGTAATGCGACCAGACACATAACAATTGCAACATAAACACCATGAACAAGAACACATGCATAAAACATGAAAATCAACTCGGAGCATACACATGAACTCAACAAAGCTTCAGATCAAACATCAATGCTCAAGACTGCAACAAGATCATCATACATGAAAACTCACCATGCCAGAAGATATGGAACAGTGAAGCAACATGTATATACATATGCAACAAGGAGAGCAGACAACAGTTAAATTGGAAACCAAGCAAACAGTGAAATGATGATATGCAATGCAGTTTACATGAAGCTAATATGAACAGTTACACTTTGAAAAACAAGTCAGAGTAGTTTCAAATACAAAATCAAATGTCAAGGTAGCAGTTTGAATGAAGTCATCAAATCAAAGCCAGCAAGGAAGGCAACTCACATGTGAAACATGAATGAACAAGTCATAAAAGAACGAAACCAAGTCAATTATCTCAAAAATTCAAAGTGCCGAAGTCACTGAGCAAAAGAACGAGAAACAAAATTAAATGCCCAAAAGAAAGGAACCAAAATTAAATTTCACGGAGTATACGTACGAGAAGGAACAAGTCAGCAAATATCAAGCATCCAATCAGTGGCTGAGCATAGCAACGTGACAAATTCAGAAAGATTTATACGAACGAAAATTAAGGGTTTCATTCCCTATAAAATCCCAACATCATCATAAGCAAAATGGTATTCGAGTTCAAGCAAAACAAAAGTGCAAGCATCAAAATAAAATCATGAATATATTTATAACTTGAATCAAAGTCGAGAACAAAAAGGGTGAAAATAACATTCCATTTTATCAACATCCCACTCGACTAATTGAAGCGGCTGCATGTACACAAGAAAATTGAAGAAGCATCGAAGTGAATTGATGATCAGTGTCATATCAACAAGCAATTTTAGTGTCTAAATCCAAGGTGGCGACTTCAATCTAGAAACCCTAAATTGTGGAAGAGAAATAAAAAAGGATTGGCCAAAATTTTGCACAGAAGAAAAAAAATTAAGGGGAACGATTCTTCTTTTATTTACAAACTGGGCCGGCTTTTATAAATTTTATTGTTGGGCTTAAGTTTTATTAAATAGGATTTTGGTTTTATTTTGTTTAGTTTATTTTATTTGTAATTTCTTTTTAAATTCAGGTCAAACTCTAGTTATGTAACTAGGTTATGAACTACGCTGGTGTAGTTCGAGAATTCACAACTCAGTGGTTGAGTTGTGCCTGAGTTTTGAGCGTAGAGTTAGGTAAGTCATTAGCGGTTGTCAGAAGTTTAGGTGTGTAAGTGTCTGACTACTTAATTTCTAGTAGAAACCTTGGGGGCAGCATGAAGGCGGGTTATTGTCGAAGATGGATAAATTTGTGTGTGATCTCTACTGCATTACTTTCTATTATTGTTTTTATTTCCGCATTAATTTTTATTATTATTAGCATCATCATATTCACCCCACCCCTCTAGAGTGAAAACGATCCTATAGCTTTAATAGGTATCGATAATCTATTAAATTATGTTCGTGTTATATGGTGCTTTAGCCACCAGTTGGTGGAACCACTCATACTTCCACTTTAGTTTTGGGGAGGTGTGTTTTACCCTATTAG
Source organism: Allium cepa (assembly GCA_030765085.1). NCBI lineage: Eukaryota > Viridiplantae > Streptophyta > Magnoliopsida > Asparagales > Amaryllidaceae > Allium > Allium cepa. The sequence continues at coordinate 99,806,523 of CM060928.1, read as the reverse complement.
ACTTTACGATGCTTACCGATTTAGGAATTGGAAGGGGTGAGAGCTTACCGTATGATGAGGAGTACCAGCACTTTCACCGTTTATCCAGTGTACTTCCATATCTTGATTTACATGACGACTTTCATCCGGACTGCAGATTAGATGCTCATACATTAGACAAGAAATATTGGAATTGATACTGGTCGTAGTTCAGGCAACCATTTGGAGATTTCTAGACTTTTTATTCTGTACATGATGGGGAACTTATTCTTTACAAATGCATCGAACACGCTGCCGGCCAGATAGTTGCAGCTGTAGCGGAGTTATCATTTGATAGTCCAGTTGCATATGATTGGGGGACTCCGATATTAGCATATTTATATCACTCTTTGGATAATTAGTACGTTTTTTAGCGGGTAGATCCACATCCATTACAGGCTTTTGGGAGGTTTTACAGTACCAGTACTATGATTACTTCCACAACATGACTTATCCGATGTTGGACTCCACATTACCCTTTTTCTTTCCTCGAGTTAGAGCATGGGCCCATGATAACCATAGAATGGTGCAAGGATGGGAGGCACGTCATATTTTTGATGTGGCTCAAAATCAGATCGAGTTATGGACCACACGAGAGGGTGTTGTTTGGCATCTGTATGATGGTTCGCCTTTCGTGACCAACCCTATTGTAGTGCATGCTACATTCCTTTCTACGAGACATTTTCCATTGGTTTCATCCCTATCCAACTTAAGATGCTATCAGCTCCTCAGTGAGCGTAGTTGGAGATAGACCATGGATTGTGATTTTGTAACCGATGATCCACATCCGAATACACCTTTTTTGAGGGTCTATGACAATGCTGCATTACAAGAGTATGCAAGGGAATGGTAGTCTGCTAATTACTTCATCATCGTGAATGCAGATTATGTTTTCTTTTGGCTATGGTTTTACACTCCATCGCATGTGCATACTTTTGTTCATGTTGCATTGTTGATTTGTTAGGGCCCTCGGGCATACGGAGTGGTGTTGCCCCTATTTTGCAGGACCTTATACAGAGTACTCTAGTGTATCATGCTCCACAACCCTCCTACGTAGGAGATTACGGTTGGACATTCGGTATCCCGACAATGTTTAGACTTGATAGATGTGTTGATATTCTTCGGCCAGAGATATCCTAGTATCCTGATCCAGCATCTTTTTCCTATGAGGATTTGTTTCAAATGCAAATGGGACTCCACCGGGTCATGTACGTCGGCATCGATGGAGCATAAATGAGTTGACTGCTCGTATTAACGAGCTTACTACAACTGATGAGCAGTGATATCATCCTACGCGCAGAGTAGACGATGATGACGACGATGACGACGATGACGATAACGGTGATGCATCCAATCTTTTTTATGATCAGTACCGGTTTGATGAGCCTTAGTGTTAGCATGTACTATTACTATTTGTATGTCATACGCATGTGAGTACCATTGTATTTGTTGAATATGCTAGTATATGATTTTTATTTGATGATAATAAATATATATTCATTTAAATGTATTTGTTATTGTACAATTTTATTTTCACATAATTAAATAAATATTTGCTGAATAAAATAAATAACATAGAATTTAAATTCAAATAGATGTTTTATTCAAACAAATATTTTATTACAATTTTTGAATAGTACAAAATTTGAGCTCTCTCTATATATATACAAGATTTCAAATTACAACACAATTTTTCACTATACAATTATCATTTACATTAGCACCTCACTACATATCACTCGTTCACTCATAATTGTTCTTTAACTGTACTCCAATTTGTATCCAGCATCTGAATTATCTGAAAAATAAACGCTGACGCGGTAAAATTGAAAAAGAAATATTTTTTACAGTGTAAAATAAAATGTGTTTTTGAAAATATTATTTGCCTTAGTTATTTGGGTTTTTCGTCATCGTATTTATTCCGAATTCATCATACATGAACAGCTTGTGACATGCACATTATATCGATGTACATGCCACAAGGCCGTGCACATCGATATACACTTGATAAACTGCAGGGATAGGTGAGCACAAGGTCAAACCCAAACCGAGGCTGGATTCAACTGATGTGCAATCCAGATACATCACAAAATTATTGAGTACAAGGTCTCATGCAACATTTCAACTCGACCAACATTTCATACATGCACTGGTTTAGCCAAAGCAAAGACATAAGACAAGACTACAAGTGCAAAGCACAAATGGAACCAGACATATGGAACCAGAATCAAAATGTACAAAATCAACATGTGCATCATACAGGAACAACACCTAACACAGCAATACAAAAGAAACTAAACCAACTAAGAACTGAAATGAACCAGAACCAGACCTCAACTGCACAGTTAACTCAAAGGCAAATAACTCAACCAAATTGTCAAGTGAAAGGAATGATTAAAGCAGTGTGAACATATCATAACCCATGAAGACCAAGAGATCAGAGACAAGTACACAAGTCATGTACATGATCAGAGAAATAAACTTAATGAAGCAGTGGTCAAACTGGGCAGAGCAGTTTCAAAAAGCATGAAGATATACAACAGAGAAGACTACAACAAAATGATGCATATATGAAGTCCCAAATTAACATAAGTTCAACATGCTCAAATATACAAAGGTCAAAAGAAAATAAACAAGTTCAGGACTAAAGTGAATCAGATCATCCAAGACCAGACATAGCAAATGGATGTACACATGAAGTTCAAAAGCTAAACCAGAAATGTACTAACACATGCCAGTGGAACAACAAACCAAAAGGAACCAGAGACCATCACAGATATAACAAAGAAAGTAGGTATAATGGCAACATCAATTCAGTAGCACATTGCGTACAAGTGCAATCAAGTCAAACACACACACACACACACACACATATATATATATATGCACGTATATATATGTATGGAGACCATCAACCAAAGTGCAGAGAAGTTCCATAATCAAGATGAAGTTCAAGTGAAACCAAAATGCACATGCCAACAGTTGTAACTTCAAACTACATGGTGTAACAAACAAACATACATATATATACATATGCATACACACATGTATACATACATACATACATACATATATATATGAACATGAATGCACTGACCAAAAGCCTCAACATCAAATAGCAAAAAATAAATACGCAGTGTACAACATTTCAGTGCAGACTGCAAAGACAACAGTGATGCACATACATATATACATATATATATATATGTATACATGTATGTAGTTCAGAAAGCATCACACCAAATGCAAGTCCAAAAGGGAAACTATCACATGTATATACATAGTCCAGACTCAAGGAAATATGCAACTGAATACAAGTGCAGATTCAACATTTCAGACTACAATATCAGATACAAGTATGTGGAACAAAACCAAGTGCAAACTCAATTGAAACAAGGAACCAGTAATATACGTCAATGATCAAACTCAATGTCGTAGGAATTTCTATCTAACAATATCAGATTTTAAATAACAAAGTCAAAGCAATGGTGGCCAAGGTGATAACAAGAATTGATAAAGTTAGAGTCAAAACCAGGTAATAACAAGTCAAAAAACATCTAGATTATTTAGAGAAATTCAAAAGGCCGAAGTCATAGGAGAAAAGAAATTCACAGAGCAGGTTCAAATTCATGAAGCCATGGTAAGCAAGCACATCAGAAAATATGCAAATTAAAAAAGTCAGAAAACATCACCAGTATTCAATCGCAAATCGAACGACCAAGTATATCAATTGAAGAAATCAAATAAAACATATACAAACGAGATTATAGGATTTTGAATCCTATTTAAACCATTAGCATCATCGACATTTAACGTATTCAAGTTGAAGAAAAATAACAAAGCCAAGTTTCAATTTAAAATCCCAAATCAACAACTTGAATCAAGATTAAGTTCAAGCATATCAACGAGAATAACAAAGGAAATTACATACCAGATTTATTCAAATCGAACTCGACGAATTAAAACAGCCAAGTGTAATAAAAACAAGACGATCGATCAACAAAGCAACGCGAGAATATCAACTCATCAATCGACTGCCTCAAATTTACACAAGACCTAATTTATTTTGAAAGAGGAAGAAACATTCTCGAGCAAAGGATAGAAGTAGACATTAATTTATGAAGTAAAGGATACGAGTCGAAATAAAGAAAAGGGAGAAATTTTATTTTGGGCCGGTTCTTTTATAATTGTTATTTAGGCTTAAATTTTATATAAGGCTTTGTAATTTGTTTTTAATTTGTATTTTTCTTTTAAATTTTTATTAAATTCTAGCCGTGTGACTAGGGGACGAACTACAGCGGTGTAGTTTGAGAATTCGTAACTCAGTGGCTAAATTATGGTAGAGTTTTGAGCGTAGAGTTAGGTTAGTCGATAGCGGATGTCGCAAGTTTACGTGTGTAAGCATCCGACTACTTAATTTCTAGTAGAAACCTTGGGGGCAGCACGTAGGCAGGGTTTTGTCGAAGTTGGGTAAATCTATGTGTTATTTTATTTCTGCTATAATCTGTGCTGCAATTATTTTATATATTTCCACATTAATTTTTATAATTATTGGTATCACCCTATTCACCCCCCTCTAGGGTGAAATCGATCCTACAGTATTATCATTGTTATGTATTTCGTAGCAGAGTTTGTATGATTGTATTATTAGTGGTTTGTATGCAGTAACAGTGGTTGTATATGTGTATTATCATTGTTTTGTATTTACTACCATTGTTCGTACCACTGTATTATCTATATTCATACGTACTAGTAGTGTTTGCATAACTGTATCAGCTTTGGATTTCATATTTTGCTTGCATATGTCTAATCACTATTTGGAGGAACAAACACAGTTTTGTTTGTTTGTTGTCACGTTTGTGGATGCTTACCACGTGGATGATTATAAGACACTTGATTCATGAGACGCGGATCATGAAATTTATATTTAAACCGGATTTTTGTATTGAAAATTCACAACATCTTCATTTATTCTCAACGTCGTCACTAATCTTCAATGCCAAATGAAAACTGGAATGCGGATGATTATTTAGTTCTAATCAAATCATATATAGAAACTAATCATAGACACATGGAAGAGGAGATGGAGCAAGATTTTTGGGTCACTCTAACGAGATTTTTAACAGTCATTCTGATTGTAGATTAATTTGTTGGATTTTGGAAACTTGTAGCACTTTTGTAATGTTTACAAGGGCTTGTCAAAGATATAGACTCATTATAAACGCAGTGAAAGAAGAAGATGTATTTCAGTTAATACGAGCCACGAATGATTTCCGTTATTTGTGGGAGTATCACGTTTATTTTATTAGACATGCTACATACGATCTTTGGGTTAGATATATTGCACAATTTGAACGACGTATGGGTTGGTTAAGTATGTTTGTTAAGTTATTACCTTCAGCTTGTTCTTGCTGAAAGCTCTTCGACATTGCAAGGAGGTAGTGCTATGGGAAGAAAGACTTGGGTTATGGATGTGACTATGCTAGCGGTTATAATCAATTGATCAAAGATTATTTTACGGCAAACCCAACATATGGAGACGTGGATTTTAGACGAAGATATCATATGTGAAATAATATCTTTAATCGGGTTCTCGACAAATTAACAGAAACAAAAAAATTCACCCACAAAAGAAATGAAATTAACGAACTTGGAATTTCTCCACTGCAAAATGTTACGGCTGCACTTCGCATGATATCATATGGAACTTCTAGAGATTTGCAAGATGACAAAGTACGGATTGGAGACTCAACGACAATATTATGTATGAATTTTTTTTGCAAAACCATTGTGTGTGTGTTTGGTGAAGAATATCTTCGATCTCCAACATCACAAGACATTGACAGATTGTTGGCAATGGGATCTCAGTGTGGATTTTCAAGTATGTTAGGTAGCTTAGACTGTATGCATTGGAGGTGGAAAAACTTTCCATTTGCATTGCGGGGCCAATATACAGGACATTGTAAAAAGGAAACTCTGGTTTTGGTAGTTATTGCTTCTTTCGATTTGTATATATGACATGCTTTTTTTTGGAACACCAGGTTCACCAAATGTTATTAACGTTCTACAATAGTCATATTTATTTAATGACTTATGTAATGACATATCACCTCCATGCAATTACAAAATTAGAGACAAAGATCATTCCATAAGTTACTATCTGGTAGATGGAATCTACCCAAAATGGAAAACATTTGTGCAAGCTTACAGAAGAGTAAATAACGCAAAAGAAGCTAGGTTCATCAAACAACAAGAGAGCTTGAGGAAAGATGTGGAACGAGCATTTGGAGTGCTTCAAGGTAGGTTTCATATATTAAGAAAAGAGGTATACTACCACGATCCGACGAAATTATCTGATATCATATACTACTATATAATTTTACATAATATGATTGTCGAAGAAGAACGCGATGGGTATGAACTTCAACTGAGAAACTATCCAGACATTGTTGTAGCATTTCAAAAAAAAGCTTATAAGGACCCAAATACTTTTGCCGAATACTTGCAAAGAATACAAGACATTCAAGATCCATAAGCCCATTTTGATCTAAGAGAAGAACTAGTGGAACACTACTGAAAACATATAGGAAACCATTAGTAGATTGTAATAAGTGATTGTTGACGTTTTGTATTAATATTTGTGTCTGAATTTGTTATATCTACTATACTAATTTGTTGTTGACGTATTAAGAGTATTGAAAGATAAGAATAGCAATAACAACAAAGTCGACCACTATAGCATAACCATTAACTCGAACTAATACATCGACAATCACATTAACAACAACACCAACAATAACATTACAACCAACACTTACGACTTCAAAATATTGATGGAATGCTAAGATACATTGTAGGAACCTAATTTCCTACATCCCCCTTTGACGTCTATGGTACTTCTCAAGCTGCTTCTCCATGTACATCCTCTGAACTGGATTGAGTTCGTTTAAGTTGCAAGTTAAACAAGCCATATCATCAGCTCTTTGTTGTTGAGCTAATACTTGTTTTCTTAACCCTAGCTCATTTCTTAACTCTTTTTTTTCATCGTGCCACCTTGTTCTTCCATTGCCCTTCAATTCTTTGTTTCTTTTGTTTCCATGTATAATTTATTTACTTCTTCAGCAGCCGCCATACGCTGTGCAATATCTTCATAATATGTGTTGTAATCGAAGGCAGTTTTTTCTTGCCTTTGAACCTTCCTAGAGGCCGACCATCCGAACTAGTTGTGAAAGGATGTCATCATGTGGATCAGAACTACCGGGGCTAGATTCATCGGTCATCTTTCGAGGAAGAAAATGCATTACTGAATGTTCTTGTCACACTTGACTCCATACACTCCATATACTTGACATCATGTGCAAGTTGAACGGTTGATTATTATGTTCAGACATATACACTGCATTTGCTTGATTAAGCTATAGATGATGAAGTATTATTAGAAGAATAAAACATAAAACTTGATAGTTTGAAGTCCAAATTTAAAATCATTGCCAAGTCCACGTCGTTTTCCCCGCATTGTTTCTAGAATGCAGGGCGCCATTATTTCTTTAACGTTGACAAGCAATGTTTATTCTTTTCCAGGACTACTTCAACGAATCTACCGATCTTGGGGGACTATTTGGAGTTCGAAGGTTGAAAAAATTGCATATAGAAATCTAAAAAAAGTGTTACTTTGGCTCGTGCTTTCTAATTGTCTCTAGAACATTCAACCCAGCAGAATGTTAATTCAGCTTGCTCGTCCGGCAACCATTTAACCATTTTTTCTCCTTTTGGTTTCGCGTTAGCAGATTTGGAAATGCTAATTCTCGTTGGTTAATTTCCCCAAGTTTAACCAGAAAACAAATTAGGATTCCTATAAACATCTTCTACTTCGTCAATTTTATTGACATCGAATTCGGTTTCATAAGTTTCAAATCTATTGCCTCTAAATTGATTATTGAGATTTCTTGATATATGTGTGAACGATAAGGAAATACTGACCTTTGTTGGCTATCGGGGGATACGTAGTTTTGATCATAGTTAAAGTTTCATTGAAATGAACTATTCTGCGAATAATTTGCATTTTAAGAATTTTGGTACTGGTTTGAATCTTGTTGAATGGTAGATATTTTGATTTTGTTGAGGCTGATATGAATTTGGTGCTTGTCAAGAATGAAATTGATTCTGACCGTGTTGAGAATTATACATAAGCCGATTGAATTGAGCCGAATTCTGATTATCTGGCGTTTGTTGAGATAGAAATCTAGACGATGAAGATTTCTGAGATTTTCCTTTTGAATTTTTCGAAATTACTGATCTTGTTTAAAGAAAGTATGTTGATGAAAGAAAAAATTGTAATTGAAACATTGTAAATAAAATTTCGTAATTTGGAAGTTATATAAGGGAAAAGGCAACAATCAGTTATGGAGCCGTTGGCACTTAATCGGTAAAATAATAGCCGTTGGCACTTAACCGACTATAATATAGTCATTAGCACTTGGCCGGCTAAGAAGCAACCCTCTGGGTTGCTTTGGCAACCTTCCTAGAAGGTAACAACTAACCCCCCGTTGGGGGTCGGTTGCTTCCCAAGCATGACATGGTTGGGAACGCTCTAAAAATCATACAATATCACATGATACTTGTGAAGCAAACTTATGCATATCAGCAAATAGTATTACTACTCCTTGAAAAACTGAATCTCGTGCATCCCTTTATATACTTCTATATGTAAATATAGCCTATTAGATTCAACTCACACAAAACAAAAACAAAAAAACTAAACAAAATATGATAACTTACACATTTATCCTTAAGTCTCCTATACAAACATGATGAGTAAGCTCAACTCCAAAAGACTATTAGACATGGTGAAAAACCTGCAAAATGTACCTTTTTTAGTAACAAAAAGAAGAAGCATGTTAAGTAGATGTAATGGTGATGCTCATTCGGATAAATGCAGCCATTCGATTGTTGAAAAAGGACATATATCTGTCTACTCTTATGATGGAAAGCGATTCAAAGTTCCTCTTACATACTTTAGCCTTGAAGTTTTCCAAGGCCGCTCAAAATGTCGGAAGAAGAGTTTGGTCATCCAAATGATGGTCTGATTACTTAACCACGTGATTCTTCTTGCATTGAATATACTATTTCTTGGTGTAAGTCTAGTGTGTCAAGTGGGTCCCGTTCATAATGTACCATGGCTTCATTGCCTTTGAATCAATAGATTTCTATGGCTTCACAAATCTATACATAGCGATAATGTTTCTTTTATTCTATTATGGATAGATACATTGATACTGATCATAGAACATGCATGTATGATTATAACATAGCAAGATAAAGCATAATTGATATGGAAAAATAATAGTGAAGTCAAATTTTCAACATTTTCTCTAAGCTTTTTTCCACTGCGATGAGATCTTCAATCAAAAAAAGTCAATGGTGGAGACTGACAAGGTGAATTGAACTGTCCAAAACTGTTTTTGGTTCCCGATCTTTCTATTTAAAATACAGTTGTATAAAGTATGAGTAATAATAAAATAATCTCCATCCTTTATTATTTTGATTAAAGAGAGAAGAAACTGTTGGGGAAAATCCCTTCAAATGATCAGTCTAAGGGAATAAAAAATCCAATGTAGCGGAACAACTAGATCGTGATTGTAATGAGACGAAACAAACATAGAAAAACACCAGAATAGACAGTCATAGATCTATGCAATGTAGAAAAATAAATAACACCAGTATTTATAGTGGTTCCACTACCACGAGGCAGTGTACGTCCACTTAGCGAGAGGAGAATTTATTAATCATTGAAAGATTAGAGTTACAAGATTGATTCACTTTTAGAGGCTATACATAAGAAAAATTAATAATATAGATAAAATTCTATAGAGGTTCATCTCTCTAGGATGGCTGCCACTATTTTCCAAAAGCTCCACTATTTATAGAGTGAAGAAATGACGAGAGACAGCTGCTATATAGCAGCTCTATGGTTTGGTTCGGCATCCATTTAGTTCGGCGCATCAATTTGGTTCGGTCAACTGGTTCGGCATTTGCATCTGGTTCGGCAAACACAGCAAATCATTTGGTTCGGCATTACCCAAAACTAATTTAATTCGGCATAATGACCGAACGAAATAATTGGACCGGCATGCCACCAAACGAAAAATTTCATTCAGCATTATTTTCCACCGCTCCTTTAACGACCCACCTTTTTGAACGGTTTAAATCGACAATAAACCACACATGTCAGACTCAAATCATTCAAAAGGGAGGATTGTGATTGGGTAAATAAGAAAAGAAGGGAAAAGAAAGAAAAACAAAACATAGAATCTTACAGCGGAATGACAAAATATTAAAATCAAACAAATAGTTCATGAAGCTGTTTTACAAATAATATTTGATTACACATTTACAATACAAAATGAAAGTACATACAACAGGAATAATAAATAATGCAGCAGAACCACATGATGCAGTAATATAAATATAATAATTAGAATACTCTTCATCTTCATCCTCCAGAGATAAATAGTCTTCAATACACTGAAAAGCTCAGACTGACCCAAGTGTAATAAAAAGACAAAACACTCAAGTCTGAACTAAAAGATCTTATGTAAGTTAAATCAACAATAAATAAATATGAGTGTAACGGTGTCAAAGATATTTACGGGGTTCGACATCTCCTATCCAGTGTCTAACGTAAGTGCAATAACTTAAGAGATGTTCGGAATTCCATCTCCTAACGATCCGTCAAACTATCTACATGCATAGTACAATACGCTATTATAGTAGTGTCTACAGTAAAGTAAAGTATTAAAATAGCGTTAAGGCGTATCCATATCCTCCTTAACACGTTTTTATATATTCCCGTAGTCTATACAGATACTGTAAGCCCCACCAAACTGATGGGATACTCAAGAAGCACTCCATAGGTATGGTACAAATCAAACTCGTAATGGACGCGATAAGGCATGTGACAAGGCACACGAGGCAATGCTAGGTAGAATTCTACCATTTCCACTTCCGGACTAGTAGTAATGCATAGCAGCTACTACCGTCCACCTTGGAACACACTCCCATAATTTAATCGAGGGGTGACCACCAAACCAATCACAAAATCATAATATGGTATCGAAGAAATGTGCCCGATTAGAGGAGCGACCTCGCTTGGCCCGGTATAGCTCCTGTTTTAGCCACATCAAGCTGACTCGCGGGAGTCAGGGCTACGATAATACCTCATACAGAAACGTTCGCCAAACCATCCTACTTCATTCTGGAATCTCCACTACGTACATAGTTGTCAAAGTGGTTTTCGGTATTGGCAGAGAGTATGACAATATCTGATCCCGGTCTCTTTAACAACCAAACGCTTATTTCACACGAATGGTTTTTTTATATTTCAAAAACCAATTCATAATTGATATCAAAGTATCATATTCAATTCAAACCGTATCACTTTCGGAATCATATTCATTTCCAAAATCAAGGATTTTAATATAAACAATTTACTTTAAAATAGTTTAAATAATATAAAGTAGATTAAAATAGATTAAATGGTTTAAAATAGATTAAAATAGTTTAAAGTAGATTAAAATAGATTAGCATAGTTTAAAATAGATTAAAATAGTTTAGTAGTTTGAAATTCTTAATAATCAGGATTTTAAAATAATATATCTTTAAACAGTTTATACTACAATAATAAATTTGAAATTAATGTCAAATTAAACTATTTCTTTCATTTCAACACATCTGGACCATGTCCAACTTAAAATCAACAAACTCAATTTTGTCTTTCAATTCAGATTCTCATTTAAAACCATATATCAATATCGATTTCAAAACCATGTTCGAACTATAAATTTAAACTATTTCAAATTTTGTAGATTTCAAAGTTTAGATATTCAAATATTTCAACAACTCAATTTCAATAAATTTCATTTATACTTCAAATCCAACTTTAAAATTTCAATTTAAATTCTTTAAACAATTCATTTAAACCAATTCCCATTTCAATATTCAAAGCTTGGATTTCCAAAAATAATTCAGTTTATGTAAATCAAAATTTTATTTCAAAATATCATTTAATTGGATTCAAAAGTTTAAGGTTTTAAAATCATTTAATTTAACCATTCCGATGTCTATATATAATTTTCTACCCTATGGTCAAGTGATATGAATTTATATCATTTCAACCCATAATATATTTAAAATTTATAGGTATATATCATTTCAACCCGCAATCCTGAATTAAAATTCAAAATCCATAAAACCGCTCGAGTCTATCATATCAATCCATAACTATTTTTCTCTACCTATAAGATCATTCGAGCATGTATCACATCAACTCATAGTGATTTTCCAAGCAATAACTAAGGGAACTTGCAGTGTGATAGCAATATATATATATATATATATATATATATATAGCAGTCATCCAATATCAACAATTAAACATCCATCGCAATCATCATTCAAACTAACCAATAAAAAATAACAATTAATTGATTTTCAATAACAAGTATTTAACTGGCAATTTAAACTTCAATATTAAATTAAATAGCGAATAAATTAAACAAAAGTCAGATTTAACTGGAATAAAAATTTAAATATCTCAAACAACAATCAATCAACTCCTACTCATATTATAAATTTAATTTAACTAACATAAGACAATCTAGTAATCATGAGTGGGTTAAAACACCCACCTTTGATATTAAATCGATTTAAAATCCAAATAGAGGTCCAAAATCTAACAGTCTTAGAATTTGACTAAACTAGTTCCATAATGTCTGGAATTTTGATACGATAGCAGCGGAGAAAACCGCATGTGAATCCGACCTCATACGTAAAAGTTATACACGTTAGAATATTTAAAATTTAACATATAATATAATTAAAATAAATAAACAAGATTTTTCCACGTCACCATCGTACCTCGCTCACGCGCTTGCTTAAACTCTCATACCAAAATCGAACCCACCGCCTACATGAAGACCACATGCTCACCCATCCATGGCCATTCGCGACCGAGCGCCTCGATCAGATGGACGGTGTGACGACCGCCCATGACTCCCGCACCAAAACAAGGAGATAGTGCGCTGAAAGGCGTGCCAGGCAGCCATGGACGATAGTCAAGGTAAGATTAAACAGTGGAATCTATCATATTACTCACAGCGCATGGACAAAATACAATAGAAATTATACATAGTGAAGCTCCATATAACAGAATCTCATCATATAAACTCTAATAGTTTGATACAACAATCAGCAAAGTCAATACATCAAGCCTCACTACATATCACTCAGAGAATATACAAACAGCGGAGCACCCAGTACATATAGTAAGAAAACAATATGTAAAAGCCTCCAGCTCGTCTTCGTCATCAACAGCGTTGGCCACTAGAACAGCACCTGTCACCTGCTACCTAGTCCGTCCATCCCAACATGGATGAACAGCCCAAGGTAATAAGAGTTAAACATAAAACCTTGAGTTAGACAAAAGTCTTAGTGAGCAGTAAATCAACTATCAAACATACCAAAAGAGCATAAAGGGTAAAAGGAATAGGAACCCAACCATCCCACTTCACCTCTTTTTATAGTGATAGCCCCCAGACACACTAAGCAGAAGTAAACATAGCAATTCAGACATTCAAAGCAAAGTAATTATCACTCGAGTCAAGGTCGGTGTTTTCCAAGTGCAAACCCCCAAGGCCTAAACCAAGATCAAATAAGCACCCTGAAAACATCGCTCTTGACCCAAGTGACGATACAACCAAACATCCAAACATCCATGACTCTGGCTATCACTATTATCATTGCCTTGAATTCACCGTTAGTTGAATGACCGCCTGTCAAGGGCTAATGGTAACCCTGGTTCTAGACATAACTCCGCACGTCGTCGCAGCCCGTGCCTAGGAATTTTCGCAACTACCCAGAGTACTAGCACGTCATCGCAGCCCGTGCTTGGAACGTCATCGTGACCCATCCCAACGTACTCTTGCTTTGAGCATGCTAGAACCTTCAACAACGATGAAATCTCAGCCTTCTAGTCATCCTCCTCGACGACTATTCCCATACTAGCTCAAGCGCCTCTCAAGCTAACCATTATCCACAAACTCGGACCGCATCACCGAGTTATCAACATGCTTGGGATGATCCCGTCTGGATTAAACCAAGGCTTTCTCACATCATACTTTGCTTCATCGCATCATAGCAAAGTCTCATCTCAACATCATGGTTTGCCTCATCGCATCATGGCAAAGTCCCATCTCAACATCATCATCAAACCTATCCATATGAGCTTCAACATCCGCTTCATATGCCACAAGCAGCTTTCCTTATTCAAGAGCCTTTCCACTTAGCTTTTGAATCATCTTCGACCAACTTGCCCAAATCAAGTTATCGATCAACTAATCAATCAAATCAAACATTAATCCAAGCAATCAATCATTCAAACAAGATCTAAATAAACAATTATAACAATAATGGTAATTTCGTAAATAAAGAGTCCAAATCTAACATGCATTCTAACAAGCATGAATTATGAACAATATCTCTACAACTTGATGAATGAACTTGCATAAGTGAACATGTAGTAAAATAGATGTCAAATCATTATGAACAATAGATCTACATGCAGACTTAAGAAAAATGCACGAAATCACTCTCTTTAACACATAAACAAACCATCGATCCAATATACTCCTTTGGGTCCGTGTGAGAGATAACTACCACTCACCGGATCACATAAACACCTAAAAAACAACCAACTTCAGATCTGGACAGCAAGTAATCAAGCTTGATCCTCCAAAGCTCCGCTTCAAACGATGAAATCTCTCTTCGGTAGATGGAGATCTTCAACTTTGGCTCTTGGATCTTCGATTTGATCTTCAATCTAGATAGAAGGAATCACTAGATTAGAGTGGAGAAAAGAAGTGAAGAAGTGTTGTAGTCGAGCTCTCAAAATGACAGCACTTCGTCGCTTCAAAATCCGGTGCCAAAAAGTGAACCAAACCCCTCTATTTATAGGCCGGAACGCCCCTTAGGTCGCTCGCTTTTAGGTCGCTCACGACCTAACTATGGCCGACCTACGACCTAGCAGTCCCCCGACCTAACGACCTACCAACTCTAGTGTTCGCGCGACCTAAAACAGACACGACTTAACGACTTACCCCCTTGCGGCTTAGCGACTTAACACTACACGACCTAACAACTTAACACCTATAAGCCGTCTAACGACCTAACTACAAAGACCCAAACTTAGGCCGCATACGACCTAACCTATAACTCGGCATAGAGATCTAACTAAACACACGACCTAACGAATATGCGACCTAACGTATACGCACAACCTAACGACCTAACTGCCTTAAGTCGCCTACCATTAGGTCGCCAAA
Organism: Allium cepa; assembly: GCA_030765085.1. Lineage (NCBI taxonomy): Eukaryota > Viridiplantae > Streptophyta > Magnoliopsida > Asparagales > Amaryllidaceae > Allium > Allium cepa. Next base: position 99,791,128 of record CM060928.1, on the reverse strand, counting down.
CCCCTTAGGTCGCTACAACTACTAGGTCGCTCACTTTCTTAGGTTGCTAGCTCGCTTCAACCGACCTATCCCTAAGCCGCTAGCCACTAACTCGCTAACCTCCTTAGGTCGCTCCAAAACTCCACCGACCTAACTACCATACGACCTAACCCCTTACGTCGTTAATCCTTAAGTCGCCAACTGCCTTAGGCCGCTAACATCTATAGGTCGGTCAATACCCTAGGTCGCTCCAAATCCTATAGGTCGCTAGCTTCCCCTAACTCGCTCACACGACCTAACTTCTATAGGTCGCTCCATATCACTAACTCATTCACGACCTAGGCACCACACGAGTTAACTTTCACACGACTTAAGCTTTGGTTGACTCAACTCTAAACAACTTAACAACATCAACGACCTAATGCAACTATTTTACGATTTGTCGACACGTAAAATACGGGTCGTTACATTCTCTCCCCCTTAGGAATTTCACCCCTGAAATTCCAAACAAACAAGAGCAATCAAAACTATTTTGCATGCCTACCATTCATAGCAATCAACAAACCATGCATCCAATTACTAGCCTAGCACGTAGAATTCTAAGACTAGAACAAGTTACAAATTCATGAGATGTCATGACACCTTAGGGCCATACCTTGAAGAGTTCAGGATGAGCTGCCTTCATCCTCTCTTCCTCCTCCCATGTACAGTCGTCAACATCATCACTCCATTGTATCTTGAGCAACGTAATCGTCTTCCTCCTAAGCTGTTTCGTGTCAGTTTCCACAACACGAAGCGGCTTACGAGGTCTTCTAACAACTAGATCAACTTCTAAATCTTCATAGCTATCAGCAGAAACCACCGTACTTGGGTCGTGCACATACTTCCGTAGATATGATACATGAAAAACATTGTGCACACCCGCCATCTTTTCTGGTAACTCTAATTTATATGCGAGCTTTCCAATTCGTTCGATGATCGGGAATGGTCCAGCAAATCTCGGAGTCAATTTTCCTTTCTTTCCGAATCTAATAACATTCTTCAGAGGAGAAATCTTCACAAAAACCATATCACCTACGTCGAATTCCAAAACCTTACGACGCTTATCGGCATAACTTTTCTGACGATCTTGGGCTGCCTTCATTCGTCGTCGAATGATCCCTATATGATCCGAAGTCTGTCGAATCATTTCTGGCCCAAGTATCAACTTTTCTCCAGTTTCCAACCAACATGTCGGAGAGTTACACGGTCTTCCATACAGTGCCTCATATGGTGCCATACCAATACTTGACTGATAACTGTTATTATACGCAAATTCCACCAAATGAAGATGATCTTCCCATGATCCTCCGAAGTCCAAAACACATGCTCTGAGGAGATCTTCCAAAACTCGGTTGGCTCTCTCGGTCTGACCATCAGTTTGGGGTTGATAAGCTGTACTCAAACACAACTCGGTTCCCAAAACTTCCTGAAAGCTCTTCCAAAATCCACCAGTGAACAATGGGTCTCGATCGCTCACTATACTCTTCGGAATACCATGGAATCGAACTATCCACTTAACATACAACTCAGCCAATTCCGATGCAGTCCTAGTTGATCGAACATGAATGAATCTTGCACTCTTAGTCAAACGATCTACAATGACCCAAATCCCTTCATTCCCCGTTCTTGTTCTAGGTAATCCATCGATAAAATCCATCGATATCTGCTCCCACTTCCATATAGGAACTTCTAGTGGCTGAAGTAATCCACTGGGTTTCTTCTGTTCGGCTTTTACCAACTGGCAATTCATGCACTTGGAAATAAAATTTCCAACATCCTTCTTCATACCTTCCCAGTAATAGGTTCTCTTCATATCCCGATACATCTTATTTCCACCTGGATGAATTGTCAACTTCGAGTGATGACTTTCCTTCAGAACTTCATCCCTCAATTCATCTATATCGGGAACAACTAGTCGTCCTTGCTTCCGAAGCCAACCCTCTCGATCGACCTCGAATCCTTTATCCTTTTCTGGATCTAACCCAGATTCCAAATGACGGATAATCTTGACAAACTTATCGTCTCGCTTTTGGCTCTCGCCAATTCTTTCCACTAGAGTAGGTCTTATCGATAAGTTTGCCAACATTTCAGGTTCCAATTCACATCTAGGCCTGAAGTCAAATCCAGCCAAATACTCAAGATTCTTCCATTCCGAAAACATGGCTCCCAAACCTACATGTCTTCGACTTAACGCATCTGCCACTGCGTTACCTTTTCCCGGAGTATAGGCTATACCAAAATCATATGATGCTAAGAACTCTAGCCACCGTTGCTGTCGAAGATTCAAATCCTTTTGGGAGAAAAGATACCTCAATGACTTATGATCCGTAAACAACTCGAATCGAACTCCCAATAGGTAATGTCTCCACATCTTCAAAGCAAATACAATCGCCGCTAACTCCAAATCATGAGTCGGATAATTCCTTTCATGCGGCTTCAATTGTCGACTTGCATACGCAACAACTTTATCCTTCTACATTAGCACTGCTCCGAGTCCAGTACCACATGCATCGGTGTAAACCACCATCTCATCATTTCCACTTGGAATAGTCAAAACAGGAGCACTTGTCAGTCGCTCTTTCAGGATTCCGAAAGCTTGCTCACACTTAACATCCCATCTGAATACCTGATTCTTTTTCGTCAATCCTGTTAACGGTGTAGCTATCTTGGAAAAGTCTTTGATAAACCGACGATAATATCCTGCTAATCCAAGAAAACTTCTCACATCAGATGCATTCTTAAGTCTAACCCAATCCTGGATTGCTGCCACCTTAGCGGGATCAACCGCTATTCCATTTCCAGAGATAATATGGCCTAAGAACCTCACTTCACTCTTCCAGAAGTGACACTTCGAAAACTTAGCCCTCAGCTGATGTTTCCGCAAGATTTCCAAAACAATCCTCAAGTGTGTCTTGTGCTCTTCTTCAGTTCTGGAATAAATCAGAATATCATTCACGAACACAAGTACGAACTTGTTCAACTGATCCCTGAATACTCTATTCATAAGATCCACAAAATATGCTGGTGCATTGGTCAATCCAAACGGCATTACCAGCCACTCATAGAAACCGGATGGTGTCCTAAAAGCAGTCTTCGGCACACTATCCTTAGCCACTCTCAACTGGTGAAATCCCATTGCCAAATCCATCTGAGAAAACACCTTAGCTTCGTGAAGCTGATCAAACAAGTCATCTATTCTCGGCAATGGATACTTTTTCTTCTTAGTCACTTTATTCAGCTCACGATAATCCACACACAACCTCAACGATCCATCCGCTTTGGTTGCGAACACAACTGGTGCACCCCATTCGGACACGCTACGCCGAATGAATCCTTTCCATAAAAGGTCATCAACTTGCACCTTCAACTCTTGCTGCTCCCTAGGCGCCATCCGCCTAAGAGGCATCACAACAGGTCTGGCTCCCTCAACTAGATCGATACGAAACTCGATCTCCCTATGCGGCGGTAACCCTTTGACCTCGTCAAAAACATCCTCAAATCTATTCACAATAGGCACCGATGACAGTCCATCCCGTGGAACAACCAGCGAATACATGAAGCTCATGAAGACGCCTTCTTCATGCTTACATCGTATCACAACCTTTCGCCCCTCCACATTCTCGACTGTCACCTCCAGCCTCTCATAATCAACCTTTGCCGCATACTTCCTAAGCCAGTCCATACCCAAAATAATTCCGAACCCCGCAAAGTTCAGAACAAAACAGTCACAAACAAAAGAGCAATCATGACTCGATACAACTAGACCACGGCATAACATACACAAACAAGACGAACCCCCAACTGGATTAGTCACAACCAATGGTCTATCAACAATATCCGGTTGTAAACCCAACCGGCCTACAAGTTCACTACAAACAAAGGAATGCGACGCTCCAGTATCAAACAACACTCTAACTGGAACACCACAAATGAAAAGAGTACCTTGAACCACCACGCTCTTTCCTTTCTCATCAGCAGTAAGAGCTTTCAAAGATGATGGCACAGCCCCCAAAGCATAGGCTTGCACAATCTGCTTGTCCTTCCTCGGTTCCGGACAATCCCTCTTGAAATGCCCCGGTTTGTCACAGTTGTGACACTTTGCCGGCACTCTTGTTTTCTTGCAATCCCTGGAGAGATGACCCTTCTGCTGACAGTTGTAGCAGATCACTTCACCCTTTGGCTTCTTCTGGCCATCCTTACCCTTCTGCTTCTGCTGCTTCCTCTTCTTGTTTCCATTTTGCTCCTTGGTCACAGTAACAACAGATCCTTCCTTAGGAAACAGATTCTCATGCCTGAGAGCTTTCTCCACAAGCTTCTCAAATGGATCATCCAAATGATCCACTAACTGCCTCCCAAGATAAGTGTCCAAGCCTGTCACAAACTTCTCATTCTTCTGATAGGGAGATTCAATATACGACCGAGCATACTTGGACAAAGCTTCAAACTCAGAAACATACTCAAGAACTGGTCTCCCACCTTGCTTGAGCTCCACAAACTTCTTAAACAGAACAGATTTCTGAGCTGTAGAAATGAACTTGGCTTCAAATCTAACTTGGAATTGCTCCCAAGTGATCTCTTCCTCAGGAGTATCAATGGTGATAGAGTTCCACCAATCAGAAGCTCTCCCTTGAAGCTGCCTTAATGCAAGCTTCCTCTTAGTTACATCCTCAATTCCCAAATCACTAAAGATCCTTCTACAAGCATCAATCCATCTCTGAACATCAACGGTTGATTCTGTTCCCAAGAAAACCTTCGCTCCAAGAGCAGAATAGTCTTTGCACAACTTAGCAAAATCCACTGGTTTTGGAGCTTGAACTTGAACTCCAACATCTACTGATGACCCTGGAACTGGCATCCTTCTCATGATAGAAGTCATCATAGCTTCGAACATTGCAGCATAGTCAGTAGCTCCCCCAATAGCATGACTTTCCCTAGCAGCTTGTCTCTCACTTCGACTCATCCTTAATATCTACAAAAAGGAATGATTTAGAACATCTTGAGAAACAACTACATAAGGAGTTCAAATCCTTCTAAGCTACTATATTATATATAGTAATCATCCATCAAAATACAATTACGTCTCTCATACGTAGTTACGTCAGCGAGCGTTGGCTAAAATCGATTAACCAAAGCTCTGATACCAAATGTGACGACCGCCCATGACTCCCGCACCAAAACAAGGAGATAGTGCACTGAAAGGCGTGCCAGGCAGCCATGGACGATAGTCAAGGTAAGATTAAACAGCGGAATCTATCGTATTACTCACAGCGCATGGACAAAATACAATAGAAATTATACATAGTGAAGCTCCATATAACAGAATCTCATCATATAAACTCTAATAGTTTGATACAACAATCAGCAAAGTCAATACATCAAGCCTCACTACATATCACTCAGAGAATATACAAACAGCGGAGCACCTAGTACATATAGTAAGAAAACAATATGCAAAAGCCTCCAGCTCGTCTTCGTCATCAACAGCGTTGGCCACTAGAACAGCACCTGTCACCTGCTACCTAATCTGCCCATCCCAACATGGATGAACAGCCCAAGGTAATAAGAGTTAAACATAAAACCTTGAGTCAGACAAAAGTCTTAGTGAGCAGTAAATCAACTATCAAACATACCAAAAGAGCATAAAGGGTAAAAGGAATAGGAACCCAACCATCCCACTTCACCTCTTTCTATAGTGATAGCCCCCAGACACACTAAGCAGAAGTAAACATAGCAATTCAGACATTCAAAGCAAAGTAATTATCACTCGAGTCAAGGTCGGTGTTTTCCAAGTGCAAACCCCCAAGGCATAAACCAAGATCAGATAAGCACCCTGAAAACATCGCTCTTGACCCAAGTGACGATACAACCAAACATCCAAACATCCATGACTCTGGCTATCACTATTATCATTGCCTTGAATTCACCGTTAGTTGAATGACCGCTTGTCAAGGGCTAATGGTAACCCTGGTTCTAGACATAACTCCGCACGTCGTCGCAGCCCGTGCCTAGGAATTTTTGCAACTACCCAGAGTACTAGCACGTCGTCGCAGCCCGTGCTTGGAACGTCATCGTGACCCGTCCCAATGTACTCTTGCTTTGAGCATGCTAGAACCTTCAACAACGATGAAATCTCAGCCTTCTAGTCATCCTCCTCGACGACTATTCCCATACTAGCTCAAGCGCCTCTCAAGCTAACCATTATCCACAAACTCGGACCGCATCACCGAGTTATCAACATGCTTGGGATGATCCCGTCTGGATTAAACCAAGGCTTTCTCACATCATACTTTGCTTCATCGCATCATAGCAAAGTCTCATCTCAACATCATGGTTTGCCTCATCGCATCATGGCAAAGTCCCATCTCAACATCATCATCAAACCTATCCATATGAGCTTCAACATCCGCTTCATATGCCACAAGCAGCTTTCCTTATTCAAGAGCCTTTCCACTTAGCTTTTGAATCATCTTCGACCAACTTGCCCAAATCAAGTTATCGATCAACTAATCAATCAAATCAAATATTAATCCAAGCAGTCAATCATTCAAACAAGATCTAAATAAACAATTATAACAATAATGGTAATTTCGTAAATAAAGAGCCCAAATCTAACATGCATTCTAACAAGCATGAATTATGAACAATATCTCTACAACTTGATGAATGAACTTGCATAAGTGAACATGTAGTAAAATAGATGTCAAATCATTATGAACAATAGATCTACATGCAGACTTAAGAAAAATGCACGAAATCACTCTCTTTAACACATAAACAAACCATCGATCCAATATACTCCTTTGGGTCCGTGTGAGAGATAACTACCACTCACCGGATCACCTAAACACCTCAATAACAACCAACTTCAGATCTGGACAGCAAGGAATCAAGCTTGATCCTCCAAAGCTCCGCTTCAAACGATGAAATCTCTCTTCGGTAGATGGAGATCTTCAACTTTGGCTCTTGGATCTTCGATTTGATATTCAATCTAGATGGAAGGAATCACTAGATTAGAGTGGAGAAAATAAGTGAAGAAGTGTTGTATTCGAGCTCTCAAAATGGCAGCACTTCGTCGCTTCAAAATCCGGTGCCAAAAAGTGAACCAAACCCCTCTATTTATAGGCTGGAACGCCCCTTAGGTCGCTCGCTTTTAGGTCGCTCACGACCTAACTATGGCCGACCTACGACCTAGCAGTCCCCCGACCTAACGACCTACCAACTCGAGTCTTCGCGCGACCTAAAACAGACACGACTTAACGACTTACCCCCTTGCGGCTTAGCGACTTAACACTACACGACCTAACAACTTAACACCTATAAGCCATCTAACGACCTAACTACAAAGACCCAAACTTAGGCCGCATACGACCTAACCTATAACTCGGCATAGCGATCTAACTAAACACACGACCTAACGAATATGCGACCTAACGTATACGCACAACCTAACGACCTAACTGCCTTAAGTCGCCTACCATTAGGTCGCCAAACCCCTTAGGTCGCTACAACTACTAGGTCGCTCACTTTCTTAGGTTGCTAGCTCACTTCAACCGACCTATCCCTAAGCCGCTAGCCACTAACTCGCTAACCTCCTTAGGTCGCTCCAAAACTCCACCGACCTAACTACCATACGACCTAACCCCTTAGGTCGTTAATCCTTAAGTCGCCAACTGCCTTAGGCCGCTAACAACTATAGGTCGGTCAATACCCTAGGTCGCTCCAAATCCTATAGGTCGCTAGCTTCCCCTAACTCGCTCACACGACCTAACTATCACACGGCCTAACTTCTATAGGTCACTCCATATCACTAACTCATTCACGACCTAGGCACCACACGAGTTAACTTTCACACGACTTAAGCTTTGGTCGACTCAACTCTAAACAACTTAACAACATCAACGACCTAATGCAACTATTTTACGATTTGTCGACACGTAAAATACGGGTCGTTACAGACGGCCAACCTCCAGCGCCTCTTCCCTAGCCTCACGACGCCTCAGATCAACCACAAGAGCAAGCCGCACCGCCTAATCACCCAAACCCTAATAAATTTTTCATGATGATTTGACCGTTAATGAGCCCAACAAACTGCTATGATGAACTCCGCGCATCCCTATCCACGCGATAGTGCTCTTGAATCGAGACATCATTGTCGTTAATCAACCTTCAAATGAACGGTCGAGAATTATCCATCAAATTTTGGACACACGGAGACCCAAATCAAAAAACAAATAGCAGATCTACATTGCACTCTTTGAGAGCTTTTCGATGATATATAATTTGATATAGTTTTGAGGAGTTTGATTTTCGATTTGAAATTTGAAATTGAATTAGGGTTTGTAATTGAAATTTTGTTTCTGCCATTAGAAGAAAGAAATATGCAGACAGAATTGTATGTACAGAATAACTGAATGGCTTCTAGGATTTGAGAAACAAAAATCTATTTATATAAACAATGCCCGATAAGAAAGAATGAACATATCGAATTGGTTTAAAACGACAATAACGACCCAAAAATCTCATTCCGCTTTCGAAACGAAAATGGGTCATCCCATATATCAAAATAGATGTTTTCAATATTTTTGAAATTCAATGGAATAGTTTTCAAGTCCTAATTCCATTGTATACAGCAGTTAGCTTTTAAAATCAGCTTATTTTAAATTGATTTCATTAAATCGATTTCCATGTGTTTCGAGCCCGCATGATCAAACGATAAGTCCGATCACTATGAAACTTAAAATCCTACAATAATCCCCTGTTCCGGATCCGATGAAAATAGTTTCGTCAAAATCTGAGATAGTGCCCAAAATGGCTATTTTACACGTTAACGAAATAAATTATTATTAAATTACATTAACCACCTTTTAAATTTAAATTTAAAAGTTAACAAGTTTTATCATTTCGATTACCAAAAGATTTATAATCTTTTAAAACAAATTTCCATGTCAAATCTAATGTTAAATATTGCATTAATTACGTTGTTCAATTTTCAATTGCAATAAATTCATTAACTAACATTTAAATTCCAATAATTTCATTTATCTCGATTTACATCTTATTATTCCATCAATCGTTACTTTATGGATATGATTAACATTGGTTTGCCATTTATTACATCAATATTCTACAAATATCTTTTTAATTCATGTTAACTACAATATTTAAATAGATCAACTGCAATTGATTTCCAATTTAATTTGAACGGATTAAATAATAAAGTAGCAATTGAAACAATTGTCACTTTTACGTAACTAGATCACATTTATAAGTTTATTGTTTACAACATGATTATAAATTTACATATAAATGATTGATTTCACATTATATACTAAAACCCATTACATATACAATAACATACAACTTCATTATAAATAAAATATTGAATTTATCCCTTATTTACAAATTTATAACCAAATTAACTTTTACATTGTTTCAATTGCTTTAAATTACATTAAATGGTTGTCAATAATGTCCAAACAACTTTATTGGATCATAATAAAGTTATTTTATTCATTATTAAATCTTAAATTTTGAATTTTCCACAACATTAAATTCCAAGAGCTTACTTAATTTAATATTTACTTACCGGAAAAATACGGTTCGTTACACTCTCCCCCCTCAAAACTTTTTGTCCTCAAAAAGGGAAACATTTCGTCCTCGAAAAGGGAAAAGAAGGAATAAAGGAATTAATATATTTTTCAGGTATTCAATTTATAAAAAACCAATTTACATAATTAAATATTTAAATAAAATATATCAATTTATAAACAATTAAATCTTTATACGCAAGTTAATAAAAGTTTGAAAAAAAATCTTTACTTTCACAAAAATTTTCTAAGTCTAAAATTTACAAAAAAATTCGGCAGAGTCTCCTTTGTATGGAGAGGTCCGGTTGAAATAATAATATCAGTAATTACCATACATACATATATATATATATATATATATATCATATTTCAAAATAAAATATCCCAAACCACGGGAAAAACAATATAATATTGCTATAAAACCGTAATCCGAAAACGTACCTATTTGTCGGGCAAATAACGCTTTATTTGTGAAACCAAAAGCAGTAGCTATTGCTTCCATAATCTTTATTCCACTTATATAATCCAAAGAGTGAGAATTATTTACAAGAGAAATATTTAAGTTGTTTCAGTTTAATAACAATTGCAAATCACACAAACAAAGGCAAACAAACAGTACAACCACTACATGCAATGAAAGAATCAAATATACATCCATAGCAATCGATACTAATGGTTTGTTCCGGTTCAAAAACTTTTAATTGTATAAGGATGATAAACAAACTATCAAGTGTACCATGTGCTCAACAGCCTTAGATAATAACATAATAGATTATTTATACATCTTTATACAGTTAAAATTATCCTTTCCAAACATCCCATAAGCCAAAACAATCAATAATTTCAAATATCGTTTAAGTTTATTCTTATTAATTTCCTTTCACATCATTTACTATTTATTTATTTATTTCAATCATTCATATAGTGATTATTTTCATTAATTTACATTCATTACTTATAAAATAAATTTCTCATTCATTCATACAACGCCTTTTTCCATTACTTTACATCCATTTACTTACATAAGTTATTTCCATTCAATTATTTAAAATAATCAATGAATTCATAATTGAAGGATTACATACATTTCATTTCAGTTTACTTCACATTTATTATTTATTTATATACTCGATTTCCATTAAATATTAATATTCATTAGTGCATAAATTCACACTTAAGTTCCTTACTTTTTAATTTACATTCATCCTTCCTTATATAGTGTCATCAAATATTAAATCTATTTCTGAATCATTTCAACATTTTCTGAAGTTATAATCATTTGCATAATATACATAGTATTCGCATTTACTATTCATTTTTATTATAAATAGCTTCAAACATTAACCTAAGTTTATAATCATTTATTTACAGCATTTACCTTCCTATTAAATTTACTTAGTAACATTTCAGATTATTAACTTAAGTTTATAACATTTTATAATATCAAAATTCTTATTCATAGAAATAATTTCATTGAACACCTCCATTAATTAAGTTTTACTTGCATAATACTCCAATACACATTTTTATTAACATTCGACTTTTAACATTTTGGTAAGTAATATATATGTCTTTTAGAATGTAATTGAATGTTACACAAGTTTATCTTATTCCTTTTAGTTAACAAAATGTTCAATAATTACATCTTCTAAATTTTCATATCTACAAGTCAATTTCTTATATTTTTCATCAATCACTTAACATCAAATTTCTTATTTTCCATTTTAGACGTTTCCAATTATTAATATAGTTAAAATTTCATTCATTATAATAATTAAAATTTCTAATTTATGGAAACTTAAGAACTGAGTAACGGGTTTCCTTTCAAATCATTTTAAAATAATATATATATATATATTCATTTCATTTATAGATCAAATCATATTTAGGATTTCAAAGTTAAGATACAAATGTATAGCAAAACTAGTACAACGGTTTTCCCACTTTGAAACTCGAAAATGGACGTCGATGATGCGCTCACTCATCACTGAAATTATTTTCCAGCGACAGAGAGGGGAGTATAGAACTTATTTCCTTTAAAATTTCTTTTAAAAATATTCTTTCAAATCATTTTGAAAATATTTCTATCCGAAAATACTTTCAAATAATACTAATATTATATTTCAAATTTTTTTTTGAAAATCAATTTCAAAAATTCAGAACTTACATACTCAAATTTCCAATTTATATTCATTTTATTTATAACCCTATTTTGCAATCAATATTTATGAAATTCCACTTCTTAACAAACAAACATATCACATACAATTATATACATTTATAAAATTATCCTTTTATATACAAATTATAATCTAGGTAAAATTATTCCATTTACCTATATTTCAAAACAATATTGTATCGGTCTGCCCTACTAAGTATTTAGAAATCCCTATCGATGCCAAAGCATCCTATGTACCAACCAGAATTTTTAAATACTAAACAGAACAAATTAACACAGTATAAAAACATTTTTATAACACTAATAAATATGCTCTCTCATATATACTCTCAAACAACCCATTCTAGGTTATTACTACCCTATTCCTAATGAGTCAGACCCCATAAAGCTAAGATTATCGCTAAACCTAGCTCTGAACCAAATGTAACGACCTACTTTTTTGAATGGTTTAAATCGACAATACATCACATATGTCAGACTTAAACCATACAAAAAAGAGGATTGTTAAGGGGTAAATAATAAAAAAAGGAAAAGAAAGAAAAACAAAACAAAGAATCTCACAGCGGAATGATAAAAATATAATAATCAAATAAAATATTCATGAAGCTGTTTTACAAATATTATTTGATTACACCTTTACAATACAAAATCAAAGTACATACAGCAAGAATAAATAAATAATGCAGCGAAATCACATAATGCAGTAGTATAAATATAATAAATAGCATACAAATCTTCGTCTTCGTCCTCCAGAGATAAAAGTCTTCAATACGCTGAAAAGTTCAGACTGACCCCAGCATAATGAAAATACAAAACACTCAAGTCAGAATGAAAAGATTATGTAAGTTAAATCAACAATAAATAAATATGAGTGTCATGTCAGAGATGTTTATGGGGTTTGACATCTCCTACCCAGTGTCTAACGTGAGTGCAATAACTTAAGAGATGTTCGGGATTCCATCTTCTAAGGATCCATTAAACTATCTACATATATAGTACAATAGGCTATTATAATAGTGTCTACAGTAAAGTATTAAAATAGCGTTAAGGCGTTACTCGTATCCTCCTTAACACATTTTTATATATTCTCATAGTCTATACAGATATTTTAAGCCCTACCAAACTGATGGGATACTTAGGGAGCACTCCATAGGCACGGTACAAACCAAACTCATAATGGGCGCGATAAGGCATGTGACAAGGCAAACGAGGCAATGCCAAGGTAGAATTCTACCGTTTGCACTCCTGGATTGGTAGTAACGCATAGCAGCTACTACCGCCCACCTCGGAACACACTCCCATAATCAAATCGAGGGTTGGCAACCAAATCAATCACATGGTCATAATATAGTATCAAAGAAATGTGTCCGGTCGGAGGAGCGATCTCACTTCGCCCGGTATAGCTTCTGTTTTATCCACATCAAGCTGACTCGTGAGAGTAAGAGCTACGATAATACCTCAAACATAATCGTTTGCCAAACCATCCTACTTCAATCTGGAATCTCCACCACGTAAATAATTGTTAAAGTGGTTTTCGGTATCGGCAAAGAGTATGACAATATCTGATCCCGGACTCTTTAATAACCAAACGCTTATTTCACATCGGATGGTTCTTTTATATTTCCAAAGCTGATTCATAATTGATATTAAAATATCATATTCAATTCAAACCATATCACTTTCAAAATCATATTCACTTTCGAAATCATATTCACTTTCGAAATCAAGGATTTAAATATAAACAATTCAACCTTGCACTGTTAGAAATTTATAATTATAGTTTAGATAGTCATAAATAGTTTAAAATGGTTAAAATAGTTTAAATGATTTAAAATATATTAAATAAATTAAATAGTTTAAATAGTTTAAAATAGATTAAAATAGATTAACATAGTTTAAAATAGATTAAAATAGTTTAATAGTTTGAAATTTTTGATAATCAGAATTTTTAAAATAATATATATTTAAACAGTTTATATTAAAATAATAAATTTAAAATTAATATCAAATTAAACTATTTCTTTCATTTCAACACATCTGGACCTTGTTAGCTTCAAATCAACAAACTCAATTTTGCCTTTCAATTCAGAATCTCATTTAAAACCATTTATATCAATATTGATTTCAAAACCATGTTCGAACTATAAATTTAAACTATTTCAAATTTTGTAGATTTCAAAGTTTAAATATTCAAATATTTCAGTAACTCAATTTCGATAAATTTCATTTATACTTCAAATCCCACTTTAAATTTTCAATTTAAATTCTTCAAACAATTCATTTAAACCAATTCCTATTTCAACGTTCAAAGCTTGGATTTTTGAAAATAATTCAGTTTATATAAATCAAAATTTTATTTCAAAATATCATTTTACTGGATTCAAAAATTTAAGTTTTAAATCATTTAATTTAACCAATCCGGTGTCTGTATATAATTTTCTATCCTATGGTCAAGTGATACGGATATATATCATTTTAACCTGCAATAAATTTGAAATTTACGACTATATATCATTTCAACCCACTATCCTAAATTAAAATTCAAAATTCATAAAATTGCTCGAGTCTATCATTTCAACCCATAACGATTTTTCTCTATCTATAAGATCGTTCGGGTAAGTATCATTTCAACCCATAGTGATTTTCCTACCAATAACTAAGGGAACTTGCAGTGTGATAGCAATATATATATATATCATACAGTCATCCAATATCAACAATTAAACATCCATCACAATCATCATTCACACCAACCAATAAATAACAACAATAAACTGATTTTCAATAACAGGTATTTAACGGGCAATTTAAACTTCAATATTAAATTAAATTAAATAGCGATTAAATTCAATGAAAGTCGGATTTAACTGGAATAACAATTTAAATATCGCAAACAACAATCAATCAACTTCTAATCATATTATAAATTTAATTTAACTAACAAAGACAATTTAGTAGTCGTGAGTGGGTTAAAACACTCACATTTGATTTCAAATCGATTTAAAATCCAAAAAGAGGACCAAAATATAATGTCTTAGAGTTCGACCAAACCAGTTCCATAATGTCCGGAATTTCGATATGATCACAGCAGAGAAAACCGCACGTGAATCCGACCTCGTACGTAAAAGTTATACACATTAGAATATTTAAATTTTAACATATAATAAAATTAAAATAAACAAACAAGATTTTTCCACGTCACCATCGTACCTTGCTCACGCGGCTGCTCAAACTCTCGTACCAAAACCGAACCCGCCACCTACATGAAGACCACGCGCTCACCCATCCACGGCCATTCGCGACCGAGTGCCTCGACCAGATGAACGGCCAACCTCCAACGCCTCATCCCCAACCTCGCGATGCCTCAGATTGACCACGAAAGCCAACAGCCGCCGCCTAATCACCCAAACCCTAATCAATTTTTTGTAATGATCTGATCGTTGATGAGCCCAACAAACTGCTCCGATGAACTCCACACGTCCCTCTCCACGTTATAGTGCCTTTGAATCGAGACATCACTGTTGTTGATCAACCTTCAAATGAACGACTAAGAATTATCCATCAAATTTTGAACATACGGAGGTACAAATCGAAAAACAAATAGCAGATCCAGAATGCGCTCTTCGAGAGCTTACCAACGATCTATAACGATTTGAGATTTGAAACTGGATTAGGGTTTGTAATTGAAATTTTGTTTCTGCCATTAGAAGAAAGAAATAGGCAGATAGAATTGTGCATACAGAATAACTGAATGATTGCTAGGGTTTGAGAAACAAAAATCTATTTACGTAACCAAGGCCCGATAAGAAAGAATGAACATATCGAATTGGTTCGAAACAACAATAACGACCCGAAAAGTCCAATCCGCTTCCGAAACGACAAGGGGTCATCCTATATATATATCAAAATAGATGTTTTCGATATTTTTAAATTCAGTGGAACATATTTCAAGTCCTAATTCCATTGTATATAGCAGTTAGCTTTTAAAATCAGCTTATTTTTAAATTGATTACATTAAATTGATTTCTATGCATTTCGAGCCCATACGATCAAACGACAAGTCCGATCGCTACGAAACTTAAAATCCTACAATAATTCGCTGTTACGAATCCGATGAAACTGGTTTCATTGAAATCTGAGACATTGGACAAAATGGTTATTTTACACGTTAATTAAATAAATTATTATTAAATTAAATTCATCACCTTTTAAATTTAAATTTAAAAGTTAACAACTTTTATCATTTCGATTACCAGGACATTTATAATCTTTTAAAACAAATTTCCATGTCAAATCCAATGCAAAATATTGCACTAATTATGTTGTTCAAATTCAGTTCCAATAAATTAAATTCCAATAATTTCATTTATCTTGATTTACATCTTATTATTCCATCAATCATTACTTTATGGATATAATTGTTTGCCATTTTTTACATCAATATTCTACAGTTATCTTTTTAATACATATTAACTGTAATATTTAAATAGATTAACTGCAATTGATTTCCAGTTTAATTTCAATGGATTAAATAATAAGATAGTAATTCAAACAATTGGCACTTTTAAGTAACTAAATCACATTTATAAGTTTACTGTTTACAGCATGATTATAAATTTACATACAAATGATTGATTTCGCATTATGTACTAAAACCCATTGCATATAAAATAATATACAACTTCACTATAAATAAAATATTGAATTTATCCCTTATTTACAAATTTCTAACCAAGTTAACTTTTTACATTGTTTCAATTGGTTTAAGTTACATTAAACGGTTGTCAATAATATCCAAACAACTTTTTTGGATCATATTCAAGTTATTTTCTTCATATTAAATCTTAAAATTTTAATTTCCCACAGCATTAAATTCCAAGAACTTACTTAATTTAATATTTTAATTGTTGGAAAAATACGGGTCGTTATAGCTCCAAGACTTTATCTTCAGATCTCCTTTACCGAACGAAGCCTTAGCTTCACTTCACCGAACGAAATCATCTCGAAGCCTAAACACCGAATGAAACTGCTCCTCCATCAAACGAGATTACTCGTGCCTTCATAGCCTCAACACCGGGATACAGTTTGGTTCGGCCCTCCTCAATGCCGCTCCAGCTAGGGTTTCCAACCCCGTGACTTCCTCCTCCTCTTCTACCTTCGAGTTGGAATTTCAGGTATCAAATCCAACAATCTCCACCTTGATACCATATTCCCTCAAGGCATCCAACTCCATCTACATCTTCATGCTCCAAGTAATGGATACTTATCCAATGAGCTTTGCTAATGCCATCACCCATTACACTCTGTCAACAAACTCCGGCAAGGCCACCACCCTTCAACAAACTGTTCGAAGTGCCCAGTCCATGTAGAACCTATCAATCTCCACTATGAATAACAAACGTCTCCATAAGCCATCTCAACTCTCCCCTCATGCCACCCCGTGGCACCTAACACTTCATTAAGCGAATCAAGTCCGAGCAACGCTTGAACTTAGCAGCAGGCAACGACTTAGTAAACATGTCAGCTACATTCTCACCTCAACATGCTTTGTTCTTGAGCTGAATGCCAGATTTTCAGCTATGTGAATTGCACTATGACTATCATAGTACACATCCACGCCTTCATATACGAAGCTCAAATCATGCAACAGTCGCCTCAAATAAAGCGTCTCCTTAGTTGCTTCAACCGCAGTTATGAGCTTTGCTCCTATAGTAGACAAAGCCACAATCGTCTGCAACCTCGCTGTCCAATTAATCGTTGTCCCACCAATGACGAAAAAATATCCGGATGTCGACTTCCTTCGATCTCTATCACCGGCATAGTCAGAATCACAAAATCCAACCAAGCTGAAATCTCTTCCTCTGCCGTCAAAGACAAGTCCATAGTTTAGAGTTCCTCTAAAATATTTGAAGATACACTTGACTGCTTCCCGATGCGTCTTTCCTGAATTTTTCATAAACCTACTCACCAATCCAACAACCTGTGCAATGTCAGGCCTAGTGCTGACCATGGCATGCATCAAGCTGCCAACTGCACTTTCATATGAGACCTTCATCATATAAACCTTGTCCTTTTTCGAGATCGGAGAGCCTTTACCAGAAAGTTGTATGTGCAAAGGCATGTGTGTGCTAATTATCTTTGCCCCTTCCATGCTAGACCAAGCATACACCTTTTGAATGTACTCCTTTTGAGTGATTTGAGTGAGGCACAAAAGTCCTAGCATTCTATCCCTTTGGATTTTCATACCAAAATTTTCTTTGCTTCTCCAAGCTCTTTCATTTCGAATTCCTCTTTTAGCTTTCGCTTTAAACCATCGATTTAAGCCTTATCATTGGAAGCAATCAACATATCATCCACGTACAAGAGTAGGTACACGCATCTACCATTCTTTAAATGCTTGAAATACACACAAGCGTCTTTGATGCTACGATCAAAACCAAGTGAAAGCATAAAAGAGTCAAACAAAGACTTCTTCAATTTGTAAACCCAATTTTCTTTCCCATCTACAACAAATCCTTCTGGCTGCATCACGTAGATGGTCTCATCCAAGTCTTCATGCAAGAAAGCGGTTTTCACATCCAGTTGCTCCAGCTCTAAGTCATAAGCTGCGATGATAGCGAGAAAAATGTAGATGGACGTATATCTCACTACTGGAGAGAATATCTCATCATACTGCAATCCCTCTCTTTGTGAAAACCTTTAGCAACTAGTCCAGCCTTGTATCTTCCATCATCATTCACCTTGAACACCCACTCACAAACTATGGCTCGGCTTCCTTGGGGAGGTGGTACCAAATCCCAAGTCTTGTTCTTCTTCAACGACTCTAACTCCTCTTCTATAGCGCACATCTACTTCGAACTGTCACATGACTTCAAAGCTTCATCAAGGTCAAGCGGCTCCTCATGAACCACATGTAGGGCATATTCAAACTGATCACCAAGGCTAAGGTTCACAAACTGCCACTTACCATACCTTTCGGGCTGCCTAATAGTCCTACG
Source organism: Allium cepa (assembly GCA_030765085.1). Classification (NCBI taxonomy): domain Eukaryota; kingdom Viridiplantae; phylum Streptophyta; class Magnoliopsida; order Asparagales; family Amaryllidaceae; genus Allium; species Allium cepa. The sequence continues at coordinate 99,772,343 of CM060928.1, read as the reverse complement.
ACTGACCCGGGTAGGTATGCTCTGCCAAAACTTGTAACAACCCGCATATTTAATGATTTATATTTAGATGTTTAATTTAAATATAGCGTCGTTAGTCGGATTTTGATCCGAAATGTTACTTTTTGCAAACGGCCGAATTGGGACTCGAAACTACCTCCATTGGTTCCAAAATGGCGTTTGCGATCTTTTGTAGTATAATCTTTGATATGTTTGAAGTTTGTGAATTTTGGCTACTTTTTCTATTGGGTTTGGGTTTGGGTTCAGCCCACTAGCTTAACTAATACTCTAGCTTAGCCACTCCTCTCATTCACTTATTCATTTCTTAAAAACTTAAGCTTAGAACTGAAAATGGTGGAAGGGAAAGAGAAATAGAAATTTGCACGCCCTAGTTTCAACTTCCAACTTGATTTCTTGCTCCAAAATCAAAGAGAATCCATTGGTAAGTTCATCTCCATCTTCTCCATCTCTTCTCCTCTTCAATTTCAGTAATTTCCTAACACTAACTTAGGAAATACTTGCTTTGATTCTAGATTGAAGCTTGTAGTGTTGAAGTGGAGTGTAGTTGGTTGATTCCTTGCATTTGTGCTTCTTCATCTTCTTTGTTTTGTGTAAAAAGGTGAGTTTTGAACTCACATCTACTTCTCTTGATTTCATGGGTGTTGGGTATGAATTCCTAACAAGTATGCATGTGCCATTGCTTTGGATTTAGAAAGAATTTGCATTTCATTGAAAAAGGCTGGAATTGCAAATTCATCAGGTTCGGCCGACCGAGCTCCCTGGGCCGGTCGACCGACCTGCTGCCCCGAGCCATAATTGGGTTTCTGCATCTGGCCGGCTGACCGAGCCCTATAGTCCGGTCGACCGACCTGCTCTGTTCTGCCTATTTTGCCTATCGTGCATATTTTGATTTGTTTTTCCGGATTTTATTGATTCAAGTTGGTTTTTAGTGGTTGATATTGCATATTTGGCTTTGATAACTTACTCTTGACTTCATCCATGGGTTTTTATAAAATAATCTCTCGAATCGCATTTAAAAGCTCGTTTCTCCAATTTATAAATTCTATTTAAACACACACACGATTTCGCACTTCGAGCGAAGTGGAAGGAAGATTAAACGGTTAGGTAAAACACGGACCATGAATCCATGCGTTTATCTTTCCGATTTATCCCCGACCTATTCGATTGATCGTTTTGACCCTTGTGTCTGGTTTACCGATGAGATGAGGTGAACTTTGTAATGCTTCGAGTGTGAAATTAACTAATGGATAGTAAACCGTTTAGTGCGAACGGGTGGTTATGGGACTCACGTTACCACTTTTCGGATTCCTCTCTGGGAGTTTGTGACACATGTTGCCTTTGGGATAGTGTCTTCGGACTGTCTCCTCTGGCTTGTTGCCTTTAATATCGCTTTTGGAGTTGGTCCTTTGCCCTGACTCGAAAGATATTTGGGGTTGTCGATTACCTGTAGTATTTCTTTCGGAGTGGTTTCTTCACCACCGCTCAAGAGATATTGGAGTGGTTTCTTCACCACCGCTCAAGAGATATTGGAGTGGTTCTTCACCACCACCGCTCAAGAGATATTGGAGTGGTTTCTTCACCACCGCTCAAGAGATAACGGAGTGGTTTACTCACCACCGCTCATGATGTTTCATTTATATGTATATTCCCTAGGTATTGCTTTTCTGTATTGGTTCTTTGGAGCCACACGAAATATAGCGTTTACCTTGTGGAACTCGTATTTATCGGTATTTGTTGTTTGCCTTTATGGCTTGCTTTGGGATATTCTTATCCTTGTTTCTTTATGTTGCCGATGATATGAGGCTTGATATATATGATTCATCTTTCATTAGATGATTGTGTTATCTCTTTTAGAGATATCTATTATGCTTTGTAACCTTGCAGGTTTATTATTGATCAGTTTATCTAACCGATTTGTTTAGCTAGACTGATCCGTGTAATTTATACTCGGGTCAGACCGAGTTGTTTCAGGTTAGGTGCTTTTGGACTTAGCCTATTTTGCTTTCGCATGGACTACTCCGCTAGCTTCTTTTTGTCATAGCTTATTGTGTAGTCCCATTTTGTAGAAGTTCTGATATGTATTCATCTGGAACTCGTTTGTATATTGTGGTTTGCTATACCACTTGACATGTATTATTTTGTATACTCTGTTGTGTATCTGTTTATGTGTATATTATGATCGACTGTTCTGTGATGTGAATTACATTTGAGTTGTTATATTTTCTTCTGATAGATCCTATAGCCATTGTAATTTTGCTTTAAATATTTATTGAATAGGTCGAATTTTAATGTGATTCTACTTTTCGACGTATTTAGTGAATAGTTAAGGTAAGATTACACATGGTCGCTTCCATTATACTCTATTGTCCGCATTAGCCGACAGTATTATCTATGTAATACTCTTTGTTAACGAGGCTCTCGGAGTGGGGCGTCAAAGCGTGGTATCAGAGCTGAGTTCAGAACAAAATATGATAAACACAGAATAGATGCACATATTATGGTACATCAAAGTGTACAAGTGATACAAATCTTTGTATCATCGTGTCTCTTTATTCCATCAAGGCTAGATAGTATTTGGGAGTACGTCTAGGATTATTCCGTAGTATCCCATATTGAAATATCTACCTTGTGAATAATCTTTTCCTTATCTTGACTTTCAGCTTATGTCTGGAAGAGGCAGAGGTCGACGTTCGGATGCTGGGCAATCTAGTGGCTCACATCCGGATGGCGTATATATGTCTGCCGATCAGTTTATGGAGTTGTTTAGGAGCCCTCAGCCTCCCGTTCCTCCTCGAGTGTCTCCACCTCGCAAGTCTGCCTTTGCACGTCAGTGTAGTGATTTTGCTCATCTTGGAGGAAAGCCGTTTAAAGGCTCTGAATCCGTTCTTGAAGTCCAAGCTTGGCTTCGCACGTGCGAACGTATCTTTTCTCGCATGGATCTTTCTGACCATGATAGAGTTCTTGTGACTTCTAGTTTGTTACAAGAGCGTGCTCTCGATTGGTATGAGCTTTTTGTAGCCGAGATTGATGAGTCTACTCTTTCTTGGACCCAGTTTCGGGGATGATTTGAACTCAAGTTCGTTCCTGAATCTGAAAAAGTTTTATTGACCCGTCGCGTCCTTGAGTTAAAGCAAGGGAAATCTTCCATTTCTGAGTATGTCGCGTCGTTCGAGGCTTTATCTCAGTATGGTCTTGAATTCATCAGCACTTCTTACAAGAAGAATTTGAAGTTTGTTTCTGGCAAGTTAAATGTAGCGAATGCTTCTGGAGGTCCTTCTCAATCTAAAGGTATATCTCCATCTATTTTGGAAGGTTATATTTTATTTTATGACCATAGTATACGAGTTCTTTTCGATACGGGTGCTACACATTCTTTCGTATCGAAAAAGCTCGTTGATGATTTATCTTTGGATGTTTCTTGTATGGTTACTTCTTTAAGGATTGCGAATCCTATTGAGGGGTCCGCGACCCTTAGTTTGCTTTGTGATAATGTTGAGATTGTTTTATGTGGCTTTTCTTTCCGTGCGAATCTGCACGTTGTTTCTCATTTGGGTTTTGATATGATTTTTGGTATGGACTGGCTAGTGAGGTATGATGCCAGGATTATTTGTTCGGAGAGGATTTTATATCTTTGCCATCCTGATTTGCCGTCTCAGTTATCTCTTGTTCTTCGGGATGTGGATAATTCCGAGATGGCTTTTTATTCTCTTGACTCGCGAGATGATGATGATATATCTCGTATTCCGGTTGCTTGTGACTTTTCTGATGTTTTTGAGCCTGTATCGGGTTTGCCACCCAAGCGGGCAATTGAGTTCCGCATTGATCTCATTCCAGGCGCGCAGCCAGTCAGTTGTCCTCCCACGAGGATGTCTACAAAGGAAAATGAGGAACTCATGAAGCAGCTTTTGGAGCTTGAGTCCAAGCAGTTGATTCAGTCCAGTTTTTCTCCGTGGGGATCCGCGGTCGTTTTCGTGAAGAAGTCTGATGGAACTCTTAGGCTTTGCATTGATTATCGCAAGCTTAACGAGTTGACCATTAGGAATAGGTATCCATTGCCTAGGATCGATGATATGTTCGATCTATTGAGTGGTGCTAAGGTCTTTTCTCAGCTTGACCTTGCCACAGGTTTTCATCAGTTACGAGTCGCGGAGGATAGCATACCTCTTACCGCTTTCCGCACTCGATATGGTTCTTTTGAGTGGCTCGTTATGCCGTTCGGTTTGACGAACGCTCCTGCTTTCTTTGTTGATCTCATGAATCGGGTATTCCGGGAATATCTCGATAAGTTCGTGCTTGTCTTCATTGACGATATCCTTATTTATTCTAAGTCTGAAGCTGAGCATGCTAATCACTTGAGAATTGTCTTGAGTACTCTCCGTCATCATCAGCTTAAAGCCAAATTCTCCAAATGCCACTTTTGGGAGAATAAGGTTAAGTTCTTAGGCCATGTTGTATCTTCCGATGGCATTTCTGTCGATCCCTCAAAGATCGAAGCCATTCAGAATTGGAAGAGGCCTGAGAATGTTCATGAGATTCGTAGTTTTCTTGGATTGGCGGGGTATTACCGTCGGTTCATTAAGGATTTTTCCCGTGTTGTGCTTCCTCTCACAAGCCTTACCCGTAAAGGAATTCGTTTTATTTGGTCCGACAAGTGTGAAGCTTCCTTTCAGGCATTGAAAGAACTTCTCACTAATGCTCCTATCCTTGTGGTTCCCGAAGGGAATCATGATCTTGTTGTCTACACCGATGCTTGTAGTAGTGGTCTCGGTGCTGTGCTTATGCAGAGAGATCGGGTGGTTGCTTATGCTTCTAGGCAACTGCGTCCGAATGAAGTTCGCTATGCCACTCATGATCTTGAGTTAGCCGCCATTGTCTTCGCCCTGAAGATTTGGCGACATTATTTATTGGACGAGTGCTTCATTCTTTATACCGATCATAAATCCTTGAAGTATTTGTTTACTCAGAAGGAACTCAATATGAGGCAACAGCGTTGGCTCGAGTTTCTTGCTTCTTATGACTTTGATATCCAGTATATCCCTGGTAAGGGTAATCGTGTTGCAGATGCGCTTAGTCGCAAACATTCGGCTGTTATTTCTATGATGCTTGCCGAATGGAGTGTTCTTGAGACTCTATCTTTTTGTGAAATTCGTGATCGAGGTTCATCTTCTGATTCTCCTATTCTATTATTTAGTTTGGGAGCTCGACCTATTTTGTTGGATCGTATTGTCGATGCTCAGCGGCGTGATCCTGAATTGTTGCATTTTATTCAGCTTTGTGAGTCTGGATCTTGTGATGAGGCGTTGCGAGATTTCAGCATTGATTCTCATGGGTGTCTTCGTACGAAGAACCGTCTCTTTGTGCCTTCTGACTTTGCACTTAGGCATGACATTCTTGATGATTGTCACCGTTCTAAGTATACTATTCATCCCGGTAGTAGCAAGAGGTATGCCGATATGCGTCGTCTTTATTATTGGGAAGGCATGAAGCGCGATGTGGCGAGTTATGAGCAATTGCATAACTTGTCAGCGTTTTAAGGCCGAGCATCAGCGTCCTTCGGGTCTTCTTCAGCCTCTTGAGATTCCATTGTGGAAATGGGATCAAATTTCTATGGATTTCATTGACGGCTACCTCGTTCGAGATTGGGTCATTCTAGTATTTGGGTTATTGTTGATCGCCTCACCAAGTCTGCTCATTTTGTCCCTATTAAGTCTAATAGAACTGCTTCGCATTTGGCTAAGTTGTATGTCAAGGAAATCGTGAGACTTCACGGTGTTCCTAGTTCTATTGTGAGTGATCGTGATCCTTTATTCACGAGTCATTTTTGGAAAAGTCTTCAGCAAGCTTTGGGAACAAAGCTTAATTTTTCTACAGCTTATCATCCGCAGTCTGACGGACAGACTGAACGGGTGAATCGTATCTTGGAAGATCTTCTCCGTATTTGTATCTTTGATTTCGGTGGTAGTTGGGAGGATCACCTACCTTTTGTAGAATTCTCCTACAACAATAGTTTTCAGTCTAGTATCAGTATGGCTCCTTTCGAAGCCTTATACGGAAGGCCATGTCGATCACCTTCATGTTGGTTGGAATCTGGAGAGAAGCTTATTCTTGGTCCAGATTTTGTTCGTGATTCTTCCGAGAGGATTGATCTTATTCGGTTGAGAATGAAAGAGGCACAGAGTCGCTAGAAATCCTACGCGGACAACCGTAGGAAGCCTCTCGAGTTCTCGATCGGCGATCTTGTTTTTATTCGTGTCTCTCCTTTGAAGGGGGTTATGCGTTTCAGTACGACTGGGAAATTGGCTCCTCGCTTTATAGGACCATTTTCTATTACTGAACGTATTGGCCCTGTGGCTTATAGAGTTTCACTTCCAGCTCATTTATCTGACATTCATGACGTGTTTCACGTCTCGCAACTTCGGAAGTGTCTTCGGGAGTCGGATTCTGTTATTACTTCTCCTGATTTGCAAGAGCTTGAGGTCTCACCGGACTTATCTATTATACAGCAACCTATTCGCGTGCTTGACACGGAGGTGCGACACCTTCGGAACAAGGACGTGCCGCTCGTTAAAGTTCAACGGTCCGCTAATCCCAATGACTGTACTTGGGAAACCAGAGAGTATATCGAGCGATCTTATCCGGGGTTTCTTTCTTAGCTTGAAACCGGTGAGTATGTCTTTTCATCTCCAGCTTATTTCCTTTTTCTTTTGATGTTGTATGTATGTAGTTGTTACAAATATTGTCTCTAGAAATTGCGGGGACGCAATTTTGTAAGGAGGGGAGATCTGTAACAACCCGCATATTTAACGATTTTATATTTAGATGTTTAATTTAAATATAGCGTCGTTAGTCGGATTTTGGTCCGAAATGTTACTTTTTGCAAACAGCCGAATTGGGACTCGAAACTACCTCCATTGGTTCCAAAATGGCGTTTGCGATCTTTTCTAGTATAATATTTGATATGTTTGGAGTTTGTGAATTTTGGCTACTTTTTCTATTGGGTTTGGGTTTGGCTTCAGCCCACTAGCTTAACTAATACTCTAGCTTAGCCACTCCTCTCATTCACTTATTCATTTCTTAAAAACTTAAGCTTGGAACTGAAAATGGTGGAAGGGAAAGAGAAATAGAAATTTGCAAGCCCTAGTTTCAACTTCCAACTTGATTTCTTGCTCCAAAATCAAAGAGAATCCATTGGTAAGTTCATCTCCATCTTCTCCATCTCTTCTCCTCTTCAATTTCAGTAATTTCCTAACACTAACTTAGGAAATACTTGCTTTGATTCTAGATTGAAGCTTGTAGTGTTGAAGTGGAGTGTAGTTGGTTGATTCCTTGCATTTGTGCTTCTTCATCTTCTTTGTTTTGTGTAAAAAGGTGAGTTTTGAACTCACATCTACTTCTCTTGATTTCATGGGTGTTGGGTATGAATTCCTAACAAGTATGCATGTGCCATTGCTTTGGATTTAGAAAGAATTTGCATTTCATTGAAAAAGGCTGGAATTGCAAATTCATCAGGTTCGGCGACCGAGCTCCCTGGGCCGGTCGACCGACCTACTGCCCCGAGCCATAATTGGGTTTCTGCATCTGGCCGGCCGACCGAGCCCTGTAGTCCGGTCGACCGACCTGCTCTGTTCTGCCTATTTTGCCTATCGTGCATATTTTGATTTGTTTTTCCGGATTTTATTGATTCAAGTTGGTTTTTAGTGGTTGATATTGCATATTTGGCGTTGATAACTTACTCTTGACTTCATCCACGGGTTTTTATAAAATAATCTCTCGAATCGCATTTAAAAGCTCGTTTCTCCAATTTATAAATTCTATTTAAACACACACACGATTTCGCACTTCGAGCAAAGTGGAAGGAAGATTAAATGGTTAGGTAAAACACAGACCATGAATCCATGCGTTTATCTTTCCGATTTATCTCCGACCTATTCGATTGATCGTTTTGACCCTTGTGTCTGGTTTACCGATGAGATGAGGTGAACTTTGTAATGCTTCGAGTGTGAAATTAACTAATGGATAGTAAACCGTTTAGTGCGAACGGGTGGTTATGGGACTCACGTTACCACTTTTCGGATTCCTCTCTGGGAGTTTGTGACACATGTTGCTTTTGGGATAGTGTCTTCGGACTGTCTCCTCTGGCTTGTTGCCTTTAATATCGCTTTTGGAGTTGGTCCTTTGCCCTGACTCGAAAGATATTTGGGGTTGTCGATTACCTGTAGTATTTCTTTCGGAGTGGTTTCTTCACCACCGCTCAAGAGATATTGGAGTGGTTTCTTCACCACCACCGCTCAAGAGATATTGGAGTGGTTTCTTCACCACCGCTCAAGAGATAACGGAGTGGTTTACTCACCACCGCTCATGATGTTTCATTTATATGTATATTCCCTAGGTATTGCTTTTCTGTATTGGTTCTTTGGAGCCACATGAAATATAGCGTTTACCTTGTGGAACTCGTATTTATCGGTATTTGTTGTTTGCCTTTATGGCTTGCTTTGGGATATTCTTATCCTTGTTTCTATATGTTGCCGATGATATGAGGCTTGATCTATATGATTCATCTTTTGTTAGATGATTGTGTTATCTCTTTTAGAGATATCTATTATGCTTTGTAACCTTGCAGGTTTATTGTTGATCAGTTTATCTAACTGATTTGTTTAGCTAGACTGATCCGTGTAATTTATACTCGGGTCAGACCGAGTTGTTTCAGGTTAGGTGCTTTTGGACTTAGCCTATTTTGCTTCCGCATGGACTACTCCGCTAGCTTCTTTTTGTCATAGCTTATTGTGTAGTCCCATTTTGTAGAAGTTCTGATATGTATTCATCTGGAACTCGTTTGTATACTGTGGTTTGCTATACCACTTGACATGTATTATTTGTATACTCTGTTGTGTATCTGTTTATGTGTATATTATGGTCGACTGTTCTGTGATGTGAATTACATTTGAGTTGTTATATTTTCTTCTGATAGATCCTATAGCCATTGTAGTTTTGCTTTAAATATTTATTGAATAGGTCGAATTTTAATGTGATTCTACTTTTCGACGTATTTAGTGAATAGTTAAGGTAAGATTACACATGGTCGCTTCCATTATACTCTATTGTCCGCGTTAACCGACAGTATTATCTATGTAATACTCTTTGTTAACGAGGCTCTCGGAGTGGGGCGTCAAACAGCTCCACCTTGAACCGAACTTCCTCTATATTCATGCACATCACCAGCACTACTAGAAGGTACATGTGGACTATCCTGTGATGTTTCATCAACTGCATTTTCCACGACAGCATCAACAACAACTCTACTATTTGGTTAGAACATGGGAACTTCTTCCATCTCCTTAGGCCTATCATAATCTTCTGATGTGTTAGGTAACTTCTCCTTCGGATTGAACATAGCAGACTCATTAAAAGTGACATGTCTGGAATGAACAATCTTCCGATCAACAGAGTTTCAAATTTGATACCCTTTGATACTATCGGTGTATCCCATTAGTATGCACTTGTATGCTCTAGCCTCCAACTTGTTATCACTTGTATGGTGAACGTACACAAGACAACTAAAAATTCGAAAATAACCAAGATACACTGCTTTACCTGTCCACGTCTCCTCTGTAATCTTCCCATCTATGGTTGAGTATGGAATTCGATTTATAATATACGTCGTAGTTGATAATGCTTCAGCCCAAAAGCCTCTAGACAAGCCCGTCGTCAATCTCAAGTAACGAGCCAATTATCCTAAAGAACTGTGGTTCCATTCAAAAAATACAGATTTCGGAATACATCTCCTTTCATAAGAACTAGTGCACCTCTCGAAACCTTCAGACTATCCTTCTCGATAGTTTTCTTGCATCCCAAAGATGCCGATTATCCTAAAGAAATTAAGAACATCAATGTGTCTCTAGCGAAGATAAGGTTGTTAGCGAAACTTGTGTATCGCTCTGGAAGATAACACGAAAGAATCATTGCCATTTGCTCATCATCCATCTTCAAGTCAACAATCTTCATCTTCATCACGAGATCATCAAAGAAATCAAGATGTTCTTTCACTGAAGTACCCTCTCTCATCCGCATGGTGAAAAATGTCTTCAGCAATATCAGACGGTTAGTCAAAGATTTCTTCAAGTAGAGATTTCCAGCTTGGTCCAAATGCCCCTAAAAGTGGTCTTATTGCTAATTTTTGAGATAACATTCTCTCTCATTGCTAGCTGTAAAGTAGTAAATGCCAGTTTCTCCATCTCCTTCCTTTCCGCGACTGAGATGTCAGACGTCAACTTCTCAGGGGAAAACAATACCGGACTTCATTCCTCATTAGGACAACCTTCATCCTCTATTGCCTCTTCTCGAAGTCTTTATCCCCATTTCATTTCTTAATTGCCAACTGTGATCCTGACGCGATATACATCCCTCTAGTATAGCATCTTGTAACAACTGGAGTCGCTTCATCTCCTGCCATAGCGTTTAATACTCCTCAATCAACATTGCAGCTCTGATACCAGACTGTTGGGGAAAATCCCTTCAGATGATCAGTCTAAGAAAATAAAAAAACCCAACGCAGCAGAAAACAACCGGATCGTGATTGCAGTGAGATGAAACAAACAGAGACAAACACCAAAACAGACAGTCATAGATCTATGCAGTGCAGAAAAATAAATAACATCATTATTTATAGTGGTTTCACTACTGCGAGGCAGTGTACATCTACTTGAGGAGAGGGGATTTTATTAATCACTGAAAAATTAGAGTTACAAGATTGATTCATTTTTGAAGGCTATACATAAGAAAAATTAACAATACAGACAAAACTGCAAAGTTTCAGCTCTCTAGGATGACTGTCATTGTTGTCCAGAAGCTCCACTATTTATAGAGTGAAGAAATGAGGAGGGGCAACTATTATATAACAGCTCCGAGGTTTGGTTCGATATCCATTTGGTTAGATGCATCACTTTGGTTTGATCAACTGGTTCAACAAACACAGCAGATCATTTGGTTCGGCATTACCCAAAACTAGTTTGGTTCGGCATAACGTCCCAACGAAATAATTGAACCAGCATGCCACCGAACAAAATATTTCATTCGACATTATTTTTCACTACTCCAAGCTTTGTTTTCAGATCTTCTTTACCGAACGAAGCCCTAACATCACTTCACTGAACGAAATCATCTCGAAGCCCAAGCACCGAATGAAACTGCTCCTCCACATAATAAGATTACTCGTTCGGCCTTCATAGCCTCAACACCGAGCCACAGTTTGGTTCGATCCTCCTGAATGCCGCTCCAGCTAGGGTTTCCAACTCTATGTCTTCCTCCTTCGCCTCTTCCTTCGAGTTGGAATTTCAGGTACCAAATTCAACAGAAACTTGGTTAAAGTGGAATCAACAAATTGTTATGTTTATTTCCTAATCTTATAATAATAGTAGTGGTAGATATGGTGATTAGTGTTTTTAAAACCGAAAAGGACCGCAGTTGGACCACAGTTAACCAGCCTGCCAGAGGCCACAGTGCGGAACAACATCAAACCTTGCTTATGCAAGAACCGTGTGGGAACCATCAAAACCAGTTCAAAATGCGGGTTCGAAGCAAAAATCAAACCAGACCAATTAATTTATATTGAGTATTTTAATTCTTTTCAAAATTTAAAGCCGTGCATGCCCATTCACAGGCTTATGGCCAGCTGTGCAATTATAACTGAAGACAGCTTTTATTTGTAAAGGTGAGATAAAAAACTTGCTGCATCATGTTGCTTTTTCTTGTTACGCTACTGCTCATTACATCCACCCGGAAGTACACCATGATTTTAAAACATCCATTTTCAGACTTCTAAACTCACATTTATAACTTATATTGCTTGCGTTACAGTTTTGTAAACTTGTATCTCTAGTATTATACATCACACCTTTTGCTGTGTGACATGCGCCTTTAAAATATTAAACTAAAACTAGTGTTTTAAAGTAGAATACTTTCTAGAAACAACATTTGTAAGCCAGTTTTATAAATTTATTTTTAAATTAAGAGATTTTTATCATATTTTGATAAATTATTCTTATTTTAGCGTATTAATTTGTAACCATGCATGGATTCAGAAGGAAAAACTGGCACAATTTCAACGATCCGACCGGTTCGACCAAATAACCTTCGATCACGGACTGTCACGGTTTTGTTTACGGTTCGATCTTGAAAACTATGGTGGAGATATTTGAAGTCATTTTTAATGTTCATGTGATGTTTTTCACTTTAATCAATAAAAATTGTATACTGAAAAAACTAAATCAAAACCAAAAAAAAAAAAACCCAACAGGGTTAGCATAAATATAAGACATATATAGATATGAAATTTTGAGTTTCAAACTCACTTTTAGCACTCTTTTGTGCTTGTTCAGGGACATCAATACCATAGTCAGCACTAAATATATATTACATCAAACAAACTACTCATGATATTTGTTTTCATAAAAATGGTGTGAAAATCTTATGCTATTTTAGCCCTCCATTTGTTTATGTTCTAAATATTGACATGCATTAATTTTATTTTGAAAAAGAAAACTTATTTATATTCCTCGCCGTTTATTTATTTTATTCCACAAAATATTATGTAAATTATTGGCAGTTTTTAATTGAGGTTGATTAATCTTTTTCCATCTATCATGTGCATCTAAAAGAATGCATTCGATACTTACTAACCTAAAGCAAGGGCTTCAAAATGGAAATCAAGCAGTAAATTTAAACTGTGGACAGTAGACTCGAAAGCTAGGTACTATTGTAATGTGTCCACATAGCATTATGCTACAAAATCTGATCCACATATGTTATCGAGTGAAATCTAAGTACGAGAAAATATAAAATATTTTTAAAATAGTGACAAGCCATACTTTTTGAATTAATTCCGATGCTTGAATTTCTACATTCCTAAACATAGTGCTTTATCTTCTCTACCATTCCATTTGAGTCAAGCATTGAATCATATGATAATTGAACGGAAACAAAAAAGGATCAATTCGAAATAGGATTCAGATCATAAGATTTCACAATTTTTTGCAAACAATGACCTGATGGACTTGTATTGTAAATATCAAGCTCCTGCGTTTCTCCGTAAGATTGTTGATGGGCGAACACAATTTTTTGGCATTCGGATACTGCTACAGTTAGAATATGATTTTGATTTTGTGGTGAGGGTGAACGACTGGAGCTGTAAGATGGACCTTGATTCAAGGGTTTTAGGCTTAGCAGAACTAAAATAGGGTACATGAAGTATGAGTTCAACGATGTAAAGTCAGAGAAAGGAAATGTCACTCTGTTTCGATGTTTAGGATCAATATTGCAGTATGATGGTGAGATATAATGAAGATGTTAGTTTTAAAATTCGAACGAGATAGATGAAATAACGACAAAACGTCTGACATTGTCTGTGACAGGAAAGTCCCACGAAAGCTTAAAAGAAAATTCTACAGAACGACAATCGGGCTTGCGATATTGTATGGTGCAAAATGTTGGCCTACTAAAAGCCAACACGTCTAGAAGATAAGTGTAGCAGAAATGTGTATGCTGCGATGAAGCTGCGGTCATACAAGAAGAGATCGAATTAAAAATGATGATATACATGACACACTTAGAGTAGCACCAATTAAGGAGAAGTTAGTCCAACACTGCTTAAGATGGTTTGGACATCTCCAACGGAGCCCTCCCAATGCACCTGTGTGCGGATTATAGGCCGCGTTGAATGCTAAAAAAGATATAGAGGTCGACCAAAGTTGATATGAGAGGAAGCAACAAAAAGTGATTTGAATGATTGGAACATATCCGAAGAGTTGGTGTCAGATAGGAACACATGGAAGTTAGCGATCCACGTACCAGAAATATGAGCTAGGAGTTTTTTGCTTAGAGTTGGTTTAGGGGTAGTGTTATAAGTTTTAGATTATAGGACTAGTGAATAGAAGCCTAAGACATAGTGTTTAGTCTTCGGTCAATATTACTATTGGTACCATTATTACTATTAGTATTATTATTATTATCGTGGTTTTTTTATTTTATATATTTTTATTTTTATTTTACTTGGTTATTATTACTATTATTATTATTATTTTACTTATTTGACGTCAAATTATTATTATTATCATGGTATTATTATTATTATTATAACTTTTAAACCGACTTTGTCATTTAATTTTGAGTCTCATCTCTAGCCAACTCTAACTTGATTGAGAATAATAGTTTAGTTGTTATTGTTGCTATTGCGGTGAGGGCGAACAATCTCATGAAAATAAAGTATAAGAATTTTGTCATGATTGCAAAAATACTAAGGTTTCAAGAACTGAAGATAACAAGGTTTTAAGAATTGAGAACAAGGGGGTATTGAGATGAATTCGATATGTAGAAGAATGGTGATCTTGTGAATCTGATACGAGAACAATTTTGTCTGTTTCAGTATGAAATTTTGCTTCGAGAAAGAAGGAACCAGTAGTCAAATATTGTAGTTTTTGTGCATTAGGGATGTAGAGAGAAGGTTGTTTTGAGGAGTATATAGGGTGAATCTAAGATCACTAACAAAGTATCAATTCAAGGCTAGTAACATTCAAAAATAGTGGTAAGGGGTCTCCAATGGTTGGAGTTGGTTTGAATGTCACATGTGATATTTAGATCGTGGTTCCGAATCTGAAATGAAAGAACAAATAGATATTTTATACTCGTTTCCAATTATACCATTACAAAATAGGCATCTACTTATATAATATAGTTGGCTTCTCATTTAAGAAATTCAATTTGTTCTCGTTTATGACAAAGAGCAAACATTTATTATATAGTCGTCAGCTATGTAAATGGCTAAAATATAGGTTACCGTTGAAGTATACTGTATAGTCGCGTACATTGTAACAAAAGCAATCACAGTGTTACGTGTCACCAATCTCATATATATACCACGATTATTTCAAATATCCTACGATGTGAGACGTTTAAATCGTCAATCCACACACCCATTCCATTTACAATGCGAGCCAACTGTGTCATCCGTCTGAGAATCCCAATATAATATGGTTGTTGCATTGTGGGAACAATATATTACGACTGATCCAATATTTTAAACATCAGATACCTCACCTACCGAGCAGCAAACTGGTGTTATCCCCGCTCGGCAGCTACTATTTCGGTGTTAGATATCCACACAATACCCTTATTGGGTACCTGTACAAGCCCGCAGTTTAGTCTTTTTAATTATTTATGCATGAATTGCACTTCAGCCTATTTAATTTTTTGTGCATGAAATGAGTGTACTCTCTGTAACAACTTACGAAGAAAAGTGAATGTAATGTACCATCATTAACTGTAAAATTCTTCTAAAAATCATGGAAAATAAAATAAGATAAATAGAGATAATTATATGACTCAAAACTCTAATACACTGCCTGCTACTAATTTAGCACCGACAAGAAATACTTATGCATAGACAAACGCATTTGATATCAACATTAATTAGTTGAAAGATCAAACTAAACGAGAGACGTTTTTTGTTAGAGTTTGACTTACACATGTACTCTGCCTTTTTTTTTCCTCCAGCTTGATGCTGCACAATTTAATTTTACTACATTCGATTCAGTAGGTAGGATTCAAGAAAAATTCGTGCTGGTATTTTACGAACAGCCAAAGTTTCCAAAATACGACCATATATAAAAACTATATATTTTGAGATATCTCATGCATTATCTCTAAAAGTAAAGGAAAGGCGGGGTGATCATATTCATGAGATGATGGATTTTACTGTAGCTAAGTATGTATTGGAATCTCTTCAAAATAAATCGTATACTGATGATGACCCTTACATTTGATTCATGTGATTTGTCTATAGACTAAAAGTATTAAGTTTTTAAGAATTTTTTTTAATGTAATTATAAATGAATCAGTGGGCACACGCACACATATATACTTAAAAGTTCAAGTTGTTACATGCAATATTAATGCACATAACTAGCTTTAATATTTATGTTGAAATATTTGAATTATTTCAACTCAGTTTTGATTCATAGTACTTTGTACAATTGTGTATTGAATTGAAATGGAACAGATATCTTTTATTGATTGCAAAAAGTGTTACAATACAATGTATGCAATAGAAGCTTTTATATACAAATTCGAGCAGATGGGCTTTAACATTGAACCGGTCCATGTTGATACATCAATGGTGCAGATGAACTTTAAACAATGCACGGTGCTGATTGCTTATCCAAATTGATATATACGCGGATTGTTAACTGAGTCAAACGTAACTCTTATCTCCATTAATTCCCCCTCTCGAACCCTAGCTCTGGATTTAGGGTTAGGGTTTGAAACAAATTTGTGCGGCTGTTGGGAGGAAGATTTGATGTCGATCTGATATCTTCTTCTTCTAGCTCTTTATTTCTGGAGTATGTCGCGATTTGAGCTTCGATTTGTTCAGATCTGATTTTAGCTGTGCCGTGACAGAGAGAAGTTTGAACTTTCTCTGGTTGTTTGAAGTGACGAAAAATTTGCTTGACTTTGCTCAACAGGATTCTTGTTCTCTATGACTCTGAGATCTCTTTTAAACTGCAGGAAGCTTTTCTTCGATAATGACTTGGTTAGAGTATCGGCTATTTGGTAAGTTGCAGGTAAATGGTTTATTTGTAGATTTCCCTTAGCAACTTGATCTCGAACGAAATGCAAGTCTATTTCGATGTGTTTGGTTCTAGAATGCATTATGGGGTTTGCTGTCATGTAGACTGCACTTTGATTGTCACACCATAGTGTTGCTTTGATGTTTGCATCTAGTTTTAGCTCTTTCATGATTGATTGAAGCCACATTACTTCTGCTGTTGCACTAGCTATGCTTCTGTACTCGGCTTCAGTACTAGATCGAGAAATGGTTGTTTGCTTTTTTGAGCTCCATGATATTAAGTTGCCTCCAATAAATATGCAATATCCTGTAATAGATTTCCTGTCGTCTGGGTCTGTAGCCCAGTCCGAATCTGAATATCCTGTGATGTTGAGATTTCTGCTGGCTTTGAACATTAGTCCATGATTAATTGTGCCTTTTAGATATCGTAGAATCCTTTTTATTCCCTTCCAGTGTTCATTTAGTGGGTTCTGCATAAATTGAGAAAGTTTGTTAACACTAAAAGCAAGATCTGGTCGTGTTATAGTGACATACTGTAATGCCCCTATAACACTTCTGTATTGTTTGATATTATCTATGACTTCTCCCTTATTTTTAGAGAAATTTTGATGACTGATCATGGGAGTAGCCATAGATTTTGCATCTTCCATTTTTGTCTTTGCTAGTAATTCTGATATATATTTTTTCTGACACAAGATAATCTCTGAGTTTGATATCTTATGTACTTCAATTCCCAGAAAATAGTTGAGATATCCAAGATCCTTAATTGAGAATTCTTTATTCAGATAACATATGACTTTGTTGATCTCATCCTGATTGTTACATGTGACAATTAAATCATCAACATAGATTAATATGTAAATAATTGAAAATGAATTGCTTTTGATAAATAATGAGGTGTCTGATTTGATAGATTGATATCCTATTGACATTAGAGTTGATTTCAGCCTATCAAACCAAACCCTCGGTGCTTGTCTAAGCCCATATATGGCCTTGTTTAATTTGCATACAAGACTTGAATCTTGTTCATATCCTGGTGGTTGTTTCATGTAAATTTCTTCCTTTAATTTGCCATTTAGGAAGGCATTGTTAACATCCAATTGCCTTATATTCCATCCTTTATGTAAGGCAATTGTGATGATGAGCCTTATAGTGGTGGGTTTGACTACTGGACTAAATGTTTCTGTAAAGTCAAACCCATACTGTTGGGTATATCCCTTGGCTACTAGTCTTGCTTTATATTTATTGATGGATCCATCAGGATTCCTTTTTATCTTATATGTCCATCTGCAGCCTATAACATTTTTGTGTGCAGGTGGACATACAAGATTCCATGTTTTATTTTTCATAAGAGCATTGTACTCTTCATCCATTGCTGCTTTCCAGTTTTTATTCTTTGCAGCCTGATCAAAGGTGAATGGTTCACTGGAGTTTGTATTGACCATGTATGCCTTGGGTTTAAATATCCCACTTTTAGCTCTGGTGATCATGTGATGGATGGGTCTGATAGGAGTTTCAGCTTGAGGTAATTCTGAGCTCTTACTTTGATTAGTGTTGCTTTCTGTATGTTGATCTTCCTCATTTGTTGAGTGTGCAGGTGAGTTAATGACATGACTGTGATCATCTTCACATTCTGTATTGTGTTGAGCAGATGAATGTGTTTGATGATCATCAGTAGTCCTTCTTATTTCTGCTGTGCTCCTGTCTTCAGATATTAGTGGTAACTCAGGTATAGATATGTTTGGGTTTAACACTTTTGCTGTTGTTTTTACTTCAGCATTTTTGAAGGGAAAAACTTTTTCATTAAAAGCAACATGTCTGCTGATAAAGATTTTTCCATTATCATCAAGACACTTGTACCCTTTTTGATTAGAGGTATACCCCAGAAATGTGCATTGTTTTGACCTGAAATTTAATTTATTATTGTTGTAAGGTCTTAAACATGGAAAACATAAGCACCCAAATGCTTTTAAGCTGTGGTAATCTGGTTTCACCCCTTGTAATTTTTCAATGGGGGTTATACCATCTAAAGTTTTGGTTGGTAGTCTATTAATAAGATAGACAGCAGTGCTAAAAGTCTCTGGCCAAAACTTTAGTGGTAGATTTGCATGACTCAGTAGACTGAGTCCTGATTCAACCACGTGCCTGTGTTTTCTCTCTGCTAAGCCGTTTTGTTCTGAGGTGTAGGGACAAGTGGATCGATGAACTATGCCTTTTTCTCTAAAATACTCCTTAAGAGACTTATACTCAGTTCCTCCATTTGATTGAATAGTCTTGACATAAGTGTCAAACTGTTTTTCAATCATTGTGATGAAGTTTATTACAATATCATGTGTGTCAGATTTATTTTTCAGAAAGTATATCCAAGTGTGTCTTGTGTGAGCATCTACAAATGATATATAATATTTATACCCATAGTCTGAATATATTGGGGCAGGTCCCCAGAGGTCAGTAGCAATAAGTTCAAATGGTTTAGTGTATTTAGTTGTTGAATTGCCAAATGGTAGTTTGTGGCTTTTTCCCATTTGGCAGTGAGTGCATACATATGGAACAGATATGCTATTACAAACTATATTATTCTCATTGAGAATTTGCTTAACTATTTTAACATTGGGATGACCAAGTCTGTAATGCCATAAGTCAAATACATTGTCATTGTTTTCAATTTCACAATGATTACAGCAGTTTTCATCATCTTTCTGATATGCACAGTTCACAGATTTAAATCTGTACAGTCCACCTTCAGCATCACCCTGCAATAAAATTTCTCTAGTTAATATATCTCTAACCACACAATGCTTAGGAAAGAATTCAAAGTAGACTTTATTATCGCTAGCAAATTGAGACACACTCGTGAGATTCTTTTTGATCTTTGGAACTCTTAGTAGATTATGTAAAAATAACTGTTTCTTCCCTTTAATAACAGCATTTCCTATGTGTGAAATATTGATGCACTTACCATTACCCATACAAATGGATTTTTTACCTTTGTACTCTCTATTGCCAAGGTTTAAATTTTCAAGATTGTTGGTTATATGATTAGTAGCCCCTGAATCTGGATACCAGCAGTCATCATTTGTTGATTGATTATTTTCACTAGAATTGTGCTCCCTGTTTTCAGATTGATTACTGAAACTTGCTTGAGCTATATTGGCACTATAATTTCCACTTTTTTGATTGTTGTTCTGATTAGAGTATCTCAGATAGCATTTTATGGCAGTGTGTCCAATCTTTTCACAAATTTGACATTTTGGTCTGTTATTGTTGTTGTATCTGCCCCTTCCTCTTGATCTGTTGGAAGATTCTCCTCTCTGTGTTCCTCTTCTTTGACTGTTTTGATCTGTCTTGTTGTTGCTTTGGGCTCTGTTTCTTGAAGTGGAGGTATAATTGGCTGTAAATTCTGATTCTTGTGGCCTTTTGTTATCAATTCTTGCCTCATGAGATAATAGTATAGAGTAGACATCATCAAGTGATGGTAGATCCTTTTGTGATGCAATAACTGCAATAATAGATTCATATTCTTCACTTAATCCATTGAGAATAATTAGAATATGTTCTGAATCTGAAATTTTATGGTTTGCTGCTTCCAATGAATCACATATTGATTTGATTTTGAAAATGTATTCCCTTATTGTGTTGTTTTCCTTCCTTATGCTATGAAGTTGTCTTTTGTAGTAAATCACTTTAGCAGCTGACTGTGTATTGAATACTTTCTCAATGGTTATCCATATATCATTAGCAGTCTTGCATCCAATGACATGAGATAGAAGATTTGTGCTTATTGATGATAAAACCCAAGAACATATCAATCTGTCTTGTATGTGATATCTGATGTAATCCTCATTGCTTACTATTTTATTTTCTTGATCAGTTATGCACTTGGGAGGAATTGCAATTGTTCCAAAAATGTGGCCTTCTAGCCCATATCCTTGTACTGCAGTTTCTATTTGCAGTTTCCAGAGAAGAAAATTGTCTTCGTTTAGTTGAACAGTAACAAGATTGCTTTGTGAGCTAATTACAGTTTTGATAAGTTTTTCAACAGCAAGATTGGATTCATTGTTACTGCCTCAACTTGCAGAACTAGCTATACTTGGTTGATTATTTGATTCATCACCCATGATGATATTCAATATACAAGAAATATACGGAGACAGCAATCAAGGAAAGCAAAATGATAGAGAAATCAATCAATTTAATTCAGAGATTAAAGGTACTTAAGTCAAGAATTTCTCACAGTAAGTTTTGTGCAGCCGTATCACATATATGATGATCTTGATCTGATATGTTGTCCGGGGGGGCACTTTCTTTGATTTGAGATGATTCTTGATTTCTTGTTTTCCTTCTTTTCTGATTTTCTTGATTGGTTTTTCTTCTTGGGGCTGTGAAAGAATTCTGATGCAGCCACTACGGTTTGGCACGGCACAGAGTTGAATCACAGTCTTCACTAACTCCTTCAGATGATGAAATATAATTTCTGATGAGGATTATCACCCAAATGATGATATTACTCTGATGGGGATTTGATCGAATGAGCAGATGTCTGTTAAGCCTTTAATGGCTCTGATACCAAGTTGAAATATTTGAATTATTTCAACTCAGTTTTGATTCATAGTACTTTGTACAATTGTGTATTGAATTGAAATGGAACAGATATCTTTTATTGATTGCAAAAAGTGTTACAATACAATGTATGCAATAGAAGCTTTTATATACAAATTGGAGCAGATGGGCTTTAACATTGAACCGGCCCATGTTGATACATCAATGGTGCAGATGAGCTTTAAACAATGCACGGTGCCGATTGCTTATCCAAATTGATACATACGCGGATTGTTAACTGAGTCAAACGTAACTCTTATCTCCATTAATTATTTATTAGCTAATAGGAAGTACCCAACTTGTCTGACTGATATACAAAGACAATAGTCTCCTCCCAGTTCACTGAACAACAATATTAATATGAATCGTATATAAATATATCACATGGTACTTGTGAGGCAAACACATACATACCAGCACATAGTATTCTTATTCTTTAGAACACCGAGTCTCATGCACCCCTTTTTGTACTTCTGCATATAAATACAGCCTCTTAGATAAATTTATGCAAAACAAAACGAATAATCTAATAATTTACTTGCCCATCATCCGCAGTCTCATCTACAAGGTTGATGAGTATGATTAACTCTAAGAGACTCGTAGAAATGTTGAAAAACCTGCAAAAATTAACCTTTTCAAGAACAAAAGGAAGAATCATGCTAATGAGAAGCAATAATGATGCTCGTTTAGATAAATGCAGTCATTCAACTGCTGAAAAGGGTCGTATATTTGTCTATTCTTACGATGGAAAGCGATTCAAGGTTCCTCTTACGTACCTTAGTCTTGAACTGTTCCAAGAGTTGCTCAGAATGTCCGAAGAAGAGTTTGGTCATCCAAGTGATGGACCAATTACTTTGCCATGTCATTCTTCGTGCGTTGCATATATTATATCTCGACTTAAGTCTGGTCTTTCAAGTGAGCCTGATTTACGATATACCGCAGTTTCATTGCCTTCGAATCAGCAAACATCCATGGCTTCACAAGTCTCTACTTAGAATTTTTGTATAATGCTGATATGTGACAGATATAGTTTGTCAATTTATAGATAGATATATTTGTATTGATATTAGAACAAGTATGATTAAAATGTAGCAAGGTGGTACAGATATTGATATGGTAAACTAATTGTGAAGTTTCTATTTTCAACATTTCTCCCAGACTAACATACACAGGAAGTCAAATGATGCTTGTGGAAGAGCTAAATTTGTTTCCTTTGTCAATTTATGGAGACACGTTGTGCTAAGAATAGTTGTGACACCAAATCAAAAATATGCAACGGAAGTAGAAATGGCATATGATGAAAAACGAATAAAAACAACAAGGATTTTACATGAAAAATATTACAAACAAATCAGAACAAAAGCTCATGGACAAAATGTAGAAAAAGAATACAACAAAAACTCTCTAAAATGTGAAGAGCGTGCCTTCTGTCGTATAATAGAAGAAACGAAACCAAGATCATTTTCTCAAAGAAAAATAAAACAAAATCATGTTTACAAGAAACGTCATATTTTCCTCCTCAAAACTCTCGTTTACTCTCTTTGCTTTCGCTTAATGAGATATTTCACATTTGAATGAAAATAGTACTACAAGGTCAATGAGTATGTATAAATGAATCAACATTGTCCTCTATTTACAGTGATTCTTGCCCACTTATGATACTTCATACTTGCAAACTTCATGATATTCACCAAAAGCAAAAGACACCATGTTCCAATTCGACCACCCTTTCAATTACTTATCTGAAATATTATTTTGTGTAGACTTCAAAAAACTTTCTTACTGAACACCCAGTTCATCTACTTAGTATTATTTCTGGAATGTCACTCTTCAGGGAAAAAAGACTTTTGTAAATATTTAAACTGTAACTCAACAATATGATTTCTCAACAACATAGATGAGCTCTTGCATGGCATCCATTTCAGCCTTTGGGTACTTCATTTACATCCTATAAGTTTCATGTACTAATTTGGACTACCGGATCTAGTAATTTAAATTGATTATACCAATTAACTATATTACCTGTCTCTAAGTTTTCTATTTTTTTGGCACAAATATTCAAAAACATTTCACAATTATCTGTCTCCTTTTCAAGTTCCATAGACACCGATTTCTCAAATGGTTTAACAATTTAGCTGACTTTTCCCTTCATTGAATTGTGTTGGAAATTATTTTTTGAAATAAGCGAATTGTTAAAAAAAAAAATTGACTAAGTGGAAGTTGGCTCCTATATGTGAATAGTCCCACATTGTAGGATTATATGCAAAAATCAAGTATTTATACTTGATTCTTAGAGGCTAAGTTGCACCATTCAGACACCCAATGATGCTCTTTTGTGAGGAGGGAGATCTTGCTTGACCACCACACACGCGCGCCCCGACCGACCTACCCAGGCCGGGTTCGGGCTTGTAGTGGTGTAACACTTATTTTTTGTTACAAATTTTTTGACCGGGCTGGAACGGTAAAGTCTATTCAAGCCTGTATTGAAGAACGTTACACAACGTTTATTATTTTGACCCGGTATTACTCAGATCCATTTTTCTAGACCACGTTCCCCAAACCAGTAACGTTCTTTTTTCACTACTCCGTCTTCTTAACTGATAGAGAGACGAAAGCAAAGAAGAACAACATCTCAGTTTTCATTATAAAAATCCGAAAAAAATTCGAGCAACGATTTTTCAGTGCAAACAGAATCGCTTCGTCGGTGCAACGAATCGATACCATAAATCTTTGAGAGGCTGTTTTATCATAGAGGCGGCGGTGATAGTTACGAACTGCTTGCACCAATGAAAAGATCGCCGAAACGTCTTCAAGAAAGTGACGTAGTCCACGACTCAGCCTTAGAAAAATATTGTTTCTAACAATTGAAGACGACGCCACCGACAATGACTTCTGCTACTGATCTCGATGCCGCTGCTCCCGCTTTCCTCTTCCAAGTCGTGATGGTCTCTGCTGCGCCTTTCAGATTCGAGGGCCTCCATTTCAAACGCTAAAACAAAAGATGGAATTCTTCCTGACCATGAGGAAGGTGGTGGCTGTGCCGACAACCGACAAACCACAACTGTCGGAAAGACCAGACAAAGCAGACGCAGATCTGATGCGAGCCTGGACAGAAAAATCAAAGGAGGTGCAGAACTGGACAGAGCAAGACTACCTATGCCGGAACTTCATACTCAATGGCCTCAGTGATGATCTCTACGACTACTACAACTCTGACAAGTCGGCCAAAGAGATTTGGAAAGCACTGCAAAAGAAGTAAGACACTGAAGAGGCTGGAGCGAAGAAATATGCAGTCAGCCGCTACCTGAAATACCAGATGACAGATGATAGGTCAGTAGAGATGCAATCTCATGAGCTACAGAAAATTGTCCATGAGATCATCTCCGAAGGTATGAGTTTGGATGAACAGTTTCAGATTGCTGTTATTATTGATAAATTGCCCCCAGGTTGGAAAGACTTTAAGAATATGCTTAGGCACAAGACTAAGGAATTCTCCTTAGAGAGCTTGATCACTCGCCTTCGTATTGAGGAGGAGGCTCGTAAGCAGGACCAGAAGGAGGAAGTGCTTGTTGTTACCAACAACAACACTAAAAGTCCAAGCCCGCAGTTCTGAAACCGAATCCGAAAAACTTTAACAATCAGAACCGCAACCGCAACAAACAGAATTGAAACCCGCAAGGGAACCAAAAAGGACAGCAGAAACCGACCAAAAGAATGACTCTGGACAGTTGTTTCTGTGTTACAACTGTGGAAAATCAGGTCATATGGCACGCAAGTGTAGGAACAGACCAGGCCCTGCACCGCAGGCTAACCTGAATGAGGAGCCTCTTACGGCTATGATTTCTGAGATTCACCTTGTTGGTGGATCAGATGGTTGGTAGGTAGATACTGGTGCATCCCGCCATGTCTGCTATGATCGTGCTATGTTCAGTACATACACGGCTGCTGATGATCAGAAAGTGCTGCTGGGAGATTCTCACACCACTACAGTTGCTGGCATTGGAAATGTGGAAATAAAGTTTACCTCTGAAAAGACAGTTCTTTTGAAATATGTGATGCATACTCCAGAGATGAGAAAGAATTTGTTTTCTGGTTTTCTCCTTAATAAGGCTGGCTTTACTCAAGTTATAGGGGCTGATTTGTATACTTTGACTTATAAGGGGATGTTTGTAGGGAAGGGTTATGCTTGCGAGGGTATGTTTAAACTTAATGTTGAATCTAATAAAGTAACCAGTTCTGCTTATATGTTGTGTGACTTTAATATTTGGCACTCTAGATTATGTCATGCAAATAAGCGTATAATTCGTAACATGATCACATTAGATTTGATTTCTGTTATCCCAATCTTTGGCAAAGTTGAGATACCCAAAATTTACTAAAAATCAATGATTACTATTGTTGAATATCAACCATGCATTGCAGGATAACCATGGATATCGATAAATTTTGTCCGAGCCCGGATCGGGCCACAATTGATAGGACATGGCGAGAGAGATCATAGAAGTCCGCATTTCAAATTTCAAGTCAATCCGAGGTCGTATGCTCAAGTTATGATGGAATCGAGTTAAGAAGGATGGACATTGCTCAGTTCGAATCGATCAAGTTCGAAACCATCTAGTTCGAACCCATCATGTTCGAATCCATAAGAAGGAGTGATGTTCGAATCCATCAGCTAACATCTTCCTTCGACTCCATCCTGCTTCGACTCCATCGGCTTCGGCTCCATCTCCCTCGAAACCGTCACGATGACCTCTCTTCGAATCCCTCCAGGTTATAGAGTTCGTATCCATGGAGCTGCCATACTTCGTGTCGACGAGAAGCACCTTCGCTTCGACTCCGTCAAGCAAGCCCCCAGATAGCAATGCCTCGAATCCATCGTTAAGTTCGAATCCATCTTCACACGACCACAAACCCATCATGGCTTCGACTCCATGCTATCTTCGAATCCATCATGTTAAAGGCGACTTCGAATCGATCCGAAGTGACGCATTTGGATCGATTCAAACGAGTACCATTCCATCAATTCGAAGCAGACCTTCGAATCCAACCCACGAAGTCATCCAGTGAACACGACAAAAAACTCGGACTTGACCCATTCAACTCGAAGAGATAGGTGGATCGACTCGAAGAACGCGCGCCACGTCGCAGAAGCATGGATTCGATCCTATGGGTTCGAAGTGATCGATTCGAACGAACCTATAGGATCGATTCGAACCAAACAGCGTACCGAGGAGCACTAATTCGAATCGATGATAACTCTCAATCCAATGATCCAAATCCCATGAAATTTTTACAGGAGTTTGCCTACATGTTGAAGAATGTTCACGCCAAGTTTCATCACGATTGGACACTTTCTTGATCGATTCGAACCAAGGGTTGAATCGATCCCAATGTGGGCCCGGATCTCCAGGTTTCGGCCATGTGGGCCCCCTCACGTGCCTGAAGCGGTCTACCATACTTTTAGGAGAAATATCAGCCTCCTACGCCTATAAATAGAGCCCCAGGTCGTTCAGAAAAGGGATCGATTTCTCTTTGGCAAGATTAAGGCTCTGAAGCGTCAAGATTTCACCAGGCTCTGCTTTATACTCCATCACCATCATTGTACTCGAATTTCAGAGCTATAATCCATTGTAATCCGCTGTAATCAATTGTAATCAGCGAAGAACATCAATAAAAAGAGAAACATTTGAAGTGGATGTAGGCCGGAGATAGCCGAACCACTATAAATCGTGTGTCCTTGTTTATAATTCCTGTTTTGCTGCTTAGATCTGTTATTTGTGTTTGAATATTGCTGAGTTATATTCCCACACTGGTGCTTTCACAATACTTGGGGGTTTGTGACCAATTTTGGCGCAAACAATTTCTAAAATGTCACAAACTGATTTTGATAAATGTAAATTCTGTAGTCAAGCAAAAATCACTAAGAAACCCCATATATCAGTTGATAGATTTTCTGAACCCTTAGACTTGATTCATTCTGACATATGTGAGCTAGATGATACTTTGACTAGACATGGACACCGTTATTTTATCACTTTCATAGATGATACATCTGATTTCACTTATGTATATCTTATAAGAAATAAAAGTGATGCATTTGATTTGTTTAAATTATTTAAAACTGAAATCGAGAATTAATCTAATAAGAAAATTAAGAGACTTCGTAGTGATAGAGGAACAGAATACGAATCTAGTCCATTTCTTGATTTCTATAAATTGAATGGTATAATTCATGAGAGAACTGCACCTTATTCACCTGAAATGAACGGTAAAGCTGAAAGAAAGAATAGGACCTTTACCGAATTAGTTATAGCTATTTTGTTAAATTCGGGTGCAGCAAAACATTGGTGGGGGAATATTTTGTTGATTGTATGCTATGTATTGAATAGAATCCCTAAATCAAAAGGTAAGATTTCACCTTTTGAATTTTAAGAAATTATAAACCGATGTATCTTACTTTAGAACTTGGGGATGTTTGGCATATGTTCGTATACCCGACCCTAAGAGAATAAAATTAGCAAGTAGAACATACGAATGTGTATTTATTGGCTATGCTATTAATAGCAAAGCATATAGATTTTATGACTTGAATACACATAATATAGTAGAATCTATTGATGTTGATTTTTATGAAAGTAAATTTCCTTTTAAATTGAGGAATAGTGGGGGCACGTCAAATAACACCGTGCCTATTAGAACAGAACTTAATGAATCTTCTGAAACTGAACCTAGAAGAAGTAAAAGAGCAAGAATTGATAAAGATTTTGGCTCAGATTTTTGCACTTTTACTATAGAGGAGGATCCAACAAACCTCCAAGAAGCCTTATCTTCTTTAGATGCCGATTTTTGGCAAGAGACTATAAATGATGAGATGGATTCCTTGGAATCCAATAAGACTTGGCACTTAGTAGATTTACCACCTGGTTGTAAGTCTATAGGTTGTAAATGGGTACTTAAAAAGAAATTAAAACCTGATGGAACAGTTGAAAAATATAAAGACCGTTTGGTAGCTAAAGGTTTTAGGCAAAGAGAAAATATAGACTTTTTTGATACTTTTTCACCTGTAACTAGAATCACATCCATTCGAGTACTAATTTCATTAGCATCTATTTATAATTTAATTATACACCAAATGGATGTTAAAACTGCCTTTTTAAATGGTGAATTAGAAGAGAAAATTTATATGGACCAACCTGAAGGCTTTGTTATTCCTGGTCAAGAACATAAAGTTTGCAAATTAGATAAATTATTATATGGTTTAAAACAAGCACCTAAATAATGGCATGAAAATTTTGATAATTTAATAATCACAAATGGTTTCAAAGTTAATGAAAGTGGCAAATGTATTTATTATAAATCTGAAAATGACATTTGCATCATAATATGTTTGTATGTAGATGATCTACTTATTTTTGGATCAAATATTCATGTCATAAACGCTGTTAAATCTTTGTTAAGTGCCAATTTTGATATGAAAGATTTAGGTGAAGCGAGTGTAATTCTTGGTATTAAGATTACTAGGTCAGAAAAGGGACTTTCTTTGGATCAATCTCATTATATTGAGGAGATCCTAAAGAAATACAATTACTTCGACGGTAAACCTGCATGTACACCATATGATCCTAGTGTATAACTTTTCAAGAACACTGGTGAATGTGTAAGACCGTCTGATTATGCGAGCATCATTGGCAGCCTTCGGTATGCCACTGATTGTACTAGACCCGACATTGCCTATGTCGTGGAATTATTATACAGGTTTACTAGTAGACCTAGTATAGAGCATTGGCATGCTATTGAGAGGGTCATGAGATACCTAAAACGAACCATGAACCTTGGATTACATCATGAAAAGTTTCCATCTATTCTTGAAGGTTACACCGATGCAGACTGGAATACTTTATCTGATGACTCAAAGGCAACCAGTGGCTATATCTTTAACATTGCTAGAGGAGCTGTTTCTTGGAAATCGAAGAAACAGACTATTTTGGCTCAGTCTACTATGGAGTCTGAGATGATAGCACTAGCCACAGCTAGTGAGGAAGCAGAGTACTTAAGAAATCTGCTAGCTGAGATTCTTTATGGAAAAAACCGATACCAGCTGTGTTGATCCATTGCGATAGTACCGCGGCTATTGCAAAAGTTCAGAACCGTTATTACAACGGTAAGAGACGACAGATATGTCGTAAGCACAGCACTGTTAGAGAGCTACTCTCTTCAGAAGCTGTTAGAGTGGATCACATACGCAGTGACGAGAATTTGGCAGATCTTTTGACGAAAGGATTGGCCAGAGAGAAAGTCCTTACGACTTCTAGAAAAATGAGACTATTGCCCTTAGATTGTTGAGTCACGCACAATGGTAACCCAACCTAATGACTGGAGATCCCAAGAACTAGGTTCAATGGGTAAGAACAAGTTGTGAAGTGATATGAGTTGAACATGCTATTTTTTCATCCATATAGAAGCATGTATTCCTGAAGTGATTAGAGGATGAGTTAATAGAAACTCTTAATGAGATCTATACTCCATTTGGAATGGAGTACCTACCTTCAGGAGTACTCTTGATAGACTCACCTGTGTGAATGTGGAAATTTGGCCGTTTCCTATGGAGTTTTGGGCAAAACTCCTAGAGCATTCACTAAACTGGGATAGACGTGCATGACCATAAATGCACGAGCTTATTTGATTGCACTCTAGAAAGATTGTGTGTGGTCCGATGTTAGGAATAGAGTTCAAGACTACGTGTCACTCTAGTAAAAACTGAATCTTATTCACTATGCAAAGGTTCAAGTCGAATGACACCTTTGTTTATGCACAATCTTATGTTTTCAGAAATTGCTCAAAAATATTTTTTAAAATTCAAGTGGGGGATTGTTGGAAATTATTTTTTGAAATAAGTGAGTTGTTAAAAAAAAATTTGACTAAGTGGAAGTTGGCTCCTATACATGAATAGTCCCACATTGTTGGATTATATGCAAGAAACAAGTATTTATACTTGATTCTTAGAGGCTAAGTTGGGCCCTTTGGGCACCCAATGATGCTCTTTTGTGAGGAGGGAGATCTTGCTTGACCACCACACACGCGCGCACCGACCGACCGACTCGACTCGACCCAACCCGGGCCGGGCCGGGCTCGGGTTCGGGTTCGGGCTGGTATAACACTTATATTTTTGCTACAAATTTATTAACCGTTTTTGACCGGGCTGGAACAGTAAAGTCTATTCAAGCCCGTATTGAAGAACGTTACACAACGTTTATTATTTTGACCCGGTATTACTTAGATCCGTTTTTCTAGACCACGTTCCCCCAACCAGTAACGTTCTTTTATCACTACTCTGTCTTCTTAACCGATAGAGAGGCGAAAGCAAAGAAGAACAACATCTCAGTTTTCATTTTTAAAAAACCAAAAAAAAATTCGAGCAATGATTTTTCAGTGCAAACGGAATCGCTTCGTCGGTGCAACGAATCGATACCATAAATCTTTGAGATGTTGTTTTATCCTAGAGGCGGTGGTGATAGTTACGAACTGCTTGCATCAACGAGCAGATCGCCTAAACGTCTTCAAGAAAGTGACGTAGTCCACGACTCAGCCGAAGACACCGATTATTTCACAATCATTTCACAATTATCTGTCTCCTTTTCAAGTTCCATAGACACCGATTTCTCAAATGGTTTAACAATTTAGCTGACTTTTCCCTTCATTGAATTGTATAACCTACTCCTTGTGTATGTCTCATATACAAATTCACAAAAGTTCATGGTATGTATTTCATCAATAATACAAGTATCTTATTGAAAATGCTTTCTTATTGAAGAATAAAAAATTGATTTCGTACTTAACTTTTAAGTTGAATTATTTATTTATTGAGGAAAAATAAATATCGATAACCAACAATAGTTTCCAATATTTGTTTGCAATTTTGTAAATACATTTTTCATTGGACAATATAATTTTGATTCTGCAATTTTCTTAATTTATTTATGCGTGAAATACTCAAATCACCTTTTGTTAGTGTTGTAAAATTTTCATAAAAAATTGGTTTGGGTTTTGGAATTTAATTTGAAGAGAAGTAGAAAAGAAGGAAAAAGAAGAAAGTCCCGCATGCTAGAAAAATGAAGACTATATTTGTATAAATATAGTTTTCTCATGTGGATGTTAGGGCCTTGGGGCTCCCACATGTTTTCTTTGTTGTGAGAAGAGAAGTCATGCAACATCATACGCGCCGCCGCCGTCCGTCCATCGAACCGGGTCAGGTACGGGTTTCAGGTTCGAATCCGAAAATATTTTTGGATCATGAATGAACAGTAACGAACCAGATTTCAGCCCGTTAAGGACCCAGAACCGAAAATTCTGAATTTGAATAAAGGGCGGGAATTTGTAACGTTGCAAAATATGAATGGACGCGACGTTTAAATTGAATCCGTTCGTAACAGTTGCGAACCGTTGCGCACGGTCGTAACGCTTCGCGAATGGACACCTCTTCACATCTATAAAGAGAAACGTCCAAAAAAACGTTACGATCAGTTTTATTTTCTGAATTCATCTTCTTCTTCCTACGCAGATCTGTAACGCCAGGGAAGTGTTGCTAATCGCTGCACTTCCATTACTCTACATTTTGTAACATGTGCAAGGTGTTGCAAAACCCTGAATCGTTGCAGATTCGTTTCTTCTCTTCATCTCTTTCTCTACAAATTGCGTCATCAGAAACCGTTGATAAAGTGTTCTTGGTCGGATCAAAGTCGTACAAACTTTGAATCCGATTTCGCTGTTATAGGGCTTCATTGAATTCTAAAAGTCGATAGTTTGATAACCCGTTTGTACCTGGTAGGTTGACCTATTGTCTGAAAGAATCTATTCCATAGATCCTTAAAGTCGGAAGTACAACATCATCTTCATCACAATCGCAATCAAATTCGTCTCGAACCGCAAAATTCCCAACAAATTTTCAGACAATACTCTTCAACCATGGAAGGTTCGAGCGCTTTACAAGTTATGAATCAACATCTAACTCGATTGGAGCGTTTTGATGGCGACAATTTCACTCGTTGGCAAGAGACGGTGAAATTTTTTCTAATCACCGTCAAGTTGTTCTACATTTTGGAAGATAACTTGGAAGAAATCTCGGAGGAAACTGATAAAGATGATGATGCTCTAAAGGCTATACGTGCAAAGCGCAAAGAGGACGATTTCCTATGCAGAGACCATATTCTGAATGCGCCATCTACCACAGTCTACAATGCTCATAGGACCTTGAAAACAGCGAAGGCACTCTGGACTGCCCTGAAGAATAAGTACCGCATATCCGAGGCAAGTAATAAAATGTTTCTTATTTCTAATTTTATGGATTTCAAAATGGTCACCAATAAGTCCATAATTGGACAAGTAAGCGAAATCTTACTGTTGGTGAATCAACTTAAAGATACTGAAATTGATCTCCCTGAATATTTTGTTGTTGGAGTTATAATTTTTAGACTTCCGCATAGTTGGAATGATTATAAGAAAAAATGAATCATGCGGAAACGGATTATAATTTAGACGATTTGCAGCGTCATCTTCGTATTGAAGAAGACTCTCGTAAACGCGATCTAGATGATAATCCGCAAACTGAGTCTCATTCTAAGGCTAATGTTGAAACTATTGATAAGTTAAAGCCAGATAATGAGACACGGTTTAAAAAGAAAAATCATTCCAAAACCAACAACAAAAAGAAAGGTGCTTGTTGTTTTTGTAACTAGCCCGGCCACTATGCCCGAGACTGCCGTCTGCGGAAGAAATATCAAAAAGTGAATGTGGTCGAAGACTCGCTTGTGGCTATAGTGCAAGAGGCAAACTCTGTTAGTGGCAATGATAATGATTGGTGGTTCGATACTGGAGCACCATTCATATTTGCAAAAACCGTAATTTGTAAAAGTTACGAAGAAAATAAAGGAGAAGCCGACGAAGTTACTGGAGCAAATAAGGTTCCAAGCAAAGTTCTGGGAAAAGGCGCTATAGAACTTCCTCTCACCTCTGGAAAAGTTCTTACATTAGTCAATGTATTTTATGTATCTGATATGTGTAAGAATTTGGTCTCTGAATACCTTCTTAACAAAGGAGGATTCAAGATAGTGTATGAGTCTGATAAGCTAGTGTTGTCTAAGAATGGTAAATTCATTGGACAGGGATACTCTTGTAACGGCATGATTAAGTTGAATATAATAAAGAAATCTTTTGTTTATATTGTTGATTCTATTAATTTATGGCATGGTAGATTAGAACATGTTAATTATAATTCCATTAGAAATATGAATAAATTAGGATTAATTTTTTATTGTGATTTCGATACCATCTCTAAATGTGAAATATATGTTCAAGCAAAAATACACCGGAAATCCTTTAAATCCATAGAAAGGAAAATTGGTCTGCTTGATTAGGTATATAGTGATGTGGACGACTTAAAAAGTCATATCACCTATGGTGGTAACCAATACTATATAACATTCATTGATGATTATACTAGATATGTATATGTATATCTAATGAAAACTAAAGATGAGGCTTTTGATAAATTAAATTTTTACAAAGCAGAGGTCGAAACACAATTAGGAGTTAAAATTAAAATATTGCATTCAGATCGTGGTGGTGAATATTTCTCAAATGAATTCACCTTGTTTTGTAAACAACAAGGTATAGTTCACCAATGTACTGCTTCATATACACCACAACAAATTGGTGTTGCTGAAAGGAAAATAGAACTTTAGTAGAAATGATTAATGTCATGCTCATAATTTCTATTTACCTTATAACTTATGGGGTGATGCTATGTTATCTGCATGTTATATTTTAAATAGAGTACCACTTAAAAAGAGTAATATTTTCCCTTATGAATTGTGGTTTAATAGAAAACCTAACCTAAGTAGACTTAAAGTTTGGGGTTGCTTAGCATATGTTAGAAAACCAGACCCTAAACGACCAAAGTTAGGAAATAGAGCATTTAAATGTGTTTTCATAGGATATTCACTTAATAGTATAACACCCTAGAAGATACAGAATCTGTAGATGTAGAATTTTTTGAAAATCAAACTGTTGAGATCCTATTGAGATCATCTAGTCCAGAACCTAGTATGACTAATGATATCAATGATGATGATTATGCTCCTGCTCAAAAGAGCAAGGAAGTGTCCGTACTAGATAATAGTACTGAACAACGGAGAAGTAAAAAAGCGAGAATAGAGAAGGACTATGGTCCTGATTTCATTACATATCTTGTAGAAGGCAGTAAGGACGAAGTCCTTAATGTGATTAAATATGTAATGAACGTCGATGACGATCCCAAAACCTATTCTGAGGCTATGAGTTTCAGAAATTCCAATTTCTGAAAAAAAGCTATCAATGATGAAATGAATTCCATACTGTTAAACCAAACTTGAGTTTTAACTGATTTACCTCCTGGTGCTAAACCTATATGATGTAAATGGATATTTAAGAAAAAGTTGAATACAAATGGATCCATTGATAAGTTTAAAGCCAGATTAGTTGCTAAGGGATATAAGCAAAGACATGGAGTAGATTACTTTGATACATATGCTCTAGTTTCTCGCATATCTTCTATATGCTATTTAATTGCACTTGCATCAATTCATAAATAGTCATACATCAAATGGATGTAAAGACTGCTTTTCTAAATGAAGATTTAGAAGAAGAGATATATATGGAACAACCTGAAGGTTTCAAAACCCCAGGCCAAGAAAAGAAAGTTTGCAAATTAGTGAAATCTCTTTATTGCCTGAAGCAAGCTCTCATGCAATGGCATGAGAAGTTTGATAAAGTTGCACTGTCATATGGATTCATTGTTAATGATGGTGATAAATGTATTTATAGCAAATCGGATAACAACGGTATTGTTATAATATATTTATACGTTGATGACATGCTAATATTTGGTTCCAATATCCTGTGTGAATGAAACTAAAAAGTTTCTGTCTTCTAAATTCGATATGAAAGATCTAAGAGAGGCTGATGTAATTTTGGGAATTAAAATTGTTAGGAAAGAGGGAGAGTTATTAATATGTTTATACGTTGATGACATGCTAATATTTGGTTCCAATATCCTATGTGAATGAAACTAAAAAGTTTCTGTCTTCTAAATTCGATATGAAAGATTTAGGAGAGGCTGATGTAATTTTGAGAATTAAAATTGTTAGGAAAGAGGGAGAGTTATTACTAACTCAATCTCATTACATAAAGAAATTCCTACAAAAGTATGGTCATTACAATGACAAACCAGCACCAACTCCTTTAGATCCTAGTATTAAATTATAAAAGAACACTGGACGTACTATCTCTCAACTAGAGTATTCCAGTGTAATTGGGAGTCTTATGTATGCTATGCATTGCACTAGACCAGACATTGCACATGCTATAAGCGTATTGTATCGATTTACGAGTAATTCAGGTTTCGAACATTGGAAAGCTATGTGCAGAGTTTTAGCTTATTTGAAAGGAACCATTGAATATGGTTTATCTTATAAAGGATATCTTGCTGTAATAGAAGGATATAGTGATGCAACTTGAAACAATATAGAATCCAAATATAAGTCTACGACTGGATGGATCTTTACATTAGGAGGCGCTGCTGTGTCTTGGGCTTCCAAGAAGAAGACTTATATTTCCGACTCAACAATGTTGTCAGAATTGATTGCATTAGCAGATGCATGTAAAGAAGCGGAATGGCTTAGCAATTTATTAATGGAAATCCTTTTATGGAAGAAGCCGTCTCCAGCAGTCTTGATTAACCGTGACAATCAAGCAACGATATACAATGTGTCTAATAAGACATATAATTGAAAGTCTAGACATGTGAGTCTAAGACATCAAATGGTGAGACAGTTACTCAAAAGAGGAGTTATAACTGTTGACTACATAGAAACAAAGAAAAATTTGGCTGACCCACTTACAAAGAGTATTTCAAAGGCAATGGTTTCTATAAAGTCACAAGAAATAGGATTAAGGTATGTGACCGAAGGTTGATCATTCTTAACAGAAACCCAACTTTTGTCTTGAAAAGAATAGACAAAGTTCAATGGGTACCAACAAGTTAAGAGAATGATTATGAAACACTAAATTGATAATCCCTTAATATTTAGTGTTGGATTCTGCAAGAACAAAGGATGGATATACATCCTTAATTAGTCTAGAAACCTTAAAAGGTGTATCGCAGAAACACCTTAAGAGACTTACCTATATAAGTATGGAACTCAGGCCGTTTCCTAGAAAAATAAGACCGCTTTCTAAGTAGACTCATGAAGCAGGATTTAAACACATGACCATTAACGTGCTGAGCAATACAGGACACTTTACCTAAGGAAATCAACATGTGTGATTATTTCATTTTTATCATTAGGGATACTTGGTTTAAGATTCGTTCACCATAAAATCTCGATAAGGCTTTGAATGGTTTACACTAAATAAAGGTTCAAATCCAAAAGATACCTTTTATTTATGTGTTGGTTTTCACGATGATGCAAAACTTGATCTTAGAACTACATAGGCTTGATCCCACTTGGGTATGTAGGAAGTCATTCTAGTGATTCAGCCATCCTATTTATTTATTTTGAAAATTGGGGGAGATTGTTGTAAAATTTTCATAAAATATTGGTTTGGGTTTTGGGATTTAATTTGAAGAGAAGAAGAAAAAGAAGGAAAAAGAAGAAAGTCCCACATGCTAGAAAAATGAAGACTATATTTGTATAAATATAGTTTTCTCATGTGGATGTTGGGGCCTTGGGGCTCCCACATGTTTGCTTTATTGTGAGGAGAGAAGTCATGCAACACCACACGCGCGCCGCCGCCGTCCGTCCGTCCGACTGGACTGGTACGGGTTTCAGGTTCGAATCCGAAAATATTTTTGGATCATGAATGAACAGTAACGGGCCAGATTTCAGCCCGTTAAGGACCCAGAACCGAAAATTCTGAATTTGAATAAAGGGCGGGAATTTGTAACGTTTTCTGAACGTTTCAAAATATGAATGGACGCGATATTTGAATTGAATCCGTTCGTAACAGTTGCGAACCGTTGCAAACAGTCGTGACGCTTCGTGAATGGACACCTCTTCACATCTATAAATAGCAGCGCGCAGAAAAACGTTGCGATCAGTTTTATTTTCTGAATTTATCTTCTTCTTCTTCCTACGTAGATCTGCGACGCTAGAGAAGTGTTGCTAATCGCTGCACTTCCATTACTCTACATTTTGTAACATCTGCAAGGTGTTGCAAAACGCTGAATCGTTGCAGATTTGTTTCTTCTTCTTCTCTTCATATCTTTCTCTACAAATTTCATCATCAGAAACCGTTGCTAAAGTGTTCTTGGTCGGATCAAAGTCGTACAAACATTGAATCTGATTTCGCTGTTATAGGGCTTCATTGAAACCTGAAAGTCGATAGTTAGATAACCCGTTTGTACCTGATGGGTTGAACTATTATCTGAAATAATCTATTTCATAGGTCCTTGAAGTCGGAAGTAAGCATTATCTTCATCACAATCGCAATCAAATTCGCCTCGAACCGCAAAATTCCCAACAGTTAGATCGTTTTGTGTTTATTTCTTTTTTCGCAAAAAAGATAAAACAAATAATATTCAATGATTAAAACCAAAATTTGAGTTTCTTCCCTTTCAATATGATTTTTTGTTCAAATACTTTTACACTTAAGTTCCAAGTAGCATTAAGGCCGAAACAACATGGGATAACTAACCCTCATTGAAATTTCTCACATTCAGTAACATCGTGTTTTTTAACCCTTAATATTATGTTTAATTAAATCCACATTACGCAAATTTTAAATCAAATTCTGACCCATTAAGAAATCGACTCTTTTTATATTGTTGTCTACTTCATTCATGCCTAGTGCCAAATATTAGTAGTAATAATAAATAAAGAAGGTATAAGTCATAGTTTAGGAGGAAAATGCAATCTTCAGTAACATTGTTAAGGATGTAAGTTTATAATGTAGCAGCACATTGCAATCTTAAATAATATCAGCAAGGAAGTATAAGTTTATAATTAGCAGACTCCAATCTTCAAACGGAACCTCATAAAATGGTCAAATATTTTCGGGAGAACACCAAAAGCGCATAGCATATAGGTTCTCAAGAATTTTTGTGTGTGTGAATGATAGACATTATACTCAATTTTCATGTATGGTTGGAGATAGATTGATAACAAAACACTCCCAGTTCAATGGATTCTATATCACCTGATACTTGTTAGAAAATGAATAAGTGGCTAAGGAGGGAACAATGTCCCCACATCGAAAAATACACATCCAAATTTCACTATATATACTAAAACTTAATAAGCTATATCAAAAGAGAATGAGAAGATAGAAAGAATGAGGCAATGAAAGGGAAGAGGCAACGTAGGCATGAAAAATCCTACATTTTTAATATTATATGGTCAAAGATTGGGCCTTGGGCCCTTGGGGTCTGATGATTAAATGGGCCTTCGTTTGCTACATGGGCTGCGCTAAAACGGCTAATTTTTTGATCCGAATTATACCGTTTTTGCTGCCAGAAACGGTTGTATCCGTTGGTTAAAGGGTCGCAACCTTTCCAACGGTCACATCCATTCAAACAGCCGCGCCTCTTCCCGAACAGGCAACTCCCCAACCCTATTTAAAGGCATGCAGAACCGAAATAAGGAAATTAAGTTTTTCTTCTTCTATCCTTCTCTCTGCATATTCTGTTCTGAAATAAACAGCTCTCTTGAGTTCGTCGTCGCCTGCATCGTCAGCGCATACTTGCAGGCTCCCGCTCCGTTTCACCTTGGGAAACAGTTGCTCGCCAACCCGCTGCGCCGTAGGAGGAGCAAATCTGTTTTAAGGGAACAACGACTGTGCTGAACTCGGATAATTCAACTTGCAACCAAAGTACTATACGGTACGAATTGCATTTCAACTATTCTTTTTCTTGTTAACCCAATTATAAAATTAGGGTTAGGGTTTTTTGCCCTAATTGATAGATTAGGGTTTCTGTGTGGATAACATTCTTAAAACATATTTGTGCTTTGTTTGATTCTTTTATGTGTACTAATTGAAGTCGTATCGTTTCAGACGATGGCTCAAAACAGTAACACTTCGACAACAAAACAGCCATTGCCCTCCGCTACGACATGACCACTTGTCACACAGCCTGTACCATTCTCACATGGAGAGAGGCCGGAAAAATTCAATGGCCAGAATTTTAAGCGCTGGCAACAGAAGGTGCTCTTCTACTTGACTACGTTAGGTCTGGCCAAATACCTAACAGAGGACCCTCCACAAGTAGATGAACTCGAGCCCGACGCCACCAAGGTCGAGGCCCTCACAGCCTGGAAGGGTTCTGACTTCGTTTGCAAGAATTATATTCTCAACGGTTTGGAGAATAGTCTGTACAATGTGTACTGCACTGTCCAAACTGCAAAGACTCTTTGGTTGTCCCTCGAGAAAAAGTACAAAACGGAAGACGCCGGGATGAAAAAGTTCATACTCGGCAAATTCCTAGACTTCAAGATGGTCGACACCAAAACAGTAGTCAGCCAGATTCAGGAACTTCAGGTTATCATCCATGAGATTCATGATGAGAAGATGGAGTTAAGCGAATCATTTCAAGTTGCTGCTACCATCGAGAAGTTGCCTCCATCATGGAAGGGTTTCAAGAACTATCTGAAGCACAAATGGAAAGAAATGAGTATGGAAGATCTTGTTGTTCGACTCACAATTGAAGAGGATAACAGAAAATCTGAAAAGAAGTCAACCAACACCATGATGGCAAAAGAAAATGTTGTTGAGACCGACAGGAACAACAAAAGAAAGAGAGAAAATAATCCAAATGCAAAGAAGGCTAAGAAGTTCAAAGGGAACTGCCATAATTGCGGGAAGAAAGGCCATAAGGCAAGTGAGTGCCGAGGACCAAAGAAGCAGAAAGACCAAGCCAATGTTACGGAGTATGATAGGCTTTCGGATGGAGTTTCAGAAATGAACTTGTCAGCCGTGATCTCAGAATGTAACTTAGTTGGCAACACGAAGGAATGGTTTGTGGACACTGGTGCCACAAAACACATTTGCGCCAACAAGTGGATGTTTTCCAACTACAAGCCTGCGGCACAAGAAGAGCAACTCTTCATGGGAAACTCCTCCACGTCGAAGGTTGAAGGAAAAGGAAAAGTGGTTCTCAAAATGACTTCTGGAAAAGGACTCACTTTGAATGATGTTCTGCATGTACCAGACATTCGTAAGAACGTAGTTTCGGGATCATTACTGAGCAAGAATGGTTTCAAGTTGGTCTTTGTTTATGATAATTTTGTATTGTCTAAAAATGGAGTGTATGTGGGTAAAGGGTATGTGAGCGATGGTCTATTCAAGATGAATGTAATGACTGTTGTACCAAAAGATATGAATAAAATGGAATCTTCTGTTTATATCGCTGAGTCATTTAATATATGGCATACTAGACTAGGCCATGTGAATTTTGATACTTTGCGAAAAATGGTTAACTTAGATTTTATACCTAAGTTTACTATAGATCACAAATATAAATGTGAAACATGTGCTGAAGCAAAGTTAACTAGAACTTCCTTTCATCATGTTGAAAGGAATACTGAGCCGTTAGATTTAATACATACTGATGTATGTGATCTAAAGATGTGTCAAACCAGAGGAGGTAAAAGGTATTTTATTACCTTTATCGATGATTGCACTAGGTACTGTTATGTGTACCTACTAAGAAGCAAGGATGAGGCCTTTGAAACGTTTAAACAATATAAGGCAGAAGTTGAAAATCAACTAAACAAAAAGATAAAAGCCTTGCGAAGTGATAGAGGTGGAGAATATGAATTTCCATTTGAAGAATTTTGCGCTCAAAATGGTATAATCCATCAAACAACAACACCGTATTCTCCTCAATCCAATGGAATAGCAGAACGTAAGAATCGTACCCTGAAGGAAATGATGAATGCTCTGCTTATTAGTTCTGGATTACCAGACAATTTCTGGGTGAAGCGATACTTTCAGCTAATCATATACTGAACAAAGTACCTCGCAGAAAAGTCACCACATGAACTGTGGAAAAATAGACCTCCATCTTGCAAATACTTAAAAGTGTGGGGGTGCTTAGCAAATGTAGAAATACCTAAGCCTAAAAAGGTCAAAATTGAACCCAAAACTATAGATTGCATATTTATTGGATATGCTCATAATAGTAGTGCATATCGATTCTTGGTGCATAAATCTGAAATTGACGACATTCATGAAAACACCATAATCGAATCTCGAAATGCAAGATTCTTTGAAAACATATTTCCACTAAAAGAATCCAATGGTACTAGTTTCCAAAAGAGATCAAGAGAAGAAGAAACTCTTGAACATCGTGTTGATCATGAAAATAATCAAGAGCTAGAGGAACCAAGAAGGAGCAAACGACAAAGGACATCAAAAACCTTTGGGCCTGAGTTCTATGCATATTGGCAGAAAATGAACCTCTAACATATAAACAAGCAATGTCATCACCTGATGCTCCTTATTGGAAAGAAGCTGTAAATAGCGAAATTGAATCCATTTTACAAAACCACACATGGGAACTAGTAGATCTTCCTAAAGGATCGAAACCATTAGGGTATAAATGGATCTTTAAGAAAAAACTTAAACCTGATGGCTCAATAGATAAATATAAAGCCCGACTGGTAGTCAAAGGATTTAGACAAAAAGAAGATCTAGATTACTTTGATACTTACTCACCAGTAACTAGAATAACATCCATTATGATGCTTATTGCTATTTCTTCTATACTAAATTTAGAAATACATCAAATGGATGTAAAAACTGTATTTCTGAATGGTGAGTTAGAGGAAGAAATATACATGCGCAACCTGAATGGTTCTTAAGCCCAGGAAATGAGAATAAAGTGTGTAAGTTAGTAAAATCACTTTATGGTCTCAAACAAGTGCCAAAACAATGGCATGAAAAATTTGAGGAAACTATGATGACAAATGGATTCAAAATAAATGAATCAGATAAATGTGTCTATATGAAGAATGTAGATATAGGACATGTCATAGTTTGCCTATATGTTGATGACTTATTGATACTAGGCAATAATAATGCCATAATCAAATCAATAAAGGATATGTTGTCATCTAGATTTGATATGAAAGATCTAGGATTAGCTGATGTGATTTTGGGCGTTAAAATTTTAAGGACGTCAGAAGGTTATGTACTATCTCAATCACACTATGTGGCCAAAATACTTGAAAAGTTCAAACAACATAATATAACGGTTGCTAAATCGCTAGTTGATATGAATCAAAATTGGGTTAAAAATACTGGTGATGGAATCTACCAACTTGAATACTCTCGAATACTGGAAAGTATAATGTATGTAATGAATTGTACTAGACCAGATATTGCATATGCTGTAAGTAAGCTAAGTAGGTATACAAGCAATCCTGGTAAAAATCATTGAAAAGCAATACTAAGGGTTCTAGGATATTTAAAATATACTCAGAACTACAACTTGCATTACACTAAATATCCTTCCGTGGTAGAAGGATATAGTGATGCAAATTGGATAACTGGTTCAAATGACACCAAATCCACAAGTGGATATGTATTTACCCTAGGAAATAGAACTATATAATGGAAGTCTTCTAAACAAACGTGTATAGCAAGGTCAACAATGGAGTCAAAATTCATTGCTTTAGACAAAGCCGCTGAAGAAGCAGATTGGCTTAGAAGTTTTCTTGAAGATATTCCGAATTGGAATAAACCTGTTCCACCAATCTATATACATTGTGATAGTCAGTCAGTTATTGGAAGAGCTAACAGTACACTATACAATGGTAAGTCTAGACATATTCGTCGTAGACATAAAACCGTGAGACAACTACTCTCTAATGGAGTTATCACTATAGACTATGTAAGGTCGAAAGATAACATTGCGGATCCACTAACGAAAGGCTTTCCTAGAGAGAGAGTTCAAACTTTATCGATAGGAATGGGCTTAAGGCCTATTGACTAAAAAGTTTTCCTCAACGGAAACCCAACCTAATTGACTGGAGATCCCAAGATTTAGGTTCAAAGGGACAACTAAGTTAAGGTTAAAACTTAGAAGCACTGGAGAAATCAAACATTTAGACATTCCTAAGATAAGTCAGTGCACATGCCGCCAGAGAAAAGGATAAGCTCAGCTTTTAATGATGTCTATACTTGGAGCTATAAAGAACCAAGTGGAGTATTACGGAATACTCTTTATAGAATCACCTACGTGAGTGCGAAGGCGCCGCTTCAAGGAGAATTAATGAGGCCTGATTCTGTTAAGTACTCATGAGACCAAGCAGGTGTTCATGGCTAAAACGAACACAAACAGAGAACCAAGGAGTTAAAAACACTTATCATGTGTTATCTCTATAAAGTTTACACAAAAGGCTTACAGTTCAAAGACAATCTAGTCCACTGATTCGCCAGTAAGTTATAATGATAAAACACTAGGAAAAGTTCAAGACTTCTGTGCTACTTTTACTGATATGATAAATGTTTCGCAATATTTCAGAACAGAATAGATAACCACTCATTCATGTGGGGGATTGTTAGAAAATGAATAAGTGGCTAAGGAGGGAACAATGTCCCACATCGGGAAATACACATCCAAATTTCACTATATATACTAAAGCTTAATAAGCTATATCAAATGAGAATGAGGAGATAGAAAGAATGAGGCAATGAAAGGGAAGAGACAATGTAGGCATGAAAAATCCTACATATTTAATATTATATGGTCAAAGATTGGGCCTTGGGCTTTGGGGCACTTGGGGTCTGATGATTAAATGGGCCTTCGTTTGCTACATGGGCTGCGCTAAAACGGCTAATTTTTTGATCCGAATTATACCGTTTTTGCTGCCAGAAACGGTTGCATGCGTTGGTTAAAGGGTCGCAACCTTTCCAACGGTCACATCCATTCAAACAGTCGCGCCTCTTCCCGAACAGGCAACTCCCAACCCTATTAAAGGCATGCAGAACCAAA
This sequence comes from Allium cepa, assembly GCA_030765085.1. Classification (NCBI taxonomy): domain Eukaryota; kingdom Viridiplantae; phylum Streptophyta; class Magnoliopsida; order Asparagales; family Amaryllidaceae; genus Allium; species Allium cepa. The sequence goes on along the minus strand of CM060928.1, from coordinate 99,728,085 downwards.
ATCAGGAAATTAAGTTTTTCTTCTTCTATCCTTCTCTCTGCATACTCTGTTCTGAAATAAACAGCTCTCTTGAGTTCGTCGTCGCCTGCATCGTCAGGGTAGATTTGCAGGCTCCCGTTCCGTTTCACCTTGGGAAACAGTTGCTCGCCAACCCGCTGCGCCGTAGGGGGAGCAAATCTGTTTTAAGGGAACAACGACTGTGATGGACTCGGATAATTCAACTTGCAACCAAAGTACTAGACGGTAAGAATTGCATTTCAACTGTTCTTTTTCCTGTTAACCCAATTACAAAATTAGGGTTAGGGTTTTTTACCCTAATTGATAGATTAGGGTTTCTGTGTAGATAACAATACTTGCCAAGGTTAACATACATACAAATCAGCACATAGTAATATTTTCACTTCTAGTTGCCATTTATTGAGATAGTATTCTTGTTTGCAACAACTCTAATGTTAACCAACCAAGCATAGCCAAACAAATGTATGAAATGGTTGACATTTACTGAGATAGCAATAAATTTCCATATGAAAGCAACGATGCATCAACCAACTAAATTCATTTGAATGAGATCGTTAGTTTGTTGGACTTTCATGAATATGAAAAACAAATTGTCCTGTCAGATAAAAGAAAAACCAAAATTTCTGACTGGGTATTACATTAAACAACACTTAAATATATACCATCACAGTGAAGGTGGAGGCTGGCGATAAAAGAAAAACCAAAATTTCTGACTTGGTATTACATTAAACAACACTTAAACATATACCATCATAGTGAAGGTGGAGGCTGGCGCAAGGAGTCCTGGTAGTCTTGGAAGCTCTTAATTCTTCGAGTGAAGGCTATAACTTTAATTATAGTTCTTATAGACTATGACTTTAATTCGTAAATTGATCACTTTAATTAGCTTTATATACAAAAATGGCATAACACTTCAGTTTTACATGTGTGAACTATCACATGTTGATTTTTTTTCTTCCAATAGGTTGATATTGTTGGAATTTGATATAGAGAAGAGGGTGAGAGGGATTAAACTATAAAACCCAAAGCAGACTATATTGTATTAGAATGATTGAAACAAAATAAAAATAAAAATTCTTAAATAGACCAAGACCACTAACTTATTCTTGCCTTACAAACTAAGAAACAATGCCTTGTTTCATGCAAATTTCTTGACCGAGTTTTAACACACGTTAATTAACTTTAACACCCTCCCTTAAAATGAATGTGCTAACATTCAGTTTACGACACACAACCACTAACTTTTGAAGAACTAAGGTTCTTAATTGCTTCATCTTCTTGCATTGACAATCTCCATAGCGGTTTTGATCTTTTATGAGATTGGACATGTTCAACTGCTTCTCATTAAATGATTCACCACTTGTGAACCATCACTAAACTTTTATGGTTTCATTCGAGTGATTCACTGGACCTCTCCACTCGGATCATTCCCTGATGTTGCTGTATCTGTCATCTCCCTAACAAGTGAGAACCGCGGCTCTTCTTCACTTACTTGTTGGATGATACGAAATCAAACCAACTTCACTATGCCCACCTCACATTTAAGCATGTCTATCTTCTCTTAGGCATCTCATTAAGCAGTTCTTGAACGCTCTTCATACTATCCAACCCCATAACTGACATTCTACCCTCGTCTTCTTCATCTTCATTCTCCATTTGCTGCACTTTTTCTCTGCTGCATCACCATTAACGTAAGACACATTTCTCACAACTCAACATCTCTCACATTAGCATTACTATCAACAACTGCATTTCTTCAAAGCCAGTTCATTTCTTTGCAGCATCAGACAATACCTCCACATCTCAATCAAGGCAGCTACACCAGCCCAATTCAATGGCAACACAGACAACATCAACATCTGATTTTCTGCCAAATTGAAACTAAGCATCACTCTGCTCATCTCAGCATCCAAATTTCACTCATTTTTACTTTTTGTTCCACCTCAACTACCTACAATTCAACCTGAGTCTCAAACAGAGCCACCGTCTCCAACCATAAACCCCAAACCAACGAACAGTCGATCCTCAACACTCCATCACAACAGCTTTTCCTCCACACAAATCTACAATGCCTCATCAGACACAGTTCCTTCACGGCAGAAACCTCACCTCACATACATTTTCTCCCATCTACAGACGTTGCTCCATACAAACTACGATCATTTTTCTCCAACTTCATCCAACCACCATTCTACAACAAAATTCTCCATCAAAACTGCACCTCAGATTTGAGCATCATCCAATTAACCATTGACGGAATCTCCAATCAACACATAATTCCAAGATTGTCAGCATCTTCACGGTATCATTTCATCAGACTCGGATCAGTTCGGCGTTAATAATCTCAAACAAGCAGCACGAAGCCAGTACTACTGATCGAACGACATCTTCCATCATTCAAGACAGTGCACGACATCTTAGGTAGGCTCGAAATCCAAGCATCAATTTACAACAAAGGCCGCAAAGTCAATTCAGATCCAACAACTCAGCCTTTGCTAAACATACATTGCAAACTCCAACAAGGCGATATCTTCAAAACAGTTTTACTCCGGATCTGACAGCAAGCTTCCAGGTGGCGTCATGAATTTCCAGATCTATATTTTTGACAACTTTCGAATAGCAGGGTGTCATGAAAGATGGACATACATAAAGTAGCGAACTGCAACTAAGACAACTCTTTTTGGGGACCTTGTATTTATTAAACTCTTGCTAACTTCTCAAATCTCTCTATATTTTTTTACTCTCTACCCTCTCTCCACCCTAGCTCTGATACCATGTTGGAATTTGATATAGAGAAGAGGGTGAGAGGGATTAAACTATACAATCCAAAGCAGACTACATTGTATGAGATTGATTGAAACAAAATAAAATTAAAAATTCTTAAATAGACCAAGACCACTAACTTATTTTTGCCCTACAAACTAGAAAATAATGCCTTGTTTCATGCAACTAACTTGACCGTGTTTTAACACACGTTAATTAACTTTAACAAATATGTGAATTTGAAGTGAAATATTTTGACAATTTTAGTTCAACATCTTGGTTGATAAAAATGAAGATAATACATATATAATGTAGTTTGTGTATGAAATGTGAATGAAGGATGTTGTTTTGAGCAAGGTTCGAAATTTCAATTTCGATCTTGGTTTCGATTGGAGCGTCTAACCATTAGGACGGTGTTGTCGGATTTTTTATTTATTTTTATATAATTACATGTATATTTGTTTAATTTATTAAAACAAAAGGTACAATTTATCTTTGATTGAAAACTAAAATATAGAAAAACAACATTAACTATTAATAAACAATAACACTAAAAATTATTTATTCATTACTTCATTTTCAAAAAAATATTAGTTCCATCATTTTATATTTTGTGATTTTGTATGCTTTCGAAATTAAAATTTTAAATTTTGAATATTTATATATATTTGAAACTCAAATTAATTATTGTTGAGTTTCTACTAGAAAATTTGAAGTTAGTGCTCTTTTTATTAAACCAGATTTCAGTTTGCTTCTATTTCAGTTCCTACTGAAATCGAAACCGAACGATCAAAATCTCGGTGTTTCGATCAAAAACTCAAATCATTGGTTTTGAGGAACATAATAGATAAATCTAAGTTAGATAGTTATTGCATTGTGCAAAGGTACATTGAGACTTACCTAATATTATGAACATCCTCAAATTCACAGCTACCAAAAAACACTACTATTTGGAAGGTACTTTTTGGTGTAGATACCCACAATATCCAATCAATGGGTTATCTTGTGAGAATTCAGACTCATGATATATCCCTTTGGAAGATATAATCGTGTCACAGGGTATGATATTATTGTTCTGACACTGGAACTCATATTTTCTCCTTTAAAGAAACAAACCCAAGAATCAAAAGCTTCAGACACCTTGTATGAAACAAGGGGAAGAGCTCAAAGGTCAGTGAATGTTTTCAATCGTGCAAAAAGTGAGTACATGAGGAGTTGTTGCATTAACTACATGCCATTTAGCCTCTTTAATTATTTATGCATGAGCGTAAAAGTGAATGTAGCATACTTAGCAATGACATGAAATACTTGCATAAACAACAATAATTTGATCATCTTGTTAATTAGTCAAAGACCAAACAGAATGAGACCCAATTTTCGCTAGAGTCTGGTTTAGACCCACACTTCGCATTTGTTCTTTCTCCACCAACATGAATGCAACACAATTTAATTTACTATTTAAAAATCAGTAGTTAGGATTCAGGAAAAAAATTAGGTATTGTTGGTATCTTAAAAGCAACCACAGATTCCAGAACAAGGCCTACATAAAAAAAATATTTATTACGATATCTCGTGCATAATCTCCAAAATATGAAGGAAGATGAGGGTAAATATTGTTGGAATTCCTAAAGAGCAAAGTGAATGAAAAATACTTAAAGTCCCACATCGCCAGTTTTTTGAAAGGTATACTAGTTTATATATGTCTTTCTCATGAGGAGGTTGGGGGCCTGGGGCTCTCAAATGTATGCTTCGTTCGCGCGCGCACGCCGCCGTCGCCGTCCGTCCGACCGAACCGAACCGGGCCGGGCCGGGCCGGGCTCGGGTATGGGTACGGGTCTAAAATGACCATTCTTTTTACCAGGCCATTGTTTAACGGTTTTGGGCATTGTCTGAAACTGGGCTGGGCCTGAAATTTGAAGAGAAGCGGGCGGGGTTTTTGCATGAGGAGATGCGACTGTTCATGAGCGGACGCGAACAGTAACGGGTGCGACCCGTTGGAAGCAAACAGGTGCGAGCGAGACGATTGAAGCGGACGCCGGCGCAAGCGGGTGCGACCCGACTGAACAGGCGCGGGCGAAACAGTGCCAGAAGGTACGAAACAGTACCGTTGGACGGGCGGGTGCGACCCGTTAACGAACAGCAGCGACCAAAAGGCAACGGGTGCGACCCGTCAAGCGGACGCGACTGTTTGAAGGGTTGCGGACGAAATTATAAATAGAAGAGAATACTGATCACATTCTCATTCTATTCCAATCTAATTTCTTCTGCTTCTTTGCTCCACTGCTCTATATTCCATATATATCACAGAGTTGGCATACTCATTACAATCTCGTGCAGATTACGTCTGTTGTATCTTGGGAGAATTTTGAAATAAAATTCTTAAGGAAATCGTTACGACGAGCCTCAGACGGAATTTCCTTTATATACTGGTTAGATTCACTGTAATCTTTCCCGTTTATAAGTTGTACTATTTCTTACAATAGTATAACGTTGCTGTTGTAATATATTTACAACGTAACTTATTGTTACACTTATCTAATACAGAATTCCAGCGTAGTGGAATTCTAATTAATAAACTTGTGCGACGAGATTTTGTTGTAGCGTGCTATCTGTTTTAGTACACTTGATATAACATCTTAAGAATTTTACTGTTTTACACTAAAACAGAGATGTTAACAGTTGACAACATGAAAATGGATAAGTCCAACTTTTCAGCGGTTATTTCTGAATGCAATTTGATTCAGAACCCTAACCAATGGTGGGTTGACACAGGAGCTACTCGTCATGTTTGCTCTGAAAAATCCATGTTTTCAACATACCAGAAATTCGATCAGAAAGAAAGACTCTACATGAGTAATTCTGCAGTTTCCATGATCGAAGGCAGTGGCACAGTTATCCTCAAGTTCACTTCTGGAAAAACTGTCAAATTGAATGACGTGCTTCACGTTCCAGACATACGCAAGAATCTCATCTCTGGTGCAGTCCTATCAAAGAAGGGATTTAAGATGGTGTTTGAGTCAGACAAGATGGTTCTGTCCAAAGCTGGAATGTATATCGGAAGGAGATATTTATGTGATGACCTATTTAAGGCAAATGTAGCCGTTACGGGCAATAAATCTATGTATTTTGATTGTGCTAATAATAAAATTGAAGTCTCTTACTTGGTTGAGCACAAAATTTTACTATGGCACGATAGATTAGGACACATAAACTTCCGAAAAATGAAGAAATTATCAAACTTGGGATTGATTCCAAATTTCCAAGTAGATAAGAACTACAAATGTGAGACATGTGTAGAAGCAAAAATGGTCAAACAACCATTTAAATCTGTTGACAGAAGCACCGAACCATTAGGTTTGGTACATACAGATTTATGTGATTTTAAATCACTACCTACAAGAGGTGGGAAAAAGTATTTTATTACTTTTATTGACGATTATACACGATATTGCTATGTATATCTTTTAAATAGTAAGGATGAAGCAATAACCGCGTTTATAAAATACAAGGCTGAGGTAGAAAATCAGTTAAATAAAAAGATCAAGATATTGGGATCTGATCGAGGTGGAGAATATGAATCACCATTTGAACAGTTCTGTGCCGAAAATGGTATAATTCATCAAACAACAGCTCCATATTCACCACAACAAAATGGTGTAGCCGAGAGGAAGAACAGAACGTTAAAAGACATGATTACTGCCATGCTTTTAACTTCTGGTCTACCGACGAACTTGTGGGGGGAAGCCTTAAATATGTCTAATCACATATTAAACAAAGTTCCTCACAATAAAACGGTAACAATTCCATATGAGATATGGAAAGGACACAAACCAAGCTTTAAATACCTCAAAGTGTGGGGGTGCTTGGCAAAAGTTCCAGTTCCGCCTCCCAAGAGAGTCAAACTTGGACCAAAAACAGTAGATTGTTATTATCTTGGGCCAGCCCAAAATAGTAGTGCCTACAGATTTTTGGTATTCAAGCCTGATATAAATGATATTCATGTAAATACAATCATGGAATCAAGAGATGCCTCGTTCTTTGAAGATGTGTTTCCACATAAAAGAAACGATGGAAACCCTGTCCCAAAAAGGACAAGAGATAACAGAGATGAGACATGTGAAGATGAAACTCATCAGGACAACGAGGAGGTTGAACCAAGAAGAAGCGTAAGGGCAAGAACTTCCAAAACATTTGGTTCGGATTTTTTTAACTTATATGTTAGAACACGAACCTCAAACGTACAAGGAAGCAATGTCATCTTCTGAATCTTCATGTTGGAAAGAAGCAATCCAAAGTGAGATTGATTCAATTCTAAGTAATAAAACTTGGAAAATTGTTGATATTCCACCAGGAATAAAACCAATTGGCTGCAAATGGATTTTCAAGAAGAAAATGAAAGCAGATGGCTCTATCGACAAGTATAAAGCCAGATTAATAGCCAAAGGATATCGTCAAAAAGAAGGAGTAGACTTCTTTGATACCTATTCACCGGTTACACGAATAACCTCTATAAGAATGTTAGTAGCAATTGCATCCATTTATAATCTAGAGATTCATCAAATGGATGTAAAAACAGCATTCTTAAATGGAAATCTCGATGAGGAGATTTACATGGAGCAACCTGAGGGATTTATTTCCAAAGGAAATGAAAACAAAGTCTGTAGATTAGTCAAATCATTATACGGACTAAAACAAGCTCCAAAGCAATGGCACGCAAAATTTGATAGTGTCATGATGAAAAATGGTTTTCGTATAAATGAATGTGATAAATGTGTTTATTACAAACAGGTTGGACAATCATATGTGATGATTTGTCTATATGTAGACGATATGCTAATCTTTGGTCCTAATACTAAAGTAATAGAGACTATAAAGAAGATGTTAATCAACAATTTCGATATGAAAGAATTAGGAGTTGCGAACGTTATTTTGGGAATCAAAATAATAAGAACACCTAATGGAATTGAACTATCTCAGTCACACTATGTAGACAAAGTGATTGAAAAATTCCAAGAGTATGGAATTAAAGGAGTGAGGACACATTTTAATCCATCGAAAGTACTGCATAAAAACACTGATGAGAGTGTAATGCAACTGGAATACTCTCGTGTAATAGGATGCTTAATGTATCTGATGAATTGCACCAGACCAGATATAGCTTATGCAGTAAGTCGATTGAGCAGGTATACAAGCAATCCAGGGAAGGAACACTGGAAAGCACTAATGAGAGTGCTTGGATATTTAAAAATTACCACTAACTATTCCTTACATTATGGAAAATACCCTGCCGTCTTAGAAGGATATAGTGATGCAAACTGGATTGCAGATTCAGAGGAACCAGAATCAACGAGTGGTTATGTCTTTACCCTAGCAGGGGCAGCGGTGTCATGGAAATCTACTAAACAAACATGCATAGCTCGATCCACTATGAAATCAGAGTTCAATGCATTAGATAAAGCAGGCGAAGAAGCAGAATGGCTTCGTCACTTTTTAGAAGATATTCCGTTTTGGCCTAAACCTGTACCGGCCATATGCATACACTGTGATAACCAAGCAGCCCTAAGCAGAGCGCAAAACTTTGTGTATAATGGAAAGTCACGACATATTCGTCGACGCCATAATACAGTTAGGCAGTTACTCTCAAATGGAACTATTTCCATAGATTATGTGAGAACAAATGATAACCTAGCGGATCCATTTACTAAAGGTTTATCAAGAGAGAAAATTGACTGCGCATCGAGGGGAATGAGTTTAAAAGCCTAAACCAACAAGAGTTACCTTATACGGAAACCTATCCTAGCGACTGGAGATCCCACGGACTAGGATCAATAGGCAAACCAGTTATGAGTAACTCAAGAAGTAATGCATTAGTCTGGACTTGGTCCTACTCCATTCCTATGGTGCAAAATATAATGCATGCCTACAGAAGTTTTAAAGGTTAAAACTATGTTTTTTAATGATGACCATATCTTGAAAATAACAAGTGGGGTATATGTAGGATACTCTTAATGGTTGCGATCACCTATGTTAGTGTGAGCTGGGTCGGCTCTATGAGAATATTAAAAGGCTTTTATTCTCTGAAACACTCGCAGAACCAAAAATTGTTCAGGACCAAAATGAACACAACCAAGAGATTGGATGAGAAGGGAATCAATACTTCATAAAACTTATTGTCTGGATATACAATAAAGGCCGACGGTCCAAGATGAAATAATTCACCGATTAGCCAAGTAGATCCGATAAGTTTTAACTAGGGAAAGTTCAAAGTGAAATATCTACTTATCCACGATAAAACATTATTCCATATATACTCTGTGATATTTCGCTTTGTGTGGAGGATATGTATATTATCATTCATGTGGGGGATTGTTGGAATTCCTAAAGAGCAAAGTGAATGAAAAATACTTAAAGTCTCACATCGCCAATTTTTTGAAAGGTATACTAGTTTATATATGTCTTTCTCATGAGGAGGTTGGGGGCATGGGGCTCCCAAATGTATGCTTCGTTGTGAGGAGGGAGATCATGCATCACCACCACACATGCGCGCGCGCGCCGCCGCCGCCGTCCGTCCGAACCGGGCCGAGCTCGGGTACGGGTCTAAAATGACCATTCTTTTTACCAGGCCATTGTTTAACGGTTTTGGGCATTGTCTGAAACTGGGCTGGGCCTGTAATTTGAAGAGAAGCGGGCGGGGTTTTTGCCTGAGGAGATGCGACTGTTCATGAGCGGACGCGAACAGTAACGGGTGCGACCCGTTGGAAGCAAACAGGTGCGAACGAGACGATTGAAGCGGACGCCAGCGTAAGCGGGTGCGACCCGACTGAACAGGCGCGGGCGAAACGGTGCGAGCAGATACGAAACAGTACCGTTGGACGGGCGGGTGCGACCCATTAACGAACAGCAGCGACCAAAAGGCAACGGGTGCGACCCGTCAAGCGGACGCGACTGTTTGAAGGGTTGCGGACGAAATTATAAATAGAAGAGAATACTGATCACATTCTCGTTCTATTCCAATCTAATTTCTTCTGCTTCTTTGCTCTGCTGCTCTATATTTCATATATATCACAGAGTTGGCATACTCATTACAATCTCGTGCAGATTACGTCTGTTGTATCTTGAGAGAATTTTGAAATAAAATTCTTAAGGAAATCGTTACGACGAGCCTCAGACGGAATTTCCTTTATATACTGCTTAGATTCACTGTAATCTTTCCCGTTTATAAGTTGTACTATTTCTTACAATAGTATAACGTTGCTGTTGTAATATATTTACAACGTAACTTATTGTTACACTTATCTAATACAGAATTCTAGCGTAGTGGAATTCTAATTAATAAACTTGTGCGACGAGTTTATTGTAGCGTGCTATCTGTTTTAGTACACTAGATATAACAAATATATTCATGAGACAATAAATTGTACTGCAGCTAAATTTGTATTGAATATCTTTAAAATAAATGCATGACTGATAAAATGCTTTTTGTAGACTACTTGGAGCTACCTTTTGTATAAGGTTCAGATGGTGAATTGAAGTAGAGTAGACCGATGATCCTGAAGTCATTTGGCCAGCTATGGAAAGAATAACTTGCATCCTCTCTCCCTAAACTAAACCGGTCCCACTGTGTATGTACGTGTGGGGTATGTGTATCCACTAATTTTTTTGAAAATGTGACTATAAACGAATCAGTGAGCACCTCTCAAGAAAGCATCCACTCACAAGTGCGTAATTCAAATACAAGTTGTGTTACATGCAATAATATTGCAAATAATATGCCTAGAACCTTGTCAGACAACTAATCATTAATTCATTTATTTATTTTTAGCTAATAGCAAATGCCATACTTGTTTGAATAAGATACAAAAATAATCTCCTCCTAGTTCACTAAATAACAGTACTAACATGAGTCAAAAAATATCACATGATACTTGTGAGGCAAACACATACATACCAGCACATAGTATTGTTACTCTTGGAACACTGAATATTGCGCATCCTTTCTTATCCTTCTACATATTAATACAGTCTACTATGTCAACTTCAGCAAAACAAGACAAATAACCAGATAATTTACTTACCCATTCATCCTTAGTTTCCTCCACAAACTTTACGAGTACGATTAACTCTAAGAGACTCTTAGCTAGATATGGTGAAAACCCTGCAAAAATCAACCTTTTCAGGAACAAAAGGAAGAAACATGTTAAGTAGAAGCAATAGTGAGGCTCATTCTGATAAATGCAGTGTTACTGAAAAGGGGCATATATTTGTCTATTCCAATGATGGAAAACGATCTAAGGTTCCACTTAGTTACCTTAGTTTTGAACGGTTCAAAGAGCTGCTCAGAATGTCCGAAGAAGAGTTTGTGTTGGAATTTGATATAGAAAAGAGGATGAGAGAGATTAAACTATAAAACACAAAGCAGACTACATTGTATTAGATTAATTGAAACAAAATAAAATACAAATTCTTAAATAGACCAAGACCACTAACTTATTCTTGTCCTACAAACCAGGAAATAATGTCTTGTTTCATGCAACTTTCTTGACCGAGTTCTAACACACGTTAATTAACTTTAACATCCTCCCTTGAACTGAATGTGCTAACATTCAATTTACATTTTACGACACACAACCACTGACTTTTGAAGAACTAAGGTTTTTAATTGCTTCGTCTTCTTGCATTGACAATCTCCATAGCGGCTTTGATCTTTTATGAGATTGAACATGTTCAACTGCTTCTCATTAAGTGATTGACTAAACCATCACTAAACTCTTATGGTTTCATTCGAGGGATTCGCTGGACATTTCCATTCGGATCATCCCCTGATACTGCTGTATCTGTCATCTCCCCAACAAATGAGAACCGCGGCTCTTCTTCACTTGTTGGATGACACGAAATCAAACCAACTTCACTATGCTCACTTCACATTTAGGCATGTATATCTTCTCTTAGGCATCTCATTTAGCAGTTCTTGAACGCTCTCCGTATTGTCCAACTCCATAACTGACATTCTACCCTTGTCTTCTTTATCTTCATTCTCCATTTGCTGCGGTTTTTTTCTGCTGCATCACGACACATTTCTCACAACTCAACATCTCTCACATTAGCATATATATGCAAATTCTATACATAGCAATCCTTGAGTATAATGAATTGGGAATTCTTTTCTTCTATTATTATTATTATAAATTTTTAGTAGACAAAAGTGCAAAAACCTTGCGTAGACATATAACTAATTTCTGACATCAGCACTACTTTATTGCAAGATAAAACATAAGCATAACAATTTGTTGATTTCACTTTGACTAATTTAGCCTCTCCTCCTTTTACTAAAAATGATATGTAAGGTTAGACATTAATTTTTTTGTGATATCTCATGCTTAATACAACTTTACTTTAAATAAAAGAAAGAGAAACAAAAACAATCACACAGTTCATCTTATTATTAGTCTCCACCATTAACAATTGATCGAAACTAAACTCTCATTGTATTGGAAAAAAGAAGAAGTTAAGACAGTTATGTACGGTAATTAGTCTAGGAGAAAATGTTGAAAATAGAAACTTCACTATTAATTCACCGTACCAACATTTACACCATGCTGGTGCATTATAATCATACTTCTTTTGTTATGATCAGTGTAAATATGTCTATCCGAATACAAACTCCACATTATCCACCACATATCAGAAATATACCTAAATTTTAAGTATAGATTTTTGAAGCCATAGACATCTGCTGATTCAAAGACAATGAAGTCACGGTACATCATGAACCAGACTCACTTGACACACCACACTTAAGTCGAGATATAATATATTCGATGCACGAAGAATCACATGGTAAAGTAATTGGTCCATCACTTTGATGACCAAACTGTTAAAGTTAATTAACGTGTGTTAAAACTCGGTCAAGAAAGTTGCATGAAACAAGGCATTATTTCCCGGTTTGTAGGACAAGAATAAGTTAGTGGTCTTGGTCTATTTAAGAATTTGTATTTTATTTTGTTTCAATTAATCTAATACAATGTAGTCTGCTTTGTGTTTTATAGTTTAATCTCTCTCACCCTCTTTTCTATATCAAATTCCAACAATGGTATCAGAGCCAGGGTGGAGAAAGGGCAGAGAGTTAAAAAAAAATGTGAGTGGTTATAGTTTTAGGAAGTGCAGTTCAAGATTGGTTCAAGGATTGTTTGACTGTTCGTAGGTTTTGGGTTTGTGGTCGGAGACGGTGGCTCTGTTTGAGACTCAGGTTGAAGTTGCAGGAAGTCGAGGTGGAACAAAAAGTAAAAATGAGTGAAGTTTGGATGCTGAGATGGGCAGAGTGATGCTTAGTGTCAATTTGGCAGAAAACTAGATGTTGATGCTGTTTGTGTTGCCATTGAATTGGGCAGGTGTAGCTGCCTTGATTGAGACGTGGAGGTATTGTCTGATGCTGCAAAGAAATGAACTGGCTTTGAAGAAATGCAGTTAACATTATACTCAACTTGTACGTATGGTTGGAGATAGACTGACAACAAAGCACTCCCAATTCGCTGAATTCTATATCACGTGATACTTTCCAAGGTTAACATACATACAAATCAGCCCATAGTAATATTGTCACTTCTAGTTACCATTTATTAAGATAGTATTCTTGTTTGCAACAACTCTAATGCTAACCAACCAAGCATAGCTAAACAAATGTATGAAATGGTTAACATTTATTGAGATAGCAATAACTTACATATGAAAGCAATGATGAATCGACCAACTAAATTCATTTGAATGTGATCACTAGTTTGTTGAACATTCACGAATATGAAAACAAATTGTCCTGTCAGATAAAAGAAAAACCAAAGTTTCTGACTGGCTATTACATTAAACAGCACTTACGCATATACCATCACAGTGAAGGTGGAGGCTGGCGCTTGGAATCTAGGTAGCCTTGGAAGCTCTTAATTCTTTGGGTGAGGGCTGCACTCGGTTGTTTTTCATCGGCCAGTGCAATTCATATGCTGTTGTTATTAAGAACAAAACCTTATACCAATTTCAGCAAACAAAGAAAAGAAACCAAAACCAATTATACTGACAAAAATGAAATTATGTATTGGTAAACAAACAAATCAGATGATGAATTCCATACTCAGATGCAAAGAGAATAATTTGCCTAGGAAACCTATGTTTGACGAATTTATTGAGACAAATTAATTTTTCCATTCTTATTTTACTGAATTGTTGGCCATTGGTGTCTAAAACTAAAGCCTCTTCTTTTAAAGATATGTGTGCTTGTCAATTCATATATTGTACAAAAGTGTTCTTCGCTTCAGCAAGGGGCATCTCCATTTGCAGCGAGAATCGCATTTACATATAAGAAATTTGTAATATTTATCAAATCGCTCCTTCGACAAAGAATTGCAACTTGTGATATTATAAGCTTGTTGCAAGTCCACAAAGGATAACAATCATTTAAACATGAGCCTAGAAACAGGCACCTATACAACACCAATGGTAACAAAATTGATGTTTGTTTCTTCACTCAATCTCCACATAAAATAAAATTGTTTTCTGAATTTGATCCAAAATGTTGTGCAATCTTTTTAGAATTATATTCTTTTAAATGGAAGTTAGACAAATTAATCAGAAGTCGAATTTTATCCTGCTAGCAGTCGGCCAAACGAAAAAGATTGTGATCTTAGCTATGTTTGGTGTCTCTTTTCAACTGACTCGATCCACGGAAACAATAAAGTAAACAAACTTTTTGGCAGAAGATAGCAGCTAATTACAATAATAAGCAGAAAGCATTCACTTCCCTCGCTAAGTGTCATTAATGAAAGATTGAACAAAAACGCACTATTTTGAAACTAAAAAAAAAAAAAAGTTCTTACCTCTAGCGGTGTGTGTTGTTCCTCGTCAAAATGAAGTTAACTTATCTTAATTTTGAAACATTTTAAAGGAATAATTCAAGAATAACACCATTTGATTTTCATGTCAGATCGTCAATAGGGGTTGCTTTTACATGTTGTTAAGCTGTTCCCATCATCTTGTCATAGCATTTTCTTATTTCATATGAAACAATCTTGTTGCTGCCGTTAAGGCAAAGAATAGCAATTCATCAATTTTTGACTTATTTAAACTATGTTCTCTAGCCACTAATCCTTTTGATTTTGTGGATGAGCAGATGTAGAAGATAACGAAGAACATGCATAAGAGGATGAAGGTTTTGGTTGGGACATCCCAAATCTACTGATTTTGTTTCTGACGTGAAGTCTCAAATTTTTTTATCATGTCAATGGAAAAAGACTTGGTTTTCGTTATCTACTCATTAATATCATGATAATTATAACTCTTAAGGACTATAACTTTAATTCACAAGTTGATCACTTTAACTAACATTATTTACAACAATAGCATAACACTTCAGCTTTACATGTATGGGCTATCACATGTTGATTTTTTCCAATAGGTTGATATGTGAATTTGAAGTGTAAACGATTTTGACAGTTTTAGTTTGTCATCTTTATCTTGTCATCTTGATTGATAAAGATGACGATAATAAACATACAGTATGGTTTATGTGTACAAAAAGTGCATGAAGAATGTTATTTCTGACGTGATGTTGGACTTCTTTATTTATTTATAATACCGGTATATTTTTTAATGTATTTAATTTATTAAAACAAAATGTATAATCTATAATTAATCGAAAAGTAAGATATAGATGAACAATGCTGACTAATTATAAACATTTGTAACACTAAAAATTGTTTATTCATTACTTCAATTTTTTAAGTTACACCATTTATATATTTTGTGATTTTGTAAGTTTTCTAAGTTAAAATTTTAGATTTTGAATATTTGTATTATTATTTTTATGAAAGAGTGATCCTCATTATGAAAAGAGCACTCGTGAGTATTTATATATTAGAAACTCAAATTAATTCATTTTTAGATTTCTACAATAAAATTTGAAGTTCAGTGCTTTTTGTATTAAACCGAAGTTTTAGTTTGGTTCGATTTCAGTCCCTGCTGAAACCGAAACCATACGACCGGAATCTCGATGTTTCATCAAAGATGCAAACACTGGTTTGAGGAACATATTAGATAAGTCTACGTAATATAGTTATTGCATTGTGCAAAGGTGCATTGAGACCTACCTAATATTATGAACATCATAAAATTCGCAGCTACCAAAAGCGCTATTCCTATTTGAAAGGTACCACTCCTATTTGGAAGGTACTTTTTGGTGCAGATTCCCACCAAAATCCAATCGATGGGCTATCTTGTGAGAATTCATACTCATAAGATATCTCCTTTGGAGATATAATCGTGTCACAAGGTAAGATATTATTGTTTTGACATTGGAACTCATATTTTCTCCTTCAAAGAGACAAAGCTTAAGCGCCTTGTATGATACAACGGGGGGAAGAGCTCAAAGGACTGTGGATGATTGGCAAAAGGTGAGTACACGAGGAGTTATTGCATTAACTACATGTCATTTAGCCTCTTTAATTATTTATGCATGAGTGTAAAAGTGAATGTAGCATACTTAGCAATGACATGAAATAACTATGCATAAACAATAATCATTTGATCATCTACGTTAATTAGTCGAAAATCAAACAGAATGAGAACCCATTTTTGTTAGAGTTTGGTTTACACACACACTTTGCATATGTTGTTTCTCTGGCAACATGGACGCAACACAATTTAACTTACTATTTAAGATTCAATATTTAGGATTCAATATTTAGGATTCAGGAAAAATAATGGGTAATGTTGGTATCTTAAAAGCAGCCACAGATTCCAAGACATGCATAAAAATATATATATTTTACGATACCTTGTGCATAATCTTCAAAATATAAAGGATAAAGAGGGTAAATATATTCATGAGATAATTAATAAATTTTACTACAGCCAAGTTTGCATTGAATCTCTTAAAAATAAATGCGTGATTGATAAAATGCTTTGTGTAGACTGCTTGGAGCTACCTTCTGTATAAGATTCGAATGGTGAATTGAGGTAGAGTAGTAGACCAATGATCCTCTAGTCATTTAGCTAGCTATGGAAACAAAAAGCTCGTGTCTGCCCTTCCTAAAATATAACTGGTCTCATCATAGATGTATATACGTATGTGTGTGTATGGAGAAGGATCCACAGTCTCCTCTATTCAGTCTTCCAATGAAGCTTCAAATTTTCAACCACACGTTTCAATTTAAATAATAATATGGTGTGAGAAGAGAGAGAAAATATTATTATTTAAATCGAAACATGTGACTGAAAATAAGGGGCTAAGTTGAAGACTGAACAAAGGAGATTGCGGATCCTTCCTCGATATGTGCGCGCGTCTCACACACACTACAAAAATTTGAAAATGTAACTACAAATGAATCGGTGAGCACCTATGTTGTTAGGGGCACCACTGAGGCACTGATTAGCACTTTTTTACAATTTTAACGCCTTCCTTTTTATAATAGCACTTTATTACGTTTTTTGTCTAAGACGTCGTTTGAGCGCTGAGATTTCCTTGAAGCGCCAAAAAATAGGTGTTTTTAGTATAATTTTATTGTTTTACTTAGCCAAATTAAATACATTTAGAATAATTAAAATCATCTGGTTCCTTTGTTTATTTATTATAAATCTTTGTATTTGGAGAATTTCAATGCTTGAATCAATTTTTTATATCTTTTTTAAAATTATAAACAATCAGTGAGTAAATAATGATAGTTATTTATGTTTGATTTGAGATAAAAGTAAGCCTTTAATTTCTCTCTTCTTTGAAATTTGGCTTTATTGATTTCTTAACTTTTTATTTTAATAGTATTAGCCTTTTAAATTATTTAAAAATAGTTTCTTAATCCAACAAAAAATAATTAATTATAAATTAAAATTTATATTATTGACTAATGTTGTACTTGAGTTCTTTAAGACTATCTGGCATACAAGAATTCAGTTATTGTTATAACACAAACTTTATTAATATAAATTTTGTTGTTCTATAAATTACAAAAGTATTTGATTGGCAAAACATTTACATGTGTACACACACACGTATATAGACACACACATATACAGCTTTCACTTATGATAAACTAATATGTAGTTATGTAGTGATCATGTAATCAACATCAATATAGTTTATTAAATAGTCGGTTATTTTTTGCAATTATTTAATGTGAATATCGTTTGCGCAAAATATATGTGAAAAACGCCTATTTTCGTCCAAGCTCCACCTGGACTCTATAGCCAATATTAGTGTCCAACGCTCCACTCCGCCTCGAACACCATAGGTGAGCACCCTTCAAGAAAGCATCAACGCACAAGTGTGTAACTCAAAAACAAGTTGCATTACATGCAATATTATTGCAAATAATATGCTTGGAACCTTGTCAGACAACTAACTATTAATTCATTTATTTATTTTTAGCTGATAGCAAGTGCCCTACTTGCTTGAATAAGATACAGCAACAATAATCTCTTCCTAGTTCACTGAATAACAGTACTAATATGAGTCATAGAATATCACATGATGCTTATGAGGCAAACCATATATACCAGCACATAGTATTGTAACTCTTGGAACACTGAATATCATGCATCCTTTCTTATACCTCTACATATATATACAGCCGCCTATATCAACTTCAGCAAAACGAAACAAATAATCTGATAATTTACTTACCCATTCATCCTATAGTCTCCTCCATAAACTTTATGAGTATGATCAACCCTAAGAGACTCCTAGACATGGTGAAAACCCTGCAAAAATCAACTTTTCCAGGAACAAAAAGAAGAATCATGTTCAGTAGAAGCAATAGTGAGGCTCATTCTGATAAATGCAGTCATTTGATTGCTGAAAAGGGACATATATTCGTCTATTCCTATGATGGAAAACGATTCAAGGTTCCACTTGCTTACCTTAGTTTTGAATTGTTCCAAGAGCTGCTCAGAATGTCCGAAGAAGAGTTTGGTTATCAAAGTGATGGACCAATTACTTTGCCTTGTGATTCTTCGTGCATCGAATATATTATATCTCGACTTAAGTCCGGTGTGTCAAGTGAGTCCGGTTCACGATGTACCGTGACTTCATTGCCTTTGAATCAGCAGATGTCCATGGCTTCAAAAATCTATACTTAAAATTTAGGTATATTTCTGACATGTGGTAGACAATGTGGAGTTTGTATACAGATAGACATATTTACACTGATCATAACAAAAAGGAATGATTATAATGTAGCAGCATGATGTAAATATTAGTATGTTGAATCGATAGTGAAGTTTCTATTTTCAACATTTTCTGGTAAACTAATCACCGTACATAACGGTCTTAGCTTCTTTTTCTTCCAATACAATGAGAGCCTAGTTTCGATCAATTGTTAATGGCGGAGACTAATAATAAGTTGAACTGTGTGATTGTTTTTTGTTTCTCTTTCTTTTATTTAAAGTAAAGTTGTATTCAGCGTGAGATATCACAAAAAAATTAATGTCTAATCTTACATATTATTTTTAGTAAAGGGAGGAGAGACTTGATTAGTCAAAGTGGAATCAACAAATTGTTATGCTTATGTTTTATTTTACAATAAGAGTAGTGCTGATGTCAGAAGTTATTTGTAATGTCTAAATAAGGTTTTTACACTTTTGTCTACTAAGAATTTATAATATTAATAATAGAACAAAAGAATTCCCAATTCATTCTACTCAGGAATTGCTACGTATAGAATGTGCATGCATATATTATAATAAACATTATACTCAACTTGTACTTATGGTTGGAGATAGACTGACAACAAAGCACTCCCAATTCACTGAATTCTATATCACATGATACTTGACAAAGTTAACATACATATAAATCTGTTCGCAACAACTCTAAGGCTTCCAACCAAGCATAGCTAAACAAATGTATGAAATGGTTAACATTTATTGAGATAGCAATAACTTACATATGAAAGCAATGATGCATCGACCTGCTAAATTCATTTGAATGTGATCACTAGTTTGTCGAAATTTCATGAATATGAAAACAAATTGTCCTGTCAGATAAAAGAAAAACCAAAATTTCTGACGGGTATTACAGTAAACAACACTTGCGCACATACCATTGTAGTGAATGTGGAGGCTGGCACTTGGAATCCAGGTAGTCTTGGAAGCTCTTAATTCTTCGGGTGAGGGCTACACTTGATTGTTCTTCATCGGCCACTACAATTCATATGTTGTTCCTATTAAGAACAAAAACTTGTATCAATTCAAGCAAACAAAGAAAAGAAACCAATTATACTGATGAATATGATACTTATGTATTGGAAAATAAATAAATCAGATGATGAATTTCATACTCGGAGGCAATGAGAGTAATTTGCCTTCGAATCATATGTTTGCCGAAGAGTCTAGTATTTATTGAGATAAATTTATTTGGCATTCTTATTTACTTGAATTGTTGCACTGTCGTTGGTGTCTAAAAACACAGCCTCTTCTTTTAAAGATTCGCTTGTCAATTCATACTGTACAAAAGTGCTCTTCGCTTCAGCAAGGGACATCCCCATTTGCAGTGAGAATCACAATTACATATAAGAAATTCGTAATATTTATCAAATTGCTCACAAAGAATTGCAACTTGTGATATTATAAGCTTGTTACAAGTCTACAAAGGATAACAATCATTTAAACATGAGCCTAGAAGCAGGCATCTATGCAACACCAACGGTAACAAAGATTGCATTTGTTTCTTCACTCAATCTCTACATAAATCATTTGTTTTTCTGAATTTGATCCAAACGCTCTGCTATCTTTTTATAATGATATTCATTTCATTGGAAGTTAGACGAATTAATAGCTAGCAGTAGGACAAATGAAGAAGATTGTGATCATAGCTACGTTTGGTGTCTCTTTTCAACCGACTCAATCCACGAAAACAATCAAATTAAACAGACTTTTTTGGCAAAAGATAGCAGCTAATTACAATAATAAGAAGAAAGCATTCGCTTCCCTCGCCAAAGGGTTGTTGATGAAAGAATAAACAAAAACACATTATTTCAAATCTTAAAAAAATAAGTTCTCACCTCTTGTCGTGTGTATTGATCTTCGTCAAAATGTAGTTAACTGGTCTTAATTTTGAAACATCTCAAAGGAATAATTCAAGAATAACACCCTTTGATTTTCATGTCAGATCATCAATAGGGACTGCTTTTACATGTTCCTAAGCTGTTTCCATCATCTTGTCATAGCTTTTGCTTATTTCATATGAAAACAATCTTGTTGCTGCCGTTAAGGCAAAGAACATTGATTCATCAATCTTTGACTTATTTAAACTATGTTATCTAGCAACCAATCCTTTTGGTGTCGTGGATGAGCATATAGAACATGTATAAGAGGAAGAAGGTTTTGTCCGGGACATTTACAAATCCTCTGATTTTGTTTTCGACATGAAGTCTCAAAAAAATTTCATCATGTCGACCTTAATCAATGGAAATAATAATATCATGATAATTATAATGGACCGTAACTTTAATTAGATCACTTTAATTAGTTTTATTTACAAAAATAACATAAAACTTTTGTGTTTTTTTTTCAAAAAATTGAATACTTAGATGGCAGTACTATAATTGTCAACGCGAAAAAGCCATAAAAAACCTCATGCTGACGCTTAGCGCATTTTTGCGCCTAGGGCTTTTCTAGTGCCTAGAGCATCACTTTTTCGACAGAAGCAGAGATTGATGCGTTAATGTGAGCATGCGAAGGCAATAGGCAGTAGCTTGAATTCGACGGCGACGGCATGTCGTATTCGCCGACGGCGGCGACGGAAGTAAGTTTTGAGAGTAGAGACATTTTATGCCTTAAACAGTCGATGTCGACATTACTCTAAGCTCTAATTTGAGCGATATTTGCCCTAAGTCTTAATTGGGCTCGATTGTGGGCTGATGCCCCTAATTTTCTTTAAAAAAATAATTTAAAAGTAAAGCACGCTTTTTCAAGCGCTTTGATTTTTCGGCGCTTCAGTGCCTTAGGCGCTTTTTCGGCGTCATGTACATCGTTAGCGCCTGAGGGAGAAGAAAAGCCTTAGGCTGGCGCCTATGGGTTTTTGGCGCCTACGAGCGCTTGATAACTATGGATAGTACATATTAATACTACAAGTCTTAGACCATATACAACATACTACATACCAATATATGTTCAAATCGTACTACACAAGTTTCAAACATGTGATCACTCGCACCAAAATCGAAGGGCATATAACACTTTAGTTTTTACACGTGGGAACTGTCACATGTTGGTTTTTTTTCCAATAGGTTAATCTATGAATTTGAAGTGAACAATTTGCCTAGGAATAAATTCAAAATCTTGGTTGATAAAAATGAAGATAGTACATACGCAAGGTAGTTTAAAAAGTGCATGAAGAATGTTGTTTTGAGCAAGTTTGAGATTTCAATTTCGATCATGGTTTCAATTGGAGCGTCTAACCACTAGCACGGTGATGTCGGATTTTTTATTTATTTTTATATAGTTACCTGTATATTTGTTTAATTTATTAAAATAAAATGTATAATTTATTATTGATGGAAAAATAATATATAGATGAACAATACTGACTATTTATAAACATTTATAACAATAAATTGTTTATTCATTACTTTCTTTTTCAAAAAAGAATAGTACTCTTTTTATTAAACCATAATTTCAATTTGGTTTGATTTCAATCCCAATGGAAACCGAAACTGAATGACCAAAATCTCGATGTTTCGGTCAAAACCTCAAACATTGGTTTTGAAGAACAAATGTTGAATTTTGGCGACACTATATTGAAAATTGAAGAGGTCGAAAGTAGTTTTATAACGGTGAAAACAATTCGCAAATCGGAGCTCGGAGGACGAAGATACGGCGATGAAAGTGGAGTGTTATGAAAGGGGAGTGTTATGAGCTGCTAAAGAAATTATTAGTCTAATAGTTTGTAGTCGAGCGACTAAAGCGAATATCTCATCATAGTCAATGCCAGCTCTTTGACTATAGCATTTTACCACTAATCTCGCCTTATATCTTTTGGCTTCTCCTTCGGCATTTTTCTTTGCTTTTTACACCCACTTTACACCAATTGCCCTATGTTCTTTTGGAAGTGAAGCTAACTCCCATGTGTCATTCTTCTTGATGGCCTTGATTTCTTCCATAGCATTTTTTCAATTCTTCTTTTGCAAAGCTTCTTGGAAGTTTATAAGCTCACAATCCGAAAATAAACAAAAAAGAGTAAAATTGTCTTGATTTTCTGTTACCTCGTAAATTTCTTGAAGGCTTTTAAAGCGTGAAGCCCTTTCATTTGAGCTCTCATCTTCTTGACAACTTGTGGTTGGTGAAGCTAATGGAGAAGTGGGCTCCTCGCTTCATTATTCGATCCTTGGTTGTTGCATTTCATCTTCTTTAAGGTATGGAAAGAAATTATAATTATCATTATGTGATCTCTGTTTCGATTCCCCTTCTTCATCGTACACAATATCTTGACTAACTATTATCCTCCTCGTATCGTGATTGTAAAGCTTATAGCCTTTGGAGTTGGTGTTGTAACCAATGAAAATATACTTCTCACTTTTGTCATCCAATTTGTTTCGCTTCTCGTTCGGTATATGTACATGACCTATGCTTTCAAAGAGTCTTAAATAAGAAATACCAGGCTTCCTTTCACTCCATGCTTCTTGTGGTGTCTTTCCCCACACACTTCTTGTTGGAAATCGGTTTGATGGATAAATCGCACATGCCATGGCTTCCGCCCAAAATTCCTTTGGCGGCCTTTTACTTTTAAGCATGCTTCTTGCTATCTCAAGAATTGTCCTATTCTTCGTCTCTACTACTCCATTTTGTCGAGGGGATCTAGGCACTTATGACTTAACGTTCTCAAATCCAAATTCGTCGGTTGTTCAAATTCATTCATGGCCCAATAGTTCCCGACTATCTGCTATCGCTTAAAACTAGTGCCGGAACTTATGGTTGATTTATCTCTCCATCTCAATACCTAATATAATCAGGAAAGAGGGTCTTCTTTGGTATTAGTTCATCAATTGAAGATGTTCAGTTTGCAGGTATTAGAGAAAGTACAGTTTGTGTCTTTCCCGAAACCCTCGTTTCTTTTCCGCATATTACCAGGTTCTGAAAACATTTTTTCGATTTGCGATGGAACTATGTCAACATTGGGAGTCAGAATCGCAGTAGGGGTCAGCCTCGGCATCGTGAGATGGATGGCAGGAAGTGGAGGCTGCAGAGGACTGATAGCAGAGAAGCATAAAATGGAGTTATTGCATCAGGTTGTGGATGGGAAGGATATTTGCATCACTTTTGAAGATTTTCCATATTATTTAAGGTTAATGTTACTTTTTTCCTTTTCTTTTTCGTACTCAATCTTATTAATTTATCTAGATATTATCTGCTATAAATAATTTAGAGAACTCCCTAGAATGGAATTCTCATAGTATGAACTAAATTACTGAAGTTATTGGTTCTTGAAAATAGAATGGTCCCTTGAATAGAATTATCAAACACACACATACACACAAAAAGATCATGGTATTTGGAAATAAAATGGAAGAATGTGCTTTATATGTTGTAACATCTCGCCTTTTTGGATGCTTTAACGAGACACACGTATCGGACTCAAACTATACAAAAGGGCGAATTATTATTGGGGTGAATAAGAAAAAATAGAGAAAGAAAAACAAAATAGAATCTCGCAGCGGAATGACAAAATATAATAATCAAATCACAGTTCATGAAGCTGTTTACAAACATTTGATTATACTAATACAATATAGAATCAGAGTTGCCTACAACAAAGATGAATAACAATGCAGAGAAATAATATGAATGCAGTGGAATAATATAATAAATAACAGTAATACAATCTTCGTCTTCGTCCTCCAGAAATAAGGTCTTCAAATCCTAAAATGTTCAAGCTAACCTGAGCGAATTGAAAAGACAAAACACTCGAGTCGAAACTAAAAGATCTTATGTAATTTAAACCAATAGCTAATAAATATGAGTGGAAATGTGTCAGAGATGTTTACGGAGTTTGACATCTCCTGTCCAGTGTCTAACGTAAGTGTAGTAACTCAAGAGATGCTCGGGATTCACACTTCCTAGGGATCCGTTAAACTATCTACTATGTAGTAATATACGCAAATATAATAATGTCTGCACTAAAGTAAAGTATTAAAATAGCGTTAAGGCATTACCCATTTTCCCTTTAACACATTTTATAATGTCAATAATCTATACAGTACCGTGACTCCCCGTAAACGGGGGCCGCTAGAGGATACCCCATAGGTACGACATAAAACAAACTCGTAGAAGGCGCGCTAGGGTAGGTGACACAGCACAACTAGGCAATGCCAGAGTAGATATACCAATTACACTTTCGGACTATTGGTAACGCATAGGCACAACTACCGCCCAACTCGAAACACACTCCCAAGTAAAAATCGAAGGGTGGCCACCAAATAAATCAAAAGTCAGAATATAGAATCGATGGAGTGGACCCGATCAGAGGAATGACCTCACTTCGCACGTCGATTGCTCCTGTTTTAGCCACCTTAAGCCAACTCATGGGAGTCGGTACCACGTAAATATACCTTTAGGATCGTCGCCACCATCCTACTTCATTCTGGAATCTCCACCGCGTACATAGTTGTCAAAGTGGTTTTCGGTTTTGGCAAAGAGTATGACAACATCCGATCCTGGTCTCTTTGACAACCAATCGCTTATTACATACCGGATGGTTCTTTTATATTTTCAAAAATCATTCATAACTAATATCAAAATATCATATTCAATTCAAACCATCTCCCTTTTGAAATCATTGCTTACTTTCGAAATCATACTCACCTCTGAAATCATAGTTCAAAATTATATTTTCTTTCAAAGTCAAGTTCACAATTTATACAACATATCGTGTTCTCAAAAGCTATACCACTTTTAAATCATATTTCTTCCAAATCATATTTTCAAAACAAGTTAAGTCCTTGCTTGAAAATCATAATTTCGATTTATTATAACATTCAAAATTCCAACTTAGGTTATAACGTCATTTAACCTTATTCTCTTTTTAAACCAATTGAAATGAATATAACTCTTCCACATACTTAGTTTGGAAATTTAGAAATTAGTTTAAATTGTTCTAAATAGTTAAAATGCTCTAAACAATTTAATTATAGGTAAATACTTTTAAATTGATTTAAGATAGTTAAGTAGATTTAATTTAGATTAAATATAATTAAAATAGATTAAATAGCTTAAAATAGATTAATTAGATTTAAAAATAAATTAAAATAGTTAATTAGTTTAAAATAAGTTAAATTGGTTTAAAATAGATTAATATTAGTTAAGTAGTTTAATAAATTTGAAATCTTAATAATTAGAAAATTTAAAATGATATATTTTAAAATAGTTTACTTAAAAATATGAGTTTGAAATTAATACCAAATTAAACTATTCATTTCGTTTCAATATATTTGGACCATTTCAAATTTCCAAATCGACAAACCAAATTTCAATAAACTATCGAATTTCATATCGGTATATCCATGCTCAAAATATCAATACGGATTACTCCAATCTTAAAATATTTCAAAGTTATGTTCCAAACCAATTCAATAGCTTAATTCCGATAGAATTTCATTTATACTTAAAAGTTTAACTTCAAACTTCCAATTTAATTTCTTAAATCAATTCCCATTTCAACGCAAAACTTGATTTTTTACAATAATACTTCAATTTATATAAAACAAATTTCATCTCTTAAAAGGGGTAATGGCGTTCTGGGATAACTCTTGTCTTCAATCTTCACTAGATTCCAGTAACTCGTACCATTTTAACTATTACTGCTAATATTTAGCACTTGGCATGAATTAAGTAGACATTAGTATAAGAAGAGTCGATTTTTTACTAGGTCAAAATTTGATGTAGAATATGTATAAAGTTGCCATAAATTGTGGTTAAAATTCTTTATAGTCTATTTCTAATAACATTGGAAGTGATATTGTAGGCTTGTAGTAAACCAAAATTGAAGAACTGAGATATTAGAAACTTTAACTGAGACTTTTATATTATAGTTTGGTTAAGATTTAGGTGAGAATTTTAAAAAGGATAGAAATGAAGTCGAGTTAATCAAAGTAGAGATTTTAAATTCTACACAAAAAGAATATGAGTTGTGATTCTACTTTAGAGATTGTATTAGCTGGCTGTTATAAATATTTGAATGCTGGGCTAGCTACTACAAAATGTTAATTCTCTATTTTATATTAATTTATAAGCTGGCGCCTGGATATTATCATTTCTTCCAAACAATGGACATAATATATTAGCATTTCTTGTTTACTCTATTCTTATCTTTTTTACACTCTTTTGCAAGCAAATTTTTTTTTTGATTTGTTCCTATTGCCTTTATCCGAGATCAATTGGTTGAGTGATTATCATTCACAAGTTTGGGAAAAGGTTAGTTGGTCTTATGAACTTATACTATAGCTATTGCTTTTATATCACTACAAAAAAAACTTAATTTTAGATGCATTTATCGGTAGCGTTTAAATGCTAAGTGCATTCGTTACTCATTTATAAAAACTAAACGTAAATAAAAATCGCTGCTACTTTATCTCGCCAATAATTAATAAAATTTGGGTGATTTTTTTTGTGTGGTCGCTCATATTTCTTTTTGCTTCTTCTCCTCCAATGCGGTATGAAACACCTAAAAGAAATCTCCTCATTGTCGTTTCTCTTTAGTTCCCGCTGTTCCACTTCAACTTTTCCTCAAAACCCTAACGATTTCAGTCGCTAACTATGGCTTCTCACCTTCAACTCAAATAAAGGCAATCCGAAAATAAATCTTATTTTGAGTTTGTGTAATGGTTTATGAGGGTTGTTTCTTGAATTCATAACATGAATTGAATTCGGTTTATTTAATAATCAAAATTAAAAATTAGGTGTTTTTCTTTGGTTGAAATTCGAAATTAGAAGTTGGGCTGTTATTTCTTAGTGATTGCAGTCTTGGATCTAGAAGTGGCTACAGTGCACTTCATTTCGATCTCGTGTCTAAGTTTGGGTTGTCGACTTAGTTCGGTTATGGTCATTTTTTAGGATGCACCATTTGTACTTTGTGGTTGATCTTGCATCTTCTGTCAGATGTTCGGTGGAATGCCCTACTTTGATGTTGTGTTTTGGTTAATCGTAATGACTGGTTTTGCTTGTCATCTTTCCCTTTAGCACTCTAGTTGTTTAGGTTTCTCCACTTTTCCCTGATTTAGATGTTGCTATTAGTTTTATTGCCTTGCAGTGTTCGATTTATGGTATTATTATTTTAAATGTTATAGTGTATTTCATGCTAAATCTATTCCTTTTGGTGGAATGATCTTCAAAGACCTACGTTCATGTGCTCTTCGATGTATTTGGTTTTCTAGCAGCCTAATTTGTTTGTTTTATTCATGTGCTTTATTAGTTTCCATGAACGAAATAAGAAATTAGGCTGGAAAAAATTTAGGATTCCAGAGCTGTTTAGGGTGCAAATTATAGGAGAAAATCAACAGTGATATCTTCAAGAAAAGGAAAGAGCAAGTGTATGCAATTGGGTAGGGAGTAAATGTGTAAAATCAGTATGTAAGAAGTTAAAATGTGGGGCATACAAATGATACAAATCCTTGTCATAGGAGTCAAAAGAAGAAGGGTTTTCTAGACATTTCAAAGTCTTCAAAATAGAATATTCCTATATAATATTATATACAGATATTGTATAATGATAATTTTTCTACTAACATTCAATCTCATTACAATATCTACTTACAATGTGGATAATATTTTCAAGATGGCACGAGATAGATCTTTCATGATAGCACTTGGTTCTGCTATATGTGTGTGCATGTGCATCCTTATTCTGCCTAACTGGTCGAGGCAAGATCTTGAGAAATCAATAGTCGATAAGTTTGAAGCATTAGCCAAGTCTATCGAAGGTAAATATAATCATCTTTTTATTTGCAAAGTAAGTATTATAGTACTTGTTATTTGAGTTCGTGTTACATGTCAAGATTTACAGCTTGCGTGAATGATTACTTTTTGGAAATTAGCGAGGAGGAAAAGTCATCGAGAGTTCCTATATATAAGAAATACAAAGCTATGCTAGATTCTAGATCAAGGGATGAATTTCAGATGTATTTCATTTCTGCTTCTTGAATGCAACCAATACTGTACAATAATATATCATATAATTTGATTCAGGCATTGTTTGCAAGCTAGGAGCCAAGGCATTCTAGATGGCAGTATCCATGGCAACGGTATGTACGACTCAACACAACACTAAGGCATTTTGCTTATACTACTGCTGCATTACATGGCTGTTCGAAATCTGCTATCCAGGTATCAATTATCCATAATTTCTACTATTTTGACCTAATACTCAGAATTCTCTAAAAACATTGCAAATTTAGACAAAAAAATGTTGTGCCAACATATATGTTTTTTACCATCTAGAAACCCAAGTTTGCATTTATAACTTTTTACAAACTTTAAGGGAGTATGCATTTATCATGCTTTGATAAATCTAGGATGTTCTTTCAAAATTTTGAAAATGTACCTTTTCTAATATTGCATAGTTATACACTTCTTTGAAATACACTTCAACCACATATAACTTCCAATTGCAACTTAAGGAGAGCCTTAATGGACTTGAAATGTTTGGCCTTTTATCTCTGGAAATTGTCAAGGTAAACTATTTTTATCCATGCGTACTTTATATCTACTTTATTTTATGTTTTATGTTTAGTCTATTGTGATCTATTAGCCAGTAGCTAGTTTGCCCTTGCTGAGAATTTTTAGTGACGATGGTATATCCTTACTTCTATTTGGTTATTCAAAGATTTGAGTTTATGCTAATTTAGATCAAATAGTGTGTTTAACGAATTTCTAAACTACTATATATGCTAAAGCACATCCATTAGTCTAGACTATCATGCATTTAAACTTGATATATATAGCAATCACTTTTGGAAACCTGAGCAAGCTATCCCTTGAATTTGTTTTATAACATTTCTTATGAGTAGTATGTCATTGGTCCATGTATTAGCTTATACTAAGTATCAACTTTCTTATGCAGCAAGCAATTATAAGCTTGATTTTTGGTGTAGCGACTTTTGAAACCTTTCTATTAATCATCCACAAGCTTGATTTCTTTTTTTATATATATTATTAATAATGAATCGATTGAAAAATCTGGTTACTAGCTTGAGTTGCCCAATACAATTATAGTTTCTGACTCCACCCTTGATTAAATTGTGAGCCAACTACACAATAATTTTAGTAATTCAAGATAGAGGTTTTTCTAAAAAGTAAAGGAAGAAACAAGGAAGCAAGGTGATCATAATTGATATGGTTATTGGAAATAGTAGGATTGAACATCCAAAGTTGACTGAAGCTTAAATTTACTTTGATATTGAGATGCTAGTTCATTTGAATGGGAAACAAAGGACGGAGAGTGATTTAAGAAACTGTTTGTGGAAGATGGTTTTAAAAAGTACAAGATTATACTTGCAATGGGTGCACGTAGTATTATCGAGCTTTATCATCGAATAATAATTGTTCATGGGTTTCAGTTTCAACTTTCATGTGTGCATTACCTTGTGAATGATTAATAAGTCTCTAGGGAGGCAAAGTCGTATTTTTCTTTTTCAAAAATGCATGTACAACTATGCTAAATGTTTATCTTTGTTCTTTTGTTTTTATATTAATTGATGGATTAGTTGACTTCCTATGACCTTGAATTACTATTTTGAATTCGGACAATAACCAATTTGCAGTCCAAACTCAATCAGAATTTGCATCAGATATAGCCAAATTTCATAACTAACGTTAGAGTTCATTTTACAAATCTCTTTCTTTTAAGTTGCAAAAATATTCATGACCTTGGCTTTTCTTAATTTACTCTTTTATTTGCAACATCAAGTTTTGACTAGCTTTAAACCTAAGGAAAATATTATAATCTGCATGTTACATTTCACAGACTATACATATTGAATGAGCCATCTTTCGTAGCTTCCTCTAGAGTTCTTTATACTCATTGATCTGGGATTACAGCTCTTCATTTTCTTTTCTCATCCCTTTGTTTTGCTTTATCGGTGGCTAGCATCATCACTATTAGAACTGGTCTGTCTAGCATCGATAAAACTGCGGAAAACACTGGCTACGCATTTCCTTGTATTTATTTCTATCAACAAATGCAATCCACCTCTCTGAAATTTATCATGCCGGAACTCCTAGCGATCAGATGTAGATTTTTTGAATCCCTGATATAAAAAAGTAAGCCATATATTATGGATTTTATGTGAATTTGCTCGGTTTGTCGAAAAACCATTATCGAAATGGTTATGGGTATTATATTTGATTATGCGATTAACGTGTTTTTTTAATTGTTTGAATACAATGATTATGTAATTGATTGATTGTTTGAATACGACAATTATGTGATTGATTGTTGGTTGTAATAAGACTATTATGTGAGCGATAGCTAGAAAGGGTACAAGCCATCAAGATGAAATAGTGGTGTGTACAGTATGCTACAAAACAGTTAATAACTTTTAGTAGTGTTTTAAAAACGCAACTAAAATTAGTGTAAATAGATGCGATATGACTTTTGAAGTGTTGAAAAAACGCTACCAAAAATTTAGTAGCGTTCTATTAAACACCACAATACGACATGCTACTAAAATTCCGAAACTTTTTACAGCGTTTCTAAAATCCTACAATAGGTCAATTTTTGGTAGCATTTTGTACAACGCTGCAAAAAGTTTCAGACTTTTAGTTGCATGTCGTATCGCAGCTTTTATCGGAATGCTACTAAAGTTTTGGTAGCGTTTTATCAACGCTAGAAAAGGCCTTTTCTGGTGTATTGCTTCAATCGAATAAGAACATTTCCTCTACCTTTCACTGCTATCTTTGATTCGTCTTCAAATGTGACGTTGCCCTTCACCGATTCATCAAGCTCCACAAACATGTTTTTTCTTCCACATATATGGTTGCTTGCACCGCTATCTAGGTACCATTGATTTTCCTCACATTTTTCATTTTATTTGTGAGCCAGTAGTAATGTACCAATCTCTTGATTTTTCTTCTTCAACGTAACTGATCTTCCCTTCAACTTTATTGTTTCTTGGAGCTCTATATTCAAAATCATAATGTCCAAATTTCTCACAATTGTAGCATTTAACACGTGACTTGTCGTACCTTGAATTTCCTCTTCCATGACATCTTGTTGAGCTTTCTACTCTTTTATTATTATTTATGTTGTTGTATTCATTGTTGGGCCTCCAACTCATCCATGTCCATATTCACGACCTCTTTCTCTTTCTTGGCCACAACCCCATCTTTGTTGGCTTCAATTATTTTTCCTTTTTGAAATCAATCCGCGTCATAAAAACTTGCTCTATGGTCTCTTTGTTCTTTATTTTCTTTTCTTCATAAGCTTGTAGTGAACCTAGAAGTTCCTTTATTGCCATGGTCTTTGAGTTTTTTGTATTCAATGATGGCATCAATATGTTCGAACTTGGGATCTAATGATCTAAGAATCTTCTTTATAATTTTTACATCATCTAACTTCTCACCATATCTTTTTAGATTATTACTAACCACTAAAAATCTTGAGAAGTGATCAGAAACAAGGTCACCTTCTTTCATATGCAAAGTTTTAAACTCTCCTCTTAAAGTTTGAATACGTACCTTTTTTACTTGTTCAGCTCCCTTGTAAGATGTACAAAGCTTCTCCCATGCTTCTTTTGCTGACTTCGATCCCAAAACCTTCTCAAAAGGATCATCATCCAGTGCTTGATAGATTGGATAGAGAGCCTTCTTGTCTCTCAACCTTGAATTTCTCAAACTATTCCTTTAAGTTTGAGATAAGCTACCTTCATTTTCTTGTTCAATATAGCCTTTCTCCACTATTTCCCATATGTCATGTGCTCCAAGGAGAGCCATCATCCTTAAGCTTCAAGTATCATAATTCTTCTTTGTGAGTATTGGAACTTGTAAGGGAATACCGTTATTCGCTATCTTTTTCTTTTTTGAAAGAATCTTAAAGCTCTGATATCACTTCGTTGAATATTTTTTATGAGAAAGAGGGAGTGAATATAAGAAAGAGGCTTTTTTGTTGTTGAAAACTTTTCTTTTATTAATGGTAGATTTCTTGCTTTATTGCTTGATACAAAATGATGAAAGAGCTCTTCTATTTATAGGACTCCATAGACTTTTCTAGAAATGCGACTCTCTAAACAATTCTAGAAACATGACATTCCACTAGAAAATTCAAGAGCTCTCAACAAACTACCATAAATGCAAGAAGACTCTAGAAACTATAATAAAAAAAGCTTCTAGAGATTAACCATAACAAATCAAGTTTAATATTTCAACACGGACAGGGAGGAGGCAAAGAAAGAAGTAGAGTCTTCATCCGTAGCGGTGGAGAGTGGAGTTGGTGAAGGAGACATAGATGTGTTGATGGTGGTAGCATCAGATGTTTCGAGTAGCAAATTGGTTCTCTGTTGGGAGCGTCTTATCATATGACGCCGAATAGGAATTGTTTTTCATCTCATGTCAACAAAGAAGGAAATTCAATTGTTATTGGTAATGGTGCTATTTCTAAGTTGAAAGGCATTGGTTCCGTGCAAATTCAGATGTTTGATGGAGTGGTTCGTATTCTCACTAATGCACGCTGTGTTCCAAGACTTCAGAAATCTCTTATCTCTTTAGGGCAGTTGGATTCTTTAGGTTGTAAGATCACTATTAAGAGTGATAGCTTGCGGGTTTCGAAGGGTGCGTTTGTGGTGATGAAGGGAGCTAGGACTCATGGTGTTTATTTGCTTCAAGGAGTGAATATAGAAAGTGAAACTTATGTGGGAGTTGATAGTTCCCGTGGTTCGAAAGAGAGATGATCGATCTAGAGAGTTTCAACAAACTAGAGTTTCATGATAAATGTGTCATGGGAAAGCAAACAAAAGTTTCATTTGGTGAGGGAAAACATGATTCGAGAAGGGTTCTTGAGTATGTTCACATGGATGTTTGGGGACCAGCACCGGTAGCTTCTTTAGGGGGTGCTCGCTATTATATTTCTTTCATGCATGATTTTTCTTGAAAGGTATGGGTGTATGTAATGAAGGCCAAGTTGGAGGGATTTGCAAAGTTCAAAGCATGAAATGCTCTTGTTGGGAATGAGAGTGCCAAGTCTTTGAAGGATATAAGGTCCGACATTAGCGGAGAGTATATTTTCGGAGAATTCTTGGAGTTTTGCAGGCATCATGGTATTCAGAGGCATTTTACTACACCGAGAGATCCACTGTCGAATGGTGTTGTGGAGAGGATGATCGTACTCTCTTGAGAAAGCTCGATGCTTGAGATTGATGTCGGGTTTATCTAAGGGATTTTGGGCCGAAGCTTTGTCAACCGCGGTGCATATTATTAATCGAATTCCGTGCTTGGCTATTGGTAACAAAATTTTGGAGGAAGTGTGAAAAGGAAAGAGCATTGACTTAAGTTATCTTCATGTGTTTGGTAGTCCAGTTTATGTGCATGATCCGAGAAATGGTAAGCTTGAACCTAAAGCTTTCAAGGGGATTTTGCTTGGCAATACAGATGGAGTAAAAGGCTATCGGATTTGAAAATCGAAAACAAAGAAGGTTGTGAATTCTCGTCATATTACTTTTGATGAGTCATCTTGTTCAAGGAGAATGAGAGCCCATTGGATGTTCCAAATTTGGTTCATGGTGAATCAAAGGAGAAGGAAGTTATTTCTATATTTTGTCTAAGGAGTAAAGAGAGCAGAGTAGTTAGAGAAATTTTTGACGAGCAAGGAGTTGATGTAACATCATATAGTTCACAGGATTCCTCTAGTAGTGTTAGTGATGCACATGACTATAGAAAGGATTCGGTTCAAGCTGGAGCCGAAAAGAGTTTGAGTGATGATATTGCTAGTCAAGTGGGTCGCCGTGCTATAAGGCCACCCGAAAGATATGGCGATTGGAACTACCTTAGCTTTTTTGATAATTTGGACTATGCTCTTCACGTAGTCCAAGATGAGCCGATGGACCTTGATGACGTCATAGAGTTGAGTGATAGCTGGAAGTGGATTTGTGCCGTGGAGGAAGAGATGCAACCATTGTTGAAAAATCAAACTTGGGATTTGGTTCTACTTCCAAAAAGAAACCATGCTATTGGGTGCAAATGAATATACAAGGTGAAGGACGATGGGAGATATAAAGCTAGGCTAGTTGCTAAGGGGTTTGCACAAAAGAAGGGAAAGGAATATGATGAGATATTCGCACCGGTTGTGCGCCATACTTCAATCTGGATATTACTTGCTATAGTTGTTATTCACGACTTGGAGTTTGAGCAACTTGATGTGAAACATGCCTTCTTGCATGGTGACTTGGATAAAAACATCGACATGGAGCAATCAGAAGGTTTTATTGCGGATGGTAAGTCAAATTTGGTTTGCAAGTTAAAGATCCCTATACGGTTTAAAGCAATCACCTAGACAATGGTATAAGAGATTTGATCATTTTATGCTTGAAAATAGTTTTGATAGAAGCATCAAGGATGCTTGTGTATATTTTAAGAAGTTGAAAAATGATTGTTGGGTGTATGTACTCTTGTATGTGGATGACATGCTCATTGCTTCCAAGAATAAGAATGAAATCAATAAGTTAAAACTGAGTTTGAAATTGGAGTTCGAAATGAAGGATCTTGGAGAAGCAAAGATGATATTGGGCATGAAAATAGAAAGGGATCGAAACCGTTTTGAGTTGAAATTCACTCAAAAGGAATACATAAAGAAAGTGCTTTGCCTGTTTAGCATGGAGAATGTAAAGACGTCAAATACACCTTTACTTTTGCATATGAAGCTTTTGAGTAAGGGATCACTTATCTTAGAGAAAGACAAGGCTTATATGGCAAAGGTCCCATATGCTTGTGCAGTTGAAAGTCTAATATATGCTATGATGTATACAAGGCCCGATATTGCAAATGCTGTCGGGATGGTTAGTCGGTATATGGCTAATCCGGGGAAATCGCATTAAGAAGCTATGAAACTTATATTGAGATACCTTAGAGGTACATCATATCATGGTCTTGTTTTTGGCGGTGGTAAGGGAAAAATTGCAAGTTGGTTGGTCAACTTTCGGATATGTCTTCACACTTGGTGGTTTGACCATAAGTTGGAGATCGAGATTGTAGACCGTAGTTTCTTTATCCACTACGGAGGCGAAGTTGTTAACTGCGGTGGAGGCGGAAAAGGTGACACTTTATTTGAGGCGATTGTTGTGTGACTTGGGATACGAGCATGATAGTGTCGATGTTCGATGTGATAGCCAAAGTGCTATTCACTTGGCAGAGAATTTGACATTTAGCTCACGGACTAAGCATATTGAATTGAAAGAGTCATTTATATAACCCATGGATGATGATAAGCAAATATATCTTCGAAAAGTGCACACAAAGGATAACGTGGAAGATATGTTCACTAAAGCATTGCCGGTTGGGAAGTTCGAGCATTGCTCGAACTTGATTCTTTTGTTGAAGTGCTAGGTTCCACGAAGTGGCGCGGTTAAGGGAGGAGCTTGGTTATAGATGTCAGATGATGAAGAGTATCGGTGAGAGATTGTGGTTCTATCTTCTTGATGAGTACTAGTTTACACTCCATAGTGCTTTTGTCTTTTAGTGAGACGGTTTTGGATCTGGATGCTTTCAACACTTTGTTAGTGGGCGGGGTCTTTGATCGGGCTCGTTGATAGAGTACAATAGGTGCTGGTTTTACCAGAGCTCATTGGGAAAGCTTTAATGTTTGGTTGAAAGTAGAAGTGGTGATAGTTGATGCTATCGGTTGTTGATGATGGTATGGTACCATTGGAGTTGGAGATGGATATAGTGTTGAGGTAGAGTGCTGGATTTTGGTGACGCTATATTAAAAATTGAAGAGGTCAAAAGTAGTTTTATAACGGTGAAAACGGTTCGCAAATCGGAGCTCGGAGGATGAAAATATGGCAATGAAAGGGGAGTGCTGTGGCCAGCATCAGGCGACAGAAGTCTGTCATAAAGTGAAAGATGTCTGTGACTATAGGGTTTGGAATCCAAGAATGCGGACAAACGTCTGTCACTTTATTACAGACGTCTGTGGTGTCAGAGAATGTTTTCTCGAGGTATATGACAGATGTCTGTCATATTGTGATAGACGTCTGTGACATTTTTAGCATATTTTTAGCCTGGGTTTTGGTTAAAGATTTGTGATATTCTCAGGAGAAATTCTGGAATTTTACGTAGGTTTTATATTCTCCTATATAAGCTATTTTTTGGATTCAGATATGGTGAAGGCGAAGGAGTTTTAGGGTTTAATCTAGGGTTTATCCTCCATTAATTAGGGTTTACCAAAACTTAATTTTCTTCAATTCTCTTTTCCACAAATTAATTCTATTAAAATTTTAATCATTGTAATCAATCTTGTATACTCTTCTCATTGATATTAATAAAAGCTCTCTCTCAAAGTGGATGTACACTAACAAGACTTTAGTGGAACCACTATAAATTGATGTGTGATTTATTTTATCGTTATTGCTTTTATTATCCATTGCTTGTTTGGAGATTGTAACCGTTTTGGATTGGATTGAGTTTTGTATTGAAACATTTATTGTTGTTTTTGTACTTCTTACCACGATCTCGTTTTCCGCCGTGCTTTGGGATTTTCATTTGAGTGGTCTCGAGTTAGAATTTCTCACGACAAAATCTAAGTAATATAGTTACTGCATTACACAAAGGTACATTAAGACATACCTAATATTATGAACATCCTAAAATTCATTTCAAAATAAATGCATGATTGATAAAATGCTTTTTGTAGATTACTTGGAGCTGCCTTTTGTATAAGGTTCCAATGGTGAATTGAGGTAGAGTAGATCGATGATTCTGTAGTCATTTGGCCAGCTATGGAAAGAAAAAGCTTACAACTTCTCTCCCTAAACTATAACGGTTCCATCGCGCGCGCGCGTGTGTGGAGGGCGTGTGTTTTGGGTGGAGGAGAGGTTGTTGGGGGGTGTACAATGACCGATGATTCTGTAGTCATTTATCACTTAGCACTATGTTGAGTTTCCCCGCATTCGCTTCACCATGTCTAGGCGGCATCAACGGTCAAAGTCTTCTATGCAGGCGTTCCGATTGAACATCCCTTTATTGTCTCTCATCGAGCATATAATCAGTCTTGCAATACATTGTAACAAAAGTAATCCCCAACGTTACGTGCCACTAATCTCATATATATACCACGATTATTCCAAATATCCTACGATGTTGGACTTTTAACGATCCAATCCATGACCCACTCCATTTTCAATGCGATCCACACCTAACAATCTGCACCTTGGAGAGCGTTGCTCTAGTCACCTTTAAAGTTACACCAGAGTCCTCTTCACAGTTAGGTCAGGCTACTACTTCGAGTTCTCATAAGCAAGTAGGGAAAACTGCATTAACCATATCTCCACCTTGACGAGAATCCCATGCTCAAGCCCCTTTGGAGCCATACTCCGGTCACGCTGCATCATACTGGTCCCTCGAACCATGGAGCTCAGATGCCATGTTGAGTTTTGGCATTCCCGCGTTCGCTTCACCGTGTCTAACCGAGGTTGATGGTCGAAGTCTCCTATGTCGACGTTTCGATTAAACATCCATTCATCTTCTCGCATCGGACATATAATATGGTCTTGGCAATACTTTGAAACAAAAGGAATCCCCGATGTTACGATTATTGCAAATATCCTACGATGTTGGACTTTTAACCATCCAATCCATGCACCCACTCCATTTATAATGTGAGCTACACCAAACACACTCTTTAAGAAAGCATCTATGCACAAGCGTGTAATTCAAATGCAAGTTGTTGCATGCAATAATATTGCAAATAATACGCCAGGAACCTTGTCAAACAACTAATTATTAATTCATTTATTTATTTTTAGCTAATAGCAAGTGCCCTACTTGTCTGAATAAGATACAGCAAAAATAATCTCTTCCTAGTTCATTGAATAACAGTACTAATATGAGTCCTGTAATATCAAATGATACTTGTGAGGCAAACACATACATACCGGCACATAGTATTGTTACTATTGGAACACTGAATATTATGCATCGTTTCTTATACTTCTACATATAAATATAGCCTATTATATCTACTTCAGTAAAACGAAACAAATAATTTGATAATTTACTTACGCATTCGTCCTTAGTCTCCTCCCAAACTTTACGAGTATGATGAACTCTAAAAGACTCCTAGACATGGTGAAAACCCTGCAAAAATCAACCTTTTCAGGAACAAAAGGAAGAATCATGTTTAAGTAGAAGCAATAGCGTGGCTCATTTTGATAAATGCAGTTGTTTGATTGCAAAAAAGGAACATATTTTTGCCTATTCAAATGATGGAAAACGATTCAAGGTTCCACTTACTTACCTTAGTTTTGAACTGTTCCAAGAGCTGCTCAGAATGTCCACTACAAAATAGGCTTGGTTTCGTGATAGATCTTAGCGACGGCTAACAACGGCTAAAAAAGGATAGCAGTCGTTGGTCGTCACTAATCACGGTTATACAGGTTTGGCCGAGAGAAGATTTCATCACTTCATTTCCCCCAATTCCTCCAAATCAATTTGCTGCCATCGTCAACCCCGCCTCCATCCAACTCTAGCCGACGCCAACCACCTCCAGAACTCGTCGCCCTTCGGTGCTGCTCCATACCCTTCTTCTTCTTCGATTCCTCAATTTCTAGGTATAATTTCTAAACCTTAATTTCTAAAAATAATTTGATTATGGGTTTGAATATGTTAGAATAATTAATATTAGATCATGGTAATAGTTTATTAGTTGCTTTGATATTTAAATTAAAACCCTTATTTAGAAAATTAGTTGTTCATGGATTTGAAATTGTTGATTACTATGTATTAATTGATAAAAGTGGTATGTTATTTGATTTAGGAAAGTTAATAAGTGGTTTGATTATTTAACTTGTAAACAAAAATTATGGTTGATGTAAAACTCAAAAATTAGTTTGTAATCGTTGATTAATATATGCTTATTGATAAGTGTACAAAGTTTGATAAGTGTGTGTTAATTATAAGTTTTAGTGATTAGTATAAAATAGTAAGTTAAAATTTTAGTTTACAAAATAGTCAAGTTAACATTTAAAATAGTTAACTGAATGTTGAAATAAGTTTTAAATTTTCAAATTTATTAAATAAATATATTTAAATAATTGAACCAATTATTAAATTTTGAAAAGAGCATAACAACAATAAATATTCTAGTGTAATGGATTTGTAAAAAAATTAAGCAATGAATATAAAAACAATAAATAATTCTAATGAAATCGATTTTGTAAAAAAATTAAGAAATGAATATAACAAAAACAAATGTTCTTCTAAATTGATTTTATAAAATATTAAGAAATTAATATAAAAAGAATAAATATTGTATTGTAAAGAAATTTAGAAATGAAAATAACAACAACAAATATTCCGCTAAAATCGAATTGGTAAAAATATTATGAAATAAATATAACTACAACAAATATTCTACTAAAATTGATTTTGTAAGGAAATTAAGAAACGAATATAAGAACAAATTGTTAGCACCAGAATTGGTCACTAACACACTTAAGAGGGATTGTATAGAGAGATTAATTAAGAAAGTAAATTTAAATGGAGAACAAAATGCTAAATTAAACGCAGAAAACAAGAACACCAGATTTATAGTGGTTCGGCGTAACTGCCTATGTCCACTTTGAGGTTAATCTTTATTGCTTTTCTCAATAATCGATTACAGATACAATCCATACACCAACTACTTGATTACAATTGTTAAGCAAAGAATATAAGTCTTGAATGAGTCTTGAATGTGGCAGAGTCTCCCTGGTGTTCTCGAAAAAAAAGGTCAATTTCACTGTGCCCATGCCTCTCTATTTATAGATGAAGATGAGTCGGACTTCCCTGATGAGCCTAGTAGCAAGATACCTCGGCCCAATATGAATGACTTCTATGTGCCGAGCCACAAATGCCGAGCCATAAATGTCGAGCCATGTCTCTAAACCGAATGAGGCAGTATGTTGAGTAAATCGTGTATGCCGAACGAGATCTGATGTCGATCGAGGGGAGAATGCCGAATGAGGCTGAAATGCCAAACGAGGCATAATGCCGGACAAGAACTGAATGCCGAGCGAGGTTGAATGCCGAGCGAAGCTTATATGCCAATCGAGGCTGAATGCCGAGCGAGGTTTATGTCGAATGACCCTCTTATGCCGAACGGCCTTGCTAAGCCGAACGAGGTTCGTGCCGAATGACCCCATTATGCCGAACGAGGATGAATGCCGAGCGAGGTTTATGTCGAACGACCCTCTTATGCCGAACGGCCCTTTATGCCGAACGAGGCTTCCGCTTCAAGTCTCTGTTGTCCTGGTCAAGCCACCAGATAACACTTGTCCCCCAAAGTGTATCATGTGGATGAACATGATACGCTTTGAATCATGATTTCTCCGTGCCTTGCTTTGAGCCCTTATTCTGGATGCCGACCGCGGCAATGCATGTCGAACGTCATACAAATTCCGAGCGACACACACAAATGCCGAACGACATACAAATGTCGAACGACCTACAAATGCCGAACGACGTACAAATGCCAAACGACCTACAGATGCCGAACGACTTACAAATGCCGAACGACCTACAGATGCCGAACGACATACTAATGCCGAACGACCTACAGATGCCGAACGACATACAAATGCTGAACGACCTTAATGCCGAACGAGGGAGGTGTTTTTACCGGTTCTACCAGTCGTTGTCCCTTCGTCTTCTCTTCTCTCTATATAAGCTCATGCTCTCTCTTCTCCTTCCTTTTACTTTTATCTCTGCTTCTCGTATTTACGAACTCTGCTTCTTAACCGTCTTCAGAGAATT
Organism: Allium cepa; assembly: GCA_030765085.1. NCBI lineage: Eukaryota > Viridiplantae > Streptophyta > Magnoliopsida > Asparagales > Amaryllidaceae > Allium > Allium cepa. The sequence goes on along the minus strand of CM060928.1, from coordinate 99,686,346 downwards.
AACAACTCTTCCCCTTTCGAATACTACACGTCGCCTTACTTCCTTCTCCATTTAGTCGAACCCGAATAGAGTTGCTCCTCCTACCCCAGAACATCCTCAAGCTATGACTCATTTCTTAGGTAATGACTTCTCCTTTAAACACCTTATTCCCGAATGAAAAGCATAGCACAAGGTTCAAATTCGTGGATCTCTATGAGATTAAGGATGATAGGAGCTGCGTGGATAAAGGACAATGAATTGAAGGTCAAATATGTTTCAGGGATAGGAGGAGTAATGGGAGGAAAGAGGCGTTAAAGGTGTTCAAAGGAGAGTGTTGGTGGAAGGAGTATTGGTATGGCTCGGTAAGTCTTGCTTATGCCGAGCGAGGAGCGGTTGTACCATAGTGAAGTTTAAGCTTTTAATGTGCCGAGCGATGCGGCTTGGCATGGTCATGGCTCGACATGATTACCTCATGCCGAACGAAGTGGGGGGAAAGAAGAGGAGAAGCTGGAGCTGAGTAAAATGCCAAGCGATGCGGCTCGACGTGAATGTGGTTCGGCATGATTCCTTTATTCCGAACGATGAAGATGATAGTTGGGAGAGTGGCGTGCCGAACGGCATGGTTCGACATGTTTACAGCTCGGCATGTTTTGCCTCATGCCGAACGGTGGTGATGAGTGGTAGGTGAGTGTTGTTGAAGTTAGAATGCCGAGCGAGGTGGCTCGGCATAATTGTGGTTCGGCATGACTAGTTGAATGCCGAACGATGAAGTGAATAGTTAGGAAGGTTGTGTACAATAGCAACACCGGTCGAACCTAATGCATAATTGACTCAACACACATCTTATGCCTGAACACATGATAGTGAACAAGGACAGACTTAAACAACAAAGCATATCGGACAATCCGGACTGACTAATCCCGTGTTTGAACAACTGAAAATTTGGACTTTAACTTGATTAACAGTTAATAACCTTTCAAATGTAGCGACGATGCCGACTAGAAACATAAACCGTCTTACGATAAGCTTTCTAGACGGTCAGCGATGACGGTCTTCGAAGACAACAATTCAAAGCTTAGACTTATTTAATCAATCCAGTGTCTTTTCACTACCCGGCACTTACATTTGAATGATGCACTAGTTTACACACCACAGGGGGGAATATTTATGTCGTTAAGTCTAATGTCAATTGTTTTTCAAGTATAGTCCAAACAGATGCTTTATCAGATTCAATTTTCACTAGAGATGTCTAGGAAATCAAGCTCTGCTACGATCTCCGATAGACCTCGGCCATCCTCTCTTCAGGAAGTTGCAGGAACTTCAAATCCATCAACTACCCCTGCTCAAGACTTACCGAGCCATGTGACTGCATCCGTCGACTTGGCTCCCGACGCTTTGGAGGCAGCTATTTTTTTAGATGACCCGATCGACTCGTGGGCCTCGAAGATTAATGAAAGTACACTTTGTCAGTTATGCTCTGTCCATGGAATCCCCTTCAATGATGTATTAGTTCCATCGGGGCATGATCGTCTACACTTGCCCCTATTCGGATACACAGCTTGCAATAGATTCATGTGCTGGGTTGGCATCGTGCCACCATTCAACTCATTTCTTCGAGATGTGTTGCAGTATATCGAGATTGCCCCATCGCAACTGCATCCGAACAGCCACACATTCATATATGGCACTTGCATCCTCTTTATGAGTGTCCTCTTCAGGCTTCCGACTCTGGGCGATATACGATACATCTATCGCATCAAGAGATGGACGGATAGCCCATCTTTCATATTTCTCGAGCCTCATAACAAAAGCCAAATTCTGATTGGAGCATGGAGTAAATTTGCCCAGTATAAGCAAGAGTGGTTTTATGTTCGTTGCCCCCTGGCTTCGCCAGAAGATGTGTAGAAGAAAATAAGTTCTTTTTCCGGATCTACACTTGAATTTGTCGAGATTTACATCATTTCTGACTCTTCATTCATTTTTTCAGGTATCAACCCTCGCCCCGAAGGCTCCGGGTACTCTGAGGCAGTCGAAGCTATTCGAGCCCTTCCCACGGAAGATCGGGACATCAGATCACTCATTTCAAATGAGTCACTTTCAAAGTCCGGGTTGCTGGCGGAAGGTCGCCGAATAAGCCTCCCCCAAGGTGTTTCCCTACCTAACCCTACTCCGGGAAAAGGAAAGAAGAAGGCCAAGTCCTTAGCACACAACGCCCCTGAGACGCCAGAGGAGGGGGAGATTAAAGAAACCGAAACCCCCGAAGCACAGGGAGAAAATGTTAGTCCATCCCGGGACCCAATAATTGGAGTTCATGACATTGAAACATCGCCTTCCTCTTCGAAGAGGAAGAAGAAACTAACCTATAAGCTGAGGAAGAAAACAGTGGGTGGAACTTCTAAAGTTACCCTTACCCCAGCGGAGAAAGAAGCTTCCTCTCAGCACTTAGAGAGTTCTCTGAAGGGCCTGTCGAACCTCACCATACCGGAGGGTATTCTCAACTATGACTTTGACAATCCAGAGGCTTTTAAGCTTAATTCGCCCGCGAGAGGCGATACAAGCGTTCAAGCCCAAAATCAGGGAGAAAAAACTCCTATTAGCAAAGAAACTGGTCCGTCGGGGGGAAACACTAGGACACACACAAACACATGCACTTCACCTTGCACTTAAATTTCTTTTGTCACCTTACTCCTTGCAAACTCATCGTTATTTGAATTTTGTGTAGGTGACATAGGGCGCACACATGGACTTGACCGCCTTCGTGGATCATCGATTTTCTACCAATCTGGCCGGGATTCGGGCTCCGGCAAGCGCCGAGATAGAGATGAATCCTACGATCGAGACTACCACCGCTGAGAGTCATCACACCGAAGGAAAACTTATAACCAGCCCTCATATCCTCGCGATCCTCCTTCTTAATCGGAGCATAGAAAAGAGAAATCAGGACATAAGGGGTCTCAGCTTGAGGCCCATCGGGATTAACACTCCGGCTCATCCAGCACCAGGCAATCTCGAGACTCCTACAGAACACCCGTAGTCTCCAAGCAGACTCCTCTCGCTCCTGTGACTGATCCATCGGTCGCTGAGCGACTCACTGAGCTTAAAGCTTCTTTCCCAAAGATATGCTTCGACGGCTTAAAGTTTCTTCTGGTGATTCATCAGATTCCAAGGCATGTTAAGCAAACTGTCATAGCCTGCATTAATGATGTCTACGTTCAGCACGATGCGCTCGTGCACTTAGCTGAGAAAGTTTCAGAAGCTTCGATAGAGCGCCAGCATGAGATAGATCGCCTGAGGCTTAAGGCTATCTGTAACAGCCTGAAATTTTCGAACCCGAAAACTCCAGTTAGTTAGGGATAGAAGAAAGAGATATATGAAGAGGAAATACAACAAAGATTCTCACATTCGCAGCGGATGAAAATAAATATCAAATAATAACAGTTTACAAAAGAATTCTATATCTGTCAAATACATTTATAATACATCAGAGTAACACATATATACAGACACTGGAAATACACAATCATCATGTCTCAGATATACAACAATATAATACAGCGGAAATACTCCATACGTTCTTTCCATCCAGCTTGCCTCCTGAGCTCCAGAACGTTCTTACCTAAAAATCTGTAATACTCGTACTGAGCCGAGCATTACATCAAAGTAACACCCGGGTCAGACTGGAAACCAGCGTGAGTAAACTCATCTAACATGAAATACCAACGCATAAAACTTATTTAAACCCAGGGTAACTCGTGTCAATTTTCAAATTCACAATTTGTTATAGACATCACTAATTTCACACATTAACTATCTAAGTACCAAAAACTTAGATTAAATGGTCCAATTCACTTAAATCATTCCATACGAGCCTATTGATTTCACATATCAATTTATAAAGAATCGAAGTGGTTTCGGGTATTTACTAATATCCGACTCCGGTCTCTTCTAATTTAATACCATCTTAGCCCGAGTTATTTAAGTGAACCACAATTCAACTTTAAATACAAGATGTCACTTTTTACACAGAAATTCATCATCATTAATAACAACATTATAAATGTCCATCCAAACATTTCATATCACAAAATAACACAGCATATCATCCAATTTAGATATTTTACTCAAACGATCATTCATAAGCAATCATTGTTAATCCCTATTATAATTAATTTAATTAACTTAAATTAAACCCATTACTTAAGAATAAATCACCTAACTTTGCTTAATCAACCATTAATTAATTACAAACTTTTAATTAATCAGTCATTCTTCAAATATCCATCTTAATTAATCACTAGATTAATTATCTTCAATTACATTGAGTAATTATCCTTCAATTAATTTCACAAATTAATTATCCCTAACAATTTACAGTAATTAACCTTTAATTACTCTCATTAATTACATTAATTAATGATCCTTAATTACTTCTTCAATTAAGTAATTATACTTAAAATTCCATAAATTGATTTTCTTTAATTAATTAATCTAATTAATCATCTTAATTAATCATTTGATACTCCTTAGTTAATGATCCTTCATTAACTAATAACAACCCTTTAACTACTCTCTAAGAAAGTAAACTTTAATTAATCATCTCTTAATCCAAATTAATTAATTCTTATTAACCAATTAATTAATTTCTAATCACTCAATTATTTAAGTGCTTAACTATGATTAATTAAATTAATTAATTATACATTTTAATTAACTTAATAATTTAATGAATTACAAATAATTAAAAACTCCATTTATTAAAGATAAAAACATTTTTCTTATTTATGATCCAATTATCATTAACAAAGCATTTAAATACAATTTACTTTAAATTTTCTTTCATTTCAAACTGGAATACAGATTTAAATTTTGATTCCAGACTTAACTTAGACTTTAAGAAAAAACTTTACTTACATTTTATGTCTTCATTTTAAATCCAAACCATTTAACCGTTTAAAGTAGTTAAAACAATTTAAATTTAAAAACTTTATTTATCTTTAAAATTGAGATTCAAACAAAACTTGAATTCCAAATCAATTTCCTGAATTTAATTTCCTTGAATTCCTTACATAAAAATTCCTCTCATTTTCCTTTAATCCCAATTCATTTACTGATATTTTTAAAATTTCAAATTTTATTTATCCAACCATAACACAGCATAACTAATTTTCGAATTAATCCATCATGGAATACCAATAAAATACAACACATATTATAAATAAAATCTCTATATTGCGAGGAATCCCGTTGGATCCCTCCAACCTGGTTCCCTGCATCCACAGATGTTAGCACAATAGATAAAATATCATATCCAAACTGATAATAATATTCACATTCAATTAATCAATCATTCATTTAAATTTTAACTATTTAAATTAACTGGAAATTCCAGATGTGAGTGAGATTAACTCACCTTGAGTCTCGACGAGCGTTTTAAATTTTAAATTAAATCGAACCGTTTGATTTAATTTAAAATTTCCGCTTGCTCCAAATGTCTCCGGATCTGCTACAGCGCGTAGACCGCGTCGCTTCGATTCCGGCGGTTCTTGTTTCGTTTGAATCTGATAACATATGCAAGAGATACGCTATTTTAAAGTTTGCTAATAAATTTATATTAATAAATTACAACTTATTATATTTTACACCAAAGAATCTCGGCCGCACACACTTCGCAGCAGATCTTGACCGCAGAATCCACTTCCTCCTTCGTTTGTCCAGGAACCAGAAACCCACCTCGCTGCCACGAATTTCCTATCGTCGCGACCCAAACCATTGCTTTATAGGATGATCGGCGACCACCCTTAGAAGCGCCTACTCGAGCTCCATCGCCGCCTAACACCACACGAGGCTCAGTCCTCCCTAGCCTTCAGATTCTAAGCACGAATGCGTCCCCTTCCACTTTGATTCTCTGGCAACCCGAAGCATTGATTCCGATCATAGCCAATCACATTAAAGATCTCGCTGCCCCACACGTTTTCCTAGTTGAAAATTTTTAACAATACCGCGTGGATTGATCGAAAATGGGAGAAGAAAATGGTGAAGCCTCGGCCATAAAAATATTTCGTGGCGGCTGAGCAAAAACGAGGGTTTCGGCCTTAAAACGCGTATATATATATATATATAAATAATAATTTAATATTAAATTCATTTAAAACAACTTTTTCAAACGATCTCCAAACAACGCATGCCGACAGGCGTTTATAAGGTTTTACCCATGTTCCGAACACAATGGAACGTGTTTCGCAGGCTAATTTGATCATATGTGAAAGATAGCTTTTTGAATCGAGTTTAAATATGAAATTATCGATTTTAAATTCAACGCGTTTCTCACCCGTACGAGCAAACGATAACTCCAAACTCTACGAAAATTGAAATCCGATAATAACTAACTATCACGGATCTAATGGAACTAGTTTCGTCGAATTCCGAGACTGTGCCCCGAAAGGCTATTTTTAAATTCAATTTAAACGATATATTATTAAAACTGAACAAATCACCTATAAATTAAATTTCAACCATTCTATTATCTTCAGTATCATCATTATAAATTTTATAAGCCTTCAAATTATTTTTAACAGGGTTAAAACTGAAGATTCAATAATTTACCCAAATTCAAATTATTAAATTCAATAGATTCAATCGCCAAATTCAAACTGATATTTGAAATCCAAATTAAACTATCTTGCAAATATTTAAAATTAATTAAATATTCCGATTTCAAATGCCTAAAAATTTCGGGTCATCACATTCCTCCCCCCTTAAAAGAATTTCGTCCCCGAAATTGCTAGTTAAGAAGAATGGTCAAATACCCATTTACTTTTTCCCAAAACCAAACAATTCCAAACAATTCTTAAAACAAACTTTTTATTAAAGACACACTAACCCTTTTTCTAGCTTTCCAAACTTATCCTTAAGTACCAATAATATTATTTACTTAACAATTCAAATTTAAATTTAAATCCAAATTTAAATTTCCAAATCTTCCTCAAAAAATTTCTAATCCTCTAAATTTTTGAAATTTTTTGTCAGCGTCTTCTTTGCTCGGCTAGCTCGGTACAACTACAAAATGCCTCTACGGGCTCCCAAATTCCAGAAGAAAACAAAAGGCCAAGTGGCTAGATTAAAAACTCAATCTAATTTCATATAGAAATTTAAACACATACCTTTTTGTCGAGCAATTCGAATTTATCTTCTAAAATCAAAACCAATTTTTCCTTTCCCTTTATAAACCTGCATATCCTACTTAGCAATAATATCCAATCACAGCTTTTAAAATCATTTTATACATTTCCTTACAGAAGTTTTCATATCTACTTCTATTCAAATTAGTTTTCTCCATTTCCATATGAATTCAATTTATCTTCAATTCTGGATATTGAATTTTATCTTCCATTTATAACTGATTCATATCATTATTTTAAATTAGTTTCATCCATTAATTTATTTCAATTTCCAATTTGAAATCGTTTTGTTGCTAACGAAAATTTTCTAACTCCCAAAATTTTAGAAAATTTTTGACAGAGTCTCCTTTGTACGGAGGAGCTTTTGCAATTTGACAAGAGATATAAATATATATACATCAGCCCACACGGTCGGAAAAACAAAAACAGTTTATATTTCCTATTTTTATTGCGTAGGCGTACCTTTATTTAGCATTTTAAGCAAGCGGCTTATTATTTTAGCAATTAGCGCGTCCAAATCCAGCCAAACGGCTTCCTGGTACCTGTACTTACTCAATTCAAACATGTAAGTACTAAATATATGAAATTTATTAACATTTCACTTATTTTCAATAGCTGAACACATGCATTTCATAAGCAACATGCACCAAACACTTTCCATAAGCGATTTATATGATTTTAAAGCTAATTCAATTGCTTTCAACCAATTCTTATGCCATTTCATTCAATTTTAATGGTTTACAACTCAATTTTTTACATTCAATTTATTTTTAACCCAAACAAGCTCATATTCAATTCAATTGATTTCAAAATCAATTTATTTAACTTCTCTCAACTCATAGAATTTTAATTACCTTCGTTTATGTCAAACGACTTCATTCTATGCAATATTATGATATCCATGTGAATAAATAATTACTTAAGTTTTATAACCAATTTAAATTAATTCCGACTCAATTTATATTTAATTCCTTCCATTTTAATTCATTCACAACCATTTTATTTAGCTCGACACATTCCAATTGCATTCAATTTACTAACAATTCAAGTCAATTTAATTTATAACTCAAGTTTTCATTTCCAAACTCCATTAATAACTCCCAATTCAACTTCTATTTAACCAATTTAAATCTTATTAACATACTTACTTAACTAATTTATTTAGCTAACTAGCTTACTTCTTTATTTTAAAATTTTAGAAATACTTTTAAATTCACATAATACCATTAAAATAGCTTTTTATAAAAATACTTCTTATAACTCGATGTCTCAACCAGTCCATCCTTGTTCTCATAGAAATTCGGTCATACGTTGATCAGGCGTAGGACTAAAAATCTATAAGTACTTGGTAAACCCGTTTTCAACATCCAGTGAAAATACTTGAAAAATAATTTTATTGAAAATATCGAAAACAGTTTTTGAAAATAGAGGAAATATATTTGGTGAGAATGCTCTGGAAATCATCACTCCCATCCATGGTCGCAGTTACATCCTGGGTTTCATTGCCATCGCAGCAAAAGTCCATGTAACTGTAGGCACTCCGCGCCCCTCGATTACGCCATGGAACCCACAACAGATCGCAGTTACATTACAGGGTTACGTTGCCATCACGGCAAAAGTCCATGTAACTGTAGGTATCAGCGCACTCGATTTTCGCTGCCAAAAATGAAACTTCTCCACTCCCACATAGGTCGCAGTCTACCGATGTAAAATCAAACGTAGACTGTTGGCTCTCAGCGGCACACACGACTTTCGCTATGTTACCATAGGTCGCAGTCTACCGATATAAAATCAAAGGTAGACTGTTGGCTCTTAGCGGCACACACGACTTTCGCTATGGTCTGCAGTAGATCACAGTGACATCGAGTTACACTGTCGTCACAGCATAACCCAAATGCCTCTGTAGGCATCAGCGCCCTCGACTTTCGCTACGCACTTTCCATAATCCTCAGGAACTAGTTTTGTCCGGACTCCTCACAAGGTCAACTTTAGAACCCCTCCTTAGGGTTGAATGCAGTACCACCCTAGGCACTCCTGAGAAGTTCATTTCAAGGGAGCACCTTTTTCCCCAGAGCCATTTTCAAAACACTTTATACTATACACATATAGTATCTTCCAAATCGTACACCTAGTATGAATCTCATAAAAATCTCCTTTTCTCAAAATCGATTATCCCAAAATTGATAATTCTCAAACTAGGCTTTTCAAATTCCAATATTGATTTTACCCAAAAATCAAAAGCCTTTCCAAATCAAAAGGTTCCCAAAACCTCTTTCCAAAATCCTCATAAGATCCTTTATATATATATATATATGTATGTATATATATAATTTTTTTTAAAACTTTGGATCATTTCAAACTTGTATAAAGCTCCTTTTATACTTCAAACACTTTCAAAATCATTTCCTTCCGACAATAGATTCAACAAGGGGAGATTTATCTTATATAACAAAGATATATAACTTTGTTTATTCAAAATCAAATATACAATTTGATTATTCTATAAAGCCACTTACCATTTTACTTGCTTCCATAAAGTAAATTTTTACCATAGAAATAACCAATTTCCACTTTACTTCATCATATGTTTCACAAAATATACCTTTCGTTTCAAAAACCATTTCACATTTCTAATCCACAAATTTCCAATATCAATTTCATTCAAATCCGTACGATGTACACATATCATCCGTACGCTATATCAATCTGATCACTCACTCGATCACACAATTTTACTGCCTAACTAGTATCGTCCACTCAACTTCCTAGTGCGAACACAGATCTGGTTTCTTGATCAGAAACCGTCATCCTCCTTGCGTAGCCTAGCTATGATAGAGAATATCCAGAACCAATCAACAATCCATATCCAGGTTCGCCGTCGAAAATCGAGGGAAAAATCCCAACTCGGATCGATATAACTATCTCAAGATTCTGTACTCGAATCTGGATCAAATCACTATGCGAATAGAATAATATACGGACTTCCTACGTATTTATCCTCATTGATTATCAACTAAATCAATTTCTCTTTCTATTCACATTTCCTTTAATTTCTATCCACATAATCACAATTGTTTCAATTCCATTGGATTATCACTTTAATCCTTATCCTAAATGGATATTCAATCATAAACAGTTTGAACTCTGTCCAGCTTAAATTCAGAAAATAGCTTGAAAAGTTTAAAATAGACAAGTTGTTGAAAAACAATTAATAGTTCGTAAAATAGCTGTAAAATAGTTAAGTAATTGTAAAATAGTTGGAAAATAGTTAAATAGTTTCAGAAATTTTTAGATAATTGCAAAATAGTTGTAAAATAATAATTAATTTGTAAAATAATTGAAAAATAGTAATTAATTTATAAAACAGTCGAAAAATTGTTAATTAGTTTCAAAAATAATTGTAAAACAAGTATAAAATAGTTTTAGGTTTAAAAAGAAAAGCTGTATAGTACATGGTTGGGAAAAATAGATTTATATTAAACAATTTATTCTAAAAACAGTCCAGAGCCAAACTGTTCAATTTCCATATCTCCATTCTCATCAATTCAATTTAAATTTCCACTTCCATTTAAACTGACTCAATTCCAATTTAAATAACTTCAATTTCCATTGAAATTGATTTAACCCCAATTCAAGTAGAATTAATCTTGATTTCTTTCCAAATTCAAATCAAATTCCATTTGATTTTAAACTTATTCAACTTTAATTACAATTCCAAATTATTCCAATCAATTTGAACTAATATCAATTGAACCCACTTCAATTTCAAATCATCTCAATTCCTGTTCGTATTAGCCCCAATTCCCATTTGAATTTGAATCCATTCAACTTTAATTTCATTTCAAATCAATCCAACTCAAATTTTCCATTTGAAAATTTTAAACTTCACATTAATAATCTTTATAAGTTCAAAAACCTATCACCTTGGGTATCACGTCTCATTTCAAATCTTAAACTCAAAATTTAGAGTTTATTTCAAATTATCTTTGATATTATGTATATCCCTTATATATACAAGGTTATTTCCCTTGCACACCAAGTTACACCTTAAAATTCTAAACCACTTTTGTTTTTTTTTTTCAAATCCAAAACAAATTTCTCTTAACATTTTGAAACAATTCAAATGTTTCTAGATTTAGGTTTTAAAATTCCACAATTTAAAACCCACTTCTATTTAGAAGTTATACTCATCTTAAAAGTTTACTTCATTTTGCTTACTTATTAACAAATATATCATTATTAAACACAATAACTATTTATGATAATAGCCAAGATTATCATATCTGAAAACCAATTCATTATTATCTTATTCTGAAACTTTTTCCCAAATTCAAGATTTAATTTTCAGTTTGGTTATATTTCTATTACCACTTAGTTCTCATTGTTTCTATTTAATTTCAAATGATTTAACAACCAATTAACTTAATATTAGAAAAATTATTGCTTTATATATTAAAATAAAAGCTTATATAAAATCATTTAAAATCTTTATATAAGAAAATAACTAGTACGCTCTCATATATATATATAGACACACACACACACACACACACACACACACACACACTCAACTCATTCTAGGGTACCATTGACCCTATCCTTAATGAGTAATCCTACTAGAGCCAAGGTTCTCGCTTAACCTTCAGCTCTGATACCAACTGTAACTGCCCGAAATTTTCGAACCCGAAAACTCCAGATAGTTAGGGAAAGAAGAAAGAGATAGAAGAAGAAAAAGAAGAAACACCACAAAGATTCTAACATTCGCAGTGGATGAAAATATAATATCAATTAATAACAATTTACAAAAGAATTCTGTATCTGTCAAATACATTTATAATACATCAGAGTTACACATATATACATACACTGGATATACACAATCATCATGTCTCGGATATACAACAATATAATATAGCGGAAACACTCCATACGTTCTTGCCATCCAGCTCGCCTCCTGAGCTCCAGAATGTTCTTACCTGAAAATCTGTAATACTTGGTCTGACCCGAGCATTACATCAAAGTAACACCCAGTTCAGACTGGAAACCAGCGTGAGTAAACTCATCTAACGTGAAATACCAACGCATAAAACTTATTTAAACCTAGGGTAACTCGTGTCAATTTTCAAATTCACAATTTGTTATAGACATCACTAATTTCACGCATTAAATCTCTAAGTACCAAAAACTTAGATTAAATGGTCCAATTCACTTAAATCATTCCATACAAGCCTATTGATTTCACATATCAATTTATAAAGAATCGAAGTGGTTTCGGGTATTTACTAATACCCGACTCCGGTCTCTTCGAATTTAATACCATCTTAGGCCGAGTTATTTAAGTGAACCACAATTCAACTTTAAATACAAGATGTCACTTTTTACACAAAAATTCATCATCATTAATAACCACATTATAAATGTCTATCCAAACATTTCATTTCACAAAATAACACAGCATATCATCCAATAGATATCATCCAATTCAGATATTTCACTCAAACAATCATTCATAAGCAATCATTGTTAATCCCTATTAGAATTAATTAAATTAAATTAAATTAAATCCATTACTTAAGAATAAATCACCTAACTTTGCTTAATCAACCATCAATTAATTACAACCTTTTAATTAATCAGTCATTCTTCAAATATCCATCTTAATTAATCACCTAAATTAATTATCTTCAATTACATAGAGTAATTATCCTTTAATTAATTTCACAAATTAACTATCCTCAACCATTTACAGTAATCAACCTTTAATTACTCTCATTTATTACATTAATTAATGATCCTTAATTACTTCTTCAATTAAGTAATTATACTTAACAATTCCATAAATTGATTTTCTTTAATTAATTAATCTAATTAATTAATCTAATTAATTAATCTAATTAATCATCTTAATTAATCATTTGATAATCCTTAGTTAATGATCCTTCATTAACTAATAACAATCCTTTAACTACTCTCTAAGAAATTAAACTTCAATTAATTATCTCTTAATCCAAATTAATCAATTCTTATTAACCAATTAATTAATTTTTAATCACTCAATTATTTAAGTGCTTAACTATGATTAATTAAATAAATTAATTATACATTTTAATTAACTTAATAATTTAATGAATTACAAATAATTAAAAACTCCATTTATTAAAGATAAAAACAATTTTCTTATTTATGGTCAGATTATCATTAACAAAGCATTTAAAAAAAATTTACTTTAAATTTTCTTTCATTTCAAACTGGAATACAGATTTAAATTTTGATTCTAGATTTAACTTAGACTTTAAAAAAAACTTTACTTACATTTTAAATCTTTATTTTAAATCCAAACCATTTAACCGTTTAAAGTAGTTAAAAAAATTTAAATTTAAAAACTTTATTTATCTTTAAAACTGAGATTCAAACAAAACTTGAATTCCAAATCAATTTCCTGAATTTAATTTCCTTGAATTCCTTACTTAAAAATTCCTCTCATTTTCCTTTAATCCCAATTCATTTACTGATATTTTTAAAATGCCAAATTTCATTTATCTAACCATAACACAACTAACTAAATTTCCGAATTAATCCATCATGAAATACCAATAAAATACAACACAGATTATAAAGACAACCTCTATATTGTGAGGAATCCCGTTGGATCCCTCCAACCTGTTTCCCTACATCCATAGATGTTAGCACAACAGATAAAATATCATATCTAAACTGATAATAATATTCACATTCAACCAATCAATCATTCATTTAAATTTTGACTATTTAAATTAACTGGAAATTCCAGATGTGAGTGAGATTAACTCATCTTGAGGCTCGACGAGCGTTTTAAATTTTAAATTAAATCGAACCGTTCGATTTAATTCAAAATTTTCGCTTGCTCCAAATGTCTCCAGATCTGCTACAGCACGTAGATCGCGTCGCTGCAATTCTGGTGCTTCTTGTTTCGTTTGAATCAGATAACGTATGCAATATATGCGCTATTTTAAAGTTTGCTAACAAATTTATATTAATAAATTACAACTTTATTATATTTTATACCATAGAATCTCGGCCGCACACACTTCGCAGCAGATCTTGACTGCAAAATCCACTTCCTCCTTCATTTGTCCAGGAACCAGAAACCCACCTCACTGCCACGAATTTCCTATCGTCGCGACCCAAACCATTGCTTTATAGGATGATCAGCGACCACCCTTAGAAGCGCCTACTCGAGCTCCATCGCCGCCTAACACCACGCGAGGCTCGGTCCTCCCTAGCCTTCAGATTCTAAGCACGAACGCGTCCCCTTCCACTTTGATTCTCTGGCAATCCTAAGCATTGATTCTGATCATAACCGATCACATTAAAGATATCGCGGCCCCACACGTTTTCGTAGTTGAAAACTTTTAACAATACCGCATGGATTGATCGAAAATGGGAGAAGAAAATGATGAAGTCTCGGCCATTAAAATATTTTGTAGCGGCTGAGGAAAAACAAGGGTTTGGCCCTAAAACGCATATATATATATATATATATATATATATATATACGTTTATAAATAATAATTTAATATTAAATTCATTTATAACAACTTTTTCAAACGATCTCCAAACAACGCATGCCAACAGGCGTTTATAAGGTTTTACCCGTGTTCCGAACACAATGGAACGTGTTTCGTAGGCTAATTTGATTATATGTGGAAGATAGCTTTTTGAATCGAGTTTAAATATGAAATTATCGATTTTAATTTCAACGCGTTTCTCACCCGTACGAGCAAACGGTAACTCCAAACGCTAGGAAAATTGAAATTCGATAATAACATACTATTACGGATCCAATGGAACTGGTTTTGTCGAATTCTGAGAATGTGCCCCGAAAGGATATTTTTAAATTCAATTTAAACAATATATTATTAAAACTGAACTAAATTAAATTTCAACCATTCTATTATCTTCAATATCATCATTATAAATTTTATAAGCCTTCAAATTATTTTTAATAGGCGATTCAATAATTTACCCAAATTCAAATTATTAAATTCAATAAATTCAATCGCCAAATTCAAACTGATATTGAAATCCAAATTAAACTAGCTTGCAAATATTTAAAATTAATTAAATATTCCAATTTCAAATGCCTAAAAATTTCGAGTCATCACACTATCCATGATAAAGACATTATTGAAGCTCAAGACGAAGAGCTTGCATCTTATAAATCTCAGCTTGAAGCCGTCTAGCAGAGCGCTAAAGACACTGCCAAGGCCGTCACTCGTCTGGAGTCAACCCATAAAAAAATCGACGAGGCGGTCCAACGCTGTAGGGCCTTAGCATTAGAGAAGGACTCACTGAAGAAAGAGAGGGATGCATTTGGCCTTCGAGTCAAAGAACTGGAGGAGCAACTCCGCAAAGAAAGAGAAGAAAAAGTCGCTGCCCAAGAAGAGTCGCAACGATATTGCGACGAAATCATTGCTACACGACTCCTAAAGGCGAAGCTTGATGATGAACTTCCTAAAGTCAGGGTGCTAGAAGATGAAGCCTATGAAGAGGGCAAGAAAATAGCATCTGCGGAGGTTGACTCCCGCCTTGAGGCGGCCAAAGAAGCTGGTAGGAAGGAGGTCAAAAGCATGTTCGACCCACTGATCGCAGAATTCAATGCCCGCGTCCTCATGCACCTAGACTTAAGTTTTCTGGGTGAGGGCTACCTCGAATCTTTAGCTGAGGCATGGGAGACCTTAATAAAAATCAGGAAGGTCGAACTTGATACCGAGAAGGTTGATGAAGATGCTTTGATAAAAGAATTTCTTAAGGAAACGACCCTTTAGACCTGTCTGCGGCAAAAGCCTCAACGAAAGGGAAAGATGTTATTGCCGGTCCATCCGAAATCGAGTCTCAAGCTCATGTACCAACTCAGCCAGCCTCGGTTATGACCCGGAGGACCCCGGCCTCGGCGTTCACATTCCGTCTCCCATTCCGGAGGGTGAGACCCCTCGGACGGCTGAGAGCCAGCCAGAACCTGGTAGATAACTCTTCACTTTAACATTCCAAAAGTCATCGTTTTTACCAGGGGCTATCGTATTCTAATGCTTGTTTTTCATGATTTTGTGCAGGCCGTTCTGATCCCGAGCCCACTCCGAGGGGCGACGTCACCAAGGAGATGAAGGAAAAGACAAGGGAGGCTACTCATGTAGGGGAGGCTCCCGGTCCAGATGCTCAGGTGATCCAGCGCTTGACGAGGATAAATTCGAGACTTCCTCTCCCATCAACGGGAGTTATGAAATCAAAACTACAGGCGCCTTTGAACATACGTCTAAACTGAGCATGAAGGAGCAGCTTGAGAAGGAGAAGAAAACGACGATTGAGATCAAAGTCGAGCCTCAAGTTGTGGACCGGGACGATCCTTTGAATAAGCCGTTAAAGGTCATCCTCCCCGGCGGGTCCAGGCCAATGGAAGTTCCCTGTACTTCTTCAGTCGTTACCTCCCCGTCAAAGAAAATTACCAAGGTCAAACGCACGGGAGATGAGTCGTCTGGGAAGAAGTCGAAGAAGTAATCTTTGCTCTCGTTCAACGAGAGTTAGTTTAAATTATGTAATTATTTTTATTTATTCTCGTAGTATATGTAAATAAACTTTTGACTCCGAATTTTGGAGGAGGTGTAGTAGAAACTCATTTTTGAATAAATAAAGCCTAGTTCTTGTCTTTCGTAAGACTTTTATCATTCAGCTTTCGTATGATTGTGGTCGAAACCCAAGCTACCGTGAGTTACATGAACTTCTCAATTCATTTTTATATAACTCCGAAATCCTTTGGAGTTGCTCATCCTGTGTTCCATGCTTCAAACACTTAGAGTATTTTTTAGTTCGTACATCGAGGACTTGATGACTTCAAGTCGTTCATGTCTCGGCCTGCATTCTAGGTACTTGGAGAATTCTAAGTCGTTTATGCTCTGGTCCGCACGCTGGGGACTTAGAGTACTCCAGTTCGCACTCCGGGGACTTGGAGATTTTGAGTCATTTATACTCTGGTCCGCACTCTGGGGACTCAGAGTACTCTAATCCACACTCTGGGGACTTGGAGATTTTGAGTCGTTTATACTCTGGTCCGCACTCTGGGGACTCAGAGTACTCCAGTCCGCACTTCGGGGACTTGGAGATTTTGAGTCGTTTATACTCTGGTCTGCACTCTGGGGACTCAAAGTACTCCAGTCCGCACTCCGGGGACTTGGAGATTTTGAGTCATTTATACTCTGGTCCACACTCTGGGGACTCATAGTACTCCAGTCTGTACTTTGAGGACTTGGAGATTTTGAGTCGTTTATACTCTGGTCCGCACTCTGGGGACTCATAGTACTCCAGTCCGCACTCCGGGGACTTGGAGATTTTGAGTCGTTTATACTCTGGTCCGCACTCCGGAGACTCAGAATACTCCAGTCCGCACTCCGGGGACTTGGAGATTTTGAGTCGTTTATACTCTGGTCCGCACTCTGGGGACTCGGAGTACTCTAGTCCACACTCCGGGGACTTGGAGATTTTGAGTCGTTTATACTCTAGTCCGCACTCTGGGGACTCAGAGTACTCTAGTCCGCACTTCGGAGACTTGGAGATTTTGTGTCGTTTATACTCTAGTCCACACTTTCGGGACTCAAAGTACTTCAGTCCACACTCCGAGGACTTAGAGATTTTGAGTGCTCGTGCGCGTTTTTACGTCAGACAGAATAATGTATCTGTTAGTCATTTGTCACAGGGTTATAATACATAGGAACATTGACAATTCATGGAAAAAATGGCCTCAAGCCTTTATTAATGCAAATAAGCTAAATTGTCTTATTACATGCCGTAAACTAGGAATAAGAACTTGCTGGAAATAATTGCAACTAAAATATGAAAGAAATGAACTAAGTATAATAATGCCGCAAGTGCTCGCTATTCCAGGCTTGGGGGAGTGTCGCACCATCAACGGTCGCTAGCTTGAAAGTTTCTTCTCCAAGCTTCCGTTTAATGACGTATGGATCTTCCCATGCGGGGCTCATATGTGATGGAACTGGGAAAATTCGTTTCAAAACGAGATCACCCACACCAAAGATTCTTGGTCGAACTTTTTCATTATAATATCGAGCAACTCGGTGTCTGTATGCGGCCGCTCTTAAATTACTTCTTCGCGTTTTTCATCAATGAAGTCCAATGATTTCAGCAAAAGATCTTGATTCGACTCAGAGTCATAATAAGTTACCCGATGTGATGGAAATTCAAGTTCTACGGGTATAACATCTTCCATGCCATATGCCAATGCGAATGGAGTGCGGCCAGTTGTGGACTTGTGGGTGGATCTATAAGCCCTAAGCGCTGTTGGAAGCTCATCCACCCACTTGCCTCTAGCCTTTTCCAAACGCTTTTTCAATATGGATTTGATTATTTTGTTCACGGCTTCCACTTGTCCATTGGCCTTCAGATGAGCAACTGCTGCAAACTTTTTCTCAATACCATATTTTGGCAAAATTCCTTGAACTTTTTGCTTTCGAATTGAGTTCCGTTGTCTGTAATGATGGTTTGTGGATGGCTAAAATGGCATATAATATTTCGTACAACGAAATTAATGACCTTTTTGGTGGTAATGGTGGCCAAAGGCTCTGCTTCTGCCCACTTGGTAAAGTAATCGACCGCAACTATTGCGTATTTCGGTATTTCGCACCACCTTTGGATATGGGTAAGGAACCGACTATGTTGATCCCCTACATTGCAAACGGCCAGGGACTAACCATTTGCGTGAGTTCCGTTGGCGGAGCTCTCAGGATTTTCGCATATTTCTGACATTTGTCACATCTTCTCACATAGTCTGCGGCATCTCGATTTACAGTCGGCCAATAGTATCCATGGCAGAGGATTTTCTTCGCTAACGTCTGCCCTCCGGTGTGGTCACCACATTCCCCTTCATGAACTTCCTTCAGGACCAGTTTTATCTCATCATGGGCAATGCATCAGAGTAAGGGGGTCGAGAATCCCCTCCGATACATTACCCCATCTTGCATTACATAACGGGAAGCCTTACGAATGACTTGTCGTCTTTCGCTCCTTCTTTTGGGCATGACCCCGTGTAACAAGTACTGCTTGAATGGGGTCATCCATGATTCCTTCTCGATTTCTATTTCTAACATGAAATCCACTTCCATCATATTTATGCTCGGAACATGTAAGGTTTCAACTGGAAACAATCCTATCTGCTGCGCATGGCCGATGCTCGCAAATTTTGCCAATGAATCGGCTGCTCTGTTTTGCTCACGCTGGACATGTGAAATATCCTAATACTCGAGACTCGCTAGCAGCTCTTGAACCCAGGCCAAATATGGGGCAAGTCTCTGCCCATTTTCTTGATAGTCCCCCCGGACTTGGTACACCACCAGTTGTGAGTCACAAAAGATTTCAACCGATCTTACTCCCAATTCTTTGATAAGTCTCAAGCCAGCAATCAATGCTTCATACTCGGCTTCGTTATTCGTTGCTGTGAATTCGAGCTTCAAAGCGTAGCAAACTGATCGGTTTTCAGGAGTCACAAGAACTATGCCAGCCCCCAAACAACGGTCGTTAAATGCCCCATCAGTGTACATCTACCATCGAACGGGAGGTACGACATTGTGGCCATTTGATTCGTCTGTCATGGTGAATTCGACAATGAAATCTGCTAGTGCTTGCCCCTATATGGCCCTTCGTGGCAGGTAGATAATATCGAACTGACTTAACTCGATATTCCATTTAAAATCCTTTCAGAAGTTTTCGGTCGTTGGAGTACCTGTCGTAAGGATTGATCAGTGTAAACACTGATCGAGTGTGCCTGGAAGTATGGGCGAAGCTTGCGTGATGCAATCACCAAGCAGTAAGCTAGTTTCTCAATCCTAGGATAATTTCTTTCTGCCCTCGTCAAACGTTTATTGACATAATGCACCGGCTTTTGAACTTGGTCCTCCTCGGGAACCAGAGCTGTACTGATAGCATGCTGGGATACAGCCAGGTATACATACAACATTTCATGGTCAGTTGGTTTTGATAGCACCGGAGGACTTTCTAGATGTCTAACCAGAGCTCGTAATGCTTCCCCGCAGTCAGACATCCACTCGAAATTCCTCTTTCCTTTCTTTATCACATTAAAAAAGGAATGCACTTATCCGTAGCTCTGGATATGAATCGACTCAGCGCGACCACTTTTCCGTTCAAGTTTTGTACTTGCTTTATACTTATGGGCACTTGTATGACCCGGATAGCCCGAATCTTTTCCGGGTTAGCTTCAATTCCACGTGCGTTCACAATGAAACCCAAAAACTTTCCTGATGCAACGCCAAAAGAACACTTCAAAGGGTTGATTTTCATCCCATAATGCATGAGTATATCAAACATCTCTGCTAAGTCTCGAATGTGGTCGTTTGACCGTCGTGACTTCATGAGAAAGGCATCCACATAGACTTCATTGTTCTGCGATCTAATCTTTAAACATTCGATTTACTAAACGATGATAGGTCGCTCCAGCATTTTTCAATCCGAAGTGCATCACTACGTAGCAATACAACCCAATGTCTGTGACGAAACTAGTGTGTTCTTGGTCTGGAATGTGCATCGGGATTTGATTGTATCCGAATACGCATCCATAAATGACAATAGCTCATGTCCGGCCGTTGAATCGACCAGCTGGTCGATCCTAGGTAAGGGGAAACTATCCTTCGGGCATGCTTAGTTTAAATCAGAATAATCAACGCAAGTTCTCCACTTCTCATTCGCTTTACTTACCATCACAGGGTTAGATGCCCATTCAGGGTAGAGGGCATCACAGACAAACCCATTGGCTTTGAGATTGTCCACCTCCTCTTTGAGAGCAGCGGACCTCTCCGGGTCCATGCCTCTCCGCTATGTTATACTGGGACGTACTTCTGGTCTATGTTCAACAAATGACTTGCAATGGCGGGAGAAACCCCATACATATCAGAGTGTGTCCAAGCGAAAATATCCAGATTTGCTCGGAGGAAATCCGTAAGATCCTCGGCTAATGGTGGGTCGAGTTGCGATCCAATCTTAAAAACTCGTGACGGGTCATTCCGGCTGACTGGAATGTCAATCGTCAACTCAGCCGGTGCTGCATTCACTTCCCTGGGTCCTCCATCATCATTTCTCGGATCTATGTCTCTGTAGATCCGAGAATGTTGCCCAAGCCAGGGCTCGGGCACTACTTGTCAACTCTCAGTGTTCTGGATGCGGACGGAGCTGTCCGCAACCTTCCCCTTTTCTCTCCGTTGAGCTTCTCTCAGTTCTGCCACATAACATGCGCGACCGGTCGCCTGATCGCCATGTACTACACTGACTCCTTTATCTGTCAGAAATTTTAATGTCAAACACCATGGGGCCAAAGCCGTTCTAAACTCTGCCAGGGCCGTACGACCTAGAAATACATTGTACGGAGAGTCAATATCCATTACTATGAATGGTAGGATTTGCACTCTCCTACGCTCACCTTCTCCCAACTCAGCTGGTAACTCAATATACCCCATTGCGTCAGTTGCGGCACCATTAAAGCCGTTGATACGGGCTTTGCATGGTTTTAAATCTTTTGTCTCCATCTTCATTTAGTCATAAGCCTTCTTGAAGATGATGTTGATAGAGCTTCCACAATCAATCAAGATCCTTTTGACATAAGCTGGCCTGATCATTGCAGATATGACCATCGGGTCGATAGTAGGAGCCTCCACCTTGTCTGCATCTCGACTCCTAAACACTATACGGTCTTTCATCATGCGTTGTTGTTTTGCGAGGGTTCCATCTTCCACATTCGAGCAACGTTCATAATTCATGTGCCTCGAGGAGGCAGCATATCGTTCCATCTCCTACCAATTCTTGTCTGCCGGATGAGGTCCTCTGACTATAGTGTTTATGATCAACCTACCCACGGTCCGGGCAGGTTCCTCTGGGTGGCGTGGAGCCAGCCTGCGTCCGGTGTCTGACGTTCCTTGCCTACGCTCTGGTGGGTTCTTAACAAACTCCTATAGCTTTTTCTGCCTGATTAACCTTTCTATGGCGTCATGGAGGTGTCTACACTCCTCATTATTATGCCCGTGGGTCTCATGGAAGCGACAGTACTTCCCCGTCTGCTTCTGTTCCTCTGTGGACTCTTTCGGGTGTGGATTTCTGTATTGGAAGGCATTACAGGTAGATAGGTAAATTTTTTCAAGAGATGTGTTTAGAGGGGGTGTATTCATTGTAGTTCGGAATCCTCGACTTCAATTTTCCTGTCTCTTTTTTCTTTCCCGGGTTTCCACCTTCGGATCCTTTAGATTGCCCTGGCTTGTTCTGGACGTTGACTTGAACTTTTCCCGAGTTGCCGCTGGATTGCTTCACGACGATGTTACTTTTCACAGTCTCCTGAACAGGCTCGGGTGCCTTATCTCGTCTTGTCCATCGAGCTTCCTCCCTCCTTATGAACTGGTGAGCTTTGGAATAGAAATGCTCAAACGTAGTTGGGGGCTTTCCCACCAACCAATCTCCAAACTTTGAGTCGGGATCTACACCTCGCATTACTGCCATCAAAATTGCGTGGTCATTAGGGTTGCTAACTTCAGTGGCGACAACATGAAACCTCTACAAGTATGCTTTCAAAGACTCTCCCGGAGCCTGGATTACGCTTGATAAGGACATCATGTCCTTTGAACGAGTAGCATGTATCTTGAATTGTTCAACAAATTTCATTGCCAACTCGTCAAAGCTGGATATAGACCGTGGAGGAAGTTGAGTAAACCACATGGTGGCGATTCCGGACAAAGTGATCGGGAAGCACCTACACTTGGTCGCATCATTCTCCTTGCAGAATCCATCATCCATTCGTACCTCATCACGTGTTGCCTAGGGTCAGTCTACCCTTCGTAGGCTGGGATAGTCGGCATACAAAACTTCCTGGGTTACTCAGCCTGTAGGATAGTACATGTGAAGGGAGTATGACTCTTGGACACTTCCCAATCTTCATTGGTCAAGCCTTGGTTCTCTCTTATTAACTGCCTGACCATGGCTGATAAGTCTGGAGTTTGTATGGAGGGTGGGAGGTTGGGTTCCGTTCCACGGGACCATGCGGGTTGATGTCCCGCTTACCGACGATCGGCCAAACGTGCACCCTGAAGGCCAGCTTCATTGGGGTCTTGGTGAGCCGGGCGTCCAATCTCCTCACGTGCCTGATCCTTGGTGGATCAATCAGTAGCACCTGCCCGTGCAGATTCAGTCTTACGGCGTCTATGCCTAGGAGGTTCATCGGCTGAGGTCGCTATCAGATGAAGAATAAGAAGCAGGGCTACCTCCAGCATTCTGATGCTGCTGTTGAGTGAGCCGAGTCATGAGATTAGCATTAGCTTAATCTGCTCAGCAAGTTTTCTCCTACTTTCCTTGAGTTCTCTCATCAAGTCGTTGAACTCTGTCCAGGTAATGACTTCCATTTGATTTTGGGGCAGGGTCCTGCACCTTGAATTGTTTGTTGGTTGCTAGGACCAACTCGTTGCACACTAGCAGTCTCATGGACATCCGCATTATGAGAGGCTGATCGGGTACGTGGTCTTCCCATAATAGAGTCGTCGGTCGGAACTCTGAATAGATTCAACGGACGTCCTGTGAATGAATTGGATCTGCTTTGGGGGATTTTTCAATCCAGTAGCTAAAAAGTAAATCCTATCGGCTTGAGAATTCGATTCTTGGTAAAAGCACCAAAATGTTAGCAACAGAATTAGTCACTAACACCCTTAAGAGAGATTGTGTAGAGAGATTAATGAAGAAAGTAAATTTAAACAGAGAACAAAATGCTAAATTAAACGCAGAAAACAAGAACACCTGATTTATAGTGGTTCGGCGTAACTTCCTATGTCCACTTTGAGGTTAATCTTTATTGCTTTTCTCAATAATCGATTACAGATACAATCCGTACACCAACTGCTTGATTACAATTGTTAATCAAAGAGTACAAGTCTTTTATGAGTCTTGAATGCGGCAGAGTCTCCTCCGTGTTCTCGAAAAAAAGGTCCCTTTCACTGTGCCCCTGCCTCTATTTATGGACGAAGATGGGTTGGACTTCCCTGATGGGCCTAGTAGCAAGATACCTCAGCCCAGTATGAATGACTTCTATGTGCCGAGCCACAAATGTCGAGCGGCAAATGCTGAGCCATGTCTCTAAACCGAACGAGGCAGTATGTTGAGTAAATAGTGTAGGTCGAACGAGATTTGATTCCGATCAAGGGGAGAATGCCGAACGAGGCTGAAATGCCGAACGAGGCATAATGCCGGACGAGAACTGAATGCCGAGCGAGGCTTGTATGCCGACCGAGGCTGAATGCCAAGCGAGGTTTATGTCGAACGACCCTCTTATGTCGAACGGTCTTGCTACGCCGAATAAGGTTCGTGCCGAACGACCCCCTTATGCCAAACGAGGTTGAATGCCAAGCGAGGTTTATGTCGAACGACCCTCTTATGTCGAACGGTCTTGCTACGCCGAACGAGGTTCGTGCCGAACGACCCCCTTATGCTGAACGAGGCTTGGATGCCGAATGGTACTAGGTTATGCCGAACGGCCCTCCATGCCGAATGAGGCTTCCACTTCAAGTCTCTGTTGTCCCGGTCAAGCCACCGGGTAACACAAATATTGTACTAAAACCAATTTTCCAAAAAATTGATAAATAAATATAACAAAAATAAATATTTTACCCAAATCGATTTAAAAAAATTGAAATGAATATATTGTTGATTTGAAAATAAGCATTAAATATTATTTTAACAAATAATTGACGCTAAAAAATTAAAGCCTTTAGTCCCAAAAGATTTTAATTTAGTTTACGAAATATAACGATAAAAATACACCTCTTGGATGCAAAGTTATGTGTAGAAGAGAAGTGAAGTGCTAGCGAAACCAGACAGAAGTGTGGTATGTCATGTCTTTAGTCCTAAATGGCTTTACTTTATTTATGAAAATACAACAATAGTATACCATCTGAGTGCAAGTTATGCATAGAAGAGAAGTGAACTGAAGTGCTGTCAAAGTTACTAACATATATTTTCAAATCTGGAAAAATGTTCGATTATTTCCCCGACCGTACTTGGATGTATGAAGTCAGAACAGGTAGAAAAGTTTCAATCAAGGAACATTTCTGTATTGGCGTACATGAATTTATTAGATTTGTTAAATCTAATAATCGAAATAATGAATAAATTCGTTGCCCGTGTAGTAAGTGCCAACGTTTGAAGCATTGGAAACCAGATATAGTTGAAGTACATTTGTATAAATATGGTTTCATGCCGAATTATTATTTTTGGGATCGTCATGGAGAACTTGTTGAACCTACACCTAATCCTGTAGCATTAGTGGATGATAATATTATGACGAATCCGATAGAAAATATGTTGAAAGATGCAGCACGATCAATGTTTCCTATCATTCAAGCCGACGATGAAGACGCAAAGGTCGAAGAAGAACCGACTGTGAGAGCTAAAAGAATATATGCTTTATTGAATTCTGTTAAGAGGCCGTTGTGGGCTGGTTGTAAAATCGGAACCAAACTATCAGTAACCGCCGAATACGTTACTATAAAATCAAAATTCAACCTTACAGAAGCTGCATTTACAGTAGTTGTACAAGCTGCATTTACAGTAGTTGTACAAGCTGCAAAACGACATATGCCACCCAATAATCTGATGTGTGATAGTCATTATGAAGTAAAAAAACCGATGTCCGCTTTCAGTCTGCCGTACGAAAAGATGAATACATGTGTAAAAGGTTGCATGTTGTATTCGAAAGATGACGTTGACCTTACAAAATGTAGAATATGTAACTAGGAAAGATACAAACCAAGAAAGAAGAAAGGAAAAGAATTCCGTACAAGAGAATGCATTATTTACCCATCACTCTCAGACTTAAAGGTTATATGGATCTTCTGCCATGACATATCATTTGCGATGGCACAGTGTGAGAACACTGAAAGAAGGAAGTTTGATACATCCATCTGACAAGGAAGCATGGAAACATTTCGATAAGACTTATCCCGCATTTGTTGCAGAAAGCCGTAATGTCAGAATCGGTTTTTGTACGGATGGATTTTCGCCATTCTTTCGGTTTTGTAGTAAATATTCATCATGGTCAATTATCGTTGCTCCGTATAATTTACCTCAGTGGATGTGTATGAAAACTCCATATATATTTCTTACTATTGTTGTCCCTGGCCCTCATGATCCAACACAAGGAATCAATATTTATTTACAACCATTGATCGAAGAGTTGAAAAAACTATGGAATGAAGGGGTTGAAACATATGAAATTTTGAGAAATTTTTTTCCGTATGTTCGCTTCTTTATTATGAACTTTTAGAGATTTTCTTGCATATGACATGCTTTCTGGTTGTAGTATAGCCGGTCGTCTAGCCTGCCATTATTTATGGAAGAAACACGAGCATTTTCTTTACGGCATGGGAAGAAAGTTTCTTGGTTTGACTGCCATTTGTGTTTTCTCCATCCCATACTTTTTGAAGAGATAGATTTTTTTTATAGCTAATAGAGAAGACACCAACGATTTGGTCAAGCGAAGAATTATATGAAATTATAAAGGACTATCCAAAGATACATGAAACTGGAGTGCAGATTGAAATTACAGGAAAATCGGACATTCATAATTGGTGAAAACAAATTGTATTTTGAGCGTTACCATATTGGAAAAATCTATTACTCTGACATAATATTGACGTGATGCATAATGAAAAAATGTGTTTGATAATGTGTTTGATACAATTTTGAATGTAAAGGGAAAAACTAAGGACGATTTGAATTCAAGACTTGGTATAGCAAACTATTGTAAATGCCCCGAACTTCATATGAAGTCCAATGACAATAAAAAACCGAAAAATTGCTATAAGCTAGACAGCAAGCAAGTAAAACTCGTGCTAATATGGGTGGAAGAACTAATATTTCCCGATGAGATTTCTTCTAATCTTCGTAGATGTGTTGACTTTAAAAACAGTAAATTGAATGGGATGAAAAGTCTCGATTGTCATATCATGATGGAATATTTACTACATGTGGCTTTCAAAGAACCGTTTCCCATAAAAGTATGGAGTCTTATAACAGAATTAAGTATGTTTTATAAAAAACTTTGTTCGAAGAAAGTACAAGTAGATCGTATACGTAACTTGAAGTAGAAATTCCCATACTGCTCTACAAACTAGAGAAAATATTTTCGTCAGGTTTCTTTAATGTAATGGAGCATTTACCTATTCATCTTGCATCCGAAGCACTTCTTCGAGGTCCTGTGCATTATGGATGGATGTATCCATTTGAGAGGTAATATTAAATGTCTACAATATTTGTGTCAATTTGAAATTTAGATTTCTATATCTAAACATAAATTAAATTTATTTTGTAATAGGTACTTGAATCATCTGGAGAAAAAAGTTAGGCAAAAGGCACGAGTTGAGGGTTCGATTTGCAAATCATACCTTGAAGAAGAAGCTTCATTCTTTTTCTCTCATTACTTCAGTGACGATATGAACTTATCATTTGTAAGCGTTCCTTGTAATGATGAAGTCGTTGAACAAGATTCTTCTCAAATAATGTCATATATATTTTGACAACATGGTCGACCTGCTGGAAAATATGTGGAAATATGGTTAGACGATAGACATTACCATGTAGCATACACTTATATTCTTCTAAATTGTGCGGAAGTTGCACCATTTTTAGGTAATAATAAATTCATATATAATTCACTTATACATACGTATTAATTATAACCCATATTACATATTTGCAGTATCTACGAATCACAACATCCATCTGGCGACCTCAGTAAAGAATTTGCTAAATGGTTTTCAAACTACGTTTATGATCTAAGAAACTGTTCGTTGATGAAGGTTTACGACATCTTACGATCGAACCAAAAAGAAACGTAAAGACTTATCTGATATTCTTCGTCAATGGATTTAAGTTCAATATGAAATATTACGGGGATGAAAATTAACATATAACAGTGGTGTATTTGTCAAAGGTAGTGACGATACAGATGAGTCGTATAAAATGTTTTTACGGCATCTTAACACAGGTTCTAGAGTTGACATATTATGTAAAACCCGTAGAAAAAGTTTTTTATTCAAATGCAATTGGTTCAATAATATTCCTGGTTTTGGAATCAATATGCACAAATATTTTAAGCTTCTTGAAATAAAGCATGTTTCCTGGGGAATTGACCAGGCAACTTAGTACTTGGCCTCCCTATCGATCGGTCAAACTGGATCGTTCGGCATCACGTTACGTCCGGCATCAAAGAAGCACTCAGCATCCAAGTTCGGTCAGCGTCAACGAACGCTCGACATGACAAGGCCATTCGGCACGAGCGCCTCATTCGGCATCAAGGAGCGTTCGGCATCGAGAAACATTTGGTGTTGAATATCGTTCGGCCAAAGAAGAACGCTCGGCATAAGATAGCTCGACAACCAAAGATTCTCGGCCTCCCGAGTACGTTCGGCCAAAGACATCGTTCGGCCAAGGGATGTTCGGCATCCGTGAACGTTCGGCCTACAAGTTACGTCCGGCTCCTACAGCGTTTGGCCCTCATGCTCCACTCGGCATTCCTGGATTGCTCGGCATTCTAGCCTCGTTCGACCTGCACCCCTCACTCAACATCACATCTCATTCGGCACATATCTCGTTCGGCCATCACATACCGTTCGTCATCCAGAATCGTTCGGCACCAATGGGTTTTCGGCATGAAGAGCATCTGGCCTCATGTTGTTTGGCATAAAGATGGAGGTTTGGCACTTGGTTGTTCGGCATGTTTGGGTCGGCACAAAGAGCTTATTCCATTTGGACCGAGATATTCAGATACCAGGTCCACCAGGGAGCCCAACCCATTTTCGTCTATAAATAGAGGGGCAGGGGCACAGTAAAGAGGGGGGAATGGAAGAGAACACTGGGGAACCTTGCCGCATTCAACCCTCATTCAAGACTTAAGCTTTTTATTCAGCAATTTTATTCAAGTACTTAGAAATGGATTATGTCTGTAATCAAGTATCAAAGAAAGAAATAGATCAACTTTAAAGTGGACGTAGGCTACTACGCCGAACCACTATAAATTTGGTGTTCTTACTTTCTGCATTTAAATTTACATTCTCTTTTCTGTTTTAATTTGCTTTCTTCAATAATCACTGTACACAATCTTTCTAAGGGTGTTAGTGACCAATTTTGGTGCTAACATTTTGGTGCTTTCACTGGGAATTGAATTCTCAGGCTATTAGGATCTGCTTTGTAGCAACTGGATTACATAAATCTCCCTATGGAGATCCAAAATCATTCACAAGGCATCTGTTGATTCTACTCAGAGTTACAACCAACAACTCTACCATGGGGAGACCATGAACTAGATCGTCCTCTCATAATGCAGATGTCCATGAAACTGCTAGCGTACAACAAGTTGGACCTGGAAATCAGCCAACAACCAGAGGTGCAGGGCCCTCCACCCAAATCCAAGCGGAAGTCGTTTCTCGAACGGAGTTCAATGACCTGATAAGAGAATTCAAGGAAAGCAGAAGACAGCTTGCTAAACAGATTCAAGCCAACACTAACCTCATGACTCAGCTCGCTCAGCAGCAGCGCCAGAATGCTGGAGGAAACCTTGCCCCCTATTCTGAATCTGATAGCTCAACCTCAGCTGACGAACCTCCTAGGCGTATATGCCGTAAGGAGGAAGATGCACAAGCAGGCATTGGGAATCAAACCCACGAAGAGACCAGACACCCGAATCTTCAAGACCCAAATCAGGCGGGACATCAACCCGCATGGTCCCGTGGAACGGAACCCAACCTTCCATCCTCCATACAAACTTCGGACTTAACAACTATGGTCAGGAAATTGATGAGAGAAAACCAAGGCTTGACCAATGAAGATTGGGGAGTGGCCAGAAGCCATACCCCCTTTACGGATCGTATCCTGCAGGCTGAGTACCCCCAAGAAGTTCAATATGCCGACTATCCCAGCCTATGAGGGGAAGACTGATTCCAGGCAACATGTGATGAGGTATGGATGGATGATGGATTCTACAAGAGCCAATGATGCGACCAAGTGTAGGTGCTTCCCAATCACTTTGTCTGCTATTGCCACCATGTGGTTTACTCGACTCCCACCTCGATCTATATCCAGCTTTGACGAATTAGCAACAAAAGTCATAGGACAATTCAGGATACACACCACTCGTCCAAAGGATGTGATGTCCTTATCAAGCGTAATCCAAGCTCCAGGAGAGTCATTGAAAACATACTTGCAGAGATTTCATGTTGCTGCTACTGAAATGAGCAATCCAAACGACCATGCAATTTTAATGGCGGTAATGCGTGGAGTAGATCCAGACTCTAAATTTGGAGATTAGTTGGCGGGAAAGCCCCCAGCCATGCTGGAGCGTTTTTATTTGAAAGCTCACCAATTCATAAGAAGGGAAGAAGCCCGATGGACAAGACGAGACAAGGCACCAGGGCCTGCTTAGGATATCGTGAAAAGTACCGTCGCCATGAAGCAAGCTGGCGATAATTCGAGAAAAGCTCAAGCCAACGTCAAAAACAAGCCCGGACAGTCTAAAGGATCCGAAGGTGGAAATCCCGGGAAGAAAAGAGAGACGGGGAAATGGAAGTCATGGATCCCAACCTACCATGAATACACCCCGCTCAACGCATCACTTGAGAACATCTATTTGCCAACTTGCAACACTTTCCTGTATAGAAAACCACGCCCAAAGGAATCAATGGAGGAACAGACACGGACTGGGAAGTATTGCCGCTTTCACGAGTCTTATGGGCACAACACAGAAGAGTGCAGGCACCTCCATGACGCTATTGAGAAGTTGATTACACAAAAGAAGCTGCAGGAGTTCGTCAAAGATCCACAAGACGGAAGACAAGAGACGTCGGACCCCGGACGTGGGCCAGCTCCACGCCAACCAGAGCAACCTGCTCGAACTGTGGGTAGATTGGTTATCAACACGATTGCGAGAGGACCTCATCCTATGGATAAGAATTGGCAGGAGATGGAGCGATATGCTAACTCTTTAAGACATGCGGAATATGAGTGCTGTTCGAATGTGGAGGATGGGACTCCTGCAAAACAGCAGCGAATGATGGATGATGATATTGTATTCAGGAGTCGGGTACGGACAAGGTGGAGGCAGCTACCATCGACCCGATGGTCATATCCGCGACAATCGGACCGGCGTATGTGAAGGGAATTCTAATTGATTTTGGAAGCTCCGTTAACATCATCTTCAAGAAGGCATATGACCAAATGAAACTGGAAGCTAAGGATTTGAAACCCTCCAATGCCAGAATCCATGGCTTTAACGGCGCAGCAACGGATGCAGTGGGATATGTGGAGTTACCAGTTGAACTGGGGCAAGGCGAGCGTAGGAGGGTGCGAATCCTACTAGACGTTGACTCTCCATATAACGTATTTCTAGGACATCCAGCCTTGGCAGAATTTAGGGCAGCATTGGCCCCTTGGTGTCTGACATTAAAATTTCCCACAGACAGCGGTGTTGGAGTTGTGCACGGCGATCAGGCGACCGGACGTGTCTGCTATGTGGCTGAGCTGAGAGAGGCTCAACGTAGAGATAAAGGAAAGGTTGCGGATCGCTTCGTCCGCAGCCGAAATGCTGATGATTGACAAGTAATGCCCGAGCCCTGGCTCGGGCAACATTCTCGGATCTATAGGGACATAGATCCGAGAGACGATGATGGGGAACTCAGGGAAACAAATGCAGCACCGGCCGAACTAACCATTGACATCCCAGTTAGCTGGAGCATCCCATCACGAGTTCTTAAAATTGGGTCGCAACTCGCCCCTTTGGCCGCTGAGAGCCTTACAGATTTCCTCCGAACGAATCTTGATGTTTTCGTCTGGACGCATTCTGATATGTGCGGGATTTCTCCTGTGATTGCGAGTCATATGTTGAACATAGACCCGAAACATGTACCTGTGAAACAAAAAAGGAGAGGCATGGACCCGGAGAGGTCTGCAGCCCTCAAAGAGGAGGTGGATAAGCTCAAGGCCAATGGGTTCGTCCGCGAAGCCCTCTATCCCGAATGGGTATCTAACCCGGTGTTGGTGAAGAAAGCGAATGGAAAGTGGAGGACTTGTGTTGATTACTCCGATCTGAACAAAGCGGGCCCGAAGGATAGTTTCCCTTTACCTAGAATCGACCAGCTCGTCGAATCTACCGCCGGACATGAATTACTATCATTTATGGATGCGTACTCTGGATATAATCAAATTCCAATGCACCTCCCAGACCAAGAACACACCAGTTTCGTCACGAACATTGGACTGTACTGCTATGTAGTAATGCCATTTGGGTTGAAGAACGCAGGAGCGACTTATCAATGCCTGGTGAATCGAATGTTTAAAGATCAGATTGGTAAAACAATGAAAGTCTATGTGGATGACATGCTCGTGAAGTCGCGGCAGTCAAACGACCACATACGAGACTTGGCGGAGATGTTTGACATACTCAAGCATTATGGAATGAAGATCAACCCGTTGAAGTGTTCATTCGGCGTAGCGTCGGAAAAGTTTCTGGGATTCATTGTAAATGCCCGGGAATCGAGGCTAACCCAGAGAAGATTCAGGCTATCCGAGATATACAAGTGCCCAGAACCATAAAACAGGCACAAAGCTAGAATGGAAAGGTGGCCGCGCTGAGCCGATTCATATCCAGGGCCACAGACAAATGTATTCCTTTCTTCGATGTCATAAAGAGAGGAAAGAGGAATTTTGAGTGGACATCCGACTGTGAGGAAGCATTCCGGGCTCTTGTAAGGCACTTGGAAAGTCCCTCGATATTGTCGAAACCAATAGACCACGAAATGCTGTACGTATACTTGGCTGTATCACAACACGCTTTCAGCACAGCCCTGGTTCGCGAGAAAGACCGGGTCCAAAAGCCCGTTTACTATGTTAGTAAACGCTTGATGGGGGACAGAAAGAAATTATCCGAAAATTGAAAAACTAGCCTATTGCTTGGTGATTGCAACACGCAAGCTTCGCCCGTATTGTCAGGCACACTCAATCAGTGTTTATACCGATCAGCCTTTGCGACAGATACTCCAATGACCAGAAACTTTCGGAAGGATCTTAAAATGGAATATTGAGCTAAGTCAGTTCGACATCGCCTACCTACCGCGAAGGGCCATACAAGGACAGGCACTAGCTGACTTCATTGCTGAATTCACAACGACAGACGAATTAAACGATCAAAATGTCATGCCTCCCGTTCGATGGAAGATGTACACCGATGGGGCATCTAACGATCGTTGTTCGGGGGTTGGCATAGTTCTCGTAACTCCTGAAAAACGATCGGTCTGCTACGCTTTGAAGCTCGAATTCACAACAACGAATAATGAAGTCGAATATGAAGCGTTGATCGCCGGCTTGAAACTTATCAAAGAACTAGGAGTAAAATCGATTGAAATCTTCAACGACTCGCAGCTGGTGGTGTACCAAGTGCGAGGTGACTACCAAGCAAGGGGGCAGAGACTTGCCCCATATTCGGTTCGAGTTCAGGAACTGCTAGCGAATCTCGAGTACTACGATATTTCACATGTCCCGCGTGAGCAAAACAGGGCAGCTGACTCGTTGGCAAAATTCGCAAGCACAGACGACGCACAACAAATGGGATTGTTTCCTGTCGAGAACCTCCATGATCCGATTATAGATATGATGGAGGTAGATTTCGTGTTGGCAACAGAAATCGAGAAGGAATCGTGGATGACCTCAATCAAGCAGTACTTGCTATTCGAGATCTTGCCCAAAGAAAAAAGCGAAAGACGACAAGTCCTTCGTAAGGCTTCTCGTTATGTAATACAGGATGGAATAATGTATCGAAGGGGATTCACGACCCCACTACTCCGGTGCATTTCCCATGATGAGATAAAACGAGTCCTAGTGGAAGTCCATGAAGGAGAGTGCGGAGACCATACTGGGGGGCAGACATTAGCAAAGAAGATCCTCCGCTATGGATACTACTGGCCAACTGTGAATCGGGATGCTGCAGACAATGTGAGAAGATGTGATAAATGCCAGATATATGCAAAAATCGCGAGAGCTCCGCCGACGGAACTCACGCAAATGGTGAGTTCCTGGCCATTTGCAATGTGGGGAATTGACTTGGTTGGTTCTTTAACCATAGCTAAAGACGGAGCGAAATATGTAATAGTTGCGGTCGACTACTTCACCAAATGAGCAGAAGCAGAGCCTCTGGTCACGATAACCACCAAGAAGGTCATTAATTTCGTCGTACGAAATTCATATGCCGCTTCGGCCTTCCACGGACCATCATTACAGACAATGGGACTCAATTCGAAAGCAAGAAGTTCAAAGAATTTTGTCAGAAATATGGCATTGAAAAGGGGTTTACAGCGATTGCTCGCCCGAAGGCCAACGGACAAGTGGAAGCCGTAAACAAGATAATCAAGTCCATATTGAAAAAACGTCTGGAAAAGGCTAGAGGCAGGTGGGTGGATGAACTTCCAACAGCACTTTGGTCCTACAGGACCACCCACAAAACCATGACTGGCCACACTCCATTCGCATTGGCATGTGGCACGGAAGCTGTCATACCCGTGGAACTTGAGGTCCCATCACATCGGGTAACTTATTACGACCCCGAGTCAAACCAGAATCTTTTATTGGAATCATTGGACCTCATTGATGAAAAATGCAAAGAAGCCAATTTGAGAGTGGCCGCATACAGGCATAGAGTCGCTAAATATTATAATGAGAAGGTCCGACCGAGAACTTTTAGTGTGGGAGACCTCGTTTTGAAACGAGTTTTCCCGATCCCGTCTCATATGAATCCCGCAGGGAAGGTCCATATGTCATCGAACGGAAGCTTGGAGAAGGAACTTTCAAGCTAGCGACCGTCGATGGGAGCTTGGAATAGGGAGCACTTGCG
Source organism: Allium cepa (assembly GCA_030765085.1). Taxonomy (NCBI): domain Eukaryota; kingdom Viridiplantae; phylum Streptophyta; class Magnoliopsida; order Asparagales; family Amaryllidaceae; genus Allium; species Allium cepa. Next base: position 99,651,234 of record CM060928.1, on the reverse strand, counting down.
GCATTATTATACTTAATCTATTTCTTTCATGTATTAGTTGCACCCATTTCCAGTATGCTTTTATTTCTAATTCTTGGCATGTAATAAGGCAATTTAGCTTGCTCTCATTAATAAAGCCTTGAAGCCATCTTTTCCATGAATTACTAATGTCTCTACAAATGATGATCCTGTGACGGGCAAATAAAATTATGTTATTCCGGCTAACGTACGAACGCGCACGGACACTTAAAATCTCCAAGTCCCCGGAGTGTGGACTGGAATACTCTAAGTCCCCGAAGCGCGGACTCGAGTATAGACGACTTAAAATCTCCGAGTCCCCGGAGTGCGGACTGGAGTACTCTAAGTCCCCAGAGCGCGGACTCGAGTATAAACGACTTAAAATCTCCAAGTCCCCGGAGTGCGGACTAGAGTACTCTAAGTCCCCAGAGCGCGGACTCGAGTATAAACGACTTAAAATCTCCGAGTCCCCAGAGTGCGGACTGGAGTACTCTAAGTCCCCGGAGCGCGGACTCGAGTATAAACGACTTAAAATCTCCAAGTCCCCGGAGTGCGGACTGGAGTACTCTAAGTCCCCGGAGCGTGGACTCGAATATAAACGACTTAAAATCTCCAAGTCCCCGGAGTGCGGACTGGAGTACTCTAAGTCCCCGGAGCGCGGACTCGAGTATAAACGACTTAAAATCTCCAAGTCCCCGGAGTACGGACTGGAGTACTCTAAGTTCCCGGAGCGCGGACTTGAGTATAAACGATTTAAAATCTCTAAGTCCTCGGAGTGCGGACTGGATTACTCTAAGTCCCTTGAGCGCGGACTCAAGTATAAACGACTTAAAATCTCCAAGTCGCCGGAGTGCGGACTGGAGTACTCTAGGTCCATGGAGCACGGACTTAAGTATAAACGATTTAAATGACCAGGTCCGCTGAAGATGGACTGGATATAAATGACTTGAAGACATCGAGCCTCCAGCGTGCGTATTAGAAAATATTCTAAGTGCTTGGGGCACGGAAGAGAAAACAAATGGTTCTCAAAGAATTTCCGAGCTATGTGAAGATAAACCAAGAGGTCTATTATATCCACAACAGCTTGGATTTGAATCACAAGCACAAAGAAAATTGAACGACAAGAGCCATGGAAAGACAAAAAACTAAGTTTTATTCATCAAAGATAAGTTTCCATTACAACTCCTATGAAGCTCGGAATCAAAAGTTTATTTACACAAACTAAGAAAATAAAAGTACTCGCCTAATCTAAACTAACCCTCGTTGAACGAGAGTAATGATTACTTCTTATGCTTCTTCGCCTTCTTCACCTCCGTTGTTTTCTCAGACGACCCCTCTCCTCCGCGTTTACCCTTGGTACCCTTCGTCGATGGAGGAGTGATAGCCGAATAAGTATGAGGGACATCCACGGGTTTAGACCTGCCAGGGAGAATGATCTTCAGCGGCCTATTCAAGGGATCGTTGGGGTCCACGGCTTGTGGTTCGACCTTGATCTTGGATGTTTCTGTCTTCTCTTTCTCCAGCCGCTCCTTCGTACTCAGCTCAGACGTGTGTTCGGAAGCGCTTGTGATCTCTACTTCATAACTCCCCTCGATGGGAGAAGAAGTCTCATATTTGTCTTTATTTAGCGCCCCAATCACCTGAGCATCTGGCCCGGGAGCTTCTCCTGCCTGACTAGCCTCACCTGTCTTCTCCTCCACCTCCTCGGCGACATCGCTCCTTGGAGTGGGCGCGGGATCAGAACGACCTGCGCGCATGCATGGATAATAAACATTAGAATACAATGGTCCCAGGATGTCAACATTTCGAATCTCAAAGTAAAGAGTTATCTACCAGCTTCCGGCAGGCTCTCAGCCGTCAGGGGGGTCTCACCCTCCAGAATGGGAGACAGAATATGGACACCAAGGCCAGGGTCCTCCGGATTGTAACCAATATGCTGCTCGAATGGATCAAGTATCGGCCGATCGAATAGGCGCATGAGCTGGAGGCGCGGCCCCGGATGGACCAGTGATAAATTCTTTCACTTTCTTTGAGGGGAGCCTTTGCAATAGATAGCTTTGGCCGCCGACAAGTCCGAAGGCTCATTTCCCTTGAGATATTCTTTTATCAGTGCCCCTCATCAATCTCTTCGATGACGTGCTCGGCCTTCCTGATTTCCATCAAAGCCTCCCATGCCTCGGCTAAAGATTCAAATTAGCCCTCGCCCAAAAAAGTCAAGTCTCGATGCATGAGAACGCGGGCGTTGAACTCAGCAATTAGCGGGTCAAACATTCTTTTGACCTCTTCCCTGCCCTCTTCTCTAACCGCCTCGAGACGCGAATCGATATCCACGGATGCTATCTTTTTGCCCTCTTCTCGGGCGTCACTCTTTATCGCCTCAACCTGGGAAAGCTCGGCCTCAAGTTTTTCCTTTAATAGTCGAGTAGTAACGATCTCGTCGCAGTACCGTTGTGACTCTTCTTGAGCGATCGTTTTCTCTTCCCTCTCCCTGCGGAGCTGCTCCTCAAGCTCCTTGACTCGGAGGCTGAGCGCGTCCCTCTCCATTTGAACGGAGTCCTTCTCTTGAGCCAAAGCCCCACACTGTTGAACCGCCTCGTCAAGTTCTTTCTTATGAGTTGACTCCAAACGATTAACGACATCTACAGTGTCCTTAGCTCTCTGATGGGCGACCTCAAGCTCAGACTTGTAAGTGGCCATTTCTTCGTCCTGAGCTTTAATGATATCCTTGTCGTGGATAGCCTCAAGCTTCAGGCAGTCGATTTCATGCTGGCGCTCCACGGAAACTTCAGAAAGTTTTTTGGCTAGATGAACAAACGCGTCATGTTGAACATAGACGTCATTCGTACAAGCAAGGGTGCTCTATTTGGCATGTCCGGGAATAGGATGAATCGTCGGAAGGAATTTCAGGCCATCGAAGAAGATTTTCAAAAATTTATCTTTAAGCTCGGCCAGGCTCTCTAATACTGTTGGGTCTATTGCAGGAGCGGGGGAGACGGCTTTGAAAGTTCGCCCCTCCTGTAAGAATCTCGGGACTGTCGAGTGGAAGAGGAGTCGGAGTGTTGGTCCCGGGGAGCATCAGGTTGCGACCTCTTATGGCCGCGCTTGTCTTTACTTTGCTCCGCGTGAGAAGAGTTATCCTGGTGGTATTTTGGCTGATAATAAGTTTTTCTCCGAGATGACGAGTCCCGGGAATGATAGTCTTTATCACCGTCACCATCCCCATCTCGACGTCTTCCGGAACCCGAGTCCCGTCCAGAATGGTGAAGAACAGACGAGCCACGAAGGCGATCGAATCCATGTGAACGCCCCATACCACCTGTACAGAATTCAAATAACATCGAATTAGCAAAGAGTAGTGTGACGACAAAAGTCTAAGCGAAAAATTGAAGTGCAAGTGTTCGTGTGTGTCCTACTGTTTCCCCCCAACGGACCAGTCGCTTTGCTAATAGGAGTTTTCTCTCCCTGACTCTGGGTTGGAGCACCCGCGTCGTCTCTAATGGGCGAATGAAGTCTGAATGCCTCCGGATCGTCAAAGTCATATTTGAGCAGATCATCCGGAATAGAGAGGTTCGATAAGCCCTTTAAAGAACTTTCTATGTGCTGCGAAGAAGCCTCTTTCTCCGTCGGGATGAGCGTAACTTTCGAAGTTCCGCCAACCTTCTCCTTTCTGATTTTGTACGTCAATCCCTTTTTCCTCTGTGAAGGAGAAGATGACGTTTCGATATCGTGCACTTCAACTATCGGATCTTAGGCTAGACCCAAATTCTCACCTTGTGCTTCGGGTATTTCACCCTCCTTGATTTCCCCTTCTTCTTGTACATCAGGGGTGTGGCGTGCTGACGACTCGGCTAATTTTTTCCCTTTGCCGGAGACCGGCCTGGGTACAGTAACGCCTTCAGGAAGACTTACCCGGCAACCTTCTGCTAACTTTCCGAACCTCGATAGTGACACATTTGAGATAAGAGTTCGGATGTCTCATTCTTCAACGGGAAGAGCTCTAATAGCTTCAACGGCCTCAGAATACCCGCGGCCGTCGGGATGTGGATTGATACCTGAGAAGATGAAACAAGAGTTAGCGTAGGCATAGCTTCGGCCAAAACATGAGTATCGTTCCAAGAAGAAGACTTACTTCCTTCGACCCATCTCCTCGCGAAACCAGGGGGGCAACGCACATAGAACCACTCCTGTTTGTACAGGGAAAACTTGCTCCACTCCCCGATTAAAATTTGGCATTTGTGATGCGGCTTGAGGAACACAAAGGAGGGGTTATCTCTCCGCTACTTGATTATATAAATATATCTAATGTCGCCAGGAGTGGGAGGCCTAGAGAAGACGGTCATGAAGAGTAGGTAAGTGCCATAGATGAAGGCGTGACCGTTTGGGTGCAACTGCGACAGGGCGATGTCGATGTATTGCATCACATTCCGAAGGAACAAATTGAACGGTGGCGCACTTCCAACCCAGCACATGAATTTGTTGTACGCTGTGTATCTGACCGGGGGCAAGTGTGGCCGGTCGTGCCCCGATGGAACCAACACGTCGTCAAAAGTTATTCCATGGATGGAGCATATTCGCTGGAGCGCAACTTCATTGATTTTTGAATCCTGTGAATCGACAGGGTTGTCCAAGAAGATTGATGCCTCCAGGGCATCGGGGGCCAAGTTATGTGCAGGGGAAGTTGATGGATTTGAGACGTCTGCGACTTCCTGCCGAGAGCATGGCCCTGGTCTGTCCGAAATCGTGGCAGAGCTGGATTTTTTCGACATCTTCAATAAATAGTGAATTTGGCTAAGCACATGTGTGAATTATACTTGAAAAATGTTCGACGTTAGAATCAACAACACAAATATTGCCCCCTAAGTGGTGTGTGAACTAGTGCGATCAATCGTATGTAAGCATTAAAAAATTGAAAGTCATAGGGTTACTGATATAAAACTAAGTTTCGAATCATCGACTTCGAAGACCGTCATCACTGACCGTCTCCAAAAGCCTGCCTTATGGTGTTCACAATTTCGGATTTAGAAAATATTAGAAGAAGTTATCTGATTATGTCAATTCAAGTATAAATTTATGTCTACTGAATCTAGGAAGTTGTCAGTCCGGATCAGTTAGATATGCTAGCATGTTGTGGTCCTTGTCTTTGTTTTATTATTTGATTAGGCAAGGTAAATAAGTATCCGGCCTAAGCTAAGGGATGATTCGGCGTTCATAATGGTTCGGCCTAAGAGTCGTTCGGCTTAACTATCGTTCGGCCAAATCATCATTCGGCCTAAATGTTGAACGGCCAAACTACCGTTCAGCCAAATTGATGTTCGGCCTAAGTTTGCTCGGCCAAACCATCGCTCGGCCTAGGCGTCGTTTGAACAAAATACTGTTCGGCATAACTGTCGTTCGGCCTCTTGTCCACTCCCCATTGCCTTTCGAACTTGTCCCACTCCAATTTCGTTCGGCACAGGGAGATTATGCCGAACCACAGCCCAGCCAAAAAATTACCAATAGTCCCAAACACTGAGTCCATTCTCGTGCTACCGTAAGACTACTCGGCATTAATAGATCATGCCGAGTCGCCACAATGCACCTTCCACCCTTTATCTTCTCTGATCCATTCACCTCGAAATCACCTAAGAGCGTGTCTAAGTTACAACCCTAGACCACGACTGAGCCACGACTCATCACCCTTATTCACACGCCTCCTATTTTTCTACGGTCCATGAACGATTTGTTTGAGTAATATCTAATGCCTCCTGAGTCGAGAGGGATCGGAAGTTTCTTACCAGAGATTATGGAGGGAGCTTGGAGATCGATGAGTTTCGGATTGAAGATTGCTAAAACTTGACTAATGCAAGGCGGGATGGATTCCAGGGAGGTGAATTGCAAGTTCTCGGAAAATAACGAAAATAAAAGTGAAAAGAGGGGAAGAAGGAGGATGCCAGGTTTTATAGGGAAGAAGGAGAAGTTGAAGAGGCCATAACCGGTAGAGCCGGTCAAAAAGGTATCGTTCGGCACGCATAGAATGTTCGACTTCGACCGCATTGTTCGGCATTTACATTACGTTCGGCACACACCCCCACAACTAGTATCACAAGAAAGAAACCCCCAAGAGTGATGGGCCAGGGTTTGAAGAGAAGCACAAAGGACTCATGATCTAAAGCGTATCACGTTCGGTCACGCGATACACTTTGGAGGGCAAGTGTTTCCTGGGGAATTGACCAGGCAACTTAGTACTCGGCCTCCCCATCGATCGGTCAAACTGGATCATTCGGCATCACGTTATGTCCGGCATCCAAGAAGCACTCGGCATCCAAGAAGCACTCGGCATCCAAATTCGGTCAGTGTCAACGAACGTTCGGCACGAGCGCTTCGTTCAGCATCAAGGAGAGTTCGACATCGAGAAACGTTCGGTGTTGAATATCGTTCGGCCAAAGAAGAACGCTCGGCATAAGAACGTTCGACAACCAAAGATTGCTCGGCCTCCCGAATACGTTCGGCCAAAGACATCGTTCGGCCAAGGGATATTCGGCATCCGTGAACGTTCGGCCTACAAGTTACGTCTGGCTCCTGGAGCGTTCGGCCCTCATGCTCCACTCGGCATTCCTGGACTGCTCGACATTCCAGTCTCGTTCAGCCTGCACCCCTCGCTCAACATCACATCCCGTTTGGCACATATCTCGTTCGGCCATCACCTACCATTTGTCATCCAGAATCGTTCGGCACCAATAGGTGTTCGACATGAAGAGCGTCCGGCCTCATGTTGTTCGGCATAAAGATGGAGGTTTGGCACTTGGTTGTTCGACATGTTTGGGTGGCACACAGGGCTTATTACATTTGGACCGATATATTCAAATACCAGGTCCACCAGGGAGTCCAACCCATTTTCATCTATAAATAGAGGGGCAGGGGCACAGTAAAGAGGGGGGAATGGAAGAGAACACTGGAGAAACTCTACCGCATTCAACCCTCATTCAAGACTTAAGCTTTTTATTCAGCAATTGTATTCAAGTACTTAGAAGCGGATTATATCTGTAATCAAGTATCAAAGAAAGAAATAAAGATCAACTTCAAAGTGGACGTAGGCTACTACACCGAACCACTATAAATTTGGTGTTCTTACTTTCTGCATTTAAATTTACATTCTCTTCTCTGTTTTAATTTGCTTTCTTCATTAATCACTCTACACAATCTTTCTAAGGATGTTAGTGACCAATTTTGGTGCTAACAAAGCATAACTCATATTACTATAAGTATGATCCTTTCGTATTAGCCAAGCAGGCATTATAAGTTTATTTTGCTTCTTATCCATCCTTAAAAAGAGATAAAGCGGATTGGTCGGCTGTTTTTAAAACAAAGCCAAGATTTACATTTGATGGAAATAATATTCTAAACGAAGCAACGTATCAAGCGGATCTTGAACCAAATACAGAAATAATAATAACCGATGACATTGATTTAGGGCCGTTGAATGATGAATTGAATGTTTTATTAGATGTATTTGAAAGTACCAAAGAAAACGAGATAGATTACGAGACTGAGTCTGAATCAGAAAATCGCATCCTCTATAACTGACCCCTGGGGTCATAAGGGTTAGGACTTTTCGACTCCAAGCTTTCGATGCGGTCAAAAGGTCATTCTTTCTGCTTTCGTGAATGTCTTCTGAGCCATACCTTTCGACTTAGTCGAAAGGGTTTTGGTTATTCTTCTGTTGCCACTTGAAGTTGGGCTTCTCTTTTGCTTTGTTTCCTTTTGACTTCATCGATAGGCGCTTCTTGTTAGCTTTTAACCTTGCCGAAAGGTCAACTAATGCGCTTTTTTCTTGAATGTTGATATGCCGCATAAGTTGACTCAGGTGCTATCCTTCGACGCTGCCGAAACATGTCCTCCCTTGTCTTCAAATGAGTCGAAACACCTAAAAAGGCCTTATTGCACATGGACTCTTTTGGAAGCTTCCCCTCATCTAATTTGTAACCTTATGCCTTTATAGTAACAGAAGTGTGGTTCTTCTTTCTTAGGTAAGGGTGCCCTAACCGTTTTGAAAGGCTATATATGCTTTTGAAAGGGTCGAATTGGTTGAATACTTCTCTGGCGGAAGTGAATGAAGGAGAAACCAAGATGTTTCGAATGGTTTGGTGAAAAATGTTGAATGTCTGCTATCCATTGCCTTCGAGAGGTATCCTTTTGAGTGATTTGAATGTTGTTAACATATTTGCTATTGCCTTCGAAAGGTAGCCTCCGACCTTGTCGAAAGCCCTCCTTTCACACAGTCGAAACATTCCTCTGTCCTACTTGAAAGGTACTGCTAGCGCTTCTACATCCTTGTCGGAAGTTTTGTTTAGCTAGACCATCTTGATGCTTTATGATTCCTTTCAACGCTCTCATGTTCCTTCTTTCATCCTTTTATTCCTGAGAATATTTTATGGATAACATTTAGCCTCCTCTATATGAAAGAAGCTTTTGTTCTTTAGGACTAAAACTCCAAGAAAATTCCTTCTTTATTTCCTGCAACATAGATAATAACTTTTATTAAAATTGTAACCTTGTTATGAAACCATAATGATTACTCCTAAATTAATGAAGTTAATGTTCAAGATATTGTTTATTAGCATTTTTGGATAAAGTATTTTGAAATATACATGGTTGAACTTCCTTTATTGAAAATGTGGAACTATATCACCTGATTTGTAGACATTGACTCAACTAAATGAACCTTTGGAGAAAGTCTACCATGTACTCTAGGCAGTTCCTCTCCTTGAGTTGAGCCTCCTTCAAAATGTAGATATCAATTTTATGCTTTTAATGACTTATCTCGTCCCTTTAAGATAACTTTATTTTCATCTTTATACTATTGGTCTGTAATTCCTATTTAGTGAAAGTGTAGTAAGTAATTTAATAATGATGCCACTTGTAGATTTTGCACTAAATCGTAATTTCAATTTCAATGAAAAATTCACAAATCAGCATAAAATTCAATAGCAGAATATAGAATTCTCAAAATTAGGAGTCTTATGAGAGTCCCATAAGGAAATCAAAAATAAGAAATCTATAAAAAAAATTCAAAATCCACAAAGAAGTTTAAGATCCACAAAATCTGGAAAATAACATGAGATCATCTAAAATCCAATGAGGAAATTATGCATAGAAATCCACAAACCATCATTGAAATCCACTGGGAGATTTTAGAATTCGCTAAACTAGAAGTTCAACAAACGCTCATCTAGAATTTCAATTCAGAGATCAGAAATATGGAATTCACAAATCATCATGAAAATGAAAGGAAATTCATAATTCATAAAACTAAAGATCCAAAGAATTAATAAGGCGGTCAGGAATATGAAAACCATAAATCTTAATCAAAATCCATAAGGAAGTGTAGGGTTCATCGAATCAGAAAACGTACAGTGGACCACCAAAATCCAAACAAGGAAATGAGGAGCATAAAATTCATCAATAACTATAAAAGCCACCAAGATGATTTAAAGTTCATTATATCGGAATCCAACAGGAGATCATCTCAAATACATTGAGGAAATTAAGAATGCAGAATTCACAAATCAGTATAAAGATTCACAAGGGTATTTGAAATTCACTAAATCAGAAATCTCATAAGGGATTGTCAAACTTCCGATAAAGAAAGTATAAGTTCACAAACCATAATGAAAAGCAACATGTAATTTCAGAATTCGTCAAGTCAGAAGCTCAATAAAGGACCATCCAAAATTCAAATAAGAAAATTAAAAATGTGGAATTTATTAATCACTACAAGAATAGTAAGGAAACTTGGATTCCATTAAATCTGGAAATTATTATGAAAAGTGAACTCAAATATCCATGAATCCAAAAATGTGATTAGAAATTTGTCCATTCTAACTTAAAATCAGTAGATCAATGAGAAATCCATAAATTATCATGCAAACTCATTATAAGGAGCTAAAAAATCATGAACTAATAAAACAAGTGATCAATTAGAAATCATCAAGAAAATTCAATGGGGAAATTGCAACATGTAAAATCCATGGATCGCCATAAAGGTCAATGAGGAAATTGAAAATTCACGAAATCAATAACTTAATAAGAAATCACTATAGAAATTCACCAATAGAACCACAAAATCAGGAATTCAACCAAAATCTCGTCAGGATCTTATCTGATAAATTGACTATTAGAAATTCATCCGATGCCGAAATTAGAAATTTGCCTCGCCATTGTGAATTCGGTAAATCAAAACAGCAAATTCCTAGACCTATGAATTAGTAAAGTTTTTGCTATATTGGAGTTGGGTTATATCTTTAAAGCCTTATAATCATTTGGAATATTGGTTCCACATATTGTAAAGACCCATTTTTCCGTACCCTTTGAATCGACAATAAACCATACATGTCTAACTCAAATTGCACAAAAAGACGGATCTTTAAGGGTGATAAAGAAAAGTAGACAGAACAGAATCTCTTACGAATGAAATAACATATAATATTGAACAAATATTTTAGAGCGGAAAACTTTTAAATACATATATCAGAGTCTAACCTAAATTCATCTTGGACAATTCTAAAACCTGCCCTTACAAATGCTGATAAACATCAAACAAAATACACGAAGTACAGCGGATAATAGAATATGTTCATATGTCGATGAATATCTCCAGCTCTCCTCTGAAAACTCCAACCGTCTTCGACTGTCCTGAAACTACTCGGATCTGACCCGAGTACTGAAAATACCTGGATCAGGCTTGATAAACCAGCGTGAGAAAAACTCAATAATTAATGACAGTGTCATATATCAGCCTTTGAATAAAATCCTTTGAAAACAAAGAGTATCTCATAAGACCACGCCCACACATAAACACGGACGGGTTTTTTACCTTATGATAACTAAAACACTTTTATATCAAAACGTTTGATATTATTTCTAATGACATTCTTTGAAAATATTTGCAAATAAACTTGTTAATCTTAACCGAAATTGTTACATTGATTAAATTCCAGCATAATAGGTTTACAATCAAGTCTGTAGGTTCTTATTGGAGAATGGATTATCATACAAATGACCAGGCGCAGGATCCACCTTCCGAAGGGGTACACCTCTAGATGGATGCCCCGAGAACCATCGCAAAGGATCCTCTACCAATACAAGACCGGTCTACCTCTGTAACTAGATAGTACCGAATATGTCATCCCTCGGTCGTTACCGACCTTTAACCGAGCGCTCGTTTTCCATACACCACATTAATATACATCCTGAACGTCATAGCGGAAAGAAATATATCTAAAAGGGGATGATCATACCCTACTTGGGAATGACCCACTTAGCCTTGTTGCATCTAATCCTGTTTCGGTCATTTCCGGTTTGATGAGGCTCGAGGCTACGATTACCTTTTCACAAAGCACATATCACATCTTTGAATGCCACATTACCACTTCCGTTAACTACTAATTGCCCTCCACAAAAATACAACCCTTGAGCTCGTATGTCTCAAGGAAGGTGTTAAGCTAAGAGAAGTTGCCTTCTCCGCCGCCACTGATGTACGTTTGTAAAAAAAAATGTACGTAATCTTTAGAAATGCAATGTCAGACAAACGTCCATACAAGTTGTCCAGGAATAGGACAAACCGAAGGCGCTTTCTCGGCCATTACTAGGCGAGAAGCCCTTGCAATCCGCAAAATCTCCACAATGAGGAGACCACTGCTATATATAACTCGGGAGCCACCCAGAGCAAGCCAACAAGCAGTCCTCACGCTATAAAGATCCACGGTCTTCAATAATCATCATCTTCAACATGTCTTCACGTTCGAACGTATAGATTGGTTCGAAGTAGTTTTCGAATGAGATTTACCCAAATCCGACCCTGGTTCCATCGAAATCTAATATCGATAGAAAGTGAATATGAGTACACAGGATTTATTAAGTCTCTTTTCACTTTAATTCTTTTCGGATGATTTCGAAATCTCTTTCTTTTGACTTAGGATAATTTCTTAGAAATTCATTCTTTTTCTTTGGAAAATATCTCAAATTTCCTTACTCAATTCTTGATCAAATTCTTTAACTTTTAGACGGGTCAAAAACAATGTTATTTAAGACATCGTTTACGATAAACCCTAAATCAATCTTAGCAAACAGTTTTGAGTCAACAGGATCATAGAAATCATTCATTTTGGAAATTGCTTAACTTTTGGATGATACAAATCTTATTTTAATTCAAAACTTAATACAATCTTTTTATTTAAGAGCATCCGGGCTTTCCCTTCGATCTGTTCCACCCCTCGCCTAAGAAAAGAAAACATAGGCCAGGTAAGTTCAGGGCACTGGTTGCTCCATCTCTAACCTTAGTTAAACACCTTGTTTTATCTTACCAGATCTCACAGACGGGACAAATGTACTAGTCGTTTCCGCATACTCAGATTTTTCAACTTATTTTGGAATTGCTTATAAATATTCCAAATTATCTTTCAAAATGCTTAATTATCCTTATTTTAAAATATTCACAATTGATTCTGGAAAACGTCGTTACATTTAAACTCATATTCCAAATGTTATAGAATTCACAACGGAAAAGTGCTGCGGAAAGTGCTAAATAAGCTTATTTGAATTAAACAACTTTTAAATATTTGATAATTCATATTTTCCAATCCAAATCTCTTTTAAATCATTTAAATAGATTTATCAAATTTATTCCATATTTTTCCATAATTAAAAACATCCATTTAAACAAAATTTCTGTTACGGACACTTAAATGCACTAGCGCGATTTTTCTGAATAATTGATTTGGACTTATTTCAAAATCTACTTATAGAAACTTTGATTATCTTTCTTCGTTTAGAAGATATGAGTATAGTAGTCTGGAATTTTCTTATCTCGAAGAATTCCGAGCCATATTCCACTCTATACACTCATTTGAACTTTTCGCCGCGAAATCGCGAACTACCGTTGCGTGACGCGTTTAGTTTTAACTTATTTTTCAATATTTGAAATAATCTATTCAAATTGGATTTCAACACTTATAAAATCGTTACAAATCATTTTAAATAAATATTTTCACTTTTTAAAGTATTTAATATATATTTTCACTATTACCATATTATAATATTACTATATTCCCATTATTTTAATATTAAATTTTTAATTCCAATTTTAAGTCAATTTCAATTCTAATCTCAAATTAAACTCATTTAAAACTTAGATTTCAAATCTGATTTCAATTTAAACTTCAATTTAATCTCAAACTAAACATCATTTTTTCAAAATCGATTTCACTATTCATCTCAATTTCAATTTCCATTTAACTATCCTTATCAAATCCGTTTCACTTCAAATTTCAATTTCTCTTTCATTTTAACTTTAATTCCACTTCTAAATGAAAAGAGACTTATTTTTCCACAATATCACATATTACTAAAATATGGTCTTTTTAAATAAAGAGATTACTTAACTAATAGAAATTTGATGTCCAAATTATCATCACAATCATACAACTATCACATAACACTAACATATCCAAAACGGTAAATGTCATAACATTACTATGGATTATCCAACATATTCAAACAATCAACCAAACATTCATATCATCAAATAGTGATTATATAACATAACAATTAAGCATGATAATCAATATAATTCAAAAAGTGGTGAGAATTTCTCACCTTTAACCAAAACGTTTAACTTCCTACCAACATTCATTTAATTCAACGCTTCACTAAACCTTTCTAAACCTTATCATAACCATGCTTTCAAGTGCTCGACCATCTCCATCTCTACTTGCTTTGCTCACGTCCTCCCCTTATCAACTCCTAAACTCACGGCCTAAGGCCCTTTTTAAGAAGAGAAGAAGAAGAAGTGAATTATGGAGAGGTTAGAGAGTAACAAGTGGATTAGTGCTTAAGCACTCCACTATTTTTACCCTCCTACCTCTCTTAAAGAGAAGAGGCCATTAATGAGCAAAAGAAAGCTCAAAAATGAAGAAGAAGAAGAATGAGAGGTGTGAAGAAAATGAGTGAAAGTGCAGTGGTATTTATAGCAAAAAAATTCCTATGTAAATTACATTTTTAACCTTAGCCAAAATGACTAAAATACCCTTCTACTTTTTGAATTTTCAACTTACTTTCTTTCCTTTCCAAGATGAGAAAGGATGTGCATTAATGAGAAAAGATGGTTTAGTAATGATGTTGTTTTTATGTCAAATCACGTCTTTTCACTCTTTATATATTTATTTAAACTTTTCAAAAGTAAACTACTTTTGTCTTTTAGTGCTAAATGTAAAGTGTTTAAATAGTTTGTAAACTTGTATTTATAAGTTAGAAAATGTATCAAGTTGCAACAACTTGTCGACAACTTGTTTTGGTTAAAAACGACGTTTTTGAGGACAAATTTTACAGTCAAAATTTGACGTTTTTATTAAGCTATATATTGAAGTAAACCAAACTTTAAAATGAAATTTTTACTGTTTAAATAAATTATAACAAGTCTATTTATATTTAAAAATCATATTTAATTAATATCAAAATCTCAAATTTTACAGTGTATGTAAAACTTGACAAAATGCGACAAATTTTGTTTATTTTTGTAAACGATTATCTTTATTAGATGTTTTAAATAAGATTTACCTTTTCAAATAAATATTTAAATTCATTTATTTAAGCCTTTATTTATTATTAACAAAACTTAACTTTTGTCGATTTATTCTAAAATCCAAATTTATACTTTTTAATTTATTAACTATAAGAAAAATTGATTATTTATTATATATAACATATTTATTTTAAGATTTAAACTTCTTTATAAATTTAAAACGAATGAAATCTCTTATTTTCGAAGTAGCGAAATTATGGGTCGTTACACATATACTTGTAGAGTTTCTCCTGTTATATGGGATGACTCTATTTCTGAGGGTTCTGGAGTGGCTTACTCAATCTAATCTTCAAGTGAAGTCTTTACTATCATTAGTGGTAACTTGTTGTATATTCCATTCTTTTGGCTTTTATACAGATATTAGCCTTTGGTATTATGATAGGAATGTCTTTCATCCATTTTCTTGTCTCATATTACTTCTCAGAATGCGCATATCTTAGCCTTTTGATGTGGAAATTATTCTCCAAATATTGGATGCTGTAAGATCCGTCAGACCACATTTTGTCGATTTTGGTTGTGATTTTGGACCCTTTGAATGTTTTCGATTATAGTGTTGGACATCTTTTTCCTGTTGCCTCTGTATGTATCCCTCTTTAGGATTCCAACTTTGTCCCAGTTGATAGATAGACTTCTTTCTTTAACCCTTTATTCTCTTGGGTTTTGACTTTTGTTTTAAGTTGTACAATCTTTGTTTTCCCTCTTTTTTTTTGGTGCCCCCTCTGGGCTTGGACATCTTAGTCCACTGTTTGATGAGCCTCTTCTAGGGCTTGAACATCTTAGTCCATTGTTCAATGAGCCCCCTCTTGGGCTTCCCTTGTCTCAAAGGGATATTGTGCATGTTGAACTGACCATCGTCCAGCTGGATGCTGATGGGTACTATCCTAACCCATGCCTCCCTCTAGGAGATGCTACGGAATAACATCGTTGTCTTATGTCTCTCCCTCTAAGAGGTGCCGTGGAATAGCGTCATGGGCTTATGTCCCTCCCTCTAGGAGGTGATAGGAATAACATCGTAAGCTTGGGTATTTTTTTTGGCCAATTAAAATGAAGTCTCCTTTAAGAGAAAGAATTTGATAATTAAATCCTTCTTGTATATTAAGGGGTTTTCTTTTGAAAACATAGTTTGGACTCATGAATCCTTTTGGTAAAAGAACTTTACTAAATGTGGCCTTTTGCAAGAACTTTCTTACTGTTCTCATAATAGTGACACAGATCTCAAATAGGAGACTAGGAGGTCATGATTCATGAACCAATAATCTTTTAGTTGAGAAAAGGATTCTCTAATTTGAGTTATAATAAATCTTTGACAATTTCAAAATCATTCTTGAAAAAGTATGAATAGGCTTTCCTCTGTGCATAATTTTTAGAAAACTTTGAAATGTTGAAATTTATCAGTTTGAAATCTTTGGTGTGCATTCATTTGTGCTACATAATATCTCAAATAGGTTGCATAAACCAACTTTTAGTGCAAATAGGCATATTTTTTCTCTCAGACCATGAGGTAATTGAAAATAGTTTTCTTAAGAAGATATGTTTAAGAAATTTCTTTTTTTAAAACTATTTTGTGATGACCCTGACTCGAACTTCGAAAATCGGCACTGAATACGACACTCATATTCAAATGCCGCAGATCCAAACGTCGAATCTGGTTCGCCGGAGCTTATAACACATTAAGTATAACAACACAACGGAAGAAAAGAATGAATATCATATACAACTCCAATGATACAATATCCAAATTTAAAACAATGATCAATATGATACAAGAAATATCAGAGCCAATAAACAAACAGCGGAAAACGAATAAAAAAAGAAGATAACTCCAATATCAAACTGCAACTCCAATCCAATGCTCCAAAGCCACTAGCTCGAACCACCATCATCTTGCACAAAGATAAGCAAGTCTCGTCCAGTGAATCCAAGGACTCCAAAGAGAAAGTCGAAAGCTACCAAATCGATATCTATATCTACTATATGAAAAACCCAACTCTAGACTGCCCGTATGGAAACTAGTTGGCACCTAGAGTTTGAAAAAGGAACAATAAACTCCGGGTCAGTCATGGGACTGGTATGAGCAAACAAAAACAGTTTATCATTTAAAAACAAACCAAAGAATTTAAATTTGAAATCCGAAATGCTTTTTGGAAAATGAAACTACCATAAGGCCTCCCGGCATACACACCATGCAATCGCACACTTGGGGGAGATTTCTCCTCATGATAGTCAAACATGCTTAATACGCGAAAACCCTTTGATATTATTATTAGTGCATAGTGGAAAATATTTTCGAAAGTATAATATTAATCTTAGCCAGCATACGTACCATTATAGTATGCCTACTATAGCTACCATGTTAGATGGCAGGTTCTACAACTAAAACCGTACAAGGCGCATATCAGATGATTGGATTTCCAACAAATGGTCAGGCTAAGGAACTTCTTATTGCCACATGGAAACGCCACTGGCGGGACTCTCCGAGAACCTACCCGACTCTCTGCTAAACAAGGCCGGCTACCCCCTTCCCGGGAAGTAAAACCTAAGACATGCCACCCCCGGTCCTTTGGGACCTTTATCCGTGGATCCTTTACACCAACAACATCACACAGTAATAAATATACTACAGTGCCCACATGAGTAAGTATCTGAGCTTCATACCATGATACTACCCTTTTCCAGAAGGAATGGTTATACCCTAGGGGAGCTACCCCTGAAACCTTGTCGCATCTTTCCTGTTTCGACCATTACCGGGTTGTGAGGCTCGATGAGGTCTCGTCCACAAAGCTACGCTTTTCACAAAAGTCATGCTTCGATCAACAAATGATCAGCAACACTTTGTATGCCACATTACCAAATTGGGAATGTATCACTAGTAACCATCAACCACATAACCTCTGAGCTCGTACGTCTCAGAGAAGGGTGGTAAGCTAAGAGAATAAATCTACGCCACCAAACAGAAATGTATTTGATAGAAACCGGTTTTACATCTCAAAGTGTAATGTTAGACACACATCCATACAAGTCTGTTTTGGGTTCGAACAGAACCGAAGCCACTTCCGAAGAAGCCCTTGCAATCCGGATAATTTCTAATCACGTCCGGACTCCCCATCACAATGGGTGCTCAAATCTCTATACCGGGGCCAGTCGGTGCAGAGACATTCGACAGGTCATCCTTTCGTTTTCGAAAGTATCCGGTCTTCACCACCGGTCTTCAAATGCTATCCATATCGTCGCATCATTATTCGGAATGGGTTATATGACACAAGGTCCTCTTCCGAATAAACCGAATAATGAGCGCAATATTTAAAAACTATGGATAACGGGATTTCAGTTAAGTCACAACTTTAAAACCCAAAACTTTTCTTTCAAATGGCCTAAACAAATTACCATTTATAAATCTTTTAAACAAAAAGATTTACTTCCAAAAACCTTTCAATGGTTTAAACAATTTCTACACTTTAATCTTTTAAACAAAAGATTCACTTTTAAAACCCCTTTTTAATTTAAAAACAAGGTTCACCAATCTTTAACAAAGATTCATTTATAGCCTTTCAAAACAATTCCATTTCAAGTTGGATTAACTCACCCGGTCTTTAAATCAAAGACTCATTTCATAGCTTTCAAAACAAATTTCAAAGATTCATTCATCACTTTTCAAAACAATTCCCGTTTCAAATCTTTTATATATAAAAGATACACCATTTAGAATCCTCTTCGATTTCCAAATGAAGCATATCAATCTTTCACAAAGGTTCATTCATAGCTTTCAAAACAATTTCATTTCAAATTTTTCAACACAAATTGAGAACCTTTTCCTTATATGAAAGCTATTATTATTTGAAATTACTTGTTTCCATTTCAGAAAACCCAATTATATTTGCATGAGTTAAGGCTTTTCAAATATAAACTTGGGTTAAATTCAAATTCTCAAAACCATACTTTTAAAATAGTTTAAAAACCCACATAAACACCTTTATAACTTGTATAATTTTTTAAGCCAAAATTCCCAAATCATTGAATTCAATTTCAAATATTGAATTCAAACTCAAATTAAAATATTTCAGATTTCAAACTAAATCAAGTAATTTGAAAATAACTTTTATCTTCAAAATTCGTTTTCAATTATTTTTCAAATTCAACCCAATTTCATTTTCAAAAACCATTTGGATTCAACATTCAAACTTTAAAACCATTTCAAAATATTAAGTTCAAATATCTGTGACTTAACTGATTTCCTCATGAAATCCATATTTGTGTGTGTATAGTGTGGTCCAGGGGTTTTACACAATACAAGTGCCACATCATTAATCAGCACAGATTTAAATACAGCAATATATTTAATAAGCGGTATAAACAATAACGTTTATCTTTCATTCACAAATCACAGATATATATCAAAGATAATAAATTACATTACAGATAATTAATTTCATCACAGAATAAATTACATCACATTTCACAAAACAAAATAATTCATATCACACATTATCACAAATCAGGGATATCAATCAATTCAAAGCACTCCATAGAATCCTAACATCCATGAGTAAGATCAATTAATTATCTAATTTATTTAAATCAGATTAATTACTTGTGAATAAATTTCTAATCCTGGTTAATTAATCATAAATTAATTACAAACCATTTTGATTAATTATCTTTTAGTCACTTATTAATTAACCATCAATGATAAATTAATCGACCTTTAAATCATTAAATAAAGTAACCTTTAATTATTCAATTATTCTTTAATTAATTAAATCAATTACATTAATTTAATTAACCCTTAATTTATACATAATTAACCCATAATTTATACTTAATTAACCCTTAATTAAGTAATCGAGTTTCAAATTAAAATAACACATTAATTACTTAATTATATTCAAGTTTATTTAATAAACCTTTAAAATCAATTATTATTTAACACATGGATTAACAAAAAATATTTAAGTTAATCCATAATTGAAAACATTTCCTTAATTAATCATACAATTCCAAAACTAGTATAACCAATTATTATTAAATTTGGAAAAGGTTTAAAACTTAATTTAAATTTAAAATTTGGAAACTCGATTTATTTTTATTTTATTTTAACTAAAAACTGCTTTCCACCCGAGAGTAGCTCGTGTCTAGACTTCGGTTTCTTCATCTTCTTCCTTAATTTTCAAAAAAAAAAACTTGTTAGTTCAGTAGAATTTAATTTCAAAACCCTGTTAACTGCAGTAAAAGCAATAAAAACACTTCGAGCCCAAAGCCCAAGATCTCGTACATAAACCCGAGCCAAAACTTGATCACCCCGACCCATCTTTCTTCTTCCCTGATCAAAGTTAGCAACCAATCCAACCAGACACGAACTGATATATGTGCACATGCACAGATGATTGACCTCCTTCCGACCATCGTCTCTACCCCCAGCAGGTCATCATCGACCATCTCAACCCTATCAACTACCCAGTTCGACGGTCCTTCCTAAAAATAAAAATTTAGCTATATGAGAATCCCCACTGCAACGCATCCACATCCAGTAATTCCCCTGACGCCGATGATCTATGCCACTATCAACCACATTCGTCCATCCCAAGCTACCACACCACCACACGCATCAATTCCACCCACTCTAACCGAGCTCGATTCTCCAGTGACGATACCGCAAACCAAGATTACAACCTCTACCAAAACTAGGTTTAAAACCCTAAATCAATGCCATGACGTCTCCTCGGTAGAAAAAAAACTACCAAACACTTTTTCCCATCTCATCAACCCCTTCGCCATCTCCAGTATCAGTTCCGACCTCCCTCGGTCCTCAGATCACCAGAAATAGCCCAAAACTCAAAAACCGTTCAACCACCAAAATATCACTCGTTTCCCATCTAAAAATCTGGATTTTACTCTTAAAATTCATGATTTTAGATGATGATGTCGATTATATAAGTTAACCAAGAAATTGTGATGCTTAAATTCTCATGCTTTAAAAGTTCTTACTACCTTTATCTTATTTTCCAGAAATATACTGACTTATTTTACTTAAACCAAATTTTAAAACTTAGTTTATTTTTAAACAAAAACAATTTGTTTGAATACTACATACTATAAGGGACCAGATGAGGAGATTTAAATTTTTGATTCTAAACATAAACTCGGTGAACACAGATAAACAGACATACATACTTATCACCTTGTTTCAACATGCAGGTCTAGTTTCATCTCATGCAAATAGAATATCACATCATAATTTCATAAATCATCACATGTACTAAGTTTAAAACAAGAGGTTGTTTAGTTTACTCACCTGGTCATGTGAATAGAGGACAGGAAATTTAAATTTTTGGTCAGGACTTGATTTTTTCTTTGATTTGCATCCTGAGAATTAAAATTTGCAGTTGCTCTAATCAGGGATTGAGTTTGAACTCTGATTCAAATCTTCATTTCCAGGTTGATTGTTTGCTTTGAACTTGTTGATTCTTTGTTTTACATTAAAAATGAACTTGAACGTTTGCATTGCTGAGTTGAATCTGGATTTTGTTTTGTTTCCAGTTTTGTTTTAAAGCCTCCAGATTTTAACTTGCTTTCTTGAATCCATTTCAGGTTTTAGTTTTGTTCATGTTTTGATCAGGTTTTGTGATTTTGTTTTGCTGGTTTTTGAGTTTCCAGGTTGCACTTTTGAACACTTGAATTTGGTTTTGATTTCTTTTGAATTTTCTTTTCAGATTTTGGTTTTAAGATAGTCTTGTTTGAGATTTTCTTTTTGAATTGTTTTGAATGTTTCAGATTTGAGAAAATGTTTTATTTAATTCAAATTAAAACATAAATGCCACTTGTTAAATTACTAGTAAATTAAATGAACACTTGTTCATTACCTATCTCCTCTTGCCTACACTTGTTAATGTATGAATTCTCAAGTTTACAAATGTTAGTTCAAAATGTATTCTTTTCTTCAAATTTGTTTTAACCCTATCATTTTATAAATTGCTTTATATTCATATATATATATATATATATATATATATCCTCAAATTATACTTATTATGTTTTAAATTTTAAAAACAATTATTTAATGCTTTCTTATGTATTATTTATACTTATACAAATTAAAGAAAAATGGTTTGAAATTAAATTATACATTGCCAATAAATATTTATAAGTTAGTAAATACAATTTTTATTTTCAATACATTTATATTTTTATGCTTAAGATATTAAACTTATTAACAAATACTTATTTTAAAATTTTCATTTTAAACTTAAGTAATCATACTTATTATACTTTTGTTTCAAATATAAAATTTTCTTTAAGTCCAATTAAATTTCAATATATTAACATTTTATACCTTCAAAATATACATTCTTATCAAAGCTTTGTATTTATTTATCAACTATATTCATTTTCAAGTATATAAGACAAAAGCATTTTAAATCTTTTATTTAACCTTGTTTAACATCATATTATATTTACAATTTAGTTCAAACAAATTTAAAAGAAGGTATGTAAACTTCTTAATTTAATCCTTATTGATTTTCAAGAGATACGTATATTAAATAATATGAAATTTAGTTTTAAACAACTCTTACTATATTAATTTAAAAATATAACTTTCCAATATATCATATATTAAAATTAGAAAATAATTTTATTCATCTCAAAACTTAGAGTATTCAAATCAAATTCAAATAAATAAATACTTATTTTTGAATTCCAATCCAAAATTCTATTTAAAGTACATATTTTTATTTTTTCTGGAAATTTCATATTATTTTACCAATAATTTCATAATTTAATTCCAAAATTTAAATTAATTGTCAAATTAAACTTGGTCAAAATTCGGGAATGTTACAGATTTCCCCCTTAGAAATTTTCGTCCTTGAAATTTGTAAGTAGGGAGACAACAAAAGAATATAGAGAGATAGAGAGATGAATTACCAGATCAAACTGAATATCTATTCTGCATTTGGCTTCTCAAATCAGAATATCAATAATGGATACAAGAACGAATCAAGATACTCGGGTCGCCAGAACTACGGAATATACCGGGGTATTGGTTTGTTCGAAAGATAACTAACCACTTGTAGAATATACCTGGACCCAACAGAATAAACAAAATATATGTATGCAATCCAAATCTTTTAGTTTAAACAACCAAAATATATCTATCAACCATAGCAACAAAAGCAAACAATTCATCCAAACAAACAATTCTGACCCATCTGGAGTTTGTGTCCCATGCAAATATATCAAAGCTTCTTATTGGAGCTGCCAGGAATCATCAAAGAATTGAAAAGACGAATCAAAGGAGATTGATAGAGAAAGTTGTTTCCGCTATCGCAGGGTATCGATCATTTGTAGTGGTACTCCCATGTCCCCTATCTCATCCTTCTCTTGCACTCATACTCACTATCAGTGGATAGTAAGAGAATTTACTGAGGCATTCAGACGGATATCTTAGAGATATACTCATTCTAGGGTATACTTCACCCTATCTTTAACGAGTTACTTAATGTGTTATACTCCTGAGCTAAAGTTTCAACCTTCAGCTCTGATACCAAATGTGACGACCCTGACTCGACCTTCGAAAATCGGCACCAAATACGACACTCATATTCAAATGCCGCAGATCCAAACATCGGATATGGTTCGCCGGAGCTTATAACACATTAAGTATAACAACAAAGCGGAAGAAAAGAATGAATATCATATACAACTCCAATGATACAATATCCAAATATACAACAATGATCAATAAGATACAAGAAATATCAAAGACAACAAACAAACAGCGGAAAACGAATAGCAAAAGAAGATAACTCCAAGATCAAACTGCAACTCCAATCCAATGCTGCAAAGCCACTAGCTCGAACCACCATCATCTTGCACAAAGATAAGCAAGTCTCGTCCAGTGAATCCAAGTACTCCAATGAATACCAAAGAGAAAGTCGAAAGCTACCAAATCGATATCTATATCTACTATCTGAAAAACCCAACTCTAGACTGCCCGTGTGGAAAATAGTGGGCACCCAGAGTTTAGGAAAGGAATAATAAACTCCGGGTCAGTCATGAGACTGGTATGAACAAACAAAAACATTTTATCATTTAAAAACAAACCAAAGAAATTAAATTTGAAATCCGTAATGCTTTTTGGAAAATGAAACTACCATAAGGCCTCCCGGCATACACACCATGCAATCGCACACTTGGGGAAGATTTCTCCTTATGATAGTCAAACATGCTTGATACGTGAAAACCCTTTGATATTATTATTAGCGCATAGTGGAAAACATGTTTGAAAGTATAATATTAATCTTAGCCAGCATACGTACCATTATAGTATGCCCACTATAGCTACCATGTTAGATGGCAGGTTTTACAACTAAAACCGCACAAGGCGCGTATTGGATGATTGGATTTCCATCAAATGGTCAGGCTAAGGAACTTTCTACTGCCACATGGAACGCCTCTGGCGGGACGCCCCGAGAACCTACCCGGCTCTCTGCTGAACAAGGCCGGCTACCTCCTTCCCAGGAAGTAAAACCTAAGACATGCCACCCCCGGTCCTTTGGGACCTTTATCCGAGGATCCTCTACACCAACAACATCACACAATAATAAATATACTACAGTGCCCACATGAGTAAGTATCTGGGCTCCATACCATGATACTACCATTTTCTAGAAGGAATGGTCATACCCTAGGGGAGCTACCCTTGAAACATTGTCGCATATTTCCTGTTTCGACCATTACCGGGTTGTGAGGCTCGATGAGGTCTCGTCCACAAAGCTATGCTTTTCACAAAAGCCATGCTTCGATCAACAAATGATCAGCAGCACTTTGTATGCCACATTACCAAATTGGGAATGTATCACTAGTAACCATCAACTACACAACCTCTGAGCTCGTACGTCTCAGAGAAGGGTGTTAAGCTAAGAGAATAAATCTCCGCCACCAAACAGAAATGTATTTGATAGAAACCGATTTTACATCTCAAAGTGTAATGTCATACACACATCCATACAAGTCTGTTCCGGGTTCAAACAGAACCGAAGGCACATCCGAAGAAGCCCTTGCAATCTGGATAATTTTTAATCACGTTCGGACTCCCATCACAATGGGTGCTCAAATCTCTATACCGGGGCCAGTCGGTGCAGAGACATTCGACAGGTCATCCTTTCGTTTTCGGAAGTATCTGGTCTTCACCACCGGTCTTCAAATGCTACCCATATCGTCGTATCATTATTCGGAATGGGTTATATGGCACAAGGTCCTCTCCCGGCTAAACCGAATAATGAGCGCAATATTTAAAAACATATGGATAACGAGAATTCAATTAAGTCACAACTTTAAAACCCAAAACTTCTTTTTCAAATGGTTTAAACAAATTACCATTTACAAATCTTTTAAACAAAAAGATTTACTTCAAGAAACCTTTCAATGGTTTAAACAATTTCCACACTTTAATCTTTTAAACAAAAGATTCACTTTCAAAACCACTTTTTAATTTAAAAACAAGGCTCACCAATCTTTAACAAAGATTCATTTATAGCCATTCAAAACAATTCCATTTCAAGTTGGATTAACTCATCCGGTCTTTAAATCAAAGACTCATTTCATAGCATTCAAAACAAATTTCAAAGATTCATTCATAACTTTTCAAAACAATTCCCCTTTCAAATCTTTTATATATAAAAGATACACCATTTAGAATCCTCTTCGATTCTAAAACAAAGCTTATCAATCTTTCACAAAGGTTCGTTCATAGCTTTCAAAACAATTTCATTTCAAATTTTCAACACAAATTGAAAACCTTTTCCTTATATGAAAGCTATTATTATTTGAAATTACTTGTTTCCGTTTCGGAAAACCCAATTATATTTGCATGAGTTAAGGCTTTTCAAATATAAACTTGGGTTAAATTCAAATTCTCAAAACCATACTTTTAAAATGGTTTAAAAACCCACATAAACACCTTTATAACTTGTATAATCTTTTTAAGCCAAAATTCCCAAATCATTGAATTCAATTTCAAATATTGAACTCAAACTCAAATTAAAATATTTCAGATTTCAAACTAAATCAAGTTATTTGAAAATAACTTTTATCTTCAAAACTCGTTTTCAATTATTTTTCAAATTCAACCCAATTTCATTTTCAAAAACCATTTGGATTCAACATTCAAACTTTAAAACCATTTCAAAATATTAAGTTCAAATATCTGTGACTTAACTGATTTCCTCGTGAAATCCTATTTATGTGTGTATAGTGTGGTCCAGGGGTTTTACACAACAAAAGTGCCACATCATTAATCAGCACAGATTTAAATACAGCAATATATTTAATAAGCGGTATAAACTATAACGCTTATCTTTCATTCACAGATCACAGATATATATCATAGATAATAAATTACATTACAGATAATTAATTTCATCACAGAATAAATTACATCACAGTTCACAAAACAAAATAATTCATATCACACATTATCACAAATCAGGGATATCAATCAATTCAAAGCACTCCATAGAATCCTAACATCCATGAGTAAGATCAATTAATTATCTGATTTATTTAAATCAGATTAATTACTTATGAATAAATTTCTAATCCTGGTTAATTAATCATAAATTAATTACAAACCATTTTGATTAATTATCTTTTAATCACTTATTAATTAACCATTAATAATAAATTAATTGACCTTTAAATCATTAGATAAAGTAACCTTTAATTATTCAATTATTCTTTAATTAATTAAATCAATTACATTAATTTAATTAACCCTTAATTTATACTTAATTAATCCTTAATTTATACTTAATTAACCCTTAATTAAGTAATCGAGTTTCAAATTAAAATAACACATTAATTACTTAATTATATTCGAGTTTATTTAATAAACCTTTAAAATTAATTATTATTTAACATATGAATTAACTAAAAATATTTAAGTCAATCCATAATTGAAAACATTTCCTTAATTAATCATACAATTCCAAAACTAGTACAACCAATTATTATTAAATTTGGAAAAGGTTTAAAACTTAATTTAAATTTAAAATTTGGAAACTCGATTTATTTTTATTTTTCTTACACTAAAAACTGCTTTCTACCCGAGAATAGCTCGTGTCTAGACTTCGGTTTCTTCATCTTCTTCCTTAATTTTAAAAAGAAACTTGTTAGTTTAGTAGAATTTAATTTCAAAACCTTGTTAATTGCAGTAAAAGCAATAAAAAAAACTTCGAGCCCAAAGCCGAAGATCTCGTACATAAACCCGAGCCAAAACTTGATCACCCCGACCCATCTTTCTTCTTCCCTGATCAAAGTTAGCAACCAACCCAACCAGACACGAACTGATATATGTGCACATGCACAGATGATCGACCTTCCTCCGACCATTGTCGCTACCCCCAGCAGGTCATCATCGACCATCTCAACCCTATCAACTACCCAGTTCGACAGTCCTTCCTAAAAATCAAAATTTAGCTATACGAGAATCCCACTGGAACGCATCCACATCCAGTAATTCCCCTGACGCCGATGATCTATGCCACTATCAACCACATCCGTCCATCCCAAGCTACCACACCACCACATGCATCAATTCCACCCACTCTGACCGAGCTAGATGCTCTAGAGACGATACCACGACCAAGATTCCAATCTCTACCAAAACTAGGTTTAAAACCCTAAATCAATGCTGTGACGCCACCTCGGTAGAAAAAAAACTACCAGACACTTTTCCCCATCTCATCAACCCCTTCGCCATCTCCAGTATCAGTTCCGACCTCCCTCGGTCCTCGGATCACCAAAAATAGCCTAAAACTCAAAAACCGATCAACCACCAAAATCTCACTCGTTTCCCATCTAAAAATCTGGATTTCACTCTTAAAATTCATGATTTTAGATGATGATTTCGATTATATAAGTTAACCAAGAAATTGTGATGCTTAAATTTTCATGCTTTAAAAGTTCTTACTACCTTTATCTTATTTTCCCGAAATAACTGACTTATTTTACTTAAACCAAATTTTAAAACTTAGTTTATTTTTAAACAAAAACAATTTGTTTGAATACTACATCCTATAAGGGACTAGATGAGAGATTTAAATTTTTGATTCTAAATATAAACTCTATAAAAACAGAGTGAACACAGATAAACAGACATACATACTTATCACCTTGTTTCAACATGCAGGTCTAGTTTCATCTCATGCAAATAGATTATCACATCATAATTTCATAAATCATCACATGTACTAAGTTTAGAACAAGAGGTTGTTTAGTTTACTCACCTGGTCATGTGAACAGAGGACAGGAAATTTAAATTTTTGGTCAGGACTTGATTTTTTTCTTTGATTTGCATCCTGAGAATTAAAATTTGCATTTGCTCTGATCAGGGATTGAGTTTGAACTCTGATTCAAATCTTCATTTCCAGGTTGATTGTTTGCTTTGAACTTGTTGATTCTTTGTTTTACATTAAAACTAAACTTGAACCTTTGCATTGCTGAGTTAAATCTGGATTTTGTTTTGTTTCCAGTTTTGTTTTAAAGCCTCCAGATTTTAACTTGCTTTCTTGAATCCATTTCAGGTTTTAGTTTTGTTCATGTTTTGATCAGGTTTTGTGATTTTGTTTTGCTGGTTTTTGAGTTTCCAAGTTGCACTTTTGAACATTTGAATTTGGTTTTGATTTCTTTTGAATTTTGTTTTCAGATTTTGGTTTTAAGATAGTCTTGTTTGAGATTTTCTTTTTGAATTGTTTTGAATGTTTCAGATTTGAGAAAATGTTTTATTTAATTCAAATTAAAACATAAATGCCACTTGTTAAATTACTTGTAAATTAAATGAACACTTGTTCATTACCTATCTCCTCTTGCCTACACTTGTTAATGTATGAATTCTCAAGTTTAAAAATGTTAGTTCAAAATGTATTCTTTTCTTCAATTTGTTTTAACCCTATCATTTTATAAATTACTTTATATTCACATATATATATATATATATATATCCTCAAATTATACTTATTATGTTTTAAATTTTAAAAACGATTATTCAATACTTTCTTATGCATTATTTATACTTATACAAATAAACGAAAAATGGTTTGAAATTAAATTATACATTGCTAATAAATATTTATAAGTTAGTAAATACAATTTTTATTTTCAATACATTTATATTTTTATGCTTAAGATATTAAACTTATTAACAAATACTTATTTTAAAATTTTCATTTTAAACTTAAGTAATCATACTTATTATACTTTTGTTTCAAATATAAAATTTTCTTTAAGTCCAATTAAATTTCAATATATTAACATTTTATACCTTCAAAATATACATTCTTATCAAAGCTTTGTATTTATTTATCAACTATATTCATTTTCAAGTATATAAGACAAAAGCATTTTAAATCTTTTATTTAACCTTGTTTAACATCATATTATATTTACAATTTAGTTCAAACAAATTTAAAACAAGGTATGTAAACTTCTTAATTTAATCCTTATTGATTTTCAAGAGATATGTATATTAAATAATATGAAATTTGGTTTTAAACAACTCTTACTACATTAATTTAAAAATATAACTCTCCAATATATCATATATTAAAATTAGAAAACAATTTTATTCATATCAAAACTTAGAGTATTCAAATCAAATTCAAATAAATAAATACTTATTTTTGAATTCCAATCCAAAATTCTATTTAAAGTACATATTTTTATTTGTTCTGGAAATTCCATATCATTTTACCAATAATTTCATAATTTAATTCCAAAATTTAAATTAATTGTCAAAATAAACTTGGTCAAAATTCGGGAATGTTACATATTTGCTAAAAATAGAGTAGGTATATATGGACTTTCTCCTAAATTGATGTTGGATTTGACAGTGATATGATATTCCTTGAAAGGAGGCCTTTGTATTATGTTGACCGAAATATTGATATTTACCTCGTATCTGGCATCTGAGTCGTCCTTTTCAAGTATCCAGGAGTGCGTTGTGCTCTAAGAGTATGTCGAATGCTTTGGTCTGATTTTTTATACCTGTAATGGCACTCGATTTTTAATCAGTACACGGTCAATGCACAATACAAATCTAAGTATGTATGAAAATACAAATTGAGTTAAAAAGATATGAAAAGAGAGAGAGAAAGTTCATAGTTGAGCTAATGTCACGAGTCCTCATGATTTGATAGAGATATGCATTTGGAAGTTGCTAAGTTGTTTTCCTCCCATTTTGAATAAGATGTCCTTCAGGATTCTTTGATGAACTCTTGCAAGAATCCTACCCTGGTCATACCTTTAACTTTCTCTGCTAAGACATGGCATTCATCGGTTTCATGTCCATTTGTTTTATGGTAATCGCAGTAACTTTCTCCTTTATTAGACTCTGGAGCGCTTCGAACTTTATAAGGAGCAGTAAAATTATCGTTTCCTTTCATGTTGGAGAATATGTAGGAGATGGGTTTGTTTAGGACTACGTAGTTTGTTCTGAAATTCTTTCTTCGACTTCCCTTCGGATTTTCACTTTCCCTTGGTCTCTTCTCAAGACGCTTACAATTAGATTTTTCTTCCTTGGATTCATGGTGAAATTCTTTCTTAGCATGGTGTACCTCGTCCATTGGAATGAACTTCTCAGCCTGGAGAAAGAAATATTGTAGATCCTTACATCCATTTATATGAAGGCCTTTCCAGAAAGGAGTTTTTTCAATTAGCCCAAGAAGACTGGAATATTTGTTGTACTTTCTTCCCTTAATGCATTTGCGTTGATATTTGTTCAAATATTCGCCAAATAGTTCCCTTGGCTTTTGTCTGATGCTTGCTAGCAGGCTAAAGTCCATAGTTGTATCTTTGAATATAGGAAATTAGGCCACGAAGTCGCAAGTAAATTGTTCCCAAGCATAGATGGTTTCCATTCGGTAACTCCTATATCATTTGATCGCTGCTTCCTGAAAAGTTATAGAAAAAAGTTTACAGCGAACTACCTCTGGAACATTGTATAAGTTCATCCAATTTTCAAAAAAGACAAGATGGTCATCTATATCAGTTGTTCCATTATATTTTAGCGGAGGAATTTGGATGGGTGGGGGTAGATTTGCTTCCATTATTTCTTCGACGAGGGGAGCCTTTTGCATGATAACATATTCTTCTGGGTCAAAAATCTCCTTTTCTCTAGGCATATTCATCATTATTTGGTGTAGGACGTTTTCTTGGTCATTTTCATTTCCATGACTACTCATACTATTCCTTGGACTGGGCTATTTGATCACTTAAGGGATCCTCTTACTTAACTTTCTTGATTTAACTCTTGATCCTCTTCCTTGTTTGAAAGTCGCGCTTCATCTTCTATTTCCATAATTCATATTGATTCTCAGGATGGAGCTCTTTCAGAGTATTCTTGTATTGTAATCGTTTGCGGCTGTTGATTCTTGACCTTGATCACATTGCTTTCCAATTTTGTTACGGTCAAGGGCCTGCGCAACTCTAGTGTTCCCTAAATTAGAATTTGGGACCATGTGTTCCTTCAGAGTCGACTTTGAAGCAGCCTCTTCGCCTGGATTGCTGTTATTACTCATTACTCTTACCATTTTCCTGTTTTGGACAAAGTACTTTATGTAATCGATTTTGAGATGAAAGTCGTCAGGGATCGAAGGTTCATGCCCCCCTTCTAGCGCTAAAAATGTTAACAAGAAAACTTTTCAACACTTTAAATTTTAAGTTGAAGTAGGAATAATGCTTTCGAAACCTCCTTTCAAATGGGCTGAGTTTGCTTGAGCTTTTCAGATGAGTGAAAATGATTAAAAACTTGTCTTTGGGACCTTTCGACATAGTTGAAAGGGTAGACTCTCTTTCGATCAATCCTTTCAAATGAGCTGACTGAAGACTTTGTCGAAAGCAACTTTCGACAAAGTCCAAGAAGACTGGGATGTGATCCTAATAGTTTCTAGAAAAATGGAGTTAGAATAGTTTCGACACTGTCGAAAGGGGTAACACTTGTGGTCTAATGGATTTTAACTAAGGCTTCCTAGGAAATATAAGAACTAAAGGTTTCGACGCAGTCGAAGGGGGAACCTTTCGATCCGTGGATGGACATATTCATGGAAAGTAATGAAATCCGAGCTGCTAAGTACATACTATTATCATTATCTTCTTTTTAGGGAACTAAAGTGTACAAATTGACCAAATCCCCCATTTGATTTGAGAATTAGGGTTTACAAGTTTAAGAAAAATACAAGTTAGAAGTGGAAGAAAATCGAATCCCCTATAATTGACCCCTAGGGTCATATTTATAGGTGCGGGTTACGACCTTTTGACTCCAAGCTTTTGATGCGGTCGAAAGGTCGGTCTTTCTGATTTTGTAAATGTCTCTTGAGCCTTACCATTCGACTTGGTCGAAAGGGTTTTAGTTATAACTCTGTTGCCGCTTGAAGCTGGGCTTCTCTCTTGCCTTTTTTCCTTTCGACATCATCGATAGGCACTGCTTGTTAGCTTTCAACCTCATCGAAAGGTCTGCTGTTGCACTTTTGTCTTAAATGTTGTATGCCACATAAGTTGACTTCGGTTCTAGCCTTCGACGCTGTCGAAACATGTCCTCCCTTGGCTTCGAATGAGCCAAAACACCTAAAAAGGCCATGTTGCACATGGACTCTTTTGGAAGCTTCTCCTCATCTAATTCAGAACCTTTTGCCTTTACCGTAATGGATGTATGGTTCTTTTTTCTTAGGTGAGGGTGGCCCTAACTGTTTCGAAAGGCGATGTATGCTTTCGAAAGGATCGAATTGGTTGAATACTTCTATGGCGGAAATGAATGAGGGCGAAACCAAGAAGTTTCAAATGGTTTAGCGCAAAATATAGAGTGTCTGTTATTCATTGCCTTCGAGAGGTGTCCTTTTGAGTGATTTGGTTGTTAACATGTTTTCTATCACCTTCGAACAGTAGCCTCCGACCTTGGCAAAAGCTCTCCTTTGACATAGTCGAAACATTCTTCTGTCCTACTTGAAAGGTACTGTTGGATTTGCTACATCTCTGACGGAAGCTATGTTTAACTAGGCCATCTTGGTGCTTTTTGATTCCTATCAACGCTCTCGTGTTTCTTCTTTTATACTTTTATTCCTGATAATATTTTATGGATAAAAAAAGATTTAATTACTTTTAATTTGATAAGCTTCTTTCCGTCGCGGCAACAGTCACGAGAATAGTCAATAATATTCTATAAGCAACCTATGCATTAGCATAAAGACAACTCATCCTCTTGATATAATTTAACACATCAATAGCTATTTTTACATTTGTTAGTAAAATCTATCTAATGATTTGCAAATCTGCAAATAATTTCACTCCATCGATATCAGAAACCATCTCTTGTTTCAAATAATTCTCAAGATTATCACATTAAGACTTCAAGCTATCATAAGGTGCATGCTTCAATCTTTTTAGATTATACAAAAATAGAAATACATCATCATACTTTTTAATTTTTTCAAATATACTCTCAAGCAATGACAAACCTTGATCCATAATGTACAAAAAATAATTGACTCTAAAAGATTCTTTTGATGATTGCGTAGTCTCTTCGCTATAGTTTTCATCAAATTGTTTCTTTTTAGGGCCTATGCGCCTATCAAAAAATAGAGGTTCTACCCTCAGTTCATTTGCAATTTTTTTAGCTTCAACCATAAAGGATTCAAATCCATTTTCTCGAAAAAGTTTAAAAAAACAAATTAAACCCTTTAGATGATCCATAGCAACGTGAATATGCATATCTTTTACTTATAGCTCTTTGCTTAACTTTGTTAACATAATCAATATAGTCCACCATATAACCATACCAAGCAAAAATTCAAAGTTTTCAAACTCAATATTTTACTAAGGATTCGGCCTCACTTTTTCATGTAGGATCTTCATTAAGACTCTCCAGTTGAATTGAAGTATTTTTTATTTTTGGAGGTTGAGACTAAATTGCTTTCGCTTTCCACATGACTATTCCATCGAGTTTGTGGTAATGGCTTTAGTGTAAGTCTATCAACGTTATCTATAAATATTTTCCATCGCTTATTTGAGGATGAAAATAAAGTATATATGCATTGTACCACACCAAAAAAAGAAATGGTTCTACAGCAACATTTAACCACTAGAAATCCTTAGAAAAATACTTCCACCTTCACCGTATTATTTGAAATATCCACACATTTTAAGATTATAGTCATTTGTTCATCATGGCTTGCATCCGGAGTACAATCAAATACAGTAGAAAACTAGCTTCTTTAATTTTTTCAATATTTGCTTTTCTAATTTCACATGCGATTAGAAGTATTAGCTCATTTTGAATCTTGTGATTAAGACAATGATAATGAATTATTTTACTTTGAAATATATGAATGTGTTCTTGTATTATTGGATCAAATTTGGCTATCATTTCTATAATGCTTAAATATATTCCATTATTCTTTTGATAAATTTTCTCATTATCTTCACGAAATGCCAAATTACTTTGAACAAGAGTTGTGACAACCGATATTATTCTTAAAAGGACTTTGATTCATATTTTACTATTTATCAGATTTTGCCAATGTCTAAAGAAAGTGGTACAAACTCCATAATAATGTCCTCGTATATCTTGATCTCATTCGTGTCAATAACCTCATTTTCATTTGTCACAACTTCATTAACTTCAACCTCATTCTCTCTTTCAATAACTAAATTTTCCTCTTGTTTCTTGCTAAAAAAGTTATCAAATAAACCCACTTGTTTTCTAATATTATTTTGAATTTCAAGTTTTTTCGTTCTTTTGGAAGCGTCGGACTCATATTTTCTAAAGGACATTATAATGTAAAAAAATTAAGATTGAATGAAAAGAATCACACAAGCATCCTGCAAAATAATGATGCAATAACTTAATTAGTTATGGTTCCATCATTTTAATTTTTAATATTGTATTACTACTCTTGTTATCAAAAAATGTAGGACTGTATTTTATTTAATTAGTTTACCATCAATCTAATAAGGAGAATAACATCAATTTAAAATTCTAAATTAATACCACTATCTTTCAAACAAAATAAAATTCCTCAAATAACATAGAAGCTTATGTAATGGTAGATTAACTTATTTAATGAGAATTTTACCCAATAATTTAAGGCTTGAAGATGAAGTTCCATTCTCCACCTTTTTTTAGTTGATCAATTGGAAGCCAAGAACCTGGCTTGCCTATTGAATACCAACGTACATCCTTCCTTAAGCCCTAGTTGTTGCTCCTACTTTCAATTTGAAATTCGAACCCTAGCTTGTTTTCTTACTCTCTATGCGGTTGCATTTTTTTAGATGTGCTGCTTGCTTGCTTGTGTATCCTCATTTCAATTTGAGGTAAAGGTATTCTTTCTTTTTTGGGCACCCTAATTTTTAGGACCCTAGGCCATTACCTAGTAGGCCTTTGGCCAAGGCCGACACTGGTCTTATTTCTCCATGTCTCACAGGTGCTTTTTTAATTTACCACTACAAATTTTTACCTTTAAAGTCCTACTGTCTCATTCAATTCAAACCCTCACATTAATATCTAGAACACAAAGAGTTACCATATGAGTAATTGTTAGCAATAAACCAAATAAGCATCTATTTGATAACAAAGTTGACCTTTTTGCAAAAAGATACTAAAATTTTTGGTAGTATTTTGACAGTGTTACGAAAGTCGTATTGCAGCGGTTTACATTTATTTCTGCAGCGTTTTTTAAACGCAACTAAAAGTCATTAACTGTTTTGAGCTCACTGTACACGCTACCATTTCTTATTAATGGCTTGTATCATTTTCAACCATCGCTCACATAATAGTCTTATTAAAACCAACAATCAATCGTATAACCGTCGTATTCAATCCAACAATCAATCGCATAATCATCATATTCAAACAATTGAAAAAACACATTAAATACATAAATCAAATATAATGTCCATAACCATTTTGATAATGTTTTTCAACAAAATGAGTAAATTCACATAAAATCCATAACCATTCATAAACAAGTTTACACGAGTATTAACAAAATATTATAATATATATAACAATTAAATCCATGTTCATTACTAAATTACCCATGTCTCTTTACTGCGGCTGGTCTTTACTCCTAAAAAGCTAATTACCTGTAGACAAGTTTAGCAATCAATGGATAATTATGAAATTGTTTTGCATATTTAAAGTATATCGAACATACTTATTTAAACTTTCATTCAATTTAATTTTTTTTATAACACTTAGTTAACTTAATTAATTTTTTATAAAACTTGGTTAATTTTTATAATAAACTTGTTTAATTTTAAAAACTTATTAACTTAGTTAAATTCTAATAATATTTAATTAATTTGTCTAAGTTTATTTAATTTTTATAAAACGTAGTTAAATTATATAAAACATAGTTATTTTTTTAAAATTTTCGGTGATTTTTTTAAAAATTAGTTAAATTTTTATAACGCTCGATTAACTTATTTATAACTTTATTTATATTAACTCAAACTTATGAATTATCTCAATTGCTAAAACTTAAAATGTCATAACTTATATTTTAATTAACTTAAACTTATAAATCATCTCAAACTTAAACTTTATTAACTTAGTTAATTTTTATAAGTTATCTCAAACTTATAAATTTTTCATAAACTTAGTTAATTTATTATTATTATTATTGTACACTTACTTAATTTATTATTATTATGAACTTAGTTAATTTTTATAAACTTATTAATTTTTTATAAAACTTAGCTAACTTAGTTAATTTTTATAAACATAGTTTTAGTTATTATTGTTGTTATTAATTATAAAACTTTGCTGATTTGGTTAATTTATTATTATTATCTTAGTTAATTTTTATCAAAC
The DNA here is from genome assembly GCA_030765085.1 of Allium cepa. NCBI lineage: Eukaryota > Viridiplantae > Streptophyta > Magnoliopsida > Asparagales > Amaryllidaceae > Allium > Allium cepa. The sequence goes on along the minus strand of CM060928.1, from coordinate 99,614,764 downwards.
TATAGTTTATTATCATAAACTTAGTTTTTTTTAATCAAACTTAGTTATTATTATTATATAATAATTATTATATTATAAACTTGTTAATTTTTATAATACATGGTTAATTTTTATAAACGTATTTAATTTTTATAAAACTTAGTTAACTTATTCAAACTATTGTTTATTATTATTATTATTATTATTATTAAACTTATAAATTATCTCAATTGCTAAAACTTAAATTGTCATAACTTATATTTTAATTAACTTAAACATTTAGATTATCTCATTTGGAAGATCACGGATTTGCGTTTCATTCATAACAGAAGTTAATATTTAATTCAGTTGGAAGTCTTATATGTAGAAGAGATAAAGAGTTTTGATTCAATCCTGAATAAAATTTCATATGTTTTTTTCTTTTATCTTAATGTTTATTTAGCGGTTAAAGCTCATTTTTATGGATATTTTTTTATGCATGCATTAAAATAGATATAACAGAATTACACTATTTGATCTATGTGCAAAACTTTTCGAAATGCCCAAAAATTCAAATGATTATTGTTCCAATCTCAATTTGATAAAATTTAGTGTTTATTTATTTTTTGTTCCAAATTTTGATGTATTGATCAGGCCATAAGTTCTAACACAAACTCAAAATATTTATAAACTTTACGTTTATATTTCTCATTTTAAATATATTCAAAACTATATACAGAATTTAAATCTAACGGTAGATAGTTCTATCTCTTTTTAAGAGATTTTCGTACGTACATGCATATGATATGTCCAAGAACTTGCATTAGCGGTGGTAATAATAACAACGTCAACTTAATAAACAATTTCAATAAATGGCCGCCTAATTATCATCAGAACAGTACAAACTCTTGTGATTTTTATAATAAAACAATAAGACAAATAAATATTGTGCATACCTGCAATCCAAATCCAGCGTTGACGTACAATATGCAAGCCCCCGTCTTCCTTGCGGAACCAGCTTCAGCATTCTCCTTCCTTTTCCACTTTGCTTTTATGTTTCCACTCCATTGCTTCCTACAGTTATACAATTACAAGGAGTGCATGCATGGATGATCGAAGATTATCCTTAAAAACAAAAGGAACCATAAGCATTGGTTCAGAAAAGTTATACACATGAATAAGGAGAGCATCCATGTCAGCTCTAATGGCAACAAAGGAGGATTGCTTGTACCAAGCAAAGAAAAAATACCTGTGACTGCCATAAGGTAAGTGTAGTTAATCTCCATGTCATCCAACTGCTATCTGATCAACTTATCGTCTCTACATCCTTGTATGCAAGCTCTGGATTCTCATTTATCCTTCCCCTTACTTTCTAAACTCATTCTGCCATTTCTTCACTTTTTGCCAGTCTTAAGATTTCCTTTTTTCACTCTAAGTACTCTTCTTTCTTTGCAAACTTGTGTCTCAATTTCAAAGTTGCTTTGGTAGAATTTAATTTGATTACAGAACTGAAAGTTATAGTAGCAGGTTTGAACATATCATCAATATTTGTGTTATCACTATATTGAATTGGAGAGCAAGAAACAATCAGTATTGTTATTAGTAACGGTGACAGTGAAGCCATTGGAAGCCAATAAATTAAGATTGACATAATAAGTGAAGGGGTTTTGTGACACAAATAAGAACAGACACTAAACTTAACGATGACATAGTGTGTTTCTTATACAATTACGTGAACGTACAGACTAGTAAAAACTTATTTAATCATGAACAACGGATGTATAAACCTGTGCAGTTAATGCGCTCGGTAGATCCAGAATGGTGGAGGTGCAAAAAGTCATAGCGGGAATACAGCGAGGATATAGCGGGATTTAGCAGATGGCTCTAAAATAGCATAGAAAACTCGTCCTTAATATTTTTACAAATATATAAATGGTAATTAAGTGAAAAATCATCATTCAATTGAATTACAATTAATACATAAATAATTTTAAATAAAAACATGTGCAAATATATTTTAAATAAACGTAAAACTGTTATATAACATAATTGAATTTAGTAGAAGCTTAGAGTATTTTCATTTCTGAAAATATATTAAAAATTAAATCAAACAAATTAGTTTCATAATTTTTATAATGCATAAAAGCAAATTTTCAATTCATTTTATTAAAAAAGATATAGCGGAAATAGCGAAATATAGCGGGAATAACGGGATATAGCGGAAATAGCGGGGCTTAAAGCGGAAAGGCTATATTTTGGGACTACATGGAAAAATCGTAGAGGTATAAATCCGCTATGAGGTATAGCAGAGTTATAGCGGGGCAATTGCGGGGCATTAACTACACAAGTATAAACAAACCATGTCAAAACTAGTTCATCTAACAGACATTTATACTATGCGCTATAATTTTTTTATCACAACAATCACATTGCATCTCCAAATTTACATGCTCCCTTGTTTGTGACTAACCATAATTTAATACACACCGATCAGTTTAGGTGAAATTCAATACAGGAGTAGCACTGACATAAGCACATGACTAGAAGTCTAAAACTAAATCAAATACTCATGGAAGAAATATAAGTTAAGTGACATTCCAACTGAACATTGGAGTTTATAAGATGTTTTTTTAGAGGTACTAGATTCAGTAGCATAACTATAATCCAAACTAAAAAGAAGAAATAACAACCTACCAACATTGCCAAAACACCAATCAAAGAGTTAGCACAAAGAAACATCCATCGACGTTCAAACTATAGCTTCCTTAATTTCTTTTGCTTTGATTTCTTACTTGGTGTATTTACCTCCGAACTCATACTGAATTTCTTACTTGGTGTAACCATCTCAACGCAAGGAATAGCCTGCGACAACTCTTTAACATTTTCCAAAGATGCCAGTAAACTCCCTTTATCTTACAAACAGTTAGGTCTCCTTCATGCAATGAGCTCTTATTACTATTGTCTGCAATAACACTTGAGCTACGATCTTTATCTTGCAATATTGAAATCCTCTCCTCGTTCCGATCGATCTTTGCAGTGCTACCATTTTTCCCTTTTGATGCAAACATCGATGTGTCGTCATACACATCTATCTTCATATCACTAGAATCTTTTTCATGCAAAGGAAACAATTTTTTTTTTGTGTATCTGACTCTGCCCCTTTAATGTCTAATTTCTCTTGCAATGCCAACATATCCTCTCTATTCACATTAGTTTCAATATCACCAAATTCTTTTTCTTTCAAGGACATCATATTGTCATTTTGCATATTAAACTCTCCCCGCTTCATATATTTCTCTTGCAATGCCGACATCTCCTCACCATTCACACCTCTCTCCATATTACTAGAATCTTTTCTTTGAAATTGTAATAATTTTCATTTTGCATATTAAACGCTAAGATGCACCCTGTCATTTATACAATTATTTGCATCTCTTAAATGATTTATAACATATTTTACTTAGTTACCTTTGGCCCTTAGGGCACGCTTATCCACGATGGAGTTTAAGTTGTACTACAATTGGAGCAGACTCTGAGTATTTCCTTTGCCCAGTTGTTACTGCTGCTGCTTGCTTGCTGCTGCTGCTTGCTTGATTTAGCTGAAGTTGTTTATGTGACTCCCGTTTTTCTTTGTTTTTTTTTACATTAATACCATTGTCCGATCCTATCATTTTCATTTTCGATGACTTATACTTTACTGAATCTTTTCCCTTTGTTTGATCTGCTGTGTAGTGGCTGAAGGATTGCGGTGAATAAATGAATAGATCATAAACATTTTTATGCCAATTCACATAGTAATCTATTAAAGAATAAGGATATAAAAAAAAGTAAAACTGACACCTTACTGTCGGTAGATTGCCATATTGCTTTGACATTCAAATTGCTCACGCTTAGTTTCTATTACAATCAAATATGTTATTTCAAATGTCAACTCTATATAAAACGTGATATCGATCGATGTTGTATTCAAACTTTAAATAAACTATGTCATTTATAATGAGTGTGTGGCATCGGACCATATATCCCTAAATCTCCGGTAAACACTAGTAAAAGGACAAAAGAATTATTTAAAAACAAAATTTGAAGTTTAGTATAACTCAGTGATAGAAAATTTTCTTAACGCTATTAATTTCTTTACATAAGGTGATGTGTAAATAAAATGTATGAGCATTTTTATACTGATAGAGGCTTGTAATTCATACCATTGTAAAATAAACACTTGTAAGCATGTAATTCTTAATAAGCATTACCATCCGATTATAAATGAATACTGTAAAAGTAATCAGCAATGCCTTCTTACTGTAAATAAAAAAAGAATTGCAAGCGAGATTGATATCAATGAGAGGCTCTTTATTACCAGCACTTTCTGCTTTGGGGACACTCTGCAATATATGACTGAAACACATTCAATGGCTAAGTTCAAAAACTATTGTTTCAGATCATCATCTAAAGCATAGGTTAAAGATTTTCCATCAATAATCAAAGCAAATGCTGCATCTGGATTTTCTCCAAATTGATCATTTGAGAAGCATTGGTAATTTGCATCATAATGATTTCTTTCATTGTTTGGCCAGTTATCAAATTTAAAACAAGTCCCTACTAGGAATTCAGTTCCCTTAACGATAAAAATAGTAATCTAGACATGTATTGAAATGTAAGAAAACATATAACCTTCTTAGCATCGTTCTCAAAGAAATCTGCATTTTTTGTTGATATACGAAATTGTTTCATCCTAGCCGTAGCAAACTGCACTCAAATCAACAAAGCAATAGTTAGAACCCATCGTTCCAAACCAGACTGTGCTGACTTATCTATACACAGAGGAACCTATGAAAGATGAACAAAAGACAGGATAAAGAACTGAAGATGAAAGTTATAATGCTATCATTTTACTGCAAATATATCAAAATTTACCCTCTTTGTAATTTGTCCACAACTATAGTTGCACCAACAAAAATCAAATCTTTCTCAATCATATTTGAGATATGTTCCAGTTTGATTTCTCTGTCTAGTGATATGGTTGGCCTTGCTTTCTGAAATTCAGAATTCCATATTATCAAATAGAGATAGACAATTTTAAGGTTTTTCCTTAACAATCAGATGAAACGACCAATGTCTTCTAATATAAATATGGAGACAGAAAAATATAGGTTAAAAAATGGTATGCTTCACAATTTTATTATCCAAATTTAAAAAGTACTAATGGTTGCTTATGAAAAGCAGGCTATGTACATTCCATGACCAAACTTCTTCAGTTTGCATTAATTATGTCAATAGTGGCAACCAAGAGAAATGAAAATGGAACAAACTAAAAACAATAATTGTTTGTCATTATATTAAGTACTAGAGACTCTCCATAACTCGAACGAGTAAATACTAATATATTATCATACAAATTTGATTATCTTAAATTTGGCAAAGTGGCAGTTCAATAGTATTGCTTTGATTCCTTTAAGAAACTCTGAAATTGGAGATATGTATACAAAATATACAAACATTTTATCTTTAAGTTCAAAGGTAACAAATTGCTTGCATAGAATACAAAATTCAAAAGGTTTATTATGTATACACACACACACACACACATTAATAATATATGACTTATAAGCAGATGTATATCCCAAAAATGTCAAGAGAAGCCACAATAAATATTTAGTAACTTATTTGTTGTGCATTCACTTATTACTTTGACCACTACTTCAACCTTGCGACGTTCCATCTACGTCACAACCACGTTTTTTTATAATCTAGATAACCATCCCATCAACATTATTATGTAGATATACTTTGACTACTAATACTATATTCTGAATGACCTTACAAATTGTAGATCCTTCTTACCACATGCATGTGCATACACATTTCCATGTGAAGACGACGCGTGAAACCAAGGAAACTTCCTCACAAATCCATAAACAGCCTACCATAATAAGCACAATCTCTGCACTTACTTTCATGAACTAATCTACTACCATAAGCAATCTCCATCTAATTCATAAAACATCAAATGCACTTTTACTCTATCCAAATCAATCCGAGCATAACTCTTCCGACATGCACAACACCATCCTACAACGCAAATCCATCTACTCCTAGGGAATGTATAAGAAAATCTTTATCAATGCCTTTTCTCTACCGACAATAAAGTAACCTTTTGAAAAGTATTTCAGGACTTCCTCAGGACTCATTTATGATTTGATGTAGAATAATCCATAATATGAAAATTCAGTGGAAAAAAAATCATAATTTCAATATTAAAATATTTAAGGACAACAAAGTTATAAACATGTAGAAAGTACAAGCTAACTGCAATATTAATGAAATAAAATTTAAAATGAAACATACATGATTGAGAAGAAATTGGCAAATTGCTCTATCTATTAGTTCTATGGCACAGATTTCTATCTTCTGTTTTTTATAGGCAATTCAACTTAGAGTTGGGCATAAAACAATGGTTGAGTTTTAAGGCTTACATAATGACAGTTTATATCCAAGTATATCATATTAAATTTATTTGCACAAAAACTTCTTAGATCTACGTAAACAAAAAAATCCCCCCCAAACCTAAGTAATTTAGTATTTCTTATTAAACTCAAGTACTTAGCTTCGTCCCCGTCATTTACATTCTTCCCTACAACCTAAATACATAATACGATGCTATGGGCCTATTCCTAAATTCCAGCCTAGAAACTCAACTCTTTAACCTAGTAGACCACCTATGACTACTGCAACTCAATCATCCATAACCCATCTACAACTCCTATAACTTCAGCCCTGGTGACATTAACAATCTAATCACTAGCTTAACATGGAAACCTAAAATTCAAACGAAATCACACTCCCATTGATTTGACCATTGAGCTTCCTAATGAATTTAATTAAGCATATATAGGATGCAATCCACATTGGGAGTCACACTAGATGTATATATAAAGCAAGCATGACTAATGCATAGATACCTACAACATAGAAGATTAGGTTGATAAGAAGATAAATAAACACATTAAAACAGTTCACTTATCAACTATCAAATAACACCATCATTCAATAATACATTGAGATGTAAACTGAAATGGTGCAAAACAAATGAAAAAGGATGCTGCTAAACAAGACTCGTTGACTTTTGAGAATTTTTTTTAATCCGTAGTAATTACAAAAATTCAGATATAAAATTATAATTAGTAAATGTCCTATGAAACATCACGAACTCATTGACTTAAGAGTTTTCCTTTGATTAACTTTAGACGTAAAATTCTAAAGAAATCTGTAGTACTAAACAAAAAAAATTAATCCAAGGAAAACTCACAGGCTCTTAGGAAAAAAATGCAAAATTCATGATTAATTTCATAAGGCATTCCTTTATTCTATCATCAACTTGAGTGATAATAACAAAATATTGTAATTAGGGTTCCTATAGTAACATCAAACATAGTACAGAAATTAAATACCTCTGCCTAATTAGGGTTTTGACAATTACCTTGATTTTTGATTTAGTGCTTGTGAACAAATCTAAAGGAGATGAAAGGAGCAAATTGAAGGAAGAGCGGATGGACGAAGCGGCGTGGAGCAGATTGCAAAGAGAAGTAGTGTGAGAAGGAGTAAATGCGGCAGCCGAAGCGAGAAGTATTTTTTCGAACGAGGGAAGGGTAACAACGGATTAGGGAAGGAGATGAAAAGACATGATACTTTTTTTAGCATTTTGCGGGAAGTTGGAAATTTTTTGCAGCATTGAATAAAGAATTTATTTTCAAATTAGCCTCGAAACTAATTATCACAAATAGCCTCATTTAGAAACTATTATCAATTATAGCCCTGTTTTGCCCAGCTCAGCCGTGGGCTGGCCAAAATGTACTGGCGACTTTTCAAAAGTCGCCAGTTAATTTTTTTATATGAAAAATTACGGGCGACTTATGAGAAGCCGCCAACTGGCGACTTTCCAAAAGTCGCCTGCAACAAAACCAGAGCCCCTCTTTCTTCCCCCTTCATTCTAAACCTACTCATTCCCAAATCACAAACCCCCCCTTGCGACTCAGAAATTTTTCGTTAAATACTCTTAAAAAAAGTAGACTTCGAAGAGCTATCTCAAGCCTAGCAAAACGTTGTTCGATCGAATCCAATCAAGGTATGCAGTAGAAACCCTAAGTTTTGAATTTAGTTTGCAAAGTAAAAAAAAATTGCGGTTGATGCAGAATGGCTTGTAGTTATATTCCAACTATATGCTACTTTGATGGTGAATTTGTTATTGACGAATTAATGTGTGGGAAATATTTCGGTGGATCTTATAAACCGGGTAAAGTTCGAAAAGGATCTACTTTTGAGCAGTTGAAAGAGTCGGTTTATAAAGCAACAAAGATAAAACAGGAAGAGTACGAGATTGAAATTGTTTGCAATTGGCCAACGGATTCTGCTTCCAAAGCAATCAAAATTGTTGACGACGATGATGTTGAATTAATGTTTGCTTCATCGATCAAATCTATTGAGTTGTTTGTTGGGAAAAAAAGGAGATCGGTTGCAGAAGAACTAAGACCGGCACCCGCAATAAATTTTGGCGTTGAAGAATATTCTAGAATGGTGGGGAACATGAGTACTGGTCAAGGAATTCCGTCACCTAGTTTTAGTAATCCGACTCAGCACATATCGCAATACGGGCAACAACAAATGTATTATGGTTTTCATCCGTTCATGAGTTTGCAGCCAAATGTTCAATTTACCTATCCACATCTAACGCAGGACAGCTTTCCACGAATGAGTCAGAGGTATCGTTTAGTCGTGATTACATAGAGTTATGTTTTATTGAATTTATATAATTCTTAAACCCAATTTGTATTCCCGTGCAGTTTAATTCCAAATCAGAATTCCACTCAAAGAAGTGGTAGAGCATCGAGTAGTCGTACAAATGAACGAATGCCGCCAATTCGGCCCGAATTTGACCATTTAAGCCAAAAGTAAGTCAAATATTGCAACATGTTGCAAAATCGTATGTATGAGAAAATAAACTAAAAATGGTGTATTAATTTACTGCAGTTGGGCAGCAAATAACACTACCACACAGTCATACGTTCAACCTCCAAACGAACCAGGAGGTCAAACTATGTGCAATGATGATATGGATGTAGAAGATGAAGAAGATGTACAAGCTATAGATGCTGTAGATGTTCCTGCAGTTGATAGCATGTCTGTTGTGTCAGTACTAGATGTTGATACAACGTGGGTGGAAAACATGCAAGTAAAGTTACAACATTCAACTCCCCTCGGACACATTTCCGGATCTTTCCATTTAAAAAAGTTACAACATTCAACATAGTTTGGCCGTATCTTATTATCGTCGTACGATTCACAACGGTAAAAGCGACGGCCCGCATTCCTTTCATTCCGACACACAACCACTTGACATTCAGCTCCGCAATAACAAAGCACCCGAGGCGCTATCCGGCTTGTACTAGCATTGTTAGTATTACGACGAGCAAGCACATCCATTAATTTTCCATGAAATGATTGATGTTTTGATTCACCGCTATCCATGGCCAATGTCGATGTACCGCCAACCCTAGAGGGGGGCAAGTTTTCAACATGCGTCTCAGGGACGAAATCAACCTCGACATTTTCTTCATTTACCGGCGCAGAGCCTTGCTGCAGTTCAAATTCTTCATACATTTTCATCATCGTCTCGTCGTCAATCTCCCAGTTGTCCATTCTTGAAAATATCAATGTTGGAGTTAGGCTAAATCGCAAAACATTAAACAAATTTAATAGTGCTTATGAATCGTACCTTCTTTTGGTGTCTTCAAATCTCAAAAAGATATTCTTTTGCCGCCGGGAAATGTAGATTTTGTGGAAGAGAGAAGTGAGTTAGATTTTAGGTTCTATATTTGCAATTTAGTAAAGTAAGGAATGAGGTAGATGGAAGGTATTGGTTTCTGTTTTGAAACCCTGCACAATACTGGGGCGACTTTTGAAAAGTCGCCCCAGTATTGTGCAGGGTTTCAAAACAGAAACCCTGCACAACCATTTTCAGTCTTCAAATTTTCAAATGAATTCAAACAATTTCTTATTCAACATTTCTACCAAACTCAATCATCCACAACTCAAATTACAACATTCAACAATTTGCATCCAACAATTCAACAACAAAAATAATCCTAATATTTCAGCAGTTCATTAAACAAAATAAATCCGGACAAAACATATCAATCACTTATACCATTCTCAGTTCTTCAATCTACGAAGTTATCGAGGAGTTCGTTTTGGTTTTCTCCTAGACAGTGGAATTTCATCCGGCGAATCCTCCTCTTCACTTGCTTGTGTAGGATCTATAGGCTGTGAAGGGCCGGAAGCAACTTCAACCCGTGTTTCTTGAGATGAAGATGCGCCTTTTCGATGTCTACGTCGCTGATACATACGAGTAGTGGGGGGAGGAACGCCGTGGGCTTCTATGGCATATTCGATGAGCCCCTGTGCTGGTGGAGGAGGAGGCGGTGGGGGAGGTTTTGGTCTTGTTAACTTGTTTCTTCCCAAAATAGACTCTAAAATGCGTTTCACACTAAAGCATTTCCCCTGTGACCTTTCAGGAACCTCTTGTGCAAGCTCGTCTACAATTTCGATCGCACGGTAAATGCCGTCCGCCTGTCACGACATAAAATTCAAGAAAATGTTTACGTTTCAAATATTGAAATAAAGACTAAATGTAGTACGTAGCACGTTCCTTTCAAGAGGTGCTCTAGGAGTGTAAGGATTTGCAACCACAGAAGGCGCTGTAGGTGGATCGATGGCAAGAAGAACATATCGACGCGTGATGTTCCAGTAGCAAGACAGATATTCCTGTTCGGACAATGTGAACTCGCGTTCCTGTTGCGTGTGCATGTAACGGTCGGTCCATGTCTCAATAGCCATAGCATACTCCCCAGCTTCAATATCAATCCTGTAATGGGGTGGTTGTTCCGGTAAATGCTGCGCCATACCAAACTGCCTCATCACTCGGTCAGGTAGATGATAGGCAACATCATTAAAGCAAATAAAAGGAACTCGAGCAGTCCACAGCTGAATGGAAGTGGTGCATAAGTTTGGAAGATGTCCAAGCACATCGTCGTACGGAGTCCAACTCACAGCCTGATAGTCTAGCACATCGAACTCGTTACGGTAGAAGGCAACATGACGCCTCGGCGATGAAACGGTGCTTTTAGGTCCTACCCACCTGTACAAATATTCAATTGTGACTTCTCAAATCCAAACACGTATACTTAGTATACTACATAATTAATTATACCTAGCACCGTATGGCAATGATAAATCAATCGCCGTCCTTCTCATCGTTATTCTACCCACGGGTAGATAAGTCCAACACCAAAGCTGCAAATAAAATTGGACACATGGTTTTAGTTGGATAAAAGAATATGAAATAGCGGACGGCGAAAGTAAAATATGGACATACATGTATTAGGCTCACACAACCACCTATGCTTGTGCTCTCTTGCAAAGCAAGCCTCGTCAACTCGCAGTACGTATAGGCTAGAACTGCACTGCCCCACGAATACTGGCGACAAACTTCAAAATTTTCTAAAAATGGAAGTCATCTAAGCCATATCCGTGTCTTCGAATGATCGCATATCAACCTCGAGCATATAATATGCAATATAATGGCCCTGGCCCGTTGCTGAATCTGAATCTCCGTCGCATCTGCAGGTATGTCGTCCGCAAATTGTTCCCTAAACCACAGTGTCCGTATCATTTCGTTTCCCCACCACTCCTCTGCTGGAGGAGTTAAACCTAAGAGCTCTTGGCATAAACTAATGTAATCAACGGGATCGGGGTTGGTCAACGGAGCACCGTCTATGGGTATGCCAAGCAAGCACGCAACATCACCTAACGTGATAGTCATCTCTCCGGCTCGTAGGTGAAATGTCGATGTCTCTGGCCTCCATCTATCCACTAAAGCGGTGATAAGACGATGATCTAACTGGATGTGCCCCATCCTAAAAACAAGTCCAAATCCAGCTTGGTCTATCAACTGTATAACGCCTGAATGACCGGATGTTACTCTTTTCATTTTGGACGAATGATCTATGGTTTTGTCTGCAGTATTACTCTATCAACATATCACAAAATTATTATCAACAAGTAACATACATTAGCTTTCGATATTTGTACATTTCGAATACTAAAAAATTTACCGCGACAAATTCCGGATTATTCGTTCGATGCCGTTGTTGCAAATAAAGGACAGATCCATCAACTGGTTCAGGTACCATCTCCGCGTAATCTACACATATACAAGTTAACAATTTTTTCATCTTTATTTTGCAACATCAACACTGCGAATTTACGCATTGTTTTTCCACATTTTACCAATGATTTCAACCATACACACATACCTCAACCATCAACTATTGCTTACAATTCCTAAAAATTACTAATTTACAAATTTCTTCAAAACCCTAAATTGAAATATTAGTGATTTTCCCATACCTGCAGACGCATCCGGCATTGAAGAGCTAGCCATCTTCTAATTTGTTCAACGAAATGGAAAAAATTTCTGAGTTGGGGAAAAAAAATCGGAGGGGGTTTGTGATTTGGGAATGGGTAAGTATAGAATGAAGGGGGAAGAAAGAGGGACTCTGGTTTTGTTGCAGAGCCCCGAATGGGCGACTTTTGAGAAGTCGCCCACTGGCGACTTCCCAAAAGTCGCCTGCTTTTTTTACGTAACAGGCGACTTTTGGGAAGTCGCCAGTTGGCGGCTTCCCAAAAGTCGCCCGTAATTTTTCATAAAAAAAAAATTAACTGACGACTTTTGAAAAGTCGCCAGTACATTTTGGCCAGCCCGCGGCTGAGCTGGTCAAAACAGGGCTATAATTGATAATAGTTTCTAAACGAGGCTATTTGTGATAATTAGTTTCTAAACGAGGCTAATTTGAAGATAAATCCTTGAATAAAACATAAACACATAAAAAAGACATAGTAAAAATAATATTAGTTGCATTCACACAACAAACGGTACCAATAAGTGCAACTATAGGTAGGTTTTCTTGTAGTGGAAATTATAAGTTAATAATTATTAAGGCCAAATATAAATTTCTGAATCATTTCACTGTATAGTTGTATTGTCTGGCTTCTGCGGTAGAAAACATACATAACAGTTTAATTAGTCAGTGTGCACTCATACAATTTGGAAGAATAATTAACATAAGAGATTCAATTGAGGAATAAGTTTAAGATATAACTGTTTTGGTATTGGAACACATTGCATTAACTACGTTTACATTCCTACACTATAATTTATTTAATTATACATGCATGAGTGTACTATATGTATAGACATGTTTGGATCGATTTGAATATGCTACTTTTTTTTAAAAGTCAAAACCTTTTCATAGCCAACAAAATTGGCTTAATTGGTTAGTAGTTTAGACTATGTGATTAAATGTCACGAGTTCGAGTTTCGAGATCGACACTTGTTTGCATTATTGAACAATGTTAAAAAAAAAGTCAAAACCTACTGTTCACAGTTGTGACACAATGGAAAATGAACGTTTAAGTCTGGTAACAGATCCAGATTCAAGCTCTACTTCTCTAATAAACATGACTATTTTTCGATAATAAAAGCGATACTTTATTCAAATAGAGCACTCATTCCGATGTCTCGAAGATTCGAACCTATGACCAACGTTTAAGATTTTGGCCGAAACTTCAAAATTCCAACCATGTCTAACCTTAGTTTTTTTAACACCCAAATATGACCTAAACGTTGGTCCCGACCATGGAACTTAAAAATAGCTCAAACGGTGAAATAAAAATCAAATATCATGAAAAGTAGATAATGGAGCAGATAAGGTGAAATTCAAAATCAAATCCTAGAAAGCAAAATAAAATAAAAATAAAAATTGACGTTAGATATTAATGAAAAAAAAAAGAGCAGCTAGTGCAAGCAATGGACAACCGATAGAAAGTAGGTGAAATTCATAAACCAAATTTAGTGATCACTCACTGCAGATTCAAAGTCCACCAAGATATCCTTTCAGTTTCACATATCTGTTCATTTCTAGTCCTAACCCTTGTTTTTCCTTTTTCCTACCAACGGCTTAAAAGTTTCGAGTGAGTAGGTGTTATAATTTGTTACTTTATTTCTAAGTGAAATATTACTTTGTTTCTAAGTGAAATCACTAGACCTAAATTTAACTTGGGCCTTCTTGTGAAGTACGGTACTAAAAAATAGTAATTGTCATGTGCTGGGTTCTTATTTATGTGGGCCAATATAATAACTCAGTGGATAATTTAGCATAAACTTTGACATGTATTGCATAATTTTTCTTGAATAATGTTTGTGATTCTAAAGATAGTGCATCACTTTATGTTTGTATTATCTTCTTTACTTAAAAGGAATGATACTGGAATTCCAACCCAAATTATAGGGTATATCCAAAATTTCCAAAATGAAATTAAAATTTTAAAATTTAACATACCGTAATAAAAAACAGAAAACATAATTTTAAATCTTGCATGTGTTTTCTGGAACCTAAGTCTATAACGTCATACCACCGACCAATCGAACTTGTGGTCCTTGACTCTAATGACAAATAATATTAATAAGAATGAAAAAATTTCAAACAAACCACATGAATAATACAAATTACAACATTATGCCTCGTAGAAAACTTATTGCAAAAATATGTCTCCTTTTAAAAATAGCTTGCGCAAATATAGATTGCGCAAGCTATTTTTTTAAAGAAGGCTTGCGCATTCTATATTTACACAAGCTTTATTTATATAGTTTGCGCAGTGCATATTTGCAAAAGCTTTATATATATTACTTGCGCAAATATGGAATGAGCAAGAATTATTTCAGGCATCAAAATTCCAACAAGCACAAATCTACTCCCTCACTTTCCAAAACATAGTCCTTCTTCTCAAAATCCTCCCAAATTCCATCTCCAGCCCATTTTTTCCCAAAACCAAACTTCTCAATTACCTTATTCTCAAGTAAACCTTGAAGCAACTAATTGATTTAGATATAAATGGAAGGAAGTTCTTCATCGATGGTGATTAGAGGTAAAAAAATTAGTTGAAATTGATGTTAAATTAACAAGTGATTACTGTTGGTAATGTACTAAGTATTGTTGTTGCTCTCGATGATAATTAACGCCTATGATTGTTGTCATAGTTGAAGATGTAAATAGTAATAAATCATTCCTAAACCCTAGATGGAAAATCGATTTTTGAATGACTAATTGGTTTATGTATATATTGTAGAATTGCCTCCCGGACCAGAAGATAGAAGTGTTCTTTATTTTCAAGAGCAGCATAGAAGCCAAAATGATATGCTTATGGAGGTATTTATTTTAAACACAATGAATTATTGTTAATCCAAAATGCAAATATAAATTACTAATTGCGATTCTTTGTTATAAATCATGATGTTGACACAGTTAAGCTTTGCGATCATTCAAGCAAGCTAAAAGAATAGACTTTAAAGATCCTAGGTTGGAACAAAACCTAAGAATTGTCGCGTTTTGGAAAGCAATGCAAGTTTACTACATTCTACTAGATCTCTACCTTATTATGGCATCGTGTGATAGATGGAGAACGGAGACAGATACTTTTCATTTAAGAATGAGTGAAATGACGGTAACTCTAGTCAATGTTTACTTTCTGTTTGGTCTAGGCACAGACAGTTTCCCGGTATGTTCACAAAATTTGGATATTGATTATATGGAATTGTGTCATGATTTGCTTGGTACTTTTCCACCAAAAGAGGCTGTAAAGTCTAAAAGTGCGCTAGCGATGACATGGTTTAAAAGTGAATTTTATGAACCACCAGCTAAAGGTGCGACGAATTTAGATATGCTTCATCATTGTCGTGCTGTCATCTTGTACATTTTAAGTTGTCGTCTTTTTCCAAATCATTTAAAAGGTATATTGAATTTAAAAAATTACTATTTCTGGAAGATTAGGCAAACTGTGGTTACCATTCATGAGGCAATGTTGTATTTGTTATTTGTACAATGAGTTGGCAGACATTGCTTTACAAAAAAGAAAAACTTTAGGTGGTGTTGCAACATTGCTGCAAATATGGTCTTGGTCCCATATTGCTATTAGACGGCCGTCTGTAACAATTCCTACTGATTTAGATCTTTATCTTCCATTCGGGTGTAGGTGTAATTGTGTTAGGAGTAGGTGTGAAACTCCAAACATGTACAATTTTACTGCAATGAATTAGATTTGTTAGCGGATGACGCCATTACCCGGGAACCATATTCTTTGTTGATGAAATTTGGGCATCCTGACATTGAATATATGTATGCGGGTTGGATTGCTAAGAGCAGACTGATTCTTTTTTTGAACTTTGAATTATATGATCTTGACCGAGTGATGAGACAGTTTGGCTTTGACTATCAACACATTCCCGATCCCGTGGTGCCATTAGACCCAAAACCCACTAGTTGGATGGAATTCCTGCAGGAAAGTATAACATTATGGAATTCCAGAATTGATCGTGCTGAACAAGCACATAATTTCCTGACATCATTGAGCGAGTATGAGTATTGATATTGGCAAAATTACTCGCCATATATTTTAAAAAGTCGGCTAGGAAATTGGTTGCTTACATTCCTCGAGCTCCACTAAAGCATGATGTGGTTAATATTTTAATTTATAAATTTTGATTATTCATTTTTTAAGATCATATTCATTGTAACTTTTTTTGTATTCGCATAGGTAAGTGGGATATATAGCGCTTTGGATGTGGTCAATGAAATTGAGGATAGTCGTATGGAGCCGAAGAATGTGAAAAGTAAATGTATTGACCTATGACGTATACTCGATACGATTCTATGTCGAAACAAGTTAAGAAGGTCGGCAAAAACCTTTGCATATTGTTGAAGAATGACTACATGCTTGGGAGGAGGTACGTACAACAGTAGAGAAAGCAGAGGGAGGACAAACGACATGGGGGGAGCCACATACAGAAGTCGAGGAAACACAAGACGTCGATAGAGAAATTTAACCTTAATGGCCCCTTTGGAATGAAGGAGAACAACAATTTGGATATCTTGGTCGATCAACTCAAGAGTAAAAGGAAGAGTGGCCACAGTTTGCATCTACACCAGTAGCTACTAGTAATGCACCCAGACACTTTCCGTATAAATGAGTGGCATCAATAGACGGTATAGGTCGACAGTGGTTGAAACCGTCAATAGAAGGTCCGAAAGCCCAAAAAGAACCATTAAAAACACCACGACTATGAATAACATCATATACGGTTTCAGGGTTGGTGCGTTGCAGGGGTCGAAGATATTTTGGCAATTCCACATATGACGATTCCCAATCTCCATAATTCATTGCAACTGCTTTTTGTAGTCCATGCCACGCTCGAGAATAACTCACTTTAATACAAAACATATTTGACATTGTCTCTTGAACTGTTCTTGCAGTCATATTTGTTTCATCTTTAATCAATAGAAGTATTTTGCTACATATAAACTTTGATGTTGCCCATCGATGGTTTGAGTTGACGATTGCATTTAAACAAGTGTGATCACCGCCATACTTTGTTATTTTCCACCAATTTTAAGACTTTCTCACCGATAAGCTAGCATGCACTCGCCAACGACATGTTTCATCCACATCACAACAAACCATGCATTGATTTGCATGCAAGTTCAGAACTTGAAAAGAAATTGAACATTTAATCGCCCATTCACATAACTTTTCAACAAGCTTTGCTTACTTTCAAAAATTAATCCAACTCGTGGTCCTTTTTCAGCACATTCTCTTCCAAACACTTCCACGTTTAATTGACAGTTTTCAATAATCAATTTCACCATCATTGTTGCAGTGCACAAATCATCGGTTAGGGACTCTTCATACGTGATTTGTTCATCTTCGACATTTTCATCATTAGCCCGCTCAGTGTCTGCATATATAATTGCATCATTGTTAACTTCCATTTGATTGATCTAAGTTCTATCTACATCATCCATACAAGCTACTTGCATGCTATCCAATTGCACTCCGCTTTCATTTGCAATACGAACATGACCATCATCGTTGTCATTAGCACAACCAGTTAATGCTTCTTCCCGTGCATTTATTTCAACATTTCGAATACAAAAAATAATAGTAAGAGTAAATTCCGTGAACGTAAATCAAAATACAAGTGGTAGAGTATAATATTACTCACTTTTCCAATGTTTGTGATTGATTTGGATGTATAGAGTTATGCATCTTATTTTGTTCTTTTCTTGAAGATACTCCAACTATTCTGCTGTACTTATGCAATAAATTTGTAAACTCCCCGCCTTCATAACTTGTCAGATAAGAAGGATACACCGACCATTGTGTTTTTTGTAACCGTGTGGTGGGTACATGCACAACCACAAAAATTACGGACGGATGTGTTTCTACCACATTAACATGTTCTACTTTCGCAACATATATTTCTATCTCATTCAAATCATCGTCAGCTTCCAAATCAATAGTGAATGAACCATCATCTCTAACCCATTTCACCACTATTTTTAAATCATACTATATGGAATTGACTTTTGTCACTTCAAATGCCCGTTGTTTAAGCTCTACATAACTACAATGGTTTTTTATTTTCAATCCTTCGCTTTCCACCAATATATCTAAGGTTACCCTCATCATCAACTACCAATTCTTCATCATAGTGAAAAATAGTTGGAAACGTTAACATTATCTACAAAATCAATTGCAAGACTAGATTCAAAATCTTGATTTTGTGCCAAAATGCTGAATAAACTTTTTATTGAATTAATACCTTATTTTCCAAAGAAGATTTTGTTTATGTAGGTAATCTTCAACCAAAAGTAGTCAAATCATTCTTCAAGCAAAAGCAAGCAAGAAAATCAATATAATAACATAACTAATATATATCACCAACATAATCAAGACTATAGTTTTACGTTACCTTTAAACCCAAAATCACTTCATTGTTAATCCAACTGATTAACTAGCACACAATACCGGTTAAAACATAAACAAACAATTCGGAAATTCATATTCCAAATACTATAGTTCAATAAAATCAAAAATTGACAATGTTCTCCTAGGCCCAAACAACTACTAAAATATTGGCCCTCCACTGGTTTCCCTTAGTTCTAATTTGCCCGACATTCTTTTACTTTTCGGAGACAACCACTACATACGTATCTCCACAATTACAATTTGGATATGGTCGTTGTCCCCGTGGCATGGATGGACCAACATGATGTAGAAGCGTCCACATATTTTTGTCAATGCGAATTTGATGGCCGAGTCTTTCTCTTGAAACAACTTCGCATAAACGAGCATGTAAAGTTAATGGTCCAGAATGGAATTTAAGTGGTATTGCTTCTAACTGTGTCTCCAAAACATGATCAACATCAATGTCAATATGGCTTGAGCTTGCAACATTGATTTGCGCTTCAAATACATCACAATGTTTCATCAACCTTTCATCGTCAGTCTCTTAGATGTTCATATGTACCGTCAAAATAAACAATAAAACATTAACATATCAATTAAGGTTTCCAATTTACAACTATGTTTTCCAATTTCATTAAGCATTTCCTAATATTTCAACAACAACAACACCAGTACTTAGTACTTATGAACAGTAACATCAATAAATATTAATTTTCAACAACAGCAAAAATAAAAAATTTGAACAACATTTTGTACAACATAAACTTTTACCTTTTTTGTAAAGATGAAGAAGAGTCTTCCATATAGAATTTAGCAACTATTTGGTTGAAAATATAATTGAGAAGTTTGGATTTAAGAAAAAACGGGTTGGGGATGGAATTTGGTAGGATTTTGAGAAAAAAGAATATGTTGTGGAAAGTGAGGGGGTAGATCTATGCTTGTGATGTCCGAAATAATGCTTTCCCATTCCACATTTGCGCAAGCAATATATCTAAAGCTTGCACAATTATGGATTGCGCAAGCTATATACATAAAGCTTGCGCAAATATGGAATGTGCAAGCCATCTATTAAAAAAATAGCTTGTGCAATCCATATATGTGCAAGCTATTTTCAAAAGGAGTCTTATTTCTGCATTAAGTTTTCTATGATGCCTAGTGTTGCAAATTTTTTTCCTGTGCTTTGTTTGAAAATTTGTCCTAATAAGAATCATACATGTGACATGAGCTAGTGGTTAACTCTATTGAATATTAATATTGATATTAATAAGAATCATACAACATCACATGACGCTTGTGAAGCAGACATATATCTCCTAACAGATGGTTTTGTCACTCCTTGGAATACTGAATACCATGCATCCCTTTTTATACTGCATATAAATACAACCTATTAGATTCAACTTAGGCAAAAATTAAAAGGAAAAAAAATTATACTTTACTTACCCGTTAATCCTTAGTCCCCTCTAGAAATTTGACAATTATGCTCAACTCCAAGAGACTCTTAGCAATGTGAAAAAACCTACGAATATCAACCTTTTTAGAAAAAAAAGAAAAAGCATGTTAAGTAGAAGTAATAGTGACGCTAATTTGGATAAATCCAGACATTCGGCTACTAGAAGAGGACATATAGTCTGTCTACTCTTATGATGGAAAGTGATTCAAAGTTCCTCTTACATATTTTAATCTTGAAGTGTTTGAAGCGCTGCTCAGAATATTCGGAGAAGAGTTTGGTTATCCAAGTGGTGGATTGATTATTTTACTATGTGATTCTTCATTTATTTTATATATCATCTCAACTTAAGTCTGATGCGTCAAGCGAGTCTGGTTCACGACGTACCATGGCTTCATTGCCTTTGAACTAGCCATCTTCTAAGGCTTCACAAATCTATACATATATATAATGTTACTTTTGCACTATTATAGGTAGAATACTTTTATAGTAGTCATAAAACTGATGAAAGATTCAAAGATGTGCAGTTAAAGCGCTTAGTGGTTTCATAGCGGTGAACGTGCAAAAAACTATAGCGGAGATATATTGAAAATTAGCGGAGAGGTAAAAATCTTTATTAGAGATAAAAAATCAAATCTTCAAAGTTGTTTTATTCTCGTATCCTCATCATTTATGTTGAAAAAAGAAACATTGCTCACTACTATATATAAAACACCGAAAAATACCATGATTCATGTAGTTCAAAACTTAGTGAATAAAATACTATTCTATTTACTTTGAGTGCTTTGGACTTGAACTGAGACATTCTAAATTTTTGATTTTTTTTACAAGAAGAACTGGTTAAACTAATCTTTTTATATTAGAGTTGCTAAAACGGGTGCTAAAACCCCATGATTTAGCGGACATAATGGAAAATAATGGGGCTTAAGGCAGATCTACTATTTAATACTACTAAATTGAAAAAATATAGCGAACAAAGCGTATTACGCACTTTAGCTGGGCATTAGCAAGATTTTAGTGGGGCTTTAACGACATTCAAAGGTGAAATCATGAAGTTTGTATTTTTCTACATTGTATCAAACTACTTAGTTATTGTTGAAAGAATAAAAAAATTTCTAAAGATGTTTGCGAAAGAGCTAAAACTATTTATACAATCCATATCGTGTTAAACATAGTTTTAAAATCAAACTTATATACACAACAGAAATAAATATGAAATTTGAGTTTCGAACTCACTTATAACATTTTTTATGCTTTGTTCGGAGGACATGATATCGTAATCAATACTAAATATATATGAAAGAAAACATAATACTAATGATATTTATTTAAAAAAAGGGTATGCATGATTGGTTTTTATTCAAACGAGCTATATTATCGAGTTGACAACATAACATATGAATGAAATAACTCACTTATATTTGTTAAAAAATATGATAATGTTATAATTTTAAAAACAAAATACTTCTCTTTGACAAACATTAATATTATTCGAAAGAGAAATAACATTATAAAACAAATGATAGAAAAATAATATTTTGATTGATAATTATGTTTCTTATAGTTAACTGAAATTTTATACTTAGTTTAATTGGTTGGTTTGGTTTTAGCATATTAAAAACCAAAATCGACAAAAAATTCAAATATTTATGAAAATAAAACCAAGCTCAAACTAAGTAAGAAAATCATCTCAAACCGATCAAACTTGTTTGGTTTAGTTAATTTATTCGGATCGAAAACATCCTTATATCTCTCCAAGTGCCACAACGAATGCATCTAGTTATACCTTTCTCCTTGGTACTAATGGAACACCAACTTTCAAAATGCTTCTAAATGTATTTAGTAGTTCTCACTATATAGCTTGGAACGAGTCATGAGTGTTGGTCCAAACCGCACTGAAATCCAAGCTACGACGTAAAAGTTATTAAAATTTAAACATTTACACACATCAATCGTGACATCCCGTATCTTGAGTCTAAAAGCTAAGCTCTACAGATGTTGCAGTCATCTATAGTATTAACTTCTGGTGACAAAATACGATGATGCTAATGGTATCCATAATATTAGAAGCACTTGAATATGAACAAATCACAGATTTCAAAAATGACATTTTATTGATTACATTTCAAAAAAAGTTCATATCCAAGTTACATAATCCCTTAATGATTTCTAGGAAATGATCAAGTATATCAATTACAAAATACGCCAAGAGTGACATATGACGATGCCTCCTTGGTTGATCAAAGCAATATAGTCATATCTGACTTAATACACACAGTCAAAACCAGAAGAATAAATTTTAACTCCTTACTAGCTATCCGCCAGCCACCCGCTCGTCTCCTGAAGCTTTATTTGCCAAAAATACCAAAACCTGAAAACCTCAACCCTCAGCCTACTTAAATCAATTTTAAGCACCCGAGAGTTTAAGAGGAAACAAAAACTTCGAGTCAAACATAAAGCCTGCTGTGAATAAACTATACATTTCGATTATTTTATGTTAAATGAAACCATGCCGCTTAGCGGAACGAGATTCTCCTCACTAACATCCTTTAAAACATATCTTTTTCTAATCTTTTCCTACAACCAAAACTGGTTAAATCTGTAAAACATCATTATGTAAACATACATATCAGGTAATAAATGAACTATCTGTTCGAAAACTGTAGTTTTGGTTGGCTAACTACTAACCTTTGGCTGACTCGGGCCTACCAAACAATATATCAAAATTTGTCGAACATCAGTTAGACACTCTCCTTCTGGACGGTCTGTCCTTAACTATCTGTTAATACTTCTCTTTTGGATGATCTGTCATTAACATCTCTCAGGGTCACCTAATTCTAATGGTTTTGCAGGCTCACCGATAACCTATCTGCATACAGACATACATTCCTTTCTGTATGTAATCATAATTTTAGTCTTACTTATGACAAAGTCCTACACACTGGAATTTTGGACAAAATTAGTTGGGATTACTAGCTAATGTATAGGGCACGACCCTACAGCAGTCCCATGTGGTATTCTAATATCTGAGTCATTTTACTTAGGGATCCCTTCCCATAATTTTCCTTGAAAACCTTTCAAAATGATTTAAAATCTTTAAATCAAACTCAACAAGGAATATATATATATATATATATATATATATATATATATATATTCTATGCTTTACTCAAAATCACCTTGCCATGTTATATGTATACTTTACTCAAATTCTTAGTTGATGAAAACATTCAAACCTTTGAAAGCACCTCTTTCTAAACCAAATAAAACCCTTTATTTAATCTAGGCTGAAAGACCAAAACCTTCCTTTTGAAACCATTCTCAAAACCCTTTCGAAACCATTGGAAATCCTTTCTTTCGAAAGCTTTAAAAACCTTAGACATCTTTCTTTTAGAATCTATAAACATTCCCTTCGAAACCTTAGGAAAATTTTCCTTTTAATCCTTTCGATACAACCAGAAAAACCTTCCCTTTCAGCTCCTTCGAAACCATTGGAAAACCTTTCTTCAAGACTTTTTAAAATCACTGAGGAACCACCGCCTCAAAGCCATCATTTAAAACCCTTTCGAAAGCATTAAAACACCAAACCTTTCGAAAGGCTTTGGGTTCAATTTAAAACATACGCAAACCTTTTGAAACTATTCAAAAATTTACTCCTTCAAAACCTTTCTAAACCGTTTCGGCCGAAACCATTTGGATTATGCCTTCAAGTAAAGAAAAAGTATCAAAAACCCATTAAAGTTGGAAGCATTCCTTTCATAATCATTCCTAAGTTAAGAAGTGAAGGTGTCGAAACCATCCCTTCGAAAGCCTTGGAGAAGTGGTCTAGTTTAAAAAGAAAATAAAAAAAACAACCCTTTCGAAACCCCTCTGGGTCGAAAGGTAGAAAGTGGCAGCTAATAGGTTTCGACTTAGTCGAAAGCAGTCATTTAAACAAAAGCACAACCCCACCATTTCTTTAAATCCATTTGACCTAGTCGAAAGCTAACCAATTCGAAAGCTACTTAGGCAAAAGCAGACATGCACATTTCCTTTTAAAAGTAAAGTAATGCCCCAACCCCTTCAGAACCCCTGGTTTTGACCCTATACCTTCCGCCTACATCCAATTCACTACGCACCAGTTTCCTGATACCATGTGCATTGGTTTCGACAGTGTCGGAGGCAAAGGTAAGGAGGCAAAACCTAGTGCCGAAAGCATCGAAATAGTGAAAAACATGTAGATTGGTCCTTTTTAAACTATTTCTTTGTACTTAACCTGCATTATTTGTCAAATTGTGATTGGTTGCAAGTTTATCTTTTCTAAAAGTACTGCCGACTTTCCAAAGTTAAAAATTTGAATTTATTTACATAAATCCCCTTCTCCTTTTATAAATATATAAAACATTTAAATCTTATACCTTAAATAATTTTACATACCCATTAAAACACTTAGGAAAATTCTACAAAATATTCCAGAAAATCACTTTTTATATGTTTTCTAACATATACAAATTTCAGACCCAAACCATTACTTATTTAACCATAAATAATTTTTTAACCCAAAATAACCTTTTCTTCACTAGAAAAATCGTATAAAGTCCACATAAATTCAAAAAATTTGAAAATTGTAACCCATCTCTAAAAATTATTTTTGGTCTGTATAAAAAATCACAAGGCATTTGGATGCTATTTAATAGGGTTTTCACATTAAAACGTATCATAAAATTAATATAAACATGCATAAATCATCAACAAGTACATATAATCATTCTATCATTCAAAAACATGGAAAAACATTTCAAATAAATTCAAATTCATCTTAAAACTGAAAATAATAAGAAATATGAGATGCAAATATTATTCTTACCGCTAGAGATTGAAATGTGAATGGATTCGATTTGATTAAGATTCTTCCTTAGCTTGTCTTAATCTTTTTCGACTTTCTCTTGTTAATGATGGCCGACCTTAAGTTTGAAATTTTTTGGCAAATGAGAAATGAACGCGTATGGAGATACACAGCCAAGGTTTTAGGGTATAAGAATGACCTCTTTCCTATTTTTACCCCTCCTCTATTTCATTTTAACCCTAATTTTAATTCATTGGTTAGGTGGCACGGCTACCCCTTAATTAAATCAAATCTCAACCCCCTAATCAACACATTATTTAATTTAATTTAAGTAATTAAATATCCTAAATAATATTACCAAAAATGTAGGGTGTTACATTGACTATGCATCCGAACCAATCATTGGAGGCGACGAAGTAAATTCCAAAAAAAACCTATAGCGTACCCAAAGTAACTCGAAATGACTCCCTCCACGAACGCCGAACAAACTTAAAACGACTTTGCAGTGACCGAAGTTGACTTTGAAACAACTCTACAGTTTACTCCTAGCGGCTTTGACATGATCCCGAAGTAACTCAAGTCACACTCCTTTTGACCTGGAGAAGACTCTGTGTCAACCCCTCAGTGAATTTGGGGAAAGTGCTGGAGTCAGCAACCAAAGGATCGATCCAACAAGAGTTCATGGAAAGGATTGATCCAACTAAAGTTCATTGAAAGGATTGATCCAACCAGAGTTTGTGGACCATTTGGCTTCAAATTAGCTCAATCCACCAAGTTGGATTGTTTGAAAAAATTATTTGAAAAAATCCCAGGCCTAGGACCTAAGATTACTTTAGGTCAGATTCAACTGAATCAAAGCCAATCCCACAAGCATTGCTTGAAAGCATGCTTAGGGTCTACAAACCATGCTATGAGGTGTCAGTCGGTACCCTGAAATTACGATGGTACCATACCGATGCCCATACTTACCGAATTAGAACTAAGCATAGAACTCGGTTTCTGTTAGGGTTTTAAAAAAATTGAAAGCGAGATCAAACAACTAACCTTAGCTCGATTGCAGCTTGAAATCAACAAATATGGTCATATCTAAGTTCGTCATTTTATTCTGAGTATCGACTTCTTCTTACCCTAGTCGATATCGACTTTCATTTATTTTGAGCCGAGCTGAAGCAAAGATGAAGATGGGATGGAGTTGAAAGGGGATTATTTTTTTGTTCTTCTTGCCCTGGTCGACATCGACTTTCAATTATTTTAATCCAGCCAAAGAAAAGATAGGAGGAGATGGTGTTAAAAAGATTACAGATTTAGAATAGATACTGGGCTGAGATGTTATTTGTGTTAGATTTGGTGATATAATATTTCGATACTAAAAAAAATTTGAATGATATTGTTGATTTCAGTGATACAATATTTTCAATTGTGGAAAATTTGGAAGATATTTGAGATAATTACTCAAATATATTGCCTCTTTTATAGCATTAAAGAGGACAATACATTACCTACATGAGAAGAGTTATTTTAGGAGATTGAAGTAATCAATTAATTCCCTAATTAGCTGACTAAAGAAGAAATCTTGTTAGACGCATGCAAATTAGGGAAAACTGAAAAATCAAACGGATAAACATTTCATATATGATTAGGAGAATTAATAAGGCAATGATTTATAACCATAAATCAATTATTTCAACCCCAAGTAATAATCCCTATAAGATTAGCATGAGTAGAATCATCAACTCAGGTTGTATTTCTTATTCTTCTTCTTAGCCTTCATTCTTCTTAGCCTTCATTCTTCTTAGCCTTCATTATCAATCTTGTAAAATTCTCTTATCTTAGAAATAATAAAATCTTCTCTCCTCAAAGTGGATGTACACTATCTCGCGATAGTGGAACCATTATAAATCTGTATGTGAACTCTTTATTTACTTTCTTCTATGATTTGTTGTTTTATTCTCTTGTTTCTGTTTGTTTTATCGCACTACAACACAATCTTATTGCTTTCGTGTTTATTTGAGTTGATTTACAGTCACTTGTGTGAAATCTACCCCAATAGTCTGGTATCATAGCATTTGAAAGTTGTTTTTGAAGCTTAGGACTAGAAGGTAGTCGATAAGATGGCAAAATTTGAAGATGGAAGTGAGGTTAGACCTACCCAGGAGTATGCACCATACACTAGGGGTTCATATGCAACATTCGATTCGCAGTTGGCTATAGAGAAGTGGAACAGAGATAATGATTTTTGAGAAGTGGCAGTGGAAGATGAAGGTGGTGTTAAGAAGAAATTGTGTTCATCATGTTGTGTTTGATACAGAATCATTGCCAACGGATATTTTAGAATTGAAAAAGAAGGAGATGGAAGAATGAGCTTTTACTACCCTCTAATTGGCCATGGGTGAGAACGTCATCCCAAAGATTAGCAGTGAAACTACCGCTGGAGAGTTGTGGAAGAAATTGGAGGACCTCTACATGAAGAAATTGTTCACGAATAGACCGATTTTGTTGAAGACTTTCTCCACTTACAAGATGCAAGAAGGTACGTTGTTGAAAGCACATCTTAATTTCTTCATGACTTGATGATGAAAATGAAATCTATTGATTTAAATGTGGATGAGGAGCAAAAGAAAATGGTAGTATTGTGCTCTCTGAAAGCAATACACGGTATTCCCTAACAACTTGATCTATGGCAGAAGCATGCTGACATTAGAAGATGCGAAGGCGAGACTCTAGAGTGAAGAGATGAGAGATCAAATGACGCTTATGGGCAAAATTGGAGAAGCTAGTAGTAACCAAGGACTATTGGTAGAGAGAGGAAGAAAAGAGAAGAAGGAGAATAGTTTCAAAATGCGTTCGAAGTTAAGAAGGCCGGAAGTGGTTGGAGAGGCAAGTCTAGAGACAATGTATGGACACTAGAAGAAAGATTGTCCAGATTTAATAAAGAGAAATGGAGCGGATGGTTCTTCATCTATTGTAGTGGAGAAGGTTATTTATGATGATGTGCTAACTGTATTTGTTTCTGATGTATTAGACCATTAGGTGCTAGATTCAGGGACGTCATTCCACATGACGCCTAGGAAGAAGTATTTATGTTCTTATGAAGATAAGGAGGAAATTGTTATATTGATTGGGAACGATGATACTTACAAGTCATTAGGAGAAGGATCTGTGCATATTCATATGCATGATCGTGTGGTGCGCACTATCATTAGAGTCCGCTATATTTCGAGTTTAAGAAAATCTCTTCTGTCTTTGGGTCAGTTAGCATCTTTGGATCGCAGGATTATGATAGAGTAAGATAGCTTGAAGGTGACACATGGTACTCTTGTATTGATGAAAGGAGTAATGGTCCGAAATCTTTATCTGCTGAAAGGATCTACAGTTCTTGGAGAGTCGTATGTTAGAGTTGATAAATCACGAGCTTTGGATGCTACCAGACTTTGGTATCACAGATTGGGTCATATTTTGAAGAAGAGCTTGGATTTGCTTCGTAGAAGGAATATGATCAAGGGTAAAAGCTTCGACCGTCTAGAATTCTGCTAGGAGTGTGTATTGGAAAAATAGACAAAGGTTTCTTTCGATGTCGGTAGACATGAGTCCAAAAGAGTACTAGAGTATATCCATACGGATGTTTGGGGACCAGTAGCTATAACTTCTATTAGAGGAGCTAAGTATTTTATCTCTTTTATCGATGACTACTCTCGGAAGGTTTGGGTGTTCATGATGAAAGCTAAGTTGGAGTTGTTTGAGAAGTTCAAAACTTAGAAGGCACCGGTAGTGAATAAAATCTGAAGGAAGTTGAAGGTGTTGAAATTCGACAATGGCGGTGAGTTTGTTTCTAAGGAGTTCATAAATTTCTGTATGTAGCATGGAATTTGAAGAAATTTCACTATACCCGGACTACACCCGGAAATCCGCAATTAAACAGAGTCGTTGAAAGGATGAATAAGACTCTACTAGAGAGCTTGTTTTTTGAAATTGATGCGAGTTTATCTAGAGGCTTTTGGGTTGAAACTTTATCGACTATGGTGTATATTATCAATCGAATTTCATGCCCAGCTATTGATGAGAAGATGGTAGAAGAAAGGTGGAAAGATACATTTATACATATTAGTTATTTTCCTATATTTTGTAGCCCTGTGTATGTTCACCATATAGGAAATTACAAGTTAGAGGCTAGAGTCTATAAAGGATTATTTTTAGGCTATACAGAAGGCATCAAAGGGTATCGCATTTGGAAACCTATTGATAGGGAGGTAGTGCACTCTAGAGATGTCACATTTGATGAGTCCGCTATATTTAAGCCGAAGTGGAATCCACCTAGTTCAGTAGATCCAGAAGTAGAAAAGCCTAAGGAGATGGAAACTATTCCCACATATCTTCCTGGTAGTAGAGTCAGAGCTGCAAAAGAAGACTGTAATTGTAGTAGTTGACACTTTACTTGAAAGTCCACAAAATTCCTTTAGTAATGATGATGATGGCCGTGAAGCTAGAGCTAATGCAGCTCAAGGTGGAGTTGATAGAAGCTTAGGCAAAGTTACACTTATTTGGACTAGTTCTAGAGTTAGAAGGCCACCAAATAGGCATGAAGACTGGAATTATGCAAATCTTAGCCTTGATGATCAGTTTGACTATGCATTGCATATAGTGCAAGATTAGCCTTTCGATCTTGAAGAACCTATAAGTTCGAGCGCCGGCTCGAAAAGGATGAACGCTATGAAGGAGGATATGGATTCAATGAAGAAGAATCAAACTTGGGAATTTGTACTACCCCTCAAGGAAGCCAAGTCATACAATGCAAGTGGACATATAAGGTGAAGAATGATGGAAGATACAAGGCTAGACCTGTTGCAAAGTTTGAGCACTGCTCGAACTTGATTCGGTTGCTGAAGTACTAGTTGCCACTTAATGGCACAGGTGGAGAGTGAGTTGATAGATGGAGACGTTTGTTTTGGAGATTAATAGGTCCTACATGAGGAGGGTACTTTCAATACTTCGTTGGCTGGTGGTGGCCTTGTCGGAATTCGTTGACAAAGTGCAATGGGTGATGGTCAAGCTGAAGCTCATTGGGGAAGTATCCGTGGTGTATTGTCCGAGAGCTGCTAGGAGTAAGAGGATGTAAGTGGAGTTGGTAGGTGTGCAGAGAAATATAGTATCAAGTGGAGTTTGATAGATTTCTGTAAAATGCCACGCTTTAATGAAAAATAAAATCAATTGAATTAACATAATTGCAAAACGCTGAAAAATATAAATGTCAAATATATGCATTTAAAAATTAAGAGGTTATATAGGTATATGCAACCAGTGAGTGTTAGTTGACGCATCAATCGATTAAAAGTGGAATTAAATAAGAGGCATAAAGACATCAATTAGTCAAAGAATATGTCACTTTTATAACATTAATTAATTAAGGAATCTTTTAATAAAGGGAAATGTATGTGGCGAATAAATTAAATTATAACACACATATATTAATTTATAATCGACACAATCAATTAATAGAGAAATTAACTAAAGATATTAAGTAAGCGTCAATTAATAAAAGAGGGAAACTTATATATCAATTAATTGGGTAATGAATTGGCAGTTTAAATATGTACAACTAATAAATGTGTGATTGAGCGACGCATATGAATTAATTTGGATATCGACTAAAATGGGAAAACGTGTCAATTAATTAATTGACAATTAGTTGAGCGTTTTAAAAAGGGTGTCAATTAATTAAACAATATGTCATCTTTACAATAGCTAATAGTGTAAAATTAGCTAGAAGAAAACACTTTGTTTCCAAGTTAGAAAAAAAAATTGAAACGCGTACAAAAATCAAACAAAGTAATTAGGTTTATGATGTAGGTAAATCAGTAAGAATAAATTAAAAATATAACTTTTATATGCATTCAATTAATAAAGATATTAATTGATGTGTTCAAATAGGTAAGAAATTATAACATATAAGAATCAATTAATATTGGATATATATATATATATATATAAATGTCTAATTAACTGGATAATTAATGGGAGAATCTTATTTAGAAGGAAACGTGAATTAATAGGGTCATATAACAAAGAAACAAATGAATAACGTTGGAGAGTTATACCTTATAAGCTAACGTAAACAAATTAAGTTCTGATGGTGAGGATTATTTTTAGGGTTAATCGGATGGTCCTTAGTTGTTCACTGTACTTGTAAATTGAACGTAACTTAACCCTAACCCACTCTATTTTCTTTGAATTAGCTGTCGTCATTTACAACAAACTCCTCTTATCTTCCCCCTCTTCCTTTCTCCTCTCTTAATCAACTTTTTCCTCAAACTAAAAAAAATCAAGCAAGGAAATAGATACAAACAAATCAGAGTTTTGCGCAAACAAGTCGGAGAATTTACAGAGAATCGAAAAGGGAAAAAGCTTAGAAAAGTGTAGCAATTAAATGAAAAGGGATAGAGATTAAAGCTAAGGACGACATGTGAGTGGATTTAATTATATATATTTTACGTTTATGATATATTATCGTCAGATTCCCATTAAATAATTTTATCCAGTATTTATTTCAGTAATTAATTTTGCTAGTTAGTTACGTTGGGACTGTAAATTATATAAGAGAGCTTATATTTAATTAATATTAGGCTTGATAGTTAGAGAAAGACGTAAGCATAAAAGTAAGAAGTTTATAGTTGATTACATCTATTTTAAAGTAGAAATTTTGCCTGTAATAACTTAAAAAAAAATCTAATAACTTGATTTGGAAGTATGTGACAAATTAAATGGTTGATTTCGAAAATAAAATACATTTCTATAGTTTAATATTTAAAAAGATAACGATAAACGTAATTTCAAGAATAAAAGAAAGAAAAAGGGAATTGCTGTAAAACTGAGAAACCACTATATTTTGCACTATACAAAAAGTTAAGAGATAATAAAAGAAATATCTTACAGTTACGGATTATTTTTTATAGAACTATTTAGTATTAAAACATGGAAATGAATTTTAGCACAGTTTTCATAAGCAACCAAATAAAATAGAACTAATTCCTATAATATAAGAAGGTAAAGCAAAGAATTTAAGGAATCAAGTTAATTATTAGATATGACTAGAAGCTATAAATAGAAATGTACCTAGATCTGCATTTACTGCACAAATAATAGAATAAAAGTAAAGTAGTTATTGTGATAAGTAAATTTGTGACAAGCGAACATAGTCCAAAGCTAAGCTATTCATATAATATAAGAGAATTAAAGAGAATTCAGCATCATAATAAAAGAAGACAGACTAGAATAGAAAAGAGATGCTTGTAATTATATTTATAATGTACATATTATAAAAGAACAAAAGTGGCTTCTTTTAATAAACTTAAGACTTAAATTTAGTTAATAAGCAAGATAATAGAAGTGGCTTATACCAACAGCATCCCCTTTCAGTCAGGAACCGATAGTCTCAAAACATTTAGGTGACACTGGGACAAGATTATGCTAATTAGGGTAAAAAAAAGTAGCCAACGAAATAAGAAAAGTAAACTAAGCGCAAACTAAAATATTAGACTTGGGGTCTAAAGAGTGAGATGCGTTTGGAGCAACCCAAATGATGAAGATCCTAACGAAGAAATTCATCACAGATTTCAGTACAGAAGAAACACGTCCAACTTAGTTATTTTGGGTTATAGGAAGTACGAGACTTCAACGGGACATGAGGGTACTCTAGGATGGCCCACTAGAGTAGGCATAGTGAAGCAGTCCTCCAGAGGCATGTTTGTAGGTTTCCATCAAAAGAGTATGCCTTGACTGTTTTTTGTATGGTAGAACCGTTGTAGGATGTTAAAAGGGGTTGATGTTTAGGGTAGGATATTCGTATGTCCTAGTACTTGCAAGTAAGTTTAGTGGGAAAGACCCAAAAGGATAGTCGCATGCGGATATTGGACCAGCATCAAAACCCAGAGCATATTCGGGAAAGACTAGAGTTAAACCAAAAGTCCAATGATACTTTCACTATCGAGACATTGGATGAGGGGCATCACCAATTGAATGTTTAGATTGTTTGCAGTAGGGCATAGCCACTTAGCTCTTTAGAGTTCTTTCGATTAGTTAAGGGGTTGCTGCGTGGGGTCATAGCTACGATAAGAAAAGAGACAGAAAAAATAGAATACCTGTATTCTAGGCCCAACAAAGCAGTTCTTTACAGAAATAGACTATCTGTATTATAGGCCAATGTGGCAGTCCTTTACAGAACTAGACTATCTGTATTGTAGGATTAACGAGGCAGTCCTTTACAAAAATAGAAAATCCCCGATCGAGTTCCGTACAAGGTAGACCTTGTTAAGCGGGATTAAAATGGTAGATTGAACGATTACGTATAGTCTTTACGGTATGCACTAGGTGGTACATTGTAGATGTCCGAGCATTAGTGTAGACTGATGCGGACGTAGTTTTACGTTTTCATAGTAGACGACGGAACATCTGTATTGTAGGCTTTATGAAGTAGTCTTTTATGGATGTAGTCACAGAATGACATGGAAGAAAGACGATGGAGTCAATTACGAGGAGGATATAGAAAGTACTATAGGTAGTACCTAGGACTGATGTGGTCATTGGGCATATAGCTATATATATATATATATATATATATATATATCGGTTATTAGGTTTTAATCTACTGGGGAGAAGATAGGCACAATTCATGCACAGATGCAAGGGTATTATAAACCCAATGAACCTAATGTAATAGTAAATGGAAATAAAATGGTATATGTAGAATTAAGCTTAGAAGTGTAAATTTGTCCATTCACCAGAACTTTAGTTCTGACCCCCTCCTCATAACATCCTACAGGTTAGGTAGATAACAGAGACTTCATAGCTTTGAGACACTTGTTTAGAAAGTGTTAAGTAACGACCCACCCTTTTGGACGGTTTAAATCGACAATAAACCACATATGTCTAATTCAAACCATTCGAAAGGGAGGATTATTAATGGGGTACATAAGAAAATAAAATAAAATAAGGAAAAATAAATTACAAAATCTCGCTGCGGAATAACAAAATATAATAATTAAATAAATAGTTCATGAAGCTGTTTTACAAATAACATGTGATTACACTTTTACAATTCAAATTAGAGTTATACATACAACAGGAATAAACAAATAGTACAGCGGAATACATGATGTAGTGGAATAATTATAATAAATAATAATAATATACTGAATCTTCGTCTTCGTCCTCCAAAAAGTAGTCTTCAATACACTGAAAAGCTCAGACTGACCCGAGCGTAATGAAAACAACACAATCGAGTCAGAACTAAAAGATCTTATGTATGTCAAATTAATCTAAAATAAAATGTGAGTGCATTGACTTCAGAGTTGTTATGGATTTTCCATTTTCTATCAAGTGTACAACGTGAATATAATTATTAAAGGATTTCAAATAGTTCAAGATATCAAATTTAACCACTTTAATTAAAAAAATCGAAGTTTAACTTAAACCTTTTAAGTAATTCAATTCCAATACATAATCCAAATTCAAGAAATTATATGGATGTACGTATCATTTCAACCAGTATCTAAAATTATAATTTTCAAATAAATGAAAACCGCTCGAGTTTATCATTTCAACCCAAAACGATTTCCTTAATCCATAAGATCAGTCGGGTATGTATCATTTCAATGCATAGTGATAATAGAGATATAAGCAAAAATAAATATCCAATCGTCCAAAATTTCAACCAATAACATCCATCACAATCAACATTCAAATTAGCAAATAAATCACAACAATTAATTGGTTATCATTATTAGGTGTTTAACTAGAAATTATATTCAATATTAATTACATGGCTATAAAATTCAATATCAATTCAAGTTAAATCTAAATGATAAATTAAAACACCAAACAACAACTAATAAACTTCTAATTACATCATAAATCTTATTTAATCAACATAAGATAATTTAGTAGTTGCGAGTGGGTTAAAACACTCACCTTTGATTTGTCGACGATTAAAAATCTAATTAAATGCCAAAATTTGAACAGCGGACAAAGCAGAAACTAGGTCATCTTTAAGAAAATATACGGACCAGCGTATTACTGAATTTATAAAAGTGACTAACTAGAAAGTTGTTGAAAATTATTTTCTCTCCAATTTCAAAAAAAGAATCACTAAAAAGCTTCTATCTTGAGAAAGTTATGGTCAAAACAAACAGAGGTGTTTTCTTAGTTGAAAATCTGAGTTTAAATATACTTCGAAAAGATTTGAGTTTTGGCATAAAAAATTAAGGAATTTGAAGAACTGATCTAAAATAAAGTTGAAGCCACTGGAAAAATAAATGGTTTGAAAAAAGAATCACATAATTTGGTTCATTCCCAATTGAGATATGATTGATACAATATGGCGTATTTTTGTCCAAAACTAGACCCAAGAAAGTACTTGAAAAATGGAGTTTTTGATATAGAAATATTCAGAATGGAAAGAAGGGTTCAACAACAAAGTTTTCGCCATTGAAATTATACACGGTTCCAAAAAAAATTGATTTGGAGTAGTTTAGTGGAATATAAAAACCAAGAAAATAAGGGGAGGGGGGAAGAGGGAAAAGGGAAGGAGAAAAGAAAGGAAAAAAAGAGAAAGAAGAGAAGAGGAAAGGTGGGGCTTTGGCCATGGGTTACTGCCGTGGGTTGTGGATGGTGATGGAGGTGGGTGACGGTAAGAGGAGAGAGGTAGGCTAGGGTTTTGAAGGAGGAAGGATGGAATTTGATTTGGAGATTTAGGAGTTTTGGGGTTTGGATTTTTCTGTAGATTTGAGGAAGAAGAAGAGTACGCAGAAAGTTTCTCAAATGATGAATTTTTGTACGTACTTGGTTTTAATAGTATAGGAAAATAAAAGGTAAATGTGTGAGAAAAGAAAGGATCCAAAGTCTCTTAGTGTTCCTAGGGTCTCTTGGTTTACTAAGGAGCCCATTAGTCTAAAACAAATCCAATAAGACTTAGCCAAAAAAATAGAACACAAATATACACTGCAATTGAAAAAAAATAAGCTACAGTTATTTAATAATTAGGAAATTAAGGTGGAGAGAAAAATGCCACGTTTATTTTGGAAGCTTCAGGCATTAATAATGCCTAAACAAATGTACGTAGAAATGGAAAAGTTTGCAAACTAAAGGGAAGCGAAATTTTATATATGCGAAAATGAGGTGGTAAGAATTAAATACAACCTAAATGTCCAGGCTTAGGTGTTAAACAGAAGGAGAAATGAACGGATCAAGTATTAATAATGAGATAACTATTTTAAAACTACATGCAACAATTAATAACAAAATAAATGAAGGAACCATGTACATCGCACAACCTTTTTAAAATTCAATTGGTGAAACGTAACCAAATGAACTTCATTAACTCAAATAATATTCAAATTTGTACGCATTTAGTTTTTTATTAATCTATGCATAATAAATAAAATTACTTACCATAAAAATAAAAACTTTCAATTTGGTTTTCCCAAAATGATCTTTTATTTGTATTAAAACACCCTTTCTGTTTAACACAAAAGATGTGTTTCTTTTATTAAATCTATTAATTGCAATCAACATTTTCTTCCTTTTTAATTGAAATATTTCAATTACATTAATAACAATTACTTACAAAGTTAAATTTCAAAATAGACAACTAAAATGGATGAAAAATAGAATAATTGTTTCCTTTAGCCATTTAAACACTTTTATAAATTTGTTGTTTATACAACCGAGTAATAAATAACTTGCTTAAATAATTATTTTTCTACTCTTGTAACCCATCTATATGCTAAAACACAGTTAAAATATACATATATTTCTTCCTTTAATCAATCATTCTATTCTTTATTTTAATGAATTTAAACCTACATTCACAAATGAAACATTCGTTTTATTTGATATAAACGTTCTTTTCATTAAACAACTTTCCTTATATTTTCACAAAACATAAACTACGTTTAATTACACCTATTAGTTTACAATTTAGTGTCCTCTTTATCATTAATTGAAATTATTTGATTACATTAATTTTAATTGTTTACAAAGGTGAATTTTAAAATGGACAAAATAAATGTAATGAGAAATAGAACAATTATTTCCTATCAAATAGTGATTTAAACATATTTATGCACTATTGGTTACAAACAGGAATTATACATTTCTTACCAAATAATAGTTTTTCATCTCTGCAATCAATCTTTCAGCTACTAAACATTTCAGATAAACAAACATATGATTTTGTTTAATAAACAAACATTTATTATTCCTTATTAACAT
The DNA here is from genome assembly GCA_030765085.1 of Allium cepa. NCBI lineage: Eukaryota > Viridiplantae > Streptophyta > Magnoliopsida > Asparagales > Amaryllidaceae > Allium > Allium cepa. The sequence continues at coordinate 99,577,355 of CM060928.1, read as the reverse complement.
TTATTATTCCAATCAATTGGAAATTTACATTTAGACAATTGTTAATATCATTCAAACCAATATTATTAAAATACACCTAACATTTGTTATCATCCTTATTTTATTGCAAACATATATCATTAATAGAAATTTTAATTAAGCTCGTAACTTGTATTATAATTTAATTTGTAACAATAAAATCTTAATTTTTTTATTCCTTACCATTTTATTCAAAGATCTTATTTAATTTAATACTTTTAAATGTTTAAAAATACGGGTCGTTACAAGTTATTTTATTGGTGAGTATTTATTTACAATAATATTTTATTCAGTTCTGCTGTAAGATATTTATCTGCATTCTGATATATTTGTCTTTGCCTATTTGCAGGATAGCAGATACCCAACTCGGGCTTCAGTGGGCTTGGATTTTAGCATTTTTTGCGAAAAATCCGGACCCACTGGAACTTGGGTTGTTACAATTTGGCAATACAACATTTTCACACTGAAGAAGATTTGAGAGACATTGTTGATTTCAATGATACAATATTTTCGATTGCAGAAGATTTAGAAAATATTTGAGATATTAATTTACATATATTGCCTCTTTTATATCATTAAACAGTGCAATAAATTACCTACATGAGAAGAAGAATTATTTTATAAGATTGAAGTGATCAATTAATTCTCTAATTAGCTGATTAAAGAAGGAATCTTATCAGACGCATGTAAATTGGGAAAAACTAGAAAAAAATGGATAAATGTTTTTCGTATGAATGAGAATTTGTGAACTCTCTATTTTCTTTCTTCTGTGATTTGCTATTTTATTCTCTTGTTTCTGCTTGTTTTATTGCACTACATCACGATCTTATTGCTTTCATATTTATTTTGGTTAATTTACATTCAATTGTCTGATATCTACCCCAACAATTTAAGCCTACTTTGTTAAGTTGAATTTAATTTACAGCAAATATTCTTTTCATTCTAATTGTGTTTGCTTTGTTTAATTGGTTTAGTTATAATATTTCATTTAATTTAGAGTCAACTAGTAAATTATAATATTTAGTTTAATTCTTATTGGTATGTTATTGTCTTTCCTACTAAATAATACAAAAATTCAAACCGAATCGAAATTAAAATTTTCAAAATTTCTAAAATAGACCAAAATCAAGCAAATTTCGATTGACCAAAACCAAATTTTCAAACCTTGCTATAAACCCTAGACCAAGGCCGATCCTTTATTCACTAATTTTTGTTACTTTCAGATTTTGCATTTTTTTCACTTTTTCAGCCTTTAGTCTTTGTCAAGCCTCTCTAAACTCTATTTCTAGCCTTACCAACCCTTCCTTTTCGATGCCAACGTTTTTTTTATTCATTCTAGAGTTTGAAAAACATCATTTTGAGCTCCTTCTCCATCGATTCAACTTGCTACTCGCTTTGGAACTCCTTGATAGAACTCCAATTCTCCATCGAGCATTTCAACGTGCACTTCCAAAGCACAATCCTAATACTTAGATTTTGAAAGTCATATAACTCTAATTTGAACCTGCTAATCATATATATACAAAAAAAAATAACAAACATAGAATAAGCATCATGTAAATCCAATTAAATCAATTCTACCATAAGCAATCAAAATACACAAAATAGCTCATCAACTTTTCTAATTAATACATTAATCATAGAGTTATACCTAAATAAATATTCTAACATCACCTATTCAAATCTAACCAAATCATCCTATAATCACATTAATTAGAACAAATACTTTACCAATATACTAGTATTAGGGTTTATATGTAAAATACATTATAAGGTTTAATTCACACTCATCTAGATTGGGTTTATAACTTTGGAAAGCCTTGAATTCATCACTAATTTTTGCATGTCAAATCAATTTCAAATTTGTTTATTTTGTAAATTGATTTTGATTAGTTTGCATATATAGCCCTCTTTAGATTTGAATTTAGGTAATTTTCATTTGATTTTTGGAGTTAAATTTTGTTTTCTAGATGCAGATTAGGTTTAATAGAGAATTGCATATTACCAATAAGAGGGAATATGAAGAACGAAAAAGACAATGCTTTATGCTTTGTAATTGGTTTGGGCCAAGGTTTTCAAAACCATTATTCAAACCACAAATCGTAAAAATCAATTATAATTCGAAACAAGAATTAAATCTTAAACCGAGATTCAAAAAATTGATACTGTAATGTTTGTACACAATAAGAAATTGATTTTAACGTTTGAACTTTTACACCTGAACCTAAAACATAATTTTCTTTCTACTTCCATTTTTATTTTGTTTAGAAAAGATTAGAATTAGAATTTTGAATCCAAATAGGTGTATTGAAAATATAAATAAGGAATGAACAATTTTTCTCAACTGCGATTTTAATTGGGTATGAATTGGAATGTAAGTGAATCGCAACAGAAAAAATCCGATTGTTGTTAACAAAACGTTGATTTTCGTAAACCTTTCATATCTCCTAGTCTGTAACTCAAAATGGCTAATATGTATATAAATACTTTACCTAAATGACATTTTGATCACAATAGAATAGATTTCAATTCCTAATTCAATATCATCAAAAATTAACTATTAAATTACTAGGTGTAAATTTTGCGAGTTTTTGCGGACTTGGTGAGGATTGTGTTAAATTTTACTTTATTATTGTTGTTTGGTAATATGTGGAATGTATTTTTTTCCGTTTTTAATTATAAAATTGTATGTGATGATATAAAATTCACTTATGATATATTACTATTTGTGATGATATATATATATATATATACACACACACATATACGTTATTGTATGTTTAACAATGTCAAGTCGACTATATATGTGATGTTGTAATGATTCGCGATTAAGTGAATTGAAAGCAACCAATGTGACCGAAATTCCTATGAAATTTGTTGGAAAGGCATAAACAAATTTAGTTATTTCAAAGCTAATAGAAATGTCGACAAATTCACAACTATTTTCTGAAAAGCTTTAGTATATGATATTATCATTTGGAATCAACTCGATCATTGATCTTAAATAATTTAATCAGAAACTGCTCAATTTGTTCAAAATCAAGTAGTTTACATTAAGGAAAAATATGTATCGAAAAAATGGGTATTTTATACATGTTGAACATAACATAGTTTGAATATTAGAATACCATGCACTTAAATTCATTTTATAAAACATTCTTTGATTAAATTTATTTTTAATACATTAAAGAAAATAGGTTTCCCGTTAAAATTTTGTCCCACTGTAAAATATCCTTTATAAATATAATTTAGACTGCTTTTTTGATATCATAATATTAGATTTTGACTTGAAAAATGCTCGAGCGCTAAAGGAAGATTTGATAAATTTTAATTTAATATTCCCTTTTAAACAGTGCCCAAATGAAAGTTTTTATTATTTCTATTATGTAAATTAATAATATTATTAGAAAGTTTAGGATGATATTAATTTTTTTAAATATACTAAAAATTTTCAAATACTTTTTGTTACATTTAAGTTGTTTTGAAAATATAAAATGAGTTGAAGTAAGGACATACATAATCCGACCAACAAATTCATCTTTTGATAACAAGAGTGATACTTGATTTTATCAAAGTATTCATTTTGATCTCGACAGAATGAACCCAAGACCTTTGGAATTACAATACCGAGATCTTACCATTCGAGAGTTCCTTGACGAATCTGACCGACAAATTCATTTTTCATGTTGTTTTATATAAACAAATATGAAATGTGAACAATTTAAAAAATAAAAATTGATTTTAAAGTTTTGAGTACATTTTAAAGTTATCATCATTCAAGCGTCTTATTACGGTCAATGAATAAAACATCAATACTTAGATCCACAATGTCACTACCTTTTACTTTATCAGAGGAAATATAATTTCAACATGCATGTATTTTTATGCTTCAATTAATATGAGTAAATATCGGCTTACAAAATGAGTAATTGTTAGTAATAAATATTGATTTAGTGAAATCTTTTGACAAAAAAATATTGCGTCAATAAAGGTCTATATAAGAGAGAAATAACAAGAATAAGAAGTGATTAAACTCTGATATTGACAAATACAAGTTATTAATTAGTAAATCCAAACAAAAATTTCTGAACGATTTCGATCCATAGTTTTTGTTTTGTTTGGCTCCCACAGTAGAAAATATACATAACTGTTTGACTAGTCAATGTAAAATAACCATAATTTGTAACTACAATGCACTGCCATTTGGAAGAAGTAACATAAGAGATGTCGTTTTGGTATATAAACGCATGTTGTGTTAACTACCTTTTCACGCCAAACTTATTTCTAGATTAGGTTTCGTTTAAGTTTTAGTTTTAGGCCTCCAACTATTTAGGTAAAAAATTTAGTTTTGGACCTCTAAAAATAACTTATCTAAAGTTTGGGTTTAGTTTCAAACTTATTATGAAAATATGTTACTTTTTCCATACTCAATTTTATGTATGCGCACTTTTGAAAATGTGGATGTACAAATTTTTACATGCACAGTTTCAAAAGTGCACAAGTATAATTTAAAAAAATTACATGCACATTTCAAAGTGAATATGCACAGAAGACTGAATAGCGTAAAAGGCATATTTTCATTATAAGTTTGAAATAATGCCTAAGTTTGAAATAAGTTTTTTCCAAAGGCTTAAAAGCTAAAATTTGTTCCCTATTTAATTAGGTCCGTCAACGAATATTTTCGAATGCGGATAGTGTCATATCCGTATTCACATCCAAAATCATTTTTGGATATCCACATCTACGAATACGTACAGATATTGGATAATTAACCTATCTGTAAATAATCGATTTATTCAAGAAATACAAGTTGAAAATTTGGTTTAACATAATTTTTTTCAATCACATTAATGGCAAAAGTATGCAATGCATATAATGCAAGTTATCAGCTTAAATAAACAATAAATACATGTCTTTCTTTATACTATAATATACATAAAATAATTGTTAATTTTGACAAAAATCAAGCGGATGATTTTCAAATACGGATTTCTTAATATTCGCATTGGTATCCTTTTTTTGAATAGCGGATAATTATTCGTTTTATGATACGGATTTGGATGAATTTCGGTTTTTTCAGATATCCATTGACAGCTTTAATTTAATTATCGCATGCATGACTGTAGTGTGTGTCCAGGAAGAAGCTGAGCCTTAACTAAATCTCTTTGAAATAAATGCATGGCTGATGATAATCCTTAAATTTGATTTATGTGAATTGTCTATAGATGAAAATTATATTAAAAAAAATTAACTGCAACTGTAAAAGAATCAACGGGCACGCATACATATTTAAAATTCTAACTGTTAGATGCAATTCTACTAATGCAAATAAATTGCCAGGAACCTTGTCAGACAACTAAGTATAAATAGAACGTGCCCCACTTGTTCACTGAACAACAATATCAATAAGAATCATACGATATCACAAGATACTTGTGAAGCAAACATATCAGTGTTTTAAAGATCCAACCCAACCTCGGTTCGACCACGGTTATGAAAGAAATCTATTTAGAAATCAATTTGCTTGCCATTGTATTCCACTTTCAATCATATATATATATATATATATATATATATATATATATATATATATATATATGGTTTACAAGAGTTAAGATAGGCTACAAATTAGCCAATTGATTTGCTAAAACAAAGGTAACTAAATATATACTTCCTAAATAAAGATATCGTCAAATCAATTGATTTGCTAAAAGAAAGGTAACTAAATAAATATTTTCCAAATAAAGAGTAAGTCAAATCAGAGAATAAATGCAGGGAATATCAGAGAATAAATGCAGGTAATATCAGGAAATATTTTAACGACTAGAATATATGTAAAATATATTCTATCACACCCCTTCAGTCGAAGCGGGAGGTTCTCGTATGCTTAGACTGTCCCTGAAATCATTAAATAATACGCGCCGAAGCCCTTTTGTAAAAATATCAGCAATTTGGTAACGGTGAAGCACACGCACTTCACCACGAGCACTTTCTCACGGACAAAATGAATATCCATCTCAATGTGTTTAGTGCGCTGATGCTGAACAGGATTGCCAGATAAGTATATAGCACTCACATTATCACAATAAACAAGAGTAGCCTTTTGAATAGGACAATGCAACTCTAGAATCAAATTTCTAATTCAGCACGAATCAGAAACAACATTAGCAACACCCCTGTACTCCGCTTTAGCACTACTACGGGAAAGAGTAGGTTGCCGTTTCGAAGACCAAGAAATCAAATTATCTCCAAGGAATACACAATAACCAGAGGTAGAATGACGGGTGTCAGGACAACCACCCTAATCTGCATCTGTATGTGAGATAATAAGATTAATATTGGATTTGTACAAGTGGAGGCCAAAAGAAAGGGTACCCTAGAGATAGCGTAGGATACACTTAAGAGCTTTCATATGCTCATTAGACGGGGCATGCATATGAAGGCAGATCTGCTGCACGGCATAGGAAATGTCTGGCCGAGTGAATGTAAGGTACTGAAGAGCACCTGCAAGACTACGACACTTAGTCGGATCATCATAAGGAGTGTCTACGGTGGCACTTAGTTTGGACTTAGTGTCAACAGGAGTAGGACATGAACTGCAGTTAGACATTCCGGCACGTTCAATAATTTTCGCAGCATACTATGTCTGAGATAAGAAAATACCATGGGCATGACGAGTAACAACAGTACCCAAAAAGAAACTCAAAGAACCTAGATCCTTCATAGCAAATTCAGAAGCTAAGAGAGTCATAATATACTTACGAAGACGATCAGAAGAAGCTGTAAGTATAATGTCATCCACATATAACAGAATATAAGCAATATCAGAACCATTTTTGTAAATGAATAAAGAGTGATCTGATGTACTATGAGAGAACCCAATGGTAGCAACAAAATCAGCAAATCTTTGGTACCAAGCTCGAGGAGCCTGTTTTAATCCGTACAAAGATTTCTTCAAAAGGCAAACATGATTCGGATAATTTTTGTTACGAAAACCCATGGGTTGATGCATATAAACTGCTTCATTGAGATGACCATGCAAGAAAGCATTCTTGACATCCATTTGATGAATGGGCCAAGATTTAGAAAGAGCAATGCTGAGAACCGCTCTAATGGTGACCGGTTTAACCACGGGGCTAAACGTTTCATCACAATAAATGCCCTGTTGTTGTGTATTTCCATTACCTACAAGACGAGCTTTATAACGCTCAAAAGAGCCGTTAGACTTATATTTATGACGAGAAATCCACATAGAACGAATAACATTAACATTAGGCGGCCTAGGCACTAATTCCCAAGTCTTATTGTCAATTAAAGCATTAAATTCATCCAACATTGCACTTTTCCAATTATGGTCACTAAGCGCACTAACAGGATTTTTCGAAACAGAAGAAATATCTGTAGTGGTGGTAGTATGGTAATTAGAAGAGTATTTGGGGTTGGGTTTAAAAATGCCATTTGATGCACGAGTGGTCATGCGGGTTGAAATGGGGTTGGGAGGCATTGGGGTGGTGTGAGGAATGGTCAAAGTGGGGGAGGTCATAGACGGGGTTGGACTGTGGGGAAGAGAGGATGTGTCAGAGGAGGAAATAGAGGACAGAGTGTGGGTAGTAGTGGGAGGTGTGGAATCTGGGCCTGTGTGAGACTTGACCTAGATTGAGGAAGAGAGAACGAGTCGTTGGGCAGTGTTGTTAGGTCAAGCTGCATATTTTGTGGTGTGGTATTTTGAGATAAATGATGTATTAATTGAGGATTAATATTGTCATTTAAAAAAACATAATTCGAAGGTTTTGTTTTGTGGAGTTTGGAGAATGAAAATTCTGTTTCAACAAAACGAACATAACGACAAATTATGATTTTACCACTAGATATGTCATAGCATTTGGAGGCATGATGATTAGGAACCGGACCTAAATAAGCACAAGGAGACGAGCTTTCTTGTAATTTATGAATAGTAGAAGAGGGGAATAATGGGAAACATAAGCAACCAAAAACACGCAAACCTGAATAATCCGGATCACTTTGATAGAGGATTTGAGCGGGAGATTGGTAATTTAATACCTTGGAAGGAAGGATATTGAGAAGATATGTATGGAGAGAGCATGATGCCAAAAGGAGAGTGACATAGATGCATGAGCAAGAATAGTCCGGATGATATTATTTATGGATTTTATGTGTCTTTCGGCCTTCCCGTTTTGAGGAAATGTATGAGGACATGAGAGACGGAAAAACATACCATGTTTTTCAAAAAAATCCTTAAAAGTGCCATTAATGTATTCCGTACCATTGTCACACTGAAAAGTCTTAATATTACGTTTAAATTGTGTCTTGACTAAAGCACGAAACGCTAAGAAAAGTTGTTTGACCTGAGATTTTTTTGCAATAGGAAAGGTCCACAAGAATTTGCTTAGTCATCAAGAAAAAGAACATAATAACAATAGCCGGAAGTACTAACAATAGGAGAAGACCAAAGATCACTATGAATAATATCAAATGAAGAAAAGTATATGACACTGAATCATAAAAAGGTAGCTTAGAATGTTTCCCAAGAGGACAAGAAGAACAAAAAGTTTTACAAACCTTATTACAATCAATAAACTTTTTACTACAAGAGACTTAAGAATAGCATCGCCAGGATGACCTAAACGATTGTGCCAAATATTTGAAGGCAAAGCAGTAAAAGCAGAATGATTGTTGGAAGAAATGGCTTGAGAGAACGAAAGAGCATGTATAGCGGCCTCAATGTCGGTGGTCATATAGCTAGGAGCAGGAGGAGCAATTGCATTGAAAGCTTGAGGTCTGGACCCAAGTAAACCTGATCCAGAAGAGGAGGGACGTTGGATCACTGGATTGGGCCTTGGCTGCCAAGAGTATGAGGGAAATGGGCAAGGAGGAATAGTCCACCCTTCCCAACCAGGTTGCTTCCACTGTGATGGTGGGGCCTGCTGACGTGGATGCCACTGGTGCTACTGATATGGCGGCTGACTAGGACTGAACCCATTAGTACTTTGGTGGACCTATTTTTCCTATTGTTTTTGAAATTGTTCCTCCCTTTATTATTGTTGTTGCGTTTGTTGCTTGCAGATGAATCAGTGGCAACCATGGCAACACCATTGGACCGACTCCCAGAACCACCAGTTTCACGAGCTTGACGAGCCTTGATAGTACGCTCAGCCATTTTCAACCTTGAACGACAACTCTCAAACGATGGCAAAGGCTCTTGATTTTGTATATAGTCCACCGTACCACTATACGCTTCTGGTAAGGACCCAGTGAGACGTAAAACCAGACGACCATTTGTCACCGGAGCATCAACATCAGCCAACCCATCCGTCAAAGATTGTAGATAATTACAATAATTGTCGATCGAGTTGAAAGCCTCAAAAGAAGCATTTGTAAAGTCCTCCTCGAGATGGGTAGCCCGAGAGGCTTTGTTGTCCTGAAAAAGAGCTTCAAGACGGTTCCATGCCCCCTCTGCTGTGTCTACGTCTGAGAATAGCGAGGAGAAGATCGGAAGAAATGGTGCTGTAAATCCATTGCAAGACAACGACATCCAAACGCCTTCAGAGTGCTGGATCAGCGGACTTAGCCTGGACATAGGCAGCCATAGCCTTCTCCTCCGTTGGTGGAACCAAGTGATCGTAAAGATCATGAACCCTAGCAAGATTGGTAAATAGAGTAGCCCAAGAATGATACATGGCTTGCTCATTGTCTAATGTTATGGGAATAAGAGATTTAACATTAGTGATGGTGAGTGCGGGATGAAACTTGGATGAGTTTGCCATGGAAAAGAATTAAAGATAGAAGAAGAAGAACAGAGAAGAAGATAGGTGAGGTTAGGGTAACGAGAATAGCTTTGATACCATGAAAGAAATCTATTTAGAAATCAATTTGCTTGTCATTGTATTCCACTTTCAATCATATATATATGGTTTACAAGAGTTAAGATAGGCTACAAATTAGCCAATTGATTTGCTAAAACAAAGGTAACTAAACAAATACTTCCTAAATAAAGATATCGTCAAATCAACTGATTTGCTAAAAGAAAGGTAACTAAATAAATATTTTCCAAATAAAGAGTAAGTCAAATCGGAGAATAAATGCAGGGAATATCAGAGAATAAATGCAGGTAATATAGGAAATATTCTAACGCCTAGAATATAAGTAAAATATATTCTATCAACCTTCGACCTTGGAGCATTACGGTTTTGAAAATTAAATAACCTTACATGTGCATGAACCCACGGTTTAACCTCAAAACCTTGAAAAAACATCTAAACCGATCTCCTATAACCCACGGTTCTTCAAATTTGAGAAAAAAATTATCGTTTCATTCTTTATTTTTTCACATAATAAATTTGACAAATAATTTCATAACTTTAGCTACTATATTATTGAATTATCTTATTGATTTGGACGATATGATATATTATTTATGCATGTTTTGTGAATTATAGTTGAACTGAACCTTTTCCATCTTAAAAAAAAGGAAATTACAGTTTCACACTAAATAAAAGTTTGACAGAATTATGCCAATTAATATTTATTACGAAATTTTAAAAAATAATTATTTTAAATTTAAATATATTAATTCTAATTGGTTAAATTTTAACATTAATTAAAATAATTTACATTTAAATTAATAAATTAAAAATTAACGATCGACGCGGTTCTTATGGTCTGACCGGTTGAACCACTAGAACCTTTGACCTTGCATCGATATGGTTTGACTCGCGGTTTCAAAACTATAAAACATATGCATTCACTGAATATCATACATCCCTATCTATACTTCTATATGTAAATACATCCAATTAGATTCAACTTAGTGCAAAACAAAAACAAAAAAAACTAAACAGAATCTGATAACTTACACATTCATCCTTAAGTCTCCTGTACAAACTTGATGAGTAAGCTCAACTCCAAAAGACTCCTAGACATGGTGGAGCCCATTTGGTTTCATTTTGTATTTTAAGTTTTATGTTTTCAACAAATAACAAGAAATAAGAGAAGAAATATATAATTCTTAGCCATTGCGACGACCAATGGCAACAAAGGAGTTGATTTGTTCTCCGTGCTTTTGTTATCCCTCGAAACACGAAAAATAAAATAAACTTGTTTTCTATTTTACATGTTAATTTCATTTTTCAAATTTTTTTTTTCAACACTACGTACAACGGATGCGTTTTTATATAGACGAAAAAACAAAACTAAAAACGACAAACCAAACGGGGCCCTACCTTTTCAGCTACGAAAAGAAGAAGCATGTTAGGAAGAAGCAATGGTGGTGCTCATTCGGCTAATGCAGTGATTCGATTGCTGAAAAGGGACATGTCAATCTGCTCTTATGATGGAAAACGATTCATCGTTCCTTTTACATACTTTAGCCTTGAAGTGTTCCAAAAGCTGCTTAGAATGTCGGAAGAAGAGTTTGGTCACCGAAGTGATGGACCGATTACTTTACCATTTGATTCTTCTTGCATTGAATATATTATTCCTCGGATTAAGTCTGGTGTGTCAAGTGAGTCTGGTTCATGGTGTACCATGGCTTCATTGCCTTGAATCAGCAGACTTCTATGGCTTCACAAATCTATATATACTTAGCGATAATGTTGCTTTTATTCTATTACAGATAGATACATTAATACTGATCATAGAACATGTATGATTACAATGTTACAAGATGATGCAGAACTAATATGAAGAAATATTAGTGAAGTCTATATATTTTCAACATTTTCTCTAAGCTTTTTTCCACTGCAATGAGAGCTTCAATCAAAAAAATCGATGGTGGAGACTGATAAGGTGAACTGAACTGCCTGAAATTGTTTTTGGTTCCCGATCTTTCTATTTAAAGTACAGTTGTATTAAGCATGAGCAATAATAAATAATCTCCATCCTTTATCACGTTTATATCCTGATCTTATTATAATAGCAGTGGTGGATCTGGTGATTAGTATTTGGAAAACCGAACTGGACCGCAGTTGGACCACGGTTAACCGGGTCCGGAACAGCATCAAACCTTGCTTGTGCAAGAACCGCGTAAGAACCAAGGTTCAAAATTCCGTTTCCGTTCCGGTCATTGGTAATTTTAAAATTTTCGGTTCCGTTCTGGATATTTCGGAAGTTCCATTTTAATTTCGGTTTTCTAATTACGACATATTTTTTTGTTAGAACTGCTAAATATGCTAACAAATATTCAATACTATCATAAATTTATATTACATAATGTACATTACATACGAAATATATGTTTTAAAGACAAAAAATGGTTTGAGATTCTATTTGTCCACTTGAGATTTTTGAAATTTCGCTCAATTTCGAAAATTTTAATTTTTTATTATGATTCTTGTGTAAATTGACAAAAGTATATCAATTCTTTTCTCGTCAATGTATTTGTAATCTTATTAAATTCATTTTTTTATTTTTTATATGTTTATCGTGTTTTTTTATTTTCTGCGTTTTTTGCTATATTTTTCAGTATTTGAAAGAAAAATTCGGAATATTATCTGGAACCAAAATTTTAACCGGATTTCGTTTTGGTTGAGACTGGAATCGAAACAGAATCATTCGAAATTTTCGAACCATGGTAAGAACCATCAAAAATAAGGGTGGGCGCAGGTCGGTTGGTGCGGTTTGGAGTCCAAACCGCTTCCATACCGCATCAAACGGTTAATCAAAAATACAAACCATTATATTAATCCTTTAAACGGTTGGGTTTCGGTCTGGTTTGAATGTAATACGCTTTGGTTTCGGTCCAGTCCGGTTTGAACCCATATTAAATATGAAATAAAATAATTACTTTCATCAACTATCAATTTAATAAGGCAACTGTGTGAAATTTTTATATTTAAAGGTTAAAACACACAATGTTATACTGAAATGAAAGATTAGTTCTTAATTGTACGAATATTTCAATTTGGCATTTACCTACAAGTGGGATTTTTTTTTGGAAGATTAACCAAACATCAACATTAATCAATGCATAATCATTAAGGAAAATGACTAGAATAAGATTATAAATAGCATTATTTCACAAAAAAAATGAGATGAAAAATATTATACCAAACTATAACTTCTTCCTCTATGTCAGCGATTATTATTAATATAACAACAACATACGCTAAAAATAGAATGTACATCATTAGAATCTAAAATAAGATAGGAGTTATTTATATTTTTATCATAAGATTACTAATATAAATTTTCGGTTCGGTCCGGTTTAATATGGTTGGTTCAATCGTCCAAACCGCAACCGAATCGTATCGATGCGGCTCGGTCCAATTTGGGGTATCAGCTTTGGTTAGAACATTCGGTGCGGGTTTCCGCACCGCTTTTGTGGTCCGGTGCAGGCGGTTTCCGTATACGGTGCGGTTTATGCCTACCCCTAATCAAAACCAGTTCAAAACGCGGATTCAAAGCAAAAATTAAACCAGACCAATTAATTTATATTGAATATTTTATTTCTTTTCAAAATTTAAAGCCGTGCATGCCCATTCACAAGCTTATGGCCAGCTATATAATTAGAACCGAAGACAGCTTTTATTTATAAACGTGACATAGAAACTTGCTACATCATGTTGCTATTTCATGTTATGCTACTACTCATTACATTCACCGGGAAGTACACCAGGATTTTGAAACATCCATTTTCAAACTTCCATACTCACATTTATAAATTATATTGCTTACATTGCAGTATTGTAAACTTGTATCACTAGTATTATACATCACACCTTTTGCTGTGTGACATGTACCTTTATTAATATTAAACTAAAACTAGTGTTCTAGAACACTTTCTTAAAACAACATTTTTAAGCCAAAAAGAATTATAAATTTGTTTCTACATTAAGAGTTTTTTACAATATTTTGATAAATTATTCTTATTTTAGTGTATTAATTTGTAACTATGCATGGATTCAGAAAGGAAAAACTGTCACAATTTTAATGATCCGACCGGTTTAACCTCCATAACCTTCGATGGTTCGACAATAGACTGTCACGGTTTTGTACACGATTCGGTCTTGAAAACTATGATGGTGATGTTTTAAGTCATTTGTAATGTTCATGTGATGTTTTTCACTTTAATAGATAAAAATTATATACTAAAAAACAAAACCAAAACAAAACCAACAGGGTTAGCATAAACATACGACATAAATAGATATAAAATTTGACATAAATAGATATAAAATTTTGAGTTTCAAACTCACTTTTAGCACTCTTTTGTGCTTTGTGCAGGGACTGCCATAGTCAGCACTAAATATATATTACATCACACAAATTACTTATGATATTTGTTTTCATAAAAATAGTGTGAATAGTATAGCCCTCCATTTGTTTATTTTGTAACCATTAATTTAACGAGTACATATGCACCTGCAGGTGGACCTAGATTTAATCACAACATGCACGCATTTTTAGTTGTACCTGTGGAAGTGGATTTGATAGTAGCATCCCCATATTTGAACTCCGCTATGGCAGAAAGCGCTATTTTTTTGTTCAGACTGCAATAACTTTTTCATACTAACTCGAAATCAGGCGAAACTTCGACCGATGATCTCCCATCTAAACTACAGACAATAAGAAACACACGCATACTTCATCTAGTGAACGTATACTGTAGTTCTCCATGGTGACTAACAGTTGTACTTGGAAAAGCTACATCTTCGTATTTGAACTCCACTTAGGCAGAAGCCACTATTTTATTTGTCCATACTGCAATAACTTCTTCATACTAACTCGAAATCGGACGAAACTATGACTAATGAACTCTCACCTAAATTATGGACAACATAAAACACTCGGATACTTCAGCTTATGAACGTATGCCGTAGTTCTCCATGGTGATCAACAGTTGTACTTAGAAAATAACATGTTATATCCCCACTTCAACGCTCACTGTAGTTCTCCATGGTGACTAATAGTTGTACTTAGAAAATAACATGCACCATCCTCATATTTGAACTCTGTCTAGGCAGAAGCCGCTATTTTTTTCTTCAGACTGCAATAACTTCTTCATACTAACTTGGAATCAAGCAAAACTTCAACCGATGAACTCCCACATAAATTACGGACAATATGATACACTCGAAAACTTCATCTTGTGAACGCACACTGTAGTTCTCCATAGAGACTGACAATTTACTTAGAAAATAACATGCTACCACATCCCTTTTTTGAACTCCGCCTATTGTAGAAGCCACTATTTTTTTTGTTCAGATTGTAATAACTTCTTCATACTAACTCAGAATCAGGCAGGACTTCGACCGATGAACTCCCATCAAGATTGTAGACAATAAGAAACACTCCGATACTTCATCTAGTGAACGTATACCATAGTTCTCCATGCTGATTAACATTTATACTTTGAAAGTAACAGGCTACATCGGCTTATTTGAACTCCGCTAGGCAGAAGCCACTATTTTGTTTGTTCATACTGCAATAACTTCTTCATACTAACTCGAAATCAGAAGAAACTATGACCGATGAACTTCCACCTAAATTACGAACAATATAGAACACTCGGATACTTTAGCTTATGAACGTATACCGTAGTTCTCCATAGTGATTAACAGTTGTACGTAGAAAATAACAGGCTATATCCCCACTTTAATGCTCATTGTAGTTCTCCATGGTGATAATAGTTGTACTTTGAAAATAACAGGCTACATCCTTATATTTAAACTTCGCCTAGGCAGAAGCCGCTATTTTTTTCCAGAGTGCAATAACTTCTTTATACTAACTCGTAGTCAGGAAAAACTTCGACCGATGAACTCTCACCTAAATTATGGACAATATGGTACACTCGAATACTTTATCTAGTGAATGTATACCATAGTTCTCCATGGTGACTAACAGTTGTACATAACAGGCTACATACCCGTTTCTGAACTCTGTCTAGGTAGAAGCCGCTATTTTTTTTGTTCATACTGCAATAACTTCTTCATACTAACTCGAAATCGGATGAAACTACGACCAATGAACTTCCACCTAAATTATAAACACTGTAAAAACTCTCGGATACTTCAGCTTATGAATGTATATCGTAGTCCTCCATTGTGATTAATAGTTACACTTAGAAAATAACAGGTTATATCCTCACTTCAATTCTCACTGTAGTTCTCCATAGTGACTAATAATTGTACTTAGAAAATAACATGTTACATCCTCATATTTAAACTCCGCCTAGGCAGAAACCGCTATTTTTTCTTCGAACTGTAATAACTTCTTCATACTAACTCAAAATCAAGCAAAACTTCGAACAACGAACTCTCACCTAAATTACGGACAATATGGTACACTCGGATACTTCATCTTGTGAACGCACACTGTAGTTCTCCAGGGTGACTAATAGTTGTACTCAGAAACTTAAAAGCTACATCCCCGTATTTGAACTCCGTCTAGGCAGAAGCCGTAATTTTTTCTGTTCATACTACAATAACTTCTTCATACTAACTCGAAATCGGACGAAACTTGGATAAATGAACTCCCACCTAAATTACATATAATATAGTACACTCGGATACTTCATCTTATGAACGCACATTGTAATTCTCCATGGTTGCTAACAGTTGTACTTAGAAAATAAAAGGATATATTCCTACTTCAACGCTCACTGTAGTTCTCCATGGTGACCAATAGTTGTACTTAGAAAATAATATGCTACATCTTGATATTTGAACTCCACCTAGGCAGAAGCCGCTATTTCTTTTTTTCAGACTTTAGTAACCTTTTCATGCTAACTCTGAATCAGGAAAAACTTCGACAATGAACTCCCACCTAAATTACAGACAATATGATACGCTCGGATATTTTATCTTGTGAACGCATACTTTAGTTCTCCAAGGTGACTAATAGTTGTACTTAGAATATAACAGGATACATCCCCGTATTTGAACTTCGCCTAGGCAAACGCTGTTATTTTATTTTCATACTGCAATAACTTCTTCATACTAACTCGAAATCGGATGAAACTTCGACCGATGAACTCCCACCTAAATTACGAACAATATGGTATTCTCGGGTATTTCATCTTGTGAACGTATACTGTAGTTCTCTATGGTGACTAACAGTTTTACTTAGAAAATAACATGCTATATCCCCACTTCAACGCTCACTGTAGTTCTCCATGATGAGTAACAGTTGTACTTAGAAAATAAGCAGACTATGTCCTTATATTTGAACTCCGCCTAGGTAGAAGCTGCTATTTTTTTCAGACTGCAATAACTTCTTCACACTAACTCGGAATCAGGCAAAACTTCGCCCGATGAACTCCCATCTAAATTATGAATAATATGATACACTCGGATACTTCATCTTGGGAATGCACACTATAGTTCTCCATGGGGACTGATAGTTTACTTAGAAAATAACATGCTACCACATCCCCATTTTTTGAACTCCGCCTAGTGTAGAAGCCACTATATTTTTGTTTAGACTGCAATAACTTCTTCATACTAATTCAGAATCTGGCGAGACTTCGACTGATTAACTCCCTCCTAAATTACGGACAATATGGAACACTCGGATACTTCATCTTATGAACGCACACTGTAATTCTCCAAGGGATTGAAAATTGTATTTTGAAAATAACAGGCTACAACATCTCCATATTTGAACTCCACCTAATGTAGAAGCCGCTATTTTTTTGTTCAGACTAAAATAACTTCTTCATAATAACTTGAAATTAGACGATACTTCGATTGGACTCCCATCAAAGTTACGGGCAATATGGTACACTCGGAAACTTCATCTTCTGAACGCACACTGTAGGTCTTCATGGCGACTAACGGTTATACTTAGAAAATAATAGGCTATATCCCTACTTTAACGCTCACTGTAGTTCTCCATGGTGATCAATAGTTGTACTTAGATAATAACAGGTCCTTATATTTGAACTTTGACTAGGAAAAATTCACTATTTTATCTATAGACTGCAATTACTTCTTCATACTAACTCGGCTTAAGAAAAAACTTCGACTGATGAACTCCCACCTAAATTACGGACAAAACAAAATGGAACACTCGGATACTTCATCTTATGTACGCACACTGTAATTCCTAATGAGGATTCATAGTTATACCTAGAAAATAACAGACTACCACATTCCCATATTTGATCTCCACCTAGTGTAGAAGCCGCTATTTTTTTGTTCAGACTGCAATAACTTTTTCATACTAACTCGAAATTAGACGATTCTTTGATTGATGAACTCCCACGTAAATTACAGACAATATGATACACTCTAATACTTCACCTTGTGAACACACATTATAGTTCTTCATGGTGACTAGCAGTTGTATTTAGAAAATAACAGGTTATATCCCTACTTCAACTGTCACTGTAGTTCTCCATGGTGACTAATAATTGTACTTACAATATAACAGGCTACATCCTCATTTCTTCAGACTGCAATAACTTTTTCATACTAACTCGACATAAATCAAAACGTCGACCGATGTACTCCCATCTAAATTACGGACAAGACAATATTGAACGCCAGGATACTTCATCTTGTGAATGCATATTATAGTTCTCCATAGTAACTAAGAGTTGTACTTGAATTTGGCAATACTTCGACTGATGAACTCCCACCTAAATTACGGACAATATGGTACACTCGGATACTTCATCTTGTGAACGTACACTGTAGTTCTCCACAAGGACTGATAGTTTACTTAGAAAATAACATGCTACCACATCTCCATTTTTGAACTCCGCCTAGTGCAGAAGTCACTATTTTTTTGTTCAGACTGCAATAACTTCTTCATACTAATTCGGAATCCGACAAGACTTCGACCGATTAACTCCCTCCTAAATTACGGACAATATGAAACACTCGGACACTTCATCTTGTGAATGCACATTGTAGTTCTCCATAACTGACAGTTCTACTTAGAAAATAGCAGGCTACCACATTCCCATATTTGAACTCCGTCTAGTGTAGAAGCTGTTTTTTTTGTTTAGACTGCAATAACTTCTTCAAACTAGCTCAGAATTAGACGATATTTCTACCGATGAACTTCTACCTAAATTACGGATAATATGGTACACTTGGATAATTCATCTTGTGAACGCACACTGTAGTCCTTCATGGTGACTAACAGTTGTACTTCGAAAATAATAGGTTATATCCATACTTCAACAATCACTATAGTTCTCCATGGTGACTATTAGTTGTACTTAGAAAATAACAGGCTACATCCTCATATTTGAACTCCCCTAGGTAGAAGCCGCTCTTTTTTTCTTCAAACTTCAATAACTTCTTCATACTAACTCGGCATAAGGTAAAACTTCGACCGTTGAACTCCCACCTAAATTACAAACAAGACAATATGGAACACTCGGATACTTCATCTTGTGAATGCACAGTTTAGTTTTCCATGGGGATTGACAATTGTACTTAGAAACTAACAGGCTAACGCAGCCCATATTTGAACTCCGCCTAGTGCAGAAGTTGCTTTGTTCAAACCATAATAAGTTCTTCATACTAACTTCGAATTAGACGATACTTCGACCGATAAACTCCCATCTAAATTATGGACGATATGGTACACTCGGATACTTCATCTTGTGAAGGCACACTGTAGTTCTTCATAGTGACTCATAGTTATACTTAGAAAATTACCGGCTATATCTCTACTTCAACGCTTATAGCAGTTCCCAAGGTGACTAATAGTTGTACTTGGAAAATAACAGGCTACATTCTCATATTTAAACTCCGCCTAGGTAGAAGCCGCTATTTTTTCCTTCAAACTGCAATACTTCTTCATAGTAACTCGGCATAAGGAAAAACTTTGACCGATGAACTCCCACCTAAATTACGGACAAGACAGTATGGAACGCTCGGATACTTCATCTTGTGAACGTACACTGTAGTTCTCCATGTTGACTAAAAGTTGTAGTTAGAGAATACTAGGCTAGATTCTCACTTTAACGCTCACCGTAGTTTCCATGGTGACTAATAGTTGCACTTAGAAAATAACAGACTACATCCTCATATTTGAACTCCGTCTAGGCAGAAGCCGCTATTTAATTTCTTCAGACTACAATAACTTCTTCATATTTACTCGAAATCAGGCAAAAATTCGACCAATGAACTCCCACCTAAATTACGAACAGTATGGTACGCTTCATCATGTGAACGCACACTATAGTTCTCCATGGGGACCGATAGTTTACTTAGAAAATAACATGCTACCACATCCTCATATTTGAACTCCGTCTAGTGCATAAGCCGCTATTTTTTCGTTCAAACTGCAATAACTCTTTCATGCTAATTCGAAATCTAGCGAGACTCCGACCAATTAACTCCCACCTAAATTATGGAAAATGTGGAACACTTGGATACGTCATTCTGTGAACGCACACTATAGTTATACTTAGAAAATAACTGGCTACCACATCCCCATATTTAAGCTCCGCCTAGTGCAGAAGCCGCTAATTTTTTATTCATACTGCAATAATTTATTCATACTAATTCGGAATCTGGCGAGACTTTGACCGGTGAACTTCCACCTAAATTACGAACAATATATAACACTCATATACTTCATCTTGTGAATGCACACTGTAGTCCTCCATGGGACTGACAGTTGTACTTAGAAAATAACAGGCTACCACATCTCCATATTTGAACTTCGCCTAGTGCAAAAGCCGCTATTTTTTTGTTCAGACTGCAATAACTTCTTCGTACTAACTCAGAATTTGGCAAAACTTCGATCGATGAACTCCCACGTAAATTACGGACAATGTGGTACACTTATATACTTCATCTTATGAATGCACGCTATAGTTCTCTATTGTGACTAACAATTGTACATAGAAAATAACGGATTATATCCTCATATTTGAATACTATTTCTCTATGAGATGTAAAATGGTATATCTGGAATTTCAAAAAAAAACTGAGTAAATTTATTTAATGAATTCTCTTAATTAGTAGTAAAGATTTGTGAGAAAAGAAAACCTATTTATATTCCACGCGTTTTTATTTTATTCCACAAAATATTATGTAAATTATTGATAGTTTTTATTGAGGTTGATTCTTCTATTTCCATCTATCATGTGCATATACAAAAGTGCAGTCGATACTTACTAACCTAAAGCATGGCTTCAAAATGGAAATCAAGTAGTAGATCTTAAAGTTTAAATCAAAACAAGATTTAAATAGTGGACTGTAAACTCGAAGGCTACATATGTTATCAAGTGACATTTAAGTACGAGAAAATATAAAATATTTTTTCAATAGTTACAAGCCATATGTTTTCGAATTAATTCTGATGCTTGAGTTTCTACATTCCTAAACATAATTCTTTATTTTATCTTCCATTCCATTTGAGTTAAGTATTGAATCACATAATAATTGAAAGGAAACAGAAAAGGGTCAACTTTAAGTAAGGTTAAAATCATAAGATTCCATAATTTTTGTAAACCTGATGGGCTTGAATTATAAATATCAAGCTCCTACATTTCTCTATAAGATTGTTGATAGGCGAACACAATTTTTTGGCATTCGGATACATTGCTACAACTAGAATTTGATTGGTGAGGGTGAACAACTGGAGATGTGGAGACAGACTTTAGAATCAAGGGGAATTAAAATAAAGTATATGAAGTGCGAGTTCAGCGGTGTAAGGTCAGAGGATGGAGATGTCACTCTGGCCGGATAAGTAGTATCCAAGTAGGAATCCTTTCGATATTTAGGATCAATATGCAGTATTATGGTGATATTGACGAACATGTTAGTTTTAGAATTCGAGCGGGATGGGTGAAATGGTGACAAGCGTCTGACATTCTCTATGACAGGAAAGTCCCGCAGAAGCTTAAAATAAAATTCTACAAAACGGCAATCAAACCTACAATGTTGTACGGTGTAGAATATTAGCCTACTAAAAGCCAACACATCCAGAAGATAACTATAACAGAGATACATATGCTGCGATGGAGCTGCGGTCATAGAAGAAGAGATCGAATTAGAAATGGTGATATACGTGACAAACTTGGAGTAGCGTCAATTGTGGAGAAGCAAGTCCAACACCGCTTAAGATGGTTTGGATACCCTCACCCGAGGCCTTTCGATGCACCTGTGCACGTTGGAATTATAGACCGTGTCGAATGCTCAAAGAGAGGTAGAGGTCGACCAAGGTTGACATGGTAGGAAGTAGTACAAATGGACTTAAAGGATTGGAGTACATCCGAAGAGTTGGTGTCGGAGAGAAGTGCGTGGAAGTTAGTGATCCACATACTAGAACAATGAACTAGGAGTTTTTTGCTTAGGGTTGGTTTAGGGATAGTATTATAATTTTTAGATTATAGGACTAGTGAATATGAGTATAAGACGTAATGTTTGATCTTTGGTTTATATTACTATTAGTACCATTATTATTATTATTAACATGCTTTTTTTTACTTAGTTGTTGTTGTTGTTGTTCTTATTATTTGTTTACTTATTTGATTTTATCTTATTATTATTATCATGGTTTTATTATTATTATTGTCGTTATTGTTATTATAACTTTTAAACCGACTTTAGCATTTAGTTTTGGGTTACATCACTAGCCGGCCTCAACTTGTTTGGAAATTATAGCTTAGTTGTTGTTGTTGTGAGGGTGAACAACCTCATGAAACAGAGTAAGAATTTGTGTTGATTGCAAAAATATGAAGGTTTCAAGGATTGAGGATAAAAAGGTTTCAAGAATTAAGAACAAGAGGGTATTGGGATGAATTCGACATGTTGACAAATGTTGATCTTGTGAATATGATACGTGAACAATTTTGTCTATTTCAGTATGAAATTTTGATTCAAGAAAAGTGAAACCAATAGTCAAATATTGTAGTTTTTGTGCATGAGAAAAGCAGAGAGAAGGTTTTTATGAGGAGTATATAGGGTGAACCTAAGATCACCAACAAAGTATCAATTCAAGGCTAGTAACATTCAAAAAATAGTGGTAAGGGGTCTCCAATGGTTGGAGTTGGTTTGAATGTCACATGTGATGTTTAGATTGTGGTTCTAATCTGAAATAAAAAAATAGGTATTTTATACTCATTTCCATTTATATTATTAAAATAGGCATATACTTATATAAAATAGTTGGCATCTCATTTAAAAAATTAATTTTTTTCTCGTTTAAGACACAGAGCAAACATTTATTCTATAGCCGTCGGCTATGTAAATGGCTAAAACATAGTTCCCGTTGAAGCATGCTATACAGTCGCGTGCATAGCACTCGAAGATTACGGAGTGTGATCTGTTTGAGAATCCCAAAATAATATAGTTATTGCATTGTGGGAACAATATATTATGACTAATCCAACATTCTAAACATCAGATAACTCACATACTGAGCAGCAAACTATTGTTACCCCACTCGGCAGCTACTATTGGGTGTTAGATACGAATATAATACCCTTATCGGGAACCTGTACAAGCTTGCAGTTTAGTCTTCTTAATTATTTATGCATGAATTGCACTTCATCCTATTTAATTATGGATTTATTTTCAAATTAGCCTCGTTTAGAAACTAATTATCACAAATAGCCTCGTTTAGAAACTATTATCAATTATAGCCCTGTTTTGGCCAGCTCAGCCGCGGACTGACCAAAATGTACTGGCGACTTTTCAAAAGTCGCCAGTTAATTTTTTTTTATGAAAAATTATGGGCGACTTTTGGGAAGCCGCCAACTGGCGACTTCCCAAAAGTCGCCTGTTACGTGAAAAAAGCAGGCGACTTTTGGGAAGTCGCCAGTGGGCGACTTCCCAAAAGTCGCCCATTCGGGGCTCTGAAACAAAAGCAGAGCCCCTCTTTCTTCCCCCTTCATTCTAAACCTACCCATTCCCAAATCACAAACCCCCCTCTGATTTTTTTTTCCCAACTCAGAAATTTTTTGCATTTCGTTGAACAAATTAGAAGATGGCTAGCTCTTCAATGCCGGATGCGCCTGCAGGTATGGGAAAATCACTAATATTTCAATTTAGGGTTTTGAAGAAATTTGTAAATTAGTAATTTTTAGGAATTGTAAGCAATAGTTGATGGTTGAGGTATGTGTGTATGGTTGAAATCATTGGTAAAATGTGGAAAAACAATGAGTAAATTCGCAGTGTTGATGTTGCAAAATAAAGAAGAAAAAATTATTAACTTGTATATGTGTAGATTACGCGGAGATGGTACCTGGACCAGTTGATGGATCTGTCCTTTATTTGCAACAACGGCATCGAACGAATAATCCGGAATTTGTCACGGTAAATTTTTTAGTATTCGAAATGTACAAATATCGAAAGCTAATGTATGTTACTTGTTGATAATAATTTTGTGATATGTTGACAGAGTAATACTGCAGACAAAACCATAGATCATTCGTCCAAAATGAAAAGAGTAACATCCGGTCATCCAGGCGTTATACAGTTGATAGACCAAGCTGGATTTGGACTTGTTTTTAGGATGGGGCACATCCAGTTAGATCATCATCTTATCACCGCTTTGGTGGATAGATGGAGGCCAGAGACATCGACATTTCACCTACGAGCCGGAGAGATGACTATCACGTTAGGTGATGTTGCGTGCTTGCTTGGCATACCCATAGACGGTGCTCCGTTGACCAACCCCGATCCCGTTGATTACATTAGTTTATGCCAAGAGCTCCTAAGTTTAACTCCTCCAGCAGAGGAGTGGTGGGGAAACGAAATGATACGGACACTGTGGTTTAGGGAACAATTTGCAGACGACATACCTGCAGATGCGACAGAGATTCAGATTCAGCAACGGGCCAGGGCCATTATATTGCATATTATATGCTCGAGGTTGATATGCGATCATTCGAATACACGGATATGGCTTAGATGGCTTCCTTTTTTAGAAAACTTTGAAGTTTGTCGCCAGTATTCGTGGGGCAGTGCAGTTCTAGCCTATACGTACTGCGAGTTGACGAGGCTTGCTTTGCAAGAGAGCACAAGCATAGGTGGTTGTGTGAGCCTAGTACAGGTATGTCCATATTTTACTTTCGCCGTCCGCTATTTCATATTCTTTTATCCAACTAAAACCATGTGTCCAATTTTATTTGCAGCTTTGGTGTTGGACTTATCTACCGTGGGTAGAATAACGATGAGGAGGACGGCGATTGATTTATCATTGCCATACGGTGCTAGGTATAATTAATTATGTAGTATACTAAGTATACATGTTTGGATTTGAGAAGTCACAATTGAATATTTGTACAGGTGGGTAGGACCTAAAAGCACCGTTTCATCGCCGAGGCGTCATGTTGCCTTCTACCGTAACGAGTTCGATGTGCTAGACTATCAGGCTGTGAGTTGGACCCCGTACGACGATGTGATTGGACATCTTCCAAACTTATGCACCACTTCTATTCAGCTGTGGACTGCTCGGGTTCCTTTGATTTGCTTTAATGATGTTGCCTATCATCTACCTGACCGAGTGATGAGGCAGTTTGGTATGGCGCAGCATTTACCGGAACAACCACCCCATTACAGGATTGATATTGAAGCTGGGGAGTATGCTATGGCTATTGAGACATGGACCGACCGCTACATGCACACGCAACAGGAACGCGAGTTCACATTGTCCGAACAAGAATATCTGTCTTGGTACTGGAACATCACACGTCGATATGTTCTTCGTGCCATCGATCCACCTACAGCGCCTCCTGTGGTTGCAAATCCTTACACTCCTAGAGCACCTCTTGAAAGGAACGTGGTACGTACTACATTTAGTCTTTATTTCAATATTTGAAACGTAAATATTTTCTTGAATTTTATGTCGTGACAGGCGGACGGCATTTACCGTGCGATCGAAATTGTAGACGAGCTTGCACAAGAGGTTCCTGAAAGGTCACAGGAGAAATGCTTTAGTGTGAAACGCATTTTAGAGTCTATTTTGGGAAGAAACAAGTTAACAAGACCAAAACCTCCCCCACCGCCTCCTCCTCCACCAGCACAGGGGCTCATCGAATATGCCATAGAAGCCCACGGCGTTCCTCCCCCCACTACTCGTACGTATCAGCGACGTAGACATCGAAAAGGCGCATCTTCATCTCAAAAAACACAGGTTGAAGTTGCTCCCGGCCCTTCACAGCCTATAGATCCTACACAAGCAAGTGAAGAGGAGGATTCGCCGGATGAAATTCCACTGTCTAGGAGAAAACCCAAACGAACTCCTCGATAACTTCGTAGATTGAAGAACTAAGAATGGTATAAGTGATTGATATGTTTTGTTCGGATTTATTTTGTTTAATGAACTGCTGAAATATTAGGATTATTTTTGTTGTTGAATTGTTGGATGCGAATTGTTGAATGTTGTAATTTGAGTTGTGGATGATTGAGTTTGGTAGAAATGTTGAATTAGAAATTGTTTGAATTCATTTGAAATTTTGAAGACTGAAAATGGTTGTGCAGGGTTTCTGTTTTGAAACCCTGCACAATACTGGGGCGACTTTTCAAAAGTCGTCCATAGGCGCCTTTACAAAAGTCGCCCATAGGCGACTTTTGAAAAGTCGCCCCAGTATTGTGCAGGGTTTCAAAACAGAAACCAATACCTTCCACCTACCTCATTCCTTACTTTACCAAATTGCAAATATAGAACCTAAAATCTAACTCACTTCTCTCTTCCACAAAATCTACATTTCTCGGCGGCTAAAGAATATCTTTTTGAGATTTGAAGACACCAAAAGAAGGTACGATTCATAAGCACTATTAAATTTGTTTAATGTTTTGCGATTTAGCCTAACTCCAACATTAATATTTTAAAGAATGGACAATTGGGAGATTGACGACGAGACGATGATGAAAATGTATGAAGAATTTGAACTGCAACAAGGCTCTGTGCCGGTAAATGAAGAAAATGTTGAGGTTGATTTCGTCCCTGAGACGCAGGTTGAAAACTTGCCCCCCTCTAGGGTTGGCGGTACATCGACATTGGCCATGGATAGCGGTGAATCAAAACATCAATCACTTCATGGAAAATTAATGGATGTGCTTGCTCGTTGTAAGACTAACAATGCTAGTACAAGCCGGATAGCGCCTCGGGTGCTTTGTTATTGCGGAGCTGAATGTCAAGTGGTTGTGTGTCGGAATGAAAGGAATGCGGGCCATCGCTTTTACCGTTGTGAATCGTATGACGATAAAAAGATACGGCCAAACTATGTTGAATGTTGTAACTTTTTTAAATGGAAAGATCCGAAAATGTGTCCGAGGGGAGTTGAATATGCCCTGGAGATGCAAGCGGAAAACACCCGTTTGGAGAAGTTGAACCTACAGTATCGAAACGCACTATTGAATAAGGGTGTACCGTTCGATAAGTTGAGTCCTCGTACGTTGTGGGAGGAGAAGTGAACACAGATTTAGGTGTTTATTTATATGTAATTTAATTAAGTACTTTGTATCGGTAGCTTTCATGTACTTTGTATCGGTGGCTTTCATGTATATGCAATTGTTTTATGTATCGTTGAACAAGTATTGTAAAGATGTGTTAATACTAGCTGACATTTGCATATGTTTACGTATCCAATAACATTCATCATCACAAAGAACTTAGCAAATGAAATATAAACTCAAATTGTTCTTACATAAACAACATACGACATACAAACATCAAACCAATAATAACACGCATACGTAAACTAAATAACTGAATTACAACGACTCCTTTTGTGACCGTGCATACCACATTTACTGCATCTATTAGGCCTAGGAGGCTGCATCTCGTCCATAGCGCTTTTAATTCTAGTTGACTTAGGCCTACCCGGAGCTCGCCTTGCGGGAGGTGGAAGTACCATTTGACCTTCGTGTGGAGACCAATACCTTTTATCGCGTACGGGATGAAATTCCGCAGAGTATGCAGCTAGGTAATTCTGAACAGAGTACCAGTGTGATGCAAAATCATGATGAGCTCTGTTTGCCCCATTAGCAACCGACAAACAAGCAGCCATCACATGGGCGTAGGGGAGATGCTGAAGCAATGGGATGTTGCATGTACATGAACACGTGTTACCATCGATTATAACTTTGAATTCATCGCCGAAGTAATGAATCACTTGCCATTCAATTTGACTAAAACGAACAATCCGACAACGTCTAGCTTCGCTTGCTCTCTCCGCTATTTTTGCTTCCCATTTTGGAGTGACACGAAGTGTGGAATTCTTAGCTAACTCTCTTCTGTGGCAAAAGTAATCAACGGATCGATAGAAGGTACGTGCAACAAGTGCTCTAATAGGCAAAGATCTTGCACCCCTAAGTACACCATTAAAACTTTCTGACACATTAGTCGTCATAACATGAAAACGACCACCATCATCTTTACATAATGCCCAATTTTCCTCCTTTCCACCCAAACTTCTCTCTATCCAGTTGTGTGCTCTTATACTACTGCTCTTAATTTCCTCACGAATCTTTGAATACTCAATCTCCTCATAGGCACATGCAGCAGCATAGAATAAACCGGTCAATCCTTTATCTCTAAAACCTGCTGCTTGAAAATTTGCTTTCAAATGTCTGGCATAGTATCTGTGTTTATGTGCGACTAGCCATTTGCTCTGCAACGCTGTTGGTATTCCTTTCATTCTATCAGAAATGAAAGTAATATGGCGATTGCTCACGCTGTGAATGAACCTTTGCATGCATGCGAAAAACCAACCCCAGCTATCACTGGATTCGGACTCAACGATGGCAAATGCCAAGGGAAATAGCTGATCATTTGCATCAATGGCTGTTGCAACAAGTAAGGTTCCTTTGTATTTTCCATATAAATGTGTACCATCTATGCAAAGCAAAGGTCGACAATGGACAAATCCCTTAATACATGGCCCAAATGACCAAAATGCACGATCAAAAACTCCATACTCATCAGTAGTCACATGTCCTACACTTCCGGGATTTGTTTTGCATATTTCACCAAAGTATTGCCATAGGTTGGAATATGACTCCGCCCAATCGCCGTAAATTCTTTCAACAGCCTTGCTCAATGCTCTCCATGCTTTCAGATAGCTAATTTTAATAAATAATTGCTCCTCCATTAGAACTTGCACCATTCCGGCTGTAATGTTCAAATCAGGTTTCACGAAAGGCATGATCTTCGATACCATAAAGGATGATGTGGCTTGCCTATGATTTGAGTTCACTGTAGGGTTAACACATGTATGATCACTAGGATATTTTTTATAACCCACCATCCAGCCTGTGTCTTTTTTGAGTCAATAAGCATGTATTCTCCAAGGACAACTTTCATCGACGTTACAAATGGCGGTATATTTTGCTTTGTTCGACCTTATTGGCTTAAAGGACACCGCATGTAGGATTGACCATTCTGATAGCTGTTGCAGAAATTTAGCTTTACTCTCAAACACCATGCCAACTTTGAAACCAGTCTGTACGCTGCAGGATAGAAATAATTCGCTGTTGAAGTTTACATTTGCTACAATCGACCTAGCCATAATTTGTGCACTGCACAGATCATCATCCAACGATATCTCCATTTCTGCTTCATCATTGTCCACAAACTCTGCTTCTGCACCGCCAAAATCATACTCTAGTGGATCATTGTTTACTTGCATGTTTTCCACCCACGTTGTATCAACATCTGGTACTGACACAACAGACATGCTATCAACTGCAGGAACATCTACAACATCTACAGCTTGTACATCTTCTTCATCTTCTACATCCATATCATCATTGCACATAGTTTGACCTCCTGGTTCATTTGGTGGTTGAACGTATGACTGTGTGGTAGTGTTATTTGCTGCCCAACTGCAGTAAATCAATACACCATCTTTAGTTTATTTTCTCATACCTACGATTTTGCAACATGTTGCAATATTTGACTTACTTTTGGCTTAAATGGTCAAATTCGGGCCGAATTGGCGGCATTCGTTCATTTGTACGACTACTCGATGCTCTACCACTTCTTTGAGCGGAATTCTGATTTGGAATTAAACTGCCGGGAATACAAATTGGGTTTAAGAATTATATAAATTCAATAAAACATAACTCTATGTAATCACGGCTAAACGATACCTCTGACTCATTCGTGGAAAGCTGTCCTGCGTTAGATGTGGATAGGTAAATTGGACATTTGGCTGCAAACTCATGAACGGATGAAAACCATAATACATTTGTTGTTGCCCGTATTGCGATATGTGCTGAGTCGGATTACTAAAACTAGGTGACGGAATTCCTTGACCAGTACTCATGTTCCCCACCATTCTAAAATATTCTTCAACGCCAAAATTTGTTGCGGGTGCCGGTCTTGGTTCTTCTGCAACCGATCTCCTTTTTTCCCAACAAACAACTCAATAGATTTGATCGATGCAGCAAACATTAATTCAACATCATCGTCGTCAACAATTTTGATTGCTTTGGAACCAGAATCTGTTGGCCAATTGCAAACAATTTCAATCTCGTACTCTTTCTGTTTTATCTTTGTTGCTTTATAAACCGACTCTTTCAACTGCTCAAAAGTAGATCCTTTTCGAACTTTAGCCGGTTTAGAAGATCCACCGAGATATTTCCCACACATTAATTCGTCAATAACAAATTCACCATCAAAGTAGCATATAGTTGGAATATAACTACGAGCCATTCTGCATCAACCGCAAAAACTTTTTACTTTGCAAACTAAATTCAAAACTTAGGGTTTCTACTGCATACCTTGATTGGATTCGATCGAACAACGTTTTGCTAGGCTTGAGGTAGCTCTTCGAAGTCTACTTCTTTTAAGAGTATTTAACGAAAAATTTCTAAGTCGGAAGGGGGGGGGTTTGTGATTTGGGAATGGGTAGGTTTAGAATGAAGGGGGAAGAAAGAGGGGCTCTGGTTTTGTTGCAGAGCCCCGAATGGGCGACTTTTGGGAAGTCGCCCATTGGCGACTTCCCAAAAGTCGCCTGCTTTTTTCACGTAACAGGCGACTTTTGGGAAGTCGCCAGTTGGCGGCTTCCCAAAAGTCGCCCGTAATTTTTCATAATAAAAAATTAACTGGCGACTTTTGAAAAGTCGCCAGTACATTTTGGCCAGCCCGCGGCTGAGCTGGCCAAAACAGGGCTATAATTGATAATAGTTTCTAAACGAGGCTATTTGTGATAATTAGTTTCTAAACGAGGCTAATTTGAAAATAAATCCTTTAATTATTTATGCATGAGTGTACTGTCTGTAACAACTTATGAAGAAAAGTGAATGTAATGTACCATCATTAGTTAATGAATAAAATTCTTCTAAAAATTATGGAAAATAAAATAAGATAAATAGAGATAATTATATGACTCAAAACTCTGATACACTGCCTGCTACTAATTTAGCAACGACAAGAAATACTTATGCATAGACAAACGTCATTTGATATCAACATTAATTAGTTGATAGATCAAACTATATGAGAGCCATTTTTTGTTAGAGTTTGACTTAACAC